>OY728127.1:1930273065-1931523065 GCA_963277665.1 Viscum album | reverse complement strand
TGTGTTAACTACCATTTAAAATAATAATATTGAATTATTATCTTTCAGTATAACTTAATGTTGTGTGCGATGTAAAATTTCAAAGAAACCCATTGTTGTGTGTCGGGTACTTCATCAAACATAGAATCCCATTTAAAATAAAATTAATATATATTTCAAAAAAATTTATAAAAATTAAAATAACATATCTTTTATTTACATGGGCTGTTACACTAAATCCCTAAATCATAATTACACCATATTCTTTCTGGAAAATTTGGATGATGCATATTATTACTATTAATTTTGGCATGATAATTAAAAAAAATAAAAATTTATTTTATGATGAATTAAATTAATACTATAACATGTTAGAGATTATGTATGATAAATTAAAAAACCAAAACGAATCTCTTTAGAACACCTATAATAAAACACTTAATTAATAGGAATTCTTAAACAAACAGATTTATAATTTGAAAAAATAAATTGTAAAAGTATAATGTTTCATATAATGAACATGATAAGAAAATATATGTGCTATATAATAATGTTAAAAACATTAAATATTGTTCATATGTTCTCATGAAAATAGAATATTATCAGAAAAAAATTCTCTTACAGAGTGGACTAAAAAAGGAATGATATATACTATTATGTAAAGGTGAAAGGCCCAAATTATACAAAAACTATTTCTTCCATATTTAAAAAAAATCATTTTCTAATGTCACATATTTTCTATGTGTATATGTTGGAAATTATGTTACCATATTTTATTCCAAAAATTATATATTCTATGGAATCAAAATTGTTTTCTTTAAAAATATATTTTTTTCAAAATGTGTTAATTAGATTTCCAGAATACATAAACATATTTGTATCCCCAAGTGTTTTTTGGAAGGAATTATAGGACCCAAAGGAGATTTGGTTGAAAAAAATATTTGTTTTTCCAATTATATGGAAAAAACACATGAAAAGCAATGGGATATGGTTTATGGATTGGGTTTGATCATGTAATATGTTGGTATATTTATCAAAATTTCACAAACTTACCAAAATTGAAAGAGGCTATGTCACATTTTTTGACATAGCAAAAGGAATTTTTTTTTGCATTTGATATTTTTGGAAATCCAAAGTCTATAATAAACAAAAAAGATCATTATTATGAAATATTTAATCACAACATGATATGTATTTCTCATCATCATGATGATTTTTATTATAGTTTTTTCTAAGAAAGCATGATCAGTTTTCAAGGAAAATTCTCATAAATTCAAGACACATAATATATGAACATTTTATATACATATATGTAAATAATTCTTTTTTTGGAGGAAATGTGATCTCTTTGAATGCGGAAATAGAATAATCATTGATTTTAAAGTGAATAATTAGAACTTTTATAGATTACTTCATGAAAATGTTGTTTAAGAAACATTTTATTTATGACATGACTATCCATGAATTGGATAGAAATATGTTATGTGATGCATGCCAAATTGGAATGAAACACAAGTCATATTGAAAACGAATTAAAGAAGTTACTAAATCTTTATATCTTAATCTTATCCATATATAATTGTTTAGACCTACAAGAACTAAAACTATTGTTGCTATGCCATTTTTTATTTTTTGGATGATGATTTTTCAATATTTACATGGGTTTACATTTTAATATGTAATAGTTAATCTTGTTATGTTATTATTATCTTCTATATTCTAGAAAAATGAGAAAGTTTCCAAAATTTTGACATTGAGAAGTGATCATAGAGTTAAATTTAAGAATAATGAATGGAATTAATATTTATTAAATAAATAATTAAACATACATTATCAATCCCTAGGAAACCTCAACAGAATGGCTTTGTTGAATGTGGTAATAGATCTATGAAGGAAACAGCTAGAAAAATTTTATGTTAATATAATATTCCCACTCATTAGTGTGTCGAATTATTTTACACAACATGTTAGGCCATTAATAATATTATAATAAGTTCTATCATAAATAAAATAACCGATGATTTATGTATTAATAAAAAAATTTAGGTTACTTAAATGTATTTGGATTCATACTTTACTTTGTGAAAAATAAGGATAATCATTTAATGTTTTCTCCAAATGATAATGATGGTATTTTTTGAGTTTATTATAATACATCCAAATAGTATTGAGTATTTAATAAAAGTTCATGGATTGCTAAAGAATATAATCATGTAATGTTTTAATAATTTTATCCTTTATATCATAAAATGAATCAGACCGATGAGATAAGTGATTGACACAAGTATATTAGACCATGATCATTAACAACAAAATGGATTATGATTGGGATGGTTAAAATTTTAAACCAAATAACTTAAGGGTTGATACAAGTGTACCAAAAAGTGTGTTTCATAGAGTACATATAAATATTAAAAACCAAAATTTTGAAAAAGTTATAGAAAAAATAGATGAATGAATTAGAACTATAATAAATATAAGTATCCTATTAGAATTATATTTGTTTTTAGCTTATCTAGAACATAATTTTGTAGAAGAAGATTTAGAATATGAATATCGGTTCATAGATTTTAAAGAAGAGTTAAATTAGTTTTTATGTAACAATGTTTGGGAATTAGTTGATATACCATGTGATTATCCTTTAATTAATAAAAATGCATATTTATAAAAAAAACAACATGACCATATTGAAACTACTAGAAATAAATCTTAATTACATACAAAAGGTTACAGTCTAGATGAAGGAATAAACTATGAATACAACATTCCCCATGTATCTTGGTTAAAATAAATTGTAATCCCTATAGAAAATGAGTAATATATAAATATGAAAATATATCATATTGATGTAAAATATTCATTTTTGAATGGATTTTTAAATATAGTATCTCTATAATGAAAAACAACATGGTTTTTAGGATCATATTTTTCAGATTATTTATTTAAACATACCAATTCCCTATATTCACATAAAAATGAACAAAGATCCTCATATAACAGATTATTTTATTTTATTTTGCAAATTCGTTTACAGTGGGATGGAATGATCCTATATTATTTATGAAAACATCATCCTTGGATATTTTTTAGTGAAAATATATATTGATGATGTTATTTTTGAATCAAAAAATTAAAATTAATGTAATGACCTTTCAAAACATATGAAAAAAAAATTTAAATAAGTTTTTAGGGTGATTCAAACTATTTTAAAGGATTTCAAATCATCCAATGTTATTTTAGAAATGTTTAAAAAATGAATACATGAATTATCAAAGTTGTTTTTAATTTAAAATATTATGAATTATTAAACTCTTATGAACACTAATATTATAATTTATATAAATGATATTGGAAAACCAATTGAAAAAATGTAATATATAAGAATCCATTGAGTTTTATAGTATATTACTATAAGTAGACCGTGAAATATGTGTCATTGTCAAATATTTCAATCTAATCATACCGAATCAAATTTTAATGACCATAAAATTATTTCATGATATTTGAAATCAATTTTACCACTTTCTATTATTTTTTCAAAAATCATCTTCTTTTACATTAAGATAATATTTATATGTTTATATTTTTGTATATTAAATTAAAAGGGAATCTATGAAACCTATTATTTTCATATAATATCTCTAGTGTCCTTATTGAGGAAGAAACAATTTTAAGAAGAATAAATCAATAAATCATAATATAATGTAACATGATGTTACTGGAAACATGTTATTGTGATAAAGAACACCTTAATTATTTTTAGATTTTATATTATTTGAGTTCCAGTAAAATGTGATAATACTAGTGGTTTCAAAATTTGTAAAAATATTTTTAACCATTGAAGAACAATGGACATTTATTCGGGTAATAATTTATTTGGATATTATGAAAATAGGTGATATATTTTTATATTTTTTTCATAGATAATAAATTTGCAGAAATTTTTACTAAACTGTTTCATACTAACAGATTTCATTTATTTATTCAAAATTAGGTTTGATTAATTTTAATTGTTGTTATCTTATCAACTTCTTGTAGTATTTGAGTAACGTTTTACTGACAATATTTTATTTAATTTCTGGCGTAATCAGTTTGAGTATCAGTCATATCAAATAGGATACTTCACCTAGATATTATAATGATTACTTTATAAACCACATAATGACCGCATGATTTTTCCAAAATAAATTGATGTGATTCAAGTATAACTATGAAATTGTTTAAATGTTTTTGAACCCTGTATTTATCTATAGTACCTAAACATTTTTTCCTACCCCTTAAATCATCCAAAAGTCTTGGGAATGGAAAAAAGAAAGAGAACTAATGAATCTTCCTCTAGACTATTCAAGTGTTAATGAAAAAAAATTATTGTTCAATGTTGAAGAAAAATTTATTTTCCCTAGATAGATTGAATGTATATGTTTCTCAAGAATATTATCAATCTTCAGGGATGTGAATTTGATTTTTATGATAGATGAACTATGCTCATGGTAGAAAAGGATGTTCATGAGTTCTATAAGACTGGAGTGTTTCATTTTTGTGATAATGAAGACCTCATCACTATAACACTGAACTAGAAATGTTCCTCATTAACCCCGTTGGTAACAGTTGAAGCATTCAAGTTCCATCATGAAGGCTCTGTATATTTCAGTAGTTTTCTTTATGTAATCAATGAAGTCAATACTATAGATATTATTATTTCCCTATTAGGATTTACTGATATATAGAATATACTAGTGATATACTTGGATCAAGAATTATAATTCCTTAAAATGTTAATTAATTCAGCCATAGCTCACCATAATAGTGATTTTTAAAAAGTTTTATATCAAAAAATTGCATTGTTATATTTTTTCTTATTGATAACCTTGTAAATAAATCATATATTGTTATGAGCTAAATTTAGAATTTATAGAAAAAATATTTATGTGTCTCCCATATTTGATGATTTTTAATTTTAATATTTTGAAATCATCGTTTTTTTTTGGATGATAACATAGAAACCCATTTTCAATGATAAAATTTTTTGAACACATTTATTTTTATAAGAATTAGTTTTTGTTGAAACTATTCTGTGAATATGTTAGTAATAATATGTTAGGATGAATACATAGGAATAGTCCCTACTTCATCTGAAGGTGAGTTCTCTCTGAATTTTTTAGTGCTTTTGATGCTCCTCTAGTTGTTCTTTTATAGATGAAATTATAGATCAATATATTGATGTTAGAGATGTTCTTAATAAGAAGACTATTTAAGAATGAAGAATATGTGTATGATATGTTTTTAAGTCAAGATGATAATATTTTCTTAAAATTGATTCAAACCCTACATATGAATCATTAGTACTCAATGTTATCCTAGTTTCATTAGGATGATTATGGAAGGTCTCTGAAATTACCTGATGAGTTAATATTTTTCATGTAACAATATCTATTATTTTGGGCGCAACTCCCATGGTTGTGATTTCACTGTGAGTGAACCAAGTGGATGAATCAGACATGAATCTAGTGAATTTAAGAGTCAAAATTTCATTTGTGGTGGGGAAGAATAGGAACAAGGAAATGAAAATTAGTTAGTTTCACAAGAATGAGTGAGATCAGTTTTTGGAGAACCATCTCATGTGGAGAAAACCAATTTTTATAGAAACCACCATGCTTAGGATGTTAGATATACTGATGTTCATTAATAAACATTCTCTTCAATTTGATACTAGAATGCACAATCATATATCCATGTATCTATGTTGGATACAACTGATTCCAGAGATAGAGACATATATTAAAATTTGTTGTCAGAATATGAATATATGAAACAACATTTCATAGAAGAAAGAAATAAAATTAGGTTTTTTTGTGACCATGTTGTTTCAATGGACAATGTTAATGATTTGAATTTATTGTTTCACTCTATGGTTGATAATATATATGTATAAATCTCAACAGAATCCTGGAATCACATGGATGATTGTTCATGTTTTGAAAGACTGTATGTGTGATAGACACAATGACATACACACTTGACTAAATGTAGTGTGACCTCTTAAAAATTGAATAAATTAAAAATGTTCATAGGTATTTAATATTTTAAATCATAAGAATGAATATATTTCTTCAAAATTTTGTCAACTTATTAGTCTATTACGAAAATAAAAACCATTCTCAAAGAAAAATTTCAAAAATTTCATCATTTGGAATCACATTTACCAAAACATGTATGGTTTATTACCATTGGACTACAACATGTTTCTTGGATACCAATAAATCGATTTTAAAGACTTCAAGAAATAATTTTATGATTTATATTATGAATTTGTAAATATTTTGAAGCTTGAATCACAATAATATAAAGATGGAAAAGAGGGTGATTCTTTTTCCCTGCCTCAGGGAAGACAAGTTACTTATAGGGGAAAATAAGTTTTCTCATTTGATATTTCCATTTGTATATCTGAAAATTAGTTTGTCGATTTTAAGAAGTTGGCAGTCAATTCTTCAATGAAAGGAGAGGTCTATAATATCATTGTTAATTTCTCCCAGTGGATATAGAATGGTTTTACAATGCTTTTAGACTATTTCTATAATAAAATGGCAAAAATGATCAACACTTATGATGAGTCATTGTTTTAGATGAGATGGATATGTGTACATGGACCCCATATAATTGGTCTCCATGATTATTGGTCTTAAATGGTCGAATAAATCTTTAATCCTTCTAATTTCTCATAAAGTTAATGTTTATGGTCTGCGGAATCATTTTCTTTTCCTATACCCATAAACTTTTTCTAAACAATCCATTATACCTGAAGATATCTTTGACATGAAGAGAGATAAAAAATATTCTCCTAATATCTAATCCACATCTATAAATTTCTATAGTAGTGGTCATGTGGGTCTTGGATCATATATACTAACATTAGGTGACACTGTTAGAGATGATATGAAACTACTCTACCCTTATCCTATTTTTAATTTATTAAACCTCAATAAATCATGACACCGTCTCCAAGGAACTGCTTCATGTTATGGAATTGATTCACCAATATAATTTTTCCTGATGGGTTTCCTGATGGATGGGAATTTAACAAATATTTGAAGTATATTTGTAAAATGAAATTTTTTAAAATTTTAATTGTGATCCGTAAAAATTTGTATTGTGTTTTACAGACATCTAAATGCATAGTTTCAATTTTTAATGTAATTTTCTTTTATACTGTATTATTGATGAATTTGTCTATATAATTTTAACTTTTTCTAGAATTTATTCACATATCTTGTCTTATGATTTAATCCACTCTTTAGATAATACATAATTTCTAAATATTTTTATCTATATTGGAAACACATTTGTATTTTACTATAAGAATATATTCTTTATTTATCATTAATGATTAATTATTATTATTATTTTCAGAATAACCTTATGTCAAATACTATTCATTATCAATATTAATAACTATTTCTCATTTTTCCTATGCAATATATGTAATATTCTTATAATTTACTTATTTTTAATGTCACAAAAATGTTGGAGATGAAAAGACGAAAATAGTTATTTAATGATATAAATTTTTCATTTATGGAAATGAGAAGGGGATTATAAATATATAAAATTTTAATGATTTAATTTCCAAAAATGAATATTTGAATTTTTAAAATCTAAATTATTTTTTAGGGTTATAATAAAAAAATAATACTACATAATTTAAAGGATATAAGAATTAAAATTTTAAAATATTTTTTTAGAGCACCACTTATGAAAATTTTATTTTCTATTTAAATTGGTTTTTTGATCATAAAAAAGGTTGAGATATATAGAAAAAATATGTTCTTCCAATATATCTATGTTATTATGTTTTTTATGATTCAAAAAATCCCTATTTCATTGATAATGATTTTTTCTCAAGTGTTTTTTATTATATTTCTCAAAATAATTGATCTTGTGCTGATTTTATAAGTTATTATCTTACTATATTTGATGCATTCATTTTATGAAAATTTATTTTATTATATGATAATAGAAGACAATCATCCATATAATTAGAATTAGAGAACTCTATATTGGAATTTTGTCTTAATAAAAAATATATTATCTTTGAAAGAGTGTAATTGTTTGGTTGAAAGACCTAAGAAAGATACTTTAGATAGAATAATGTTATGAGAAGTTGTTATCTTATGAAAAAGATATTTTTAATAGATTATTATAATAAATTTAAAATAATTCATGGATGTTATGTTTCGTAACACAATAACATATTATTCTTATGCAGAAGAATTATCCAAAGCAGCATTGAATTCAGTTTATCAAGTACATCAAACTCAAAAAGATCTATTTTTTCATAAAGTCTCCCATATGTTTACCTTACGAAAATAATAATACTGGTTGAATATATTATGAAAAATTACCTATTATGAATAATTTTAGGATTATATTGTTTCTATCGTTATAAGTCATTTCATTCTTTTCAAGCGTATCAGAAAAGACATTTTCCATTTATGGAATTATCGATATGTCCAAACTAGAAAGTTTGCATGAGTTGAATGATATAAAGAAGGCTATATTTAACTATGGTATTTAAAAATAATATTCCATATTTTACAGGAATTGAGATATACCATTAATGGCATGTCATATCAACTTTTAAATAGATTATCAACTCAAGCACAATGATTATTATTCTACATTTGTTTAAAATTAAAGAGAAGATAAAATGAAGAGTTATCTGCTATAAGGATATGGTTGGATGAGAAGAAAATATAAAAAAAATGTTCATACACATCCTTTGATAATAACAACATCGTATACATAGAAAAATTTAAACATGAATGATTGTTAAAAGATTAGAAGTTTGTCAATATCCCTAAATATCATCTAGAGATTCACCTTGAAGACTATCATCTTCTAATTATGTATCTCTAAATACTGTGAGTTTCTTCAAGTAAATATTTGTTGGCATAATTCATCAAATGTTTATTCATATCTTTTAATTTAAACTCATTGTAAGAGTGTGTGCATAGAATTTGGATAGTTAATGTAATGGTAAAGCATGATTGAATGACATTGGACCTTTATATAATGTGATATAAGATTATATTCATCTTGGAGAACTTTAAAAAAAAATTCTAGTGAAACCCACTATAATCATGTTGTTTAGGGTTTGTGTAGAGAATTATGGTATTTCTATTCCACAATCCACTATAAATATTCATTGTTCAACCTATTTCCCTTTTGTTTGTATATATCCACAATGTATTATTATTAATGATATAATTCATTGTACTATACCTGAAGAGCTTGTTTTTCTTTAACATAAATTTTTATAGACTCAATTCACTCCGTCTAGAGTTTTCAGTGATCCATTATTTTTTAAAACAATAACATGGTGGGAATAATCTAATTTACACAATACTAAGTGACAAATTCCTTATAATAGAAACAATTATCTATACCTTAATCATATAACATAGTTTTTATATGAAAAATTAGGGTTATTAGGGATTTTATTGTACTGTAAAACAAGTAATGAGTTGGAATTAAGAATTAGGGTTTTTATTTTTCTAATTTTCATTATTTCACTCATAACTAAGAAACTTTTTGAGATAGAATACTTTATGGATAATGTTGTGTTTATCCATATGGTGTAATGATAATTTTTTTTCACAAATCCATCTAATTTCACATATGATATCATTTGTATTATGGCCTACCTAAATAGAGATGTTGTGAGAGGAATGAAAATTCACACTAATTTGTTAAGGAAGTATAGATAATGATCGACTAATGGATTTAGTGGTGTTTAAAATATGGCTTAATGTTATTTGTCTCATATTAGACTAAAGATGTTAAAAATTAATTTAAAACATTGTAATCATCTGAAAAGATATTATATTACTATAATACTAACATTATCATAATCATTAAACATTACATTGAGAATAATTATTTAAATGAAAATTCTAGTGTTACAAATATCATGATTGGAATATGAACATGAGAGTCATTCTTAAACATAGAGATAATTCGATGTTTTATTGAAATACCATCTAGGACTACCAAATGATGGTGTTTTTTAGTTAGTGTATCAAGTAAATTATAATATGCATATATTTATTAACTTAAGGATTAAAAATCATTAAATAAATGATGAAAAATTAATATTGACATTTCCTCACATTCTCATTGTCATTGATTGTTCCATTGAAATCACGAGAATGAATACATTCTTTATTCCATGATCTATCTATTCTGTTCATTCCTAATTCATCATTGTAAATTTTTGAATAATGTGAATAATTTAATTTTTTTAAAAAAAATCTCCTGTTCCTGAGGATAGATTATAATAACATGGTATATTTTGGATGTTGTATAATTTTTATATCACTTATGGTTAAAAGAATATTTTAGAGGAAAATATTGGACAGAAACAAATATCTCCATTTGCGATATTTTTTTTTAAAATACATAATGGGTTTTGAGAATATACATGGAGTGTATATTTTAGGTATTTATTCAGTAAACATTAATTTAGTGATTCGTGAGGGTATGTGATACCAAATGTATATTTTAAAAATGTTATAAAAATACAATAAGTTAAAAATCAAGGTATTGATTGAAGGAGCTTCTATTTTGTATTCAAATAATGAAGAAAAGGGTTGATAAATCATGGAGGTAAACATAATGGAAAATATCAAGGGTAGGTAGATCAAGAATTAGGTCTTGTATTGAATGTAAATAAAGGTTATCATCACTCAAAAGTTATATTCCCGTACTTTAGTTTGAGAAAATTCTTGGGATTGATTATGCCATCAGTGATGTGACCAAATTGATGTGGAGTATATTAATCAATTCCTAGAATTCATTAACTATTATCTTGAGATACTATCAAATGTATAATAAAGGAACTCAATTATAAAATATTTTTGACACATGATATTTGATCTCAGATATTCATGATTAAGATTGAAACTTATGCTAATGGGGTAGATCAGGACTTGATGGTGGAAATTTACTAGAAATACTATTGATGACTAGATTTACTTTCTAATAATCCTTGTGGAAGTATTGATTGCTCTTCAAAAAAAAAGACAAAGCATGAAGAGTCTAGGAAGTGATGTGGCAGGGACTCTATACATCCACCACAGTCTTATTTATATAACATGTGATGGAGGATGTTGTATCCCTAGGTGGAAGATCTCACACCATGAGGGTGTAAGCCAAGGTGGGTGCATCATATGGGTTTACTAGATGTATGGTTTAGAATATCAGTTCAGGTGTATTCGGGAGGTGTGTCTAATAATGGGATAATGTCACCGAATGAAGGTGAGTCCCTAGGAGGGAGCACTGTGAATGTTGGTCAACACACCCATGGAAGAAGAATATGTAGTTGAACCCCTAGGAGGGGGAACCCAAGTTTACCATTAGTGAGGATTGACCATCGATGAGGCATCTCATGTTATTTATTTAGAAGACTGGGATAAAAAACCACGTAGTTTGACACCACTTTTTAATGTCGTACGATAGGACTGGTTCATATAGTTTAATGTCATGTATTAAGGATGATCATATCATATAGGGATCCTTTATGTGGAATAGTGTGTAAATTATTTGTGTAATTGACCCTTCACAAGGGGATATCTCTTGGTTGGTTGGTTTGGGACTTGGACTTTGAGTTTCCTAAGGGGCATGGAGAAGATGTGGTCACTTAGGCGATTGGTATTATCTTACCAGGGATGCTACCTAGAGGATATCAAGATAGGTGAAGATGTTGGGTATAAATTCCATGGAGGATTCCTCCATACCCCAGTTAATTATGAGACAAATACCATGTAGTTTAGTAATGATTGTTGCTTATACCTAAAGTGGAGGCCTATAGGAGTAGACAATGTTGTTGGGGTGCACGCATAATAGTATCCCATGGTGGATTAGTGTAGTTGGTGGGGATTACACCCAAGAGGATTCACATTGCATTGATGGTGGATGTGGAAGTCTCTACTAACCTCTATTCCAATATGGTTCATTTTTGTTGCGAGAAAAAAATGGATTATGTAGACATGACACTAATGACAAAATATAAGTGACAATAATTGATGTGTGGGTCTTGAAAATGGAATCTAGGCATGGAGGATGTAATTCCATGTAAGTTGGATATCATTAAATTTGAGGAGGATATCATTCCTTGTGCGGTAAGGTGTTGTAATTACAATGAAATTCCACTAACGTATGGGGAATACTATTAATATTTAATTGGTTACGGATAAAATTTAAAATTATTTGTTGCAAAAACAGGTTTAAGCTAGTTTAACATCATACTACTCAGACGGGTTGGATGGGGATGGGGGACTCACTCCTCACCCCTTAGGCTAACCTAACTGCCAATCATGCACCTTTGGCCAGGGTATAGATTTTGAAATTCTAGGGTGTAATGATGTGGAGGAGCGTTAAAACTTGATATCCATGTTTGCATGTATCAGATGAGAATAATAATTCATTATCATACCTATAATGAGAAGACAAATTCATGGAAACCCATGCCATAATGGAATTTGTGATATATCATGAGGGACCCTGAAATATTTGCACATAATTTTTGTTGGTTCCACAAAAGAGGTGCATGAATGGTTGACTTTTTTCATGAAAAATGTGCTCGATCATGTTGTATTGTCACAAGTGAATGCCAGTGAGCATCAATGAATGGGTACACACATTATTGGATATTTGTGAGAATGTCTACGGGTGGAAGAAAAAAGATCCTTTTCATGCATCTAAAATGGTTTGAAAATGTTTGGTATAGGATTACACAACTATTGTATAGTCAAGGGTGCATAAACATGGAACCTATCATGAAAAATATTCTTCCTTGAGGGTTATATTCTTTCAGGATGCTCGGGATGATTGGTCCTATGAGTAGGAGACCGATGTTTGAACTTCCAAAGAGTCACCCAATGAATGGGTTTGGGATTCTATTTATAGATGAATTATTTAGTTATGGGAACATAAGATTACATTAAATGAAGAGGTATTCAGCATGGATTATTCCATTGTAGCTATGAATAACTATGAAATGAATTTATTGATGTTTTATTTACTATAGAGTAGGTTTGTAGACTGAATGAGGTTTTAACAAAAAAATCCAATCTTTTATATTTGGCTACCTAAGAGACCTGAGGGACCTTTGAGGATGGTCTGATCATTTTCCTAGTCTATGACATGCAAGAATGATGCACACAAATTATGATCTTTCTTCCAAACAAAAAAAAAATGTTTACACCTTACATTGTGTTCTATGGATTCTCTGTTGAGTTATTTTATGGAATTAGTTTTCCCAATCTTCACCATATTCACCATTAGGTGGATTTTAGACGAACCATGCATCTAAATATGTGCTAAACGGGTACACGAATGACGATTTATAACAGAAAAATTGAATAAAGGGATGGATTCCTATTGGTGCATTCCAAATTCAACATTTGGTGTGTATGTCCCTTCTACAAACTTGGAAGGTGAGGTTCATAGCTATAAATAACCAAAGAGGGCCTTGTACGGTAACTTTGAATTCTGTGGGATATGACACATTGATATTATGTGTCTAATTTCTCCTTGATTGAATTAAAAATGATCCATGGTCACTTTTTTGTGTGTACTCCCCTATTTCGTGCACCTACATTTTTTATCACACCCAAATGTTTTACGCCTTCCTGTAAACTTGTGCGAAACATAGAATTTTGTGAAACTAACACTCCAATCATATGAGTACCGTCATTAGACCATTAAACACTCATTTTATGGAAGAATAATAGATACCTAATGATATTTAGGTCAATGTTTGTTGTTCGGAGAGCTTATATGACTATAAATCCTCAAATACCTCAAGCTTGGATGGTCACGTCGAACAATCAGATGCTCATGGTTATGTTATCTGAGGAAAAAATGAATTATACTATATGAAACTACATCCTACTCTGGAATTTTGGATTTCTAAATGATGTTACAATCCTATCCATTGGCGGTGATGCATCGTGATAGTTGTCCACACATGAAGATGGCCTCAATGAATGGAACATCACATTCAATGGCCATTTGGATATGGAAAAAGGGCATATTTCTTGACTATGTGGTGAACGATCTGACCAAGATGATCACATGGGAGTAGCTTGAGGTAGAATAATTCTCTTCCCAATACCCCACAGTGTTCTAAAGTTGAATGAGGTATAATATCATCATATGGAGGAAGAAATTAGATGGCAAGACCATATGATGTTTTTCAAGTGATTGGGCCATTTATTTCATGGTACGATATAGAAGTGATGATTAAATGGACATGGTGTGTCATATCATGAAATATGGAGAATTATGAACATCATTGTTCTACTTTTCCATTAAAAAAATATGGTTCCAGATATCCTTAGCTGATGGTCCTTGGATACTAACACGTTCTGTATTTATTAGGTTGATGTCAACATTAATTTGTGGCACATCAAATGCATTAATGGAATTCCCATAGATGGATTCTGGTATGACAAGTTCCTCTTATCATAGAAAACCTAGAATGATAGGATGTGAATTTCTCTACCAGTAAATCATTTATAGGTGCTGATTCAAAAGCTAAAACTTTCTCTCGTTTTTCACAAGGATATTCTTTTCAAGGCTTTGTTTGACCTATTACTGAAGAAGTACCCGAACATGAGGATGTCATGTTAGGGGAAATAATTTACAATGATGTCATAGAAGAGATATTATAAATCGTACTTATTGATCCTGGTGGAAGGAAAATATCAAAAATAGAGGTACAAAATGGCAGGAGGCTGGGAGTCATTGATATACTACATTGTTTTCCTCACCACATTCTGTAACGGTCGGATATAGTGTGTCAGGGATATGTAGATGGAAATACACCTAGAGGTTTTGGTGTTGATGGTGATTTTAGTGACAAATAAATGTGTCAATTTGGGGGCAACTCAATTTTCTAGGATATGAAACATTTCTGGCCATTTCTGGAGGGAAATCATGACCATAAGGATATTCTATCCATTCCAGTTCATATGTTTTTGGACTAGGTCACACCTCAGGGGTTAGACATTTTTCAATTCCATTTTCCCCATATATTCCAATTTGTATAGATCCTTGCTGAAAAATATTTTGGTTTGGCCAATGACACTTGGAAATGCTGGGGTAAATTTTTTAATTGTAAAAAATGTGAACTTTACCTCCCCCTCTCATCTCTGGTTGTTTTAGTGGTAGAAAACCTTCAAGTATTCTTGTGGTAGAAGGAGTATCTTAAAAGATTCATAGGTGGAGTGATGGTGGCCTGGATCGAATACCATGTTTATAGTGAAACATATATGATGTCCTACGTCACTAAAAATTTCAGGTGTATTCAACGAGTGACAGAGAGTGTCTATACTGGGGTATATGAAGAGAATATCACTGGTTACCATAATAATATATGGTGTAAGCTGGTGAATGTGGGCTCTAGGGAAACCATTTTGTTACAACAAACCAATGTACATAGTGTCTTGTTTATGGAATACAATAGATACTAGTTGGAATCATATTTGGAGGAAGTCATGTTTACAAGAATTCAGGCAGTTGAATATTCCATAGAGGGGATAGAGAAGAGAGGAATTAGGTGAGTTTATCCTTGAGGGGAGATCCAAATATCTAGGGTGGTAAAACAAGGACTGTGGTGGGGAAATAACATGTTGTGATCTCTCCCCCTCCTACAAGAAGGGAATGTTATCAGAAGAAAAAATGGAGGCCAACATGGGTGGCTTCTAAAAATAAGATGAGGTTTTTAATGGATCCAGTGATGGATTCCATACATCACTATCTCTACAAGGAATGATGTATGAATTTAATTTCATTATTGATATTATAATAATGGATGAAGTTGAAGGTAGATGAGATCAAAAAAACATATGTGGGGTCCATTTTTATCATGGCTAGAGTGATATTACTATGCGACAAGTATATATGGTGTCTATAGACACCTATGCTTGTTAGCAGTGGGATAATGAACTACCTTCCACCCCAGTAAAGGTGGTTTTGGTGAAAAGGAGGATTGAGAGGATGTTCCAACTATTGATTTCTCTTCATTTGCGGGGAAAACAACAAAATATAATGAACATGAATCCGGTGATATAGAATCTTGGTGATTGGATTCCCATAAAGGGAGTCCTTACGAAATTGAAGATATCATGGCCTCTAATGTGGACTTGGCTATGTGCACTGAGATAAACATTAAATCACTCTAATGCTTATTTAATTCATTCCATTCACATTAATGATTATTTAATTGAAATTATTATTGTAAAAGAGAATATTGATAATGGGGAAGGGTCCCCTACTATGCAGGAGAATGTGCAGTGATGGGTTTAGAGGATAAAAACTCGGGGCCTATTTCTGAGGCTAAGGTGGATAGTGGGCCTGTCGATTTCGAGGATGCTGGTTTGAAACTTCAGAATCTTAGAAGCACCCTGTTATTTGTGGGGGGACATGATGTGGAATAAAAATGGATAATCCCAATACTAGAGATGTAGTGTGCCTGAGACATCTCATCCTCGAAATTCTTCCTCCTCTAGGTAAGTGCAATTTCTCAAGATAATTTTTCTTAATCAGATATTAATGGATCCATTACATCAATAGGATTGTATGTTTCATTCATCTCATACATGACTGATATAAGAGGAACCATTACATTTTATTGACATACATATTACATAAGGGTCTCTTATTGTGGATGTCCCTTCTATGAATTAGGATCTCAATCTTCCAATGCATATCTCTCATAAGACATTTTCTTTTAGATAGTCATACCTATAATTTTTTGAATAGATTGACTAATGTTTTCCCATTAAAAAAAGTTCTAGAATGATTACACACTCGGTTAGTGGACGAGGTCTGTATATTCATAAACCATTCTCAAATATCCACACTGGTTTATTAGGATTCAGTCAATGTAGGTTACATGACATTAATCCCAAATGACAAGTCAGTTGTGACTGTGAGTGATTCCACTACAGAGGCCGAACTAAAGGATTGCATAGGGAAATATATAATGGAAGAGTTAGTAGAGGATGACTAGACCCTAGATCTAGAGCCTAGCCTATATAAGAGGATGTCAAAGGAGGATGATAGTGTTTATATTCTTGCAGCTTTTCCTGAATACGAGCCTCTTCCACCTGAAGAGCTGAAAGACTCTGATCTAGATGTGGCTGAAGAGAATCACATAATCTGGAACGTGGTGTGGAATTTCATACTACACATCATGAACCAGAATCCAAAATGATAACTACTGGTCTTGATGTGTTTATTCCCCATTCGACTCACAATCTGTGTGTTGGGGGGATGGATGCTTTTGGTCTTCCTGTACTAGTCCATGGCTTTCTCACTGAGTGGAAGAATGAAGGAAGCCAAAAAATTTACATTTACTAGCATCAAGGGAAGTTTGAAATCATTCAATATATTTGAGAAGTCTACCAAGAGATCTATAGTCAAGTGAAAAAATTTGATGAGTGCACTAATTTACTCAAAACGCAATCAAAGGGAATTAGTAGGGTGAGGGCTCAACTAGAGAATGTTGAGAATCAAATGAAGTAGGTTACTACTCAAAATTCTAACCTCCATATTTAGAGAGACTGGGAACAAACCAGATTTGATGAGTTTTATATGGAATCAAAAGATAAGGATGTAGATCTTTAGAGGATGAAGTAGATCTTGGATTCCAAATAGAAGTATTTGGAAGAGATGAAATGCTCGATCACCTGAGTAGATCCATTGGGGAAAACATTTCCAAGACTCATGAGAGGCTCTATCATGTGGATGATCATGTATACTTCCAAAAATATATTTTATATTATTTTTTATATTTTTTACGTCCACATATTCATTTATTTTAATACTTTAATTATATCACATTCATCATATGTGTGAAAAAACCACAAAACAATCCCTAAAATCACATGATTCAAGCTCTGTGTGAGAAACAATGGGGACGACATGAATTCTCAATTTTTAGAGAGTTCCATATATTAATCAAACTCATGAGGTCCGGTACTATTGACTAATAAATGATACTGTTCAAGATGAGAGAGGGAGTGACCAGAGAACATGGTTTTCAGAAATACTGACATGCTTTTTAAATGTGTGATAGTGACTTAATGGAGTGATACTAGTATAATTTTATTATTTTTGAACATATTGGATAGTGAATTGACATTCATGATGCCCAAAACATGGAAAACAAGGATATTAGCATGGTGATAAAGGATAATTTCTAACAATGTTTGATAACACAACTTCTGTATCTATTGGAATCAAATTCCTCATGAATCTAAAAAATACCAGATTTAAGAAAACTGAATCCATCAACCTACTCAATTGAATATTCATAGTAATAAAAGGAAGGAACATAAAATGTTCGAGACATGTGAAAAAGATTTAAACAAGTACACAAGACTCTTTCGTTCCTAATACGACATATCTCATGTCTCATTTTTAGATGGTCTCTCAAATGGACAAGGTAGATGAAAACAAGATTCCCACATTTTGTGCCAAAAACCCCATTCTCACTTGAGACTCTAGTGCACCTGATAATATTTATCTCATGTATCTTCCATGAATGGACTCACAAATAGAAAATATAGTATCACACAAGTAGTCATCATTATGCGCATGAATCTTCGTCCACACAAAAGACTCTTTCATGGCCAATGTGACGTCAATCAACCCCTTATGTGCATGACTCTCAAACAGCAAGGACATTAAAATTCCCGATGTAAACATTCCATACAGAAATCCCCATCATTTCATAACCCCCTTATGAGCAAAATAAATGTCAAATGGAACCTTGAACACTTGAACAAAATGGATAAGGATATATTTGTGAAAAAGAAATCATCCATGACCAATATATTCATATCTTTCTCTGAATATTTCATCTATATGTAGAGGGTTACCCCTTTCATCAGGGTGACCCTCCTAATGTTGAACCAGTGATCTATTGTGAATAAAACTGATCTTCAATGAAATTGTGAAATAATTGAACCAGAAAGGTAGAGATATTTCATGACAGGTTCCCTTTGTGTCCTTCCTTAAGTGGGTCCATGGTTGTTCAATAATTTCTCATACTTATTCAATGTATGTATCGTGCACACAAAAACTTCTATTACACACACCCCTAACCTTGCATGAAAATCCACAACAATGTGTGAAACATTTAACATCCTACACAAGCCTCCATTCATCCATTAACCCACTATTTGAAGCTCTATGGATTTCCCTTATATAAAAACACCATGTACGAGTGCCCATTGTGTGTATGTTGCATTCCTTTTCAAGACCTCTTGCATGCAACCCTCTAAACATGCACACATAATCTTCTTGGTCCCACATGAGATGTCCACTATTCCCATAATGTATGAATTTCAATACCATTTTATTCTCAACGTAGGATTGTTATTGAATTTTTCCTCCCACGAATGGAATTCTAATATAGAGCTCATGATCGACCACTCCTACACACTATTACGTTATGGAATTTCATAAGCGACCACACTCACAATGGTGAATGAGTTGCGGCTATAAAATCCCAGGTGGTAAATATTGAGTCAACAACAACATTGATGATGGGAAAAAATTCCCTAGTACCAAATTCCTCATCATGTAATGTAAATATATGTTTTTAATTTTCCTGATAATCACAAGATTCCCATGTAGGATCATCATGTGATTCCACCTTCTCCCCTATCCATGAGATGAAACTACACCCATGGGTATGAAACTCCCACACCAATGATGCTTCCATGTGTAATCCCCACTCACATGGATTGAGAACCTCCTCACATGGAAGGAGATTCTCTTCAGACAACTTCCAAGAATAAGACCCACTACATCACTCATTGGTGGATCTTTCATGACACAACTGTCGAGTCTACTAAATATTATTGGTTCTCAGACTAATCTTGAATTATGTAGGAAAAAAGGTTAGTAATTACCATGACATTGAGACTCCAACTATATGTTCATACCTATATGTGTAAGACCTAGCCCCCACCCAACACATGGTCATACTCCAAAGAATAATCCCCAACGACCATAGATATTCCACGAGCCTCTTCATTAGGGGAAATCCCTAATGCCCCTTCTCTGGTCTATATGGTCTTTGATTCCCTACTAACTGGGATATGTAGGATGACACCTAGACAATAAAACCCAACACTCCATCCATTCCATTGAAATAAATCCTGAATTTAACTGGGATTCCACATTCGTATATGATCATGCTGCTACTAAGAGGCCACATCTCTTCCAGGACTCCTTTGGGTAGCTTCAACGTATAAGCCACATTCACTTCATCTTTTCTCATAGCAGTTCCTGGGTAGTTCCGATGCATAATACTCACAACATCAAACCATGATAAATCCTCATATGAATGAAATATCACATGCGTAATCCCTAAACCATCCCTTATGAATAGTCCTTCCATGGTGTGAGCATCCATTCTGCATGATGTTAAACCTCACTACAAGAACTAGTCCTATAATAAAAGCTTAAATTGAGACATTGAACTATATGGGCTTTTATCCATTGCCTCTAAACAGGGTATGTATGATTACCTTATACTGTTCAATCCCCACTATTTTTAAACCATGGTGCCACTATCCAAGGGGTTCATCTCCTCAATCCACCTACAATGGGGTCCAGATTAACTTTCTATGTGTGGAACCTTACCTTCTAGGGTTTCTGTAAAAACCCTAACCCATGTATCCTATAAACAAAGACTCACTTAATTGAATTATCATAGATAAAATATTAAAATAATACTGGTCCAATTAGGTTAGAAGTTTTTGAAAATAGATTACATACATGAACCATACATTACGTTTTAAAAAATAATGTACTATATGAAAATCCCTTGAAAATTCCATTATTCTACAAACTTAACCATGAATATCATTTAAAATATACATCATGGAATGCTAAGGATTATTGAAACATAATAATGTTATGAGATAATATTCTTAGTAAGTGTATAAATACAGTGGAAGCTATGATGAACATAAAAAAAATTTATGAAAAGGTGACTAACCAAAACACATTCCATTTAATCAATAAGCAAAGAATAATATAACAAGAATGAATTATGATCAAATTATGAAATATAAATTACCACATAATAAATAAACATAACCATAGATATTATACTCAGTCAAATAATCATATGAAAAATCAATAAATCACATCATAATAAGGAAATTCATAATGTCCAACATCATAAACTTGTCGTCAAATATTCATCAAAGACACCATACATAAACGGGTAAGGCCTCATGTAATTCCCAATCCAGTTTTTCTCATGAGACCTACTTATTCATCGTGGGTGTAACACCTCGAGCTTCCATGATACGCTTCTCTTTCAAAAATGCAATAACTTGCATTGTACGCAAGTTCGAGATTCTAACGCACCACAACCAATCAAAGTAACCGTTGTGAATAGTAATACCTAATTTTTGAAATTTTATAAATTTTATCTTTCCAAATGGACTTCTTTTTTGTATTCGGAATATCGAAATTATCCTAATTTGATTTTTTTGTAATTTTCTGAGAACTTCCAAATTTAATGAATAGTGAAAAATACTTAAAAAAAACTTTTTTAATAAAAATAATTTATATTGATATATAATACTATTTAGTGGTTTTAAAGTATAATTATAATATATTTTTACCATTTTATCCAATGGTGTTCATTATAATTAATTTCACTTTGAAATTGGACATAAACAATTATCAATCTTTTGATATATATTGTTTCTTAAAAACATGTTATTTGTTGTGACAGTGGGAATCAGTTATAATATTAATTAATGAAACTTATATTTTTGGAAATTTTTAAAATAGATATCATTTTTGAATTCAGAATATCAATTATATGTTTGGGTGAAATTTTGGCATTGTTCTGAAAAACTTCAATTTTTGATAAATAGTGAAACCACTAAGTGGTAGTTAAAAAACTGATTTTTCCTTTAAATGAAACATTTCCAATTCTGTGATTTGATTTTCAAAAATCCGACATACATGGTTGTCATTAGGAAGTAAATTGTGGTTCAATGGGATTAAAATAATTTTTTGGTGAATAGTAACTTTTAAGATTAATTAATCGCGATTAAAGTTAATTAGTGAAATTTAAGGTAAAAATGATATTATAAAAATATGAAAATACCTTTACACATGTCCTACCTATATTGGATGAGTCATGGTCGACCAAGAAAATCCATGGGTCAACTTGGGGACCCCATGGAGCCACATTGGTAGGAAAATGATATTAAAAACGTTTTTTTTATTGTTAAAATAAAAATGTCACTAACATGAGTTGTTTTACTAAAACAATTTTTAAATTGGGTTATACAAGTCATATTTTTGACAATAAATATTAATTAGAAAGATAAAAATATTTCCTAAATCATGATAACTTTTTTATAATTTTTAGACATTAAATAAATTAAATTATTTATGACACCATGATGATGCATCCATTAACTCATTAATTAACGATTTAAATAAAATAAAAGGATAATGTAAAATCTAAGACCTAAACTTATCAAAAATCTTTTGTATGAGTATATTTAGAACAATTATCACCTTATAATCAAAATATAAAAGTGTGTGACCTTTAAAATCCGAAACTCATTATATAATAAAGTAACATTTCATGACTTTCCAAGAGTGCCCCTCCTCTCCTCTTATAAAATGCCCCCACCACTACCACCTTACTCACACCTTCAAAGCCATTTGGCTCGGCCAACCTCTGCCAAAATACTCTCTCAAAATCCATCTTTTACTCCTAGAAGCCTCACTTTGGGCAGAATTCTTCTCAATGAAGCCTTTGGCTCAAATCAAAAAAGAGTTACCTGATTTTAAGGTCATGTCTTCTCATATGTTATTTTGTTTCGTTTTGCTTCTCCAACCCCTTAAACTCTTTTTATTGCTTTCTATTGTAAAAAACCAGTATCTTCAATATAATACGATGTTTTTATAAGAAGTATTTGAAATACACTTACACACACCTACATCTAATGGTTAAAGAACATACATTTTCTGTGGATGGTGAATTTCTGCCTCACGAAACGATGATTGTTCAACACTCATATAAAACCTTCAAAGGTGGCCATTATGATGACACTATTTTTATATATGATATATATTATGTTTTTGTTTTCCTTATGATTCTCTATTTTTCATTTATGGCATACCTTTATGATTTCCATTATGGGTAAAAGTGATAATTTCATTTTAGGAAGTGCGGACTACCACCCCCTCAAAGTGATTTGAATCGTTAATGCCATATGTGGGACGTATAAAGGATGGAGTAAATGGTATTATAAATTATATTATACTGGAATTTTAGTATACCTTTATATAATTATGATTTCATTCCATTAAATACGAAATAGAAATGAAAGTAGCATTCATGCGTACGTACGGCTTACCGTCTCCATGAACGGTGAATTTCATTTCATACCTCTAAATGTTACATAATATTATGAATGAATGTATATACTAGATATATATGATATATATGATATCTAAATCATGAATATAATTCTGTATATAATGGATATTTCACCACATGAACAATTTGTAATTATAAGAAGTTTATTTTTGACTCAACAAAGATCGACAAAACGACCCTTAGTAACTTAAATAACTACATAATATTCATAACAATGTAATAAGTGATATAAAAGGAATAATATACTTGAAAAATGTTCTAAAGAAATTATAAATTAACTCTAGTTTATTATTCAGGATGTTAAAGAATGGTCGAGTCAAGTCGGACATGAGGTAAGGGAATTTCTTAACCCAATTTCCATTCTTTGGGTTAATCTCCTACATTCAAATAATGACATGATATTATTATTTCCTATCTTTTATTTGTACTTTCTCTATGTGTACTTATAGTAAATACACATAATAGATCTATTTTATTTAAAAAAATGATCTTTTTAAGGGACTTCGTCGCAATCTCCTTTCATTGAGGCATATTTTGTTTTATAAACAACTTTCTTTTATACGGTGTATAAACCCCTTAGACTTTTATGTTTTTTTCAAAAGAAATCTTTTTATATGAAGTGTTTTACTAAATGAAAAAATGGAATTTTTTTTGTCGTACATATACGGCGACAACGACTTCTCCGCCACCGTGACCATTATTTGAGATTCAGATTCCTCTACAAGCCATAACAATTTTTTTAAATGAAAAATAAATACAAAGTTTTAATTTTATTTTATTTAGGTTTTCAAATTGGTTTTGAATGTTCTTTTATTATATCAATGTGTTTTACTGATATATTGTGATTGAAATATGGAAATGTTATGTTTCCTTTATGCATGTTTTATGTGATACGATTATGTTATGGTATATGATATGTTTAAACCTGTTCATATGAGGAATTCATTGGACTTAATAAGTGACGGGTGGAGACTTCTATAGATCCTCGATGCATCGGTAGGTCTCATGAGACAAACTAGTGTCTTGGCACGAGGTCTTGACAAAATATTATATGTGGTCTTGGCACGAGGACTTGGCTACGTGGTTATGATAGTCTGGCATTATGCATTCCACCATTATGAAAGTGGTTATTGATATTGCATGTGATTATTCAGCCAGTAGAATACCCATGTAAATAAGTAAATGACATTATCTCATTTTACTTTTTCCATATTATGTTAAAATTCATGTATAAAAGGATTTTGTTTTAGTTATACATTTCCTTAAATGTTAATGTTTATTTATGAAAGATTCCGCTATATTTTTGTCCTTAATAAGCATCGGAGCTCACCCCTTCCACTGCTTTAATTCTTCCAGGATGTGAAGAAGTATACTATGAATGAACTATAGGGATAGTATGAGGGGATATGAAGGCAATATGTTGTTGTTGTTTTGTTTTACTTTATGATGTAATGTAAGACTTATGAATGTATCTAGTGTTTCCAAGGCTACTAAACTAATCCTTATTTTGAGACATGATCTTTTGTGATCATGCCAATGTTACGCAATAATGCACCGACTCTGGGTAACTGGGGTCGGGGCGTTACAGTTGGTATCAGAGGCAGTTTAGTACTAACCTTGAAAGGTAGATTTAGATAAAATCTGATTAGAGAACATAACCCTAAGATTGACTTTGAGTATTAATATAGAAGAACTTTCAAGAAATTTTATATTATAAAGATTTTGTGTGTTTTCTGGGTAATACATACCTTTCTGGATACGAGAATGTAGAGGTGGCTCTGGCAAAGATGTACCTAGGGGTAAAACCCGAAAACACCACTTTGAGCTAGACTCGAACGGGAACTGGTGCACGACAACGGGCCTTGCTGCACTCTTGGTTACGACACTCTTGGGGGATATGCTTAGGATAATTATCCTTTTCTTTACAAACCATTATTAAGGGTTTATGAGTATATACTTCCTCAAAGAAAACATTTCCTTTTATGATTATGGATTATATCCATAAATAATTCAATTTATGTTAAGTGTTTTACAAGTATGGAATTATGTATTTTGATTCATAAACTAATATAGTTTATGCCATTGTTTAGAAATGGTGCCTAGTGGGAGGAATGGAAACTGTATAAATGAACGCACTCCATGTATGGATTTCCCTCCTGCTCAAGATAATTATTGTGGAGCTGGAGATAAAACTAGTACTGATTAACTTATCCCCATACTGGGACAAGTCACTCATGTTATGAATAATAACCTTACTCGTATGGAGAACCCTGATCTGAAAAGTGGAGGATCAATGTTAGACCATTTCATGAGGCAACAAATACCAAAATTTAATGGGGGTACAAATCCATTAGTAACTGAGCAATGGATAAACTCCTTAGAGAAAATATTTCACGCCTTGGGGAGTAGCGAAAGGGAGAAGGTTTTCATGGTAGTTTACCACCTCACTGGAGATGTCGATCAATGGTGGTCGCTGATTCAAAACACAAAGTAAGATGATGAAATATCAAATATGGAATGGAGGGAGTTCAAAGAGATTTTGTTAGAAAAATACTTTCCTCGTGACCATAGAGCAGATATGGAAAGGATATTTATGAGTCTGAGGCAGAAGGAGGATGAGAATGTCGCAAAGTATGAGGCTAACTTTACAACGATAGCGAGGCATTCTCCAGATTATATACGTAACCCAAGAATTAAGATCGATCGTTTCTTTGATGGGTTAAAACCATTTCTCCGTCGAGCAATAGTCTCAAAAGCCTTCACATCGTACGAAGATATTGTCTCATGTGCTATCAAGATAGAAAAATAATTCTCTAAATCGTATGACAATAAAGTACATCAAGAGAAGAATAGAATGGTGGAACACGAGACAGATAAAGGGAAAAAGGGAAAGAAGGATTTTCCATTATGTGATAATTGTGGGAAGAATCACCCCGGTACTTGCCTAAAAGGAATGGGAGATTGTTATAAATGTGAAGAAAAAGGTCACCAGGCTCGTGATTGCTAGGGAAAGGAAGAGGCTATCAATGTTGAATGCTACAATTGAACAGAAATGGGGCATTATGCAAATGAATGTCCTAAGCGTCAGTGAAACATACCTCTGAAAAGGCCAAGGGATCAAGGCCAAGCTTATGCTGTTACTACAGATGAAGTTGAATAATTATTTTATTTGTGTTTTTGGACTCAATACCTATATTATGGTTATAAGAATAGTGTGATATATATAAGTATTGTACTGTAGTGCTTGTTGTTTTCATTAAGGTTTTAATATGATGAAGGTAATCATATTTTTAGTATGTGGAAATAAGAGAAACTTTACCTTGTTTGGGGAATCTGATGTTACAATTGATTTTGGAAATTATAGACCTTTTACAGAAAGTCTGGACATAGGTATTTTGGATAACTATAAAGGTTGGAATGGATTAAGTTGAACTTTGGATAGTATTGTTTAAGGATAAAACATTCAGGAATATTATTTTTGGAATATTATAATACTATAGTTTTAGGAAAAGGACAACCTGTAGGTTGTGGGATAACCGGTCGCGTCGGACAAAGCTGCAGGAATCGAACCCACAACCATAGTGCGATAGGCCTTTATTATCTACCACTAGCCTACAGGAAGTCCCTGGTTATTACAAAAATGTTTTCCTAATCAAAATTGTATGTGTTAATATTTAGAGCCTTATACAATTAGAGTAAATAGAATATTTTTGAGTTCTATTACCTTTTGGAGTGAATGATGGGTTTGTGGTGAAAATTTATTAATAAATGAAAGTCTACATGAAAAGTAAGTACATTTCCTTACATTCTTAGTAAATCTCCTAAATAAATTCCTCAACTTTATAAAAGGTAACTTAATACAAAAACGTTACCGATTAACTTTTCCAACTGGGGATTCAATGACTGTTTAACCAATCACAAGTTTGTGATTTTCTTGTGGTTAACATTCTTCTAATCATGTTCTCTTCAACTCTCCATCAGACGTTGATGGTTATTTTTTCTTCCATATCCATATTTTCATATAATCCTAGTATGGGCTATCTCAGGTGACCCTTGTACTTATCTTTCATTCTTTTAAAGTTATATTTTTATAATCCTTCTTTCTGATGTGGGTTTCCCACAAAGGTATTTTCTATTTTCAACCATTTATTTTCAATGAAAAATGTCAAACTGCGAGGATAGAATTTATTGAAGGAGGGGATAATGTAACATCCTAAGCATCCACGATACGCTTCTCTTTCAAAAATGCAATACCTTGCAGTGTACGCAAGTTCGAGATTCTAACGCACCACTACTAATCAAAGTAGACGTTGTGAATAGTAATACCTACATTTTTAAATTGTATAAATTTTATCATTCCAAATGGACTTCTTTTTTATATTCAGAATATCGAAATTATCCTAAGTTGAATTTTTTGTAATTTTCTGAGAACTTCCAATTTTTATGAATAGTGAAAAATACTTAAAAACAACTTTTTTAATAAAAATAATTTATAGTGATAAATTATACTATTGAGTGGTTTTAAAGTATATTTATAATATATTTTTACCATTTTATTCAATGGTGTTCATTAGAATTAATTTCACTTTGAAATTGGACATAAACAATTATCAATCTTTTGATATATATTATTTCTTAAAAACACGCTATTTGTAGTGACTGTGGGAATTAGTTATAAAATTAATTAATGCAACATATATGTTTGGAATTTTGTAAAATATTTATTATTTTTTAATTCGGAATATCAATTATAGCTTAGGGTGATATTTTGGCATTGTTCTGAAAAACATCAATTTTTGATGAATAGTGAAACCACAAAGTGGTAGTTAAAAAACAGATTTTTCATTTAAATGAAACATTACCACTTCTGTGATATGATTTTAAAAAAATACGACATACATGGTTATCATTAGGAATTAAAATGTGATTCAATGGGATTAAAATAATTTTTTTGGTGAATAGTAACTTTTAAGATTAATTAATCGCGGTTAAAGGTAATTAGTGAAATTTAAGGTAAAAATGAAATTATAAAAATATGAAAATACCTTTACACTTGTCCTACCCCTATTGGATGAGTCATGGCCGACCAATAAAATCCATGGGTCGACTTGGGGACCCCATGAATCCACATTGGTAGGAAAATGACATCAAAAACTTTTTATTTAATGTTAAAAAAATGTCACAAACATGAGTTGTTTTACTAAAACAATTTTTAAATGGGGTTATACAAGTCATATTTTTGACTATAAATATTCATTAGAAAGATAAAAATATTTCATACATCATGATAATTTTTTTATAATTTTTAGACATTAAATAAATTAAATTATTTATGACACCATGATGATGCAGCGATTACCTCATTAATTAACGATTTAAATAAAATAAAAGGATAATGTAAAATCTAAGACTTAAACTTGTCAAAAACTTATTGGATGAGTATATTTATAACACTTATCACCTTATCCTCTAATATATATGTTTTGTACCTTTAATATCCGAAACTCATTATATAATAATGTAACATTTCATGACTTTCCAAGAGTGCCCCTCCACTCCTCTTATAAAAGGCCCCCACCACTACCACCTTACTCACACCTTCAAAGCCTTTTGGCTCGGACAACCTCTACCAAAATACTCTATAAACTTCCCTCTCTTACTCCTATAAATCTCACTTTGGGCATAATTCTTTTCAATGAAGCCTTTGTCTCAAATCAAAAAAGAGTTACCCGATTTTAAGGTAATGTCTTCTCTTATGTTATTTTGTTTTATTTTGCTTCTCCAACCCCATAAAAATCTTTTTATTCCTTTATTTTTTTAACAAAAATAGTATCTTCAATATATTATGATGTTTTTATAAGATGTATGCGAGCTACACTTACACACACCTACATCTAATGGTTAAAGAACATACTATTTCTGTGGATGGCGAATTTCTGCCTCAAAAAACGATGATTGTTCAACACTCATATAACAACTTCAAAGGTGGACATTATGATGAAACTATTTTTATATATGATATATATTATGTTTTTGTTTTCATTATGATTCTGAATTTTTCATTTATGCCATACCTTTATGACTTCCATTATGGGTAAACGCGATAATTTCATTTTAGGAAGTGCGGACTACCGCCCCCTCGAAGTGATTTGAATCGTTAATTCTATATGTGGGATGTATGAAGGATGGAATAAATGGTATTATACATTATATTATACTGTAATTATTGTATACCTTTATATAATTATAATTTAATTCCATTAAATATGAAATATAAATGAATGTAGTGTTCATGCGTACGTACGACTTAGCATTTCCATGAACGGTGCATTTCATTTCTTACCTCTAAATGATACGTAATATTATGAATGAATGTATATACTGGATATATATGATATATATGATATCTAAATCATGAATATAATTCTGTATATAATGGATATTTCACCACATGAACAACTTGTAATTATAAGAAGTTTATTTTTGACTCAAGTACCAATGATCGACAAAACGACCGTTATTAACTTAAATAATTACATAATATTCATAACAAGGTAATAAGCGATATAAAAGGAATAATAAAATTGAAAAATGTTCTAAATAAATTATAAATTAACTCTAGTTTATTATTCAGGAGGTTAAAGAATGGTCGAGTCAAGTTGGACATGATGTAAGGGAATTTCATAACCCAATCTTCATTCTTTGGGTTAATCTCCTACTTTCAAATTATGTCATGATATTATTATGTCCTATATTGTATTTGTACTTTATTTATGTGTACGTATAGTAAATACACATAATAGATATATTTTAATTTAAAAAATGATCTTTGTAAGGGACTTCGTCGCAATATCTTTTCATTAAGGAATATTTTGTTTTATACACAACTTTATTTTATACAGTGTATAAAACCCTTTTACTTTTATGTTTTTTTTTCAAAAGGAATATTTTTATATGAAGCCTTTTACTAAACGACAAAATGGAATGTTTTTTTTGTCGTACGTATACAACGACAACGACTTCTACACCGCTGTGACCATTATTTGAGTTTCGGCTTCCTCTACAAGCCATAACATTTTTTTAAATGAAAAATAAAGACAAAGTTTTAATTTTATTTTATTTTGGTATTCAAAATGGTTTTTAAAGTGTTTTTATTATATCAATGTGTTGTATTTATATCTTTTGATTGAAATATGGAAATGTTATGTTTCCTTTATGCATGTTTTATGTGATACAATTATGTTATGGTTTATGATGTGTTTAAACCCGTTCATATGAGGAATCGATTGGACATAATAAGTGACGGGTGGATCCCGCTATAGCTCCTCGATGCATCGATAGGTCTCATGAGACAAACTAGTGTCTTGGCACGAGGCCTTGACAAAATCATATATGTGGTAATGGCATTAGGCCTTGGCTACGTGGTTATGATAGTCTGGAATTGTGCATTCCATCATTATGAAAGTGGTTATTGATATTGAATGTGATTATTCAGCCAGTAGAATTACCATGTGAACAAGTAAATTGAATTATCTCATTTTAATTTTGCCATATTATGTTGAAATTCAACTTTAAAAGGATTTTGTTTTAGTTATGCGTTGCCTTAAATGTTAATGTTTATTTATGAAAGCTTCCGCTATATTGTTATCCTTACTGAGCATCTGAGCTCAACCCTTCCAATGTTTTAATTTTTCCAGGATGTGAAGAAGTATACTATGAATGACCTACAGGGATAGTATGAGGGGATATGAAGACAATATGTTGTTGTAGTTTTGTTTTAATTTATGATTTAATGTAATACTTATGAATGTATCTAGTGTTTCCAAGGATACTAAACTAATCTGTCTTTTGAGACTTGATCTTTTGAGACCATGCCAATGTTACTCAATAATGCAATGACTCTAGGTAACTGGGGTCGGGGCATTACAGAGGGGAAATATATGGCCTTTTCTATTAATTACTAAGTCCAATGCAATCCTCATATGAAAATGGTGAAACATAAACAACATAAACACTTATATTGAACATGTATCCTAGGAAACATGAATAACTTAACCATATACCATGAATTTTATCCAAATAGACCATCCACAGTAAAAATAATAATAAAACATTGAATAAAATATGGTAGATGGTATCATAAAATAAAAACATCAACCAAGAATAACATAGAATAATGGATGTTGACTTAGATAAAAATACTGTATTAAAATAATTAAAAATTTCTTGAGAGAAATACCCTTTTTTAATTTGAAGTAATTTATTTAAAACCAAAAAAATTATAAAAGATAACATTTCCCATTTAAATAACCCTAAAAATGTAATATAACCTAAAAAATTAATGCATCATGATTGAAAAAATTTCAATTCATTCCATATAAGATAATAAAATAGTTTTTCTCTTTATTTTTGTCAAAAATTTAAAAAATAGACTATTTATAAAAAATGAAAAAATATACTTTTCAAAATAATTCTTAAAAAGAAAAAAATGCGTAAAAATAACATTAAATATTCATATTATACTAGTAAAAATAATTTTGAATACATTTTTAGAAAAAAAAATTGAAGACAAATATTCCCCAACCGCGACTTAAAACAAAACAATCTCAAATATTGATGAGATTTTGAAAAAAACACTAATCAATTTATAATTAGTATGATTATATATCCCATGAGAGAAATAAAATTATATTGATATTAAATTATCATAATATTTTGTGTAAGACTCTTAAAAGAAATTTGTGGCCAGTATATACACCCCATTGAATAACCATGTTGTGTATAAGCTAGTTGTCCCCCAGAAATAAAAGCGAGAAAGAAATACATTAGAATTCATATTCATTTAGTTGAAAGTTCATTAACCTCATATAAATTAGTTAAAATATTGTTATTAATTTATATCATTACCATATCCATATTTATGGTATCATATATTATCCTCTCATATAATTTTTCTAATAAAATTTCTTTATTACCCTTTTTTCAGTTGTGAACTACTTCATTTTCCTACGATTGTGTTGTCATGTAATTTATGTTTTTTTTAAGAAAAATATTTATTTATTTCAAATAAAAAATTATTTTAAGTTAATAAAAAATATATTTACTCATTATATATGTATTTTTATAATCATTTTTTAATGGTTAATATGGAAATTTAATCACATCATGTCGTGGAGATGGTAGGCCATAAATACGCATTAGCAATGATATCAATCCCTTAATAGTAATAGGGTAAGAAATTTGTTGGTATATAAACTATAAAGAATCAAAATAATATCATATATATCATTTATATACATTATATCAATCATTATACCCATCCAAATAAAGTGTTATTAAAAAAATTTACCCCACGACCATGAGATGGTATGTCATACCTATGCACACGTGGGGTTTTTGTTTTTCATAGGATGGATTAGAGGGGGAATATGTGTTTAACATAATCATAAAAACATATCATCATGTATACGATATATTAGTTATTAAATTATATGGAAAACACATTAATAGGGAGTATAAGAAGAAATGAACATGAATTACTTGGAATAAACGATTACATCTTCTTTGGCTGACTTCCTTTGTATATCTTATTAATGGATCTTGGAATGGTATTTTTCAAATAACAGGTTATACAAATGATGTATAATGATTTTCAAAGGATAAATTTGTATTTTTTGGTTGAGATATAATGATCAAGGTTGTGTGAGGAAGCGAGGGAGGAGGTTTTTTTCTATTATTGAGGTGGGGGCACATTGGAAATCCCTTAAAGTATTAAAATAATATTAATTGGTTGTCAATTAAAAATGGATCAAAAGAGAGTAATGATTAATATAATATTATTATTGGTCTAAATATTTTTAAAAAATAATTCTTAGATAAGTTTAGTTATTATTATTACCCTTATGTTATGGTTTTAACACTTATTTAAACCCTTTAACTCTTACCTGGACCACATGTGTTTTCACTATATGAATGTTAATATAGTTAATATAAAATTAAAAATATCCAAAATAAAGTAATTGATGAAATTTTAAACATTATCCCAATCATTTGGACAAATTTTTTTTTTAAAGTTTATTTCATTTCATAAAATATTATTTATATTAATATAACATTACTTATAATTTTGATACTATTTATTACATTTACTTTTACAAAATCCATTAAACATGATATATTGAAACCAACACTTAAAAAATATCACAATCATGTTAAATTAATATAATTTTTTTGGTGACATTAATTATCTAAAATAATATTTATTTAATAATTTGTATATCATTTATCTTATTTTTACTGTATTACAATAATTACTCCATCATCATTGGACAAGAATTTAATGTAATTAATTATTTCATTGAAATTTGAAATAAATTATTATGTTTAATATTATAATTTCATATTCTATATTACTATTTATAGTTGAATTTATCCTCTTTATAACCCAATATTAAAAATATTATACTTATTATTGATATGAGTAGGATATCTATAACATTTAATTTAATGAAATATAATAAATGTCGTAATCTCATCAAATTGGCTTATAATAGCTATAATCATAGATGGAGTATTTTTTGGTCTAATCCGTCTCAAAAAATGGAAATTTTAAAATCTCTATGTTATGTTTCTAATATTTATAATATTACTTTTTACCCTTAATTACTCGATTTACCTTTTTCTTGTTAATAAAAAAATTAATAACGTTACTATTCAAAATTTTCAAAAAAAAACAAAAAATGTTTAAATAATTTGGAACTACCTATTAGAAATATTGAATAGATTTTTCAAAATTTAAAATAGTTATTTTTCATTAATTAATTTCTAATTCACCCAACAAACAGAATTAGAAAATGAGCTTTTAACGTGAAAATGTCCAGATGATAAAAATGTTTTTATATCCAAATTCAATTTAAAATTTATTTGAATGACATAAATGGAATTATTTGACAATGTGTAATCTAATTACAGTTTGAAAATTTTAAAAATATAATCTAATAAGAAAAAATATTTAGTGGAAAAATATTTTTTCAATTAAAGTGAAATATTTTATAACTAATCATCACAACATGAAACATATCAAATTATTCAAAAAATTACGCCACTATAATTTTTTATAAAATTTATTTTAATATAAGTTTATTTTCTTAAATTTAATTTGTAAAATTTTCAAAAAATCTTTTAAAGTGGTTATTCATTTAAATGTGGTAAAACTAGTTTTACAAAAATTTAGCTTTAAGGTGTTTAATTATGTTTTCTCTTATATTTTACCAATAAAATCTATTATATGAATGGTAAAATTATTTTATTCAATATAAAACTGATATATTTTATTAATATCAATTAAAAATTTAAATGAATTTAATTTAATATATCAAAACACTTTTTGAGAATAAAATGTAAAATATTTCCTTTACATTTCATTGACTATATTTACACTTCTAATTAATTTTTAATTATTTAATTCTTCTTAAATTATTATAAAAAACTTATTTTTAAAATTTATTCTATCATATTCGTAAAAACATTTAACGAATATGAGACAATTGAAATTTAAATAATAATATTACTAGTATATCATGGTTTCATTTATGCTTAGTGTTGTGTGAAATGTATGATATAAAAAATTTACTATATAATAGATAAAATACTATAATATCACAGTTTGTTACATTATATTCTCTTTCAATAAATTACTTCGTCAAAATTACAAAATGAACATTGAAAATAGAATTTTTATACATTAAATTTCTATTGTGGTAAACCAACCTCAAAAATATGGTTAATGGAAATTCCCCTTTAAAATAAAAAAATAGAAGTACAGAGGTCACATGGGATATAAATAAATATGGTTCCATGTAGGGAAACAAGGAAATGGAAGAGAAAAAACATTATCATGTTTAGATGGAGAGTGATTAAAAATATGGTTTGAAGAAATATAAAAATCACAAAAACATAAATTTGTGTTCAGGTAAGAGACCATTGATTTTTTATAATAAAAAGAAAAAGAAAAATTTTTTATTTTCAAAATAATTTTACTAATGTTTTATTATAATTATTTTATTTCGATAATCACAAAATTGATTTATTCCTATGTAACATGAATAATCTCATAAGTTTTTAGTTCATTGATGTAATTTCATCATATCCCTTACACTTGGAAATGATTCTTCAAAATTATTTTTTCGTGCAAGAAGCACTTTTATTAATTGTAAAATCCATAAGTCATTGCTTCCACCTTTTAATGTTTACAAAATAAAAAATGGTTAGAAAAGGGTTACCAAAATGATAAACCATACTTTAAAATAAAACAATAATATCCAATGTTAAACATAATCAATTATAACCTTAAGACCCATCAAAAATACATCTTTCCAAATTCACTATGTAAAAATGTATATTGAAGGTCAAAAAATTTAAAAAATCAAATTTACGTCATATTTTTTGAAAATATCATATTTCACCTTATAACATAATGATAACATTAATTCTTAAAAATCAATAAATAAGATGTAATGTAGTATAATTCTTATATATCTCATGATTTTATTCATAACATAGGTCTTAAATCCAAACACACAAATACCTTAATTATTCAAATTCTACTGTAGTAACATCAGTATATTGACCTTGATCCATTTTATTTTTTTGTTATATTTCAAGGATTCCTGGGTCATTCATTTTCATAGTTCCCCCACTCTATATAGATGAAGAATTTCACATTTATAGATAATTTATTTCCCTTAAAATAATGTTACCAGTGACCTTTCAGTCTAAACTTAAAACAAAATCCCATTCCAATTAGGTATGTTCCAGGGACTTTCTTCCCAAAATTATCTCATGTTAAAAAATCCTTCTGTCCCTTTTTCCATTCATATGTTTCTTTTTCCATATTTCTTTTCTTCTATTTGTTTCAAAAAATTTCACAAGACATAACGAATTATTCCTCTATCTAGATAGCACACGATACTATACCTTCATATGAGGAGATTATTTGGGAAAATATTTCCCTTCGGAGGAAAGGATTTTACCCCTAAAATAAAATATAAATCAAATTTATTTAGTTATATATGTATTCCACAACATGTAATTTGAATATAGAAATGTTGTCTTCATATATGGAAACATTGTCATATTCATTTTGTATCATAGACAATAATTATGTCCATGTATTCACTCACTATTCAGGAGGGAAATATTTTTCAAAGAATTTTTTAAATCCTTCCATTCCATGTTTTCTTTTTCATCCTCCACAGTTTTTTAAATCAATAGACCCCATTGATATATATCATATGGAAGACAATAAACTACATTGATACCCTTCTCCGTTTTATTTCATATCAATGTGAGTAGTATATTATCTAAGGTAATCACCCTTTTCATAGATACAAATGGATTTTTAGTCCCACTAAATGATGGAGGTTGTTTCCAAATGAACCAGTGTAACATTTTTCTTCCATGTTTCGATTCTAGCCATTCCATTCAAGTAAGTTTATTGTTCATAACCAGAATCAGTTATCCCATTATATTTATAAGTTTTCTAGCACCAGTTGTAACTCTAGTGCCAAATATCATTATCCTTCATTGGAGTAAAATCTCTACATGGATTACATTCATTTAGGTTCACTCATATATTTTAATTTCCTACTCTATTTTTTACTAAATATAGTTCCCCATATTTCTACTAAAATTTCACAAATAAAATATGTAATGACCATGAACTGTGTTTCCTAAAGATGGTTTGACACATTGTTACATATTTTCAAAGATACAATATTCAAATACCGAATGACTGATCAATATAGTTTCTTTAGATAGTAGATTACACACATGAACATTACTTTACATTATACAACATAGATTAAAACATATAAAATCATTTGATATTTCCATTATAATCCATTCATAACCCTACATATTAGTTATAATATACTACATGGAATCCCAAAGAATTATGAAACATATACAAGCGGTGATTATTGACTCTCAGTAAGGGTATACATATAGAGAAATTATCATAAAATGCATAAATGAATATTAAAAGGTGATAGACTAAAAAAATTCCATTTAATCAATAACCTGAGAACAATATGGATGGATTGAATGGTTATCTAATAATTCAATATAAATAACCACATGAGAATGAAACATAACAATGAATACCATACTAGTCGAATAATCTAATTAAAAATCAATAACTATGCTCATAAGGAGAGAATAAACAATGTCAGACATCATAAACATACTCTCATGGATTCATCTTAGAAACTACACATAAAGGTTTAAGGCATTTGCCAACACCCAAACTTGTTTTTATAATGAGACCAACTATTGCATCAAGGGGATATAGTGACCCCATCACATAAAAATAATAGTTCATTATTCTTATAAAAAGGGTAATAAATAAAAAACATAAACATTAATATTGAAATACTAACTTATGAAATTTGAATTCTTTAACCATAAACCATAAATGGTATCAAAAGTGCACATCCAATATCAAACAAATCGTAAACCACTCAACAAAATATTGTACATAGTATCATAAGATATCATCCACAACCAAGAATATTATCTAAACAAATATGTTGACATTGCTGAATATACACTAATAAAATCCTTGAAATATTCTTTAGATAAATAAATTTTCTTACCTTGAAGTCATTTATTTAAATGCCACAAAATATCTAATGAATTTTTTTTGTTAGAAAATAAAATTAAAAACTTGTAATGGAAAATAAAAATTATGTCTGCATGATGGAAAAGAAATTCCCTTCATTATTTATAAGTAAAAAAAATTCTATCCACATATTTTTGTCAAATAATTCCAAAAGGAACGTGTTTTTAAAATGACTAAAAATACGATTTTAAAACAATTTTGAAATAATTAGAAAATGGGTAAAAATAATTTTAAATTTTAATAGTTTACTATTTAAAAAAAATTGAATAAATTATTAGAAAATAGCGAAATGGAAGATAAATATTCTCTAATAGATACTTAAAATATACTAATCTCGAATATTGATGAGATTGTGAAATAAACACTCTTTGCATTATAATAAATAGAATTTTATGTCCCATGAAATTAAATTAAATTGAAATTAAAATACCATTATATTCTAGATAATACTTGAAAAATACATTTTTGGCCTATATATACTCCATATAGAATAAGAAATTAATTTATAGGGCATGTGTCCCACAAAAAAATGAGAAAAAATATGTTACCTTGAGGTTTCCATTTGTAGAACATTATTTTGACTCTTATATAATTTTTTAAATCATTTATAAATTTATACTAGTTCCATATCGATATTTATGGTATCATATATGATCCTCTTAATTTTTTTGATAATATTTCATTATAAATCTTGTTTCGGACGTGAGATGCTTCATTTTCACATCTATGTTTTATAATGTGTGTCCTATTTTGTATAAAAATGATATATTTATTTCACATACAAATGGTTATTATGTTAATTGATATTATATTTTCCCATTAAATAAAAATTTATTATCATTTTTTAAGGTTTACATGGAAAAGGAATCACATCGCATCGTGGAGTCGGAAGGCCATACGTATGCATGAGCAATTATATAATTCCCTTAATGGTAAAATGGTAGGGAATTGATTTTTACATTAATTATACATAATAAATATTATGTAATATATTCATTTATATCCACTATATCCATCATTAAATCCATCAAAATAAATAGACTATGAAATTAAAAAAACACCACAGTGTGGAGATGATATTTAGTACACACAGAGTCATAGTGCATTCATTTTTTTAGTATGGATAAGAGGGGGAATATGGTTTTAAAATAAAAAAAATAACCTATTAAAAAATATATTATACTCTGTTTATTAAATTATAATTGAAAAAAATCTTAAAGTCGAAGTAGAATAAGGAATGTTTTTGAATGAGTTGGTAAAAATGATTACCTTTTCTTAGGAAGAGTCCCTTTACTCATATTTTCAAAGGATTTAGGATTGGTATTTTTGGAAGACCAGGACCTATAGAATATGGACATGGATGTCGATAGGATAGATTGGCTGGGTTTGGTCTAGCTAGTAGGTTTAATATTGTGTGAGGAAGTGAGGGAGGATGCAGCAATTTATAATTTAGGTTAGGGGAAATTTTGGAAACCCTCAAAATATTAAATCAGTTTAAATTTATTTTAAATTAAATATGTATCCATAGAAAAATATTTATAATATAAGATGATTATGGGTCTAAATAATATCATAAAAAAATTTAGACCAGTTTAGGTCTCATTATCATCCTTATCTTTTGGTTTTAATCCATATTTAAAACCTTTTATTCTTAAGATTACAACACGTGTATATACTCTTATGTGTTAATATAGTGACTACAAACCATAAAAAGAACCATAAATAACTCATTTATGGAATTTGAAACATTATACCTATTATTTTTATGAGTTTTCTATTGTTATAAATATTATATTTTAATGAATTTTATATCATTAAATAAAATATTATTTATTTTATTATAAAATCTAGAACAATTTTTATACTATTCATTTAATTGTATTTTTTTAAAAATAAAACAATATATATTCTTAAAAAAACATAAAACATATCCCTAACATGTGGTGTTTGTCTATAAAATTCATGTATTAAATTAATTATCTCAAATTATATTAATTTTAATATTCTTAACATCATTTATTTCATATTTCCATTAGTTTAGTAATTATTTCATCATCATTGTATAAGACATTAAGGTAATTATTTATTTTAAAACAATTACGGATAAATTATCATTATCATGATAAATATTTTATATTTAAAATGACTACTTATAGTTTAATTTATTTTCTATATAATGCTCTATTAAAAATGATATGGTTATTAAATATACGTGTATGGCGTCTTTACATGTTCATTAAATAAAATTTAATTAATATCAAAATATTATCCATGTGGCAAAAGTTTTTTTAAAATGTGGCCCAAGGATGTGTTTGGTCAACACCCCATCATAAAATTAAATTTTTACAAGTGTTATGGTATGTATATAACATTTAGTATATTATTTCTACATATGATTACGTGATTTGTCTTTAATCATTTTAATAAAAAAAATATAATTAAACTATTATTCATATTGTTCAAAAATAAAATAAACCTATTAAAAAATGATGAACCCAGTGATTCCAAATATTTAATCCATTTTTAAAAATTCAAATCACATTAGATGTCGTAATTAATTTAAAATTAATCATGTTGATAGAAGGAGAAAACATGTTTCTAAATTGAAATCATTGAAAATATTGAAATGTTTTTGTATCCAAATTTAATGTGAAATTGATTTGAATGGACAATATTGGATTATATGATAAAAAATAGTTTTAATTACACATTAAACCCCATTTAATATATAATCTAACAGTATATTTTTTTAGACAAAAAAGATTTTCTCAACTAAAATGAAATAATTTATTATTATTTCTCAAAACATGAAATTTATCATAAAAATACCAGAAATTAAATAAAATTAAATTATTATATTAATCTTTAAAATAAGAATTATGTGTTTTCAAATAGAAGTTATAAAAGGGTCAAAATCTGGATCCCAAATAGTTTCTACATTAAAAGGATGAAAAACTTCTTTCAGAAAAATATATGTTATTATAAGTAAAATTGGGTTAGTTATTATGTTATACCTATAAAATCTATTGTATTAATATTAGAAATATTTTATTGGATATATAAAAAAATATTTCATTAATATCATTTACCAATAGTAATGATTTTAATTTTATTAATGCAAAATGCCATTGGGTGCGTAAAAATAAATGTATTCCTATTATAATGAATTGGATTATATTTTATTTTAAAATTAATTGGTAACCAATAAATTAATAATATATTTTTTGAAACTATGTATTCTCATAATATAGTTAGTACTATTCATAACAACTAATTTAATAGTGATAAGATAATTATATTTTGAATTATAATATTAGGAGTATATCATGGTTTTGTTTAAGCATGATGTTACATGAAATATAATCTATCTAAAAGATACACTATAAAAATAAATATATACCATAAAATTTTGTGTTTTTATAGAATCGCATTTTTTATCCTCCTCCATGGGTTACCTTGATTGGTTAACATTTTCTCCATAAGACGTTAAAACTATGCCCCAGATTTGTCTCTGTAGGACGTTCTATTGCATCATCACAAGACATTAAACTCATTACCCCAAGCATATACCACAAGCTAATCATGGAATTTATGAGGCGAAAACCTTCGAAGATATACCTCCCATATCGTATACATGATGACTGATATATGATTCCATAGGTTCCACACTTATGATGCCTCCATGAGATTCCCTCCAATGAGGAAGAATACATGTTACCACCGTTCCTAGCTCCTTGAGATGCTGGTGATTCCCAACATGAATACTCTTTTGGACAAAGGTTTCTACCCTATCGAGACTCCATGGAATGTTTAGGCCAATGTAGCATAATTAATAGGAATCCACAAAGAGATAACACCAGGAAAGATTTCCAGGAACATTAATTTTCTATATGAGGGATAACAAAATAAGGTGATGAGTTCTATGGTGGAGTCCATGTAAAGAAGAAATAACATCCCATCTCCCAGTTTTGATGAGGGAGTATACATCACAATTTAATGTGATGAAATCCACTAGCATTCGGATAGAAGGAATGCGGGGAAAAAATGTGATTCCAACCTATTCATACTTATGGTGGTGATGATGCAATGTAGAGAGATTAATTACCCAAAATGGTTAACCAAAGGTGAAAATTTTCTCCTTAAATAATGAGGATTATCCGTGTTGGACTTTCGATCAGGGAATGTAGTTCGATGTGAAACTCTACTCTTCAATATAGGAAGTTTTATAATTTGAGACATTAGTGGATTAACATGCCATCGAATCTAGATATCCAATAGTTAGACAATCTACAAAAATATATGTACCATCAAAAAACTCAATAAAATTTGGGGTAGTTAATCTTTGGGTATTCTGGTCTGTGACATCATTTACATGAATCTATCTCTCAAACCATGAATGATTGTATGAATCAAGGGAATTTGGAATAACTTTAATTCTCCCAATAATGATAAATAAATATTACTTATTTTTAGGAACAGATAAATAGGAAACCAACCAACCAATTCAATCATATACTGGGGAATGAGAACCATCAATATAGAAATAGTGCATAACTCCACCACGACAAAGACATTATTCTTGACTATGTCTAAGAAGATGCATTCCCTATCTCAACCTCAAAGACCATTCAATGGAGGGGGATGAATATATTTGTATGATTGTATGAGATGGATAAGGTCATTCCCAAAAGGGATATGAACTGTAAATTCCTAGAGCCTTCTACAATACATCAAAATAGCCTCCCTCAAGGGTCGTATAGGGAGCCACTGCTCCCCACTACAACAGCGACCCACTTCAGGAGCATCTCCCTAGTATGATATGATGACTCTCTCCCCTACACCAGTTTGGAGTGAGATTCCCATGTTACCCCACATGTGACTACCTCTAGCGAGATTACATGCGGGGCTCCCCCTTGGCCTCATTCACACCACCAATGACTGGTCCTACGGGCCAATGACCAGTTCGATTATAACCTTACTCCACTGGACTCAGTCCAGCCCACCCAATGCCAACATGAGGAACAATATTAGGAGTAATAACCTAAGGGGGTATCATCATCCATATCTATAGTTTCTCCTTTCACTATTGGCACATTTCTTGAGATCCCTGCCACTGCATAACACGAACCATTCAACACCCAGTTGGAATCAAGTCCTCAACCACCATACATGTAGTTTGGGGTGACTCTTTTGACCACTAGAATTGTTAACCTCCATTAAGTAGTTGTTCATAATAATGACGTTTAGTATAGAGATCCTCCCCACACAGCCTTCTACCAAAGTGGTGGTCCCCCACTCTTACAGTTTGTATGGAGGTCCTCCCCATTCTCCCATCGACAAAAGAATTTTCCTCCCCATGCCACATCCTACAAGTGTGGTGGTCCTCCCCACCCATTCAATAGTCAAAATTAAGGCCATCACCATGTTTCCACTATCAAAATAAGGGATCATCCCAACACCCAAATCTACAGAGTTCTTCCTCATAGTCTAGCTTCCCCAGAAGAAGGCCTCCCTATTTCTAGATTGATCAGTGTGAATTCCTTACATTCACTTTAACCATCCAAAGAATAGGTCCACTAAAATCTCACAATAAGTATAGAGGAATTAACAATGTTACCATTAAAAAATGTATAGGTCCTCACTACTATATCCATAACCAGAATAGAGACCCTTTCTACTGCTACAGTAGTCTGGGAGGAGGTCATCCCCACCCCCACAACATCTGATGTAGAAGCCCTCCCCCTATCACAATGAATCAAAGTGAAGGTCCTTAGAGTACAATCATACACCAGTATAGATGTCACCCCCATTCCAAATTCCATACCTGCATTGATGGTCTATAGTTTTATAGAACGGGAAACCACATTCAGTGAAGGAAAAATTCTGGGAAGCACCAATTCATTTTCAATCCCATTTGGTTCTCAATTTCTGAAGCCGAATGGGACCCAGTAATGGAACCATCACCCCATTAATTTACACTGGAGTGTGGGGAAGGAACATGATAAGGGAGGACTGTCATATCCATAGGTTGGGAACATAGAATTCATAAATCCATTAACAGTTTCATGAAGGTGGAGGAAACACCATCTCCCATCCAGGGACTCATGGCGAAGTCTTGTCTGTCATTTGAATTATAATTCTCTACCTCTACCTGAATTAAAAAAGGGTTTTTAGAGATTGATTGATTAGGAGCATCTGGTAGACTCACTAATGATCATTGCTACCTTCGTGCTTGATTAAATGGTGAAAAAAGTCCTACAAGGATGTAATGATGTTGTTGGAACATCACTCAAGAGATAACCTAGTTTGTAGAGACTAGTAAACTCTCACAGTGGCTCCCCAATGGGCCATACCTCTACCACACCTAGGGGTGTCCAGACCCGACCCAACCCGACCAACCCAACTCGACCCGATCGGGTCGGGTCGGGTTAAAAATTTATTCCACGGGTTGGGTCGGGTTGGGTTATATCTTGGTCGGGTTGGTTCGGGTCACCGGTTGGGAAAAAATTGACCCAACCCGACCCAACCAACCCGACTACTATGAGTCGCCTCTTTGGACATCACCCTATCCCCTTGCCTCTCCACCCAATTTCCCCTCACCCTCTCTCCATGCCACTGTCTTTCCCTTTTCTTACACCATCCATTGAGTCCATTCCATCACCCACCATTACATGAATACTCTATTAATTGCATCGATGATTGAATCTTCCTTGAAATTTCTAAGACAAAAATTAAATAAATTCAAAGGAATCGAGATATGTGAAATTAGCGGAAAAACAATGCCCGATCAAAAAACAAAAATATGAAGATAACTGGATTTCATTTGATTTTGCTACGAAAACTAAAGAACGAGCAAAAACCAAAGGAAGATAGGACAATTTTAATGATTCAAAAATCTAATGGTGGAGGATCGGCTAAGAAAACGATCATTGAACATCTCCCTTGCCCTCACCAGTCTAGTGTATCCACCGCACCGCACCTTCATGTACCCCTGCCTCTGCCACCACCTCCATCTCCATCGCCACTATGTGCGGTGCCAAATCTATCATTGTCAGGAACTACCCCATTCTCATCACCATCTTCGCCTCACCTTGAACCTCCTCAAATCTTGATAACTACTTGCAGGCTAACTAATCAAATCACACCATCGAGTCACAGACTGATGTTTTTTGGAGTCAATTTATTACATAGTGGAGGATGCGGGCGTTCCCTAGTGTGGCGAAAATGATGAAGTAGAGGAATACGTAACCCAATCAACCCACGGGGTGATAGCCAAAAAAATAACTGGTTAATTTTTTTATTGTAACCCGTTCAACCTGTGGTTTGGGATCATAAAAAAATACGAAATCATTTTTTTTCCATAACCCGATCGACCCGACCCGACCCGAACCGATTTGAGGCGGGTTGGGTTGGGTCAGGTTTGAATCAAAAGACATCTATGACCTGACCCAACCCGACCCGACCTATTTTGTTTGGCTCGGGTCCAAAATAGCCCTCAACCCGACCCAACCTGACCCATGGACACCCCTACCCACACCGATCAACATCAGTTTTTTTCAAGTATATCATCCATCAATGATCAATGTTGCTCCAACAAAGAGCTAGGCTCCGCATTTTTGCAATAATTCCTTCTGGAAACTCAAGTTTCTGATCAATTGTTAGTTATATTCTAGATGAATATGATTCCTAACATTGAGATCCCAGAGTCTCTCACCAAGGACCTAGTTACGTGCTTCCTCAAGACTATCTGGATGACACATTTATACGTCCATGACCTTTAGTTTGTCTACAAAAGAATCAAGGAGAATTTTTATTACATCAATTAGCAGTTATGTATGGTATTTTTTTAGCACCCCTAGTGGCTCATCACCCTATGTCACTGGGATACCACCAGACCGTACAATAGATATGCATATAGAGCTTCACAGTTCTGCAAAAAATCATTTAAGAGCCATCTCCACATGTGAAGATCTATGGATATGATAATCGTTTTCTCTACACATAATTTCCATATTACATCTTCTATAACACCCTGATGGTATTAAGGATATGACTCCAGGTGTCATAATAGTGATCATGGACATGTTTCCCATGGATGGGAGTATCAGAGTAAGATCAAAAAATTAGAATACACACTCTTGTGTAGTGTATTATCATATAGACCCCCGTACCGATTTTCACCCTCATAGAAAAAGGTACGCAGTCATCCTTGGGGAACCATAGGCCTCACTATATTGTTGTCTGAATACTAAAAAAGGTAAATAGCTGCTTTGGATATCAGACACATCTAATATGTCTGACATTTGTATGAAGTCACAAGGCAATATTGTAATAGCCACACTACTTTAGCAGGTCAGAGATTAGAATTAGATTATCGATCAGCATCTTGCAGAGTAGTTACTAGTTTACGATGCTCCATGGTATGATGATTTTACTCCTCCAATGTAGAAGAATAGTTAACTATAGGTTCTTCTAATCTAGTTTCTCTTTATAAATCCAAAAAATCCCACATATCCTAACAGAGAAGAGAGCTAGGTTTATAAAAAATGGTCCTAATGTGTGTCACTGAATTCACTCGAGTAGTGTGATAACCTTCCCTAAGGATCGGAAGATGAAAATACATAGGCCACTCCAAGAGCCTCTGAGATTGCTTACTATTTTTTTATCTTTTCAATCAACTGGTGGTTCGGTATCATCATCATGAGAGGATCCCCTATAAGGACTTGGTAGCTGCTCTAACTGCTCGTCTCAAATCCTTAGAGACAAGATAAGAGGAAATACCTATAACACCCCAATACTATAAAATATATTCATTTTAGTATAAATACAATTTTCATCATTATTTTTATAAAATAATATGATTATGCTACACACAACATTGAATTGTCTTGTGTTATATGTAAGATCCATTCATACAACCTTTTAATATTGAAACTATTTTAAAATTAAATTTTAATACTTTTTTAAATATTTTTTTAAAAAAGAAGAAACATTTTTATTAGTAATTTCAAATCATTATTAGGATGATTTTTTGGTATTTTTTTATGATGTTTCAAATTTTTGATGAAGAGTGAAAAAACTACATTTTATTTAAAAACAACCAATTCATTTATATAATTAATAATTTTAAATTACATTTTAAATTGGTTATTAGAGTATGAATGGTTATATTATACATATACTAGTCCAATAGGGGTCATTGGAATCATTTTTATATTAAAATTGGTTATAAAAACTTATTCAACATTAGATTGTTTTTAATTTAAAAACCCATTTTCCTACCATGTGTGTTGGTTTTGTGTTAATCTTAATTTTCAAACTTATTTTATTTAAATTTTTTATTAAACTACCTACATGGTAGTAATGAGTAAAATATTTGTGGTCTAGTATGATCAAAATAATTTTTTACCAAAAATTATTAGTGAAAGTGATTGCAATTAATTACGATAATTTGTGTAAAATTAAGCATAATAAGTGAATAAACATTTATCATAAGGACCAAAATGATCGGGAAACTTGTCAAAAATAAATTTTACACAAATAATTATGACATATAAAAACATAGATTAAATTATAGGGATGAATATATTATTATTAAATGGAATTTTTTTATATAAAATGTTATGTGAGGAGAAATACGAAAAGGGAACGTTCCATACCTTTTACATTTATAAAACATTGAAATATGTAAAAAACATCACATTTTAGATTATAAATGTCCCTTTTAAAGATAAATGGGATATTATTTGAATAATAATTTATCAATAATTTTTATATATGGTTTATATACTTAAAATAATTAATAAACTCCAATGTAATGATTATTTAGTTTACAAAGGACGAAAATAAATGATTATATAAATATTAAAAGTGAACTGAATTGATTGAACTACTATCATTATTTATTTTTTAAAACATATATATTTTGTTACATATCTTCAATACTAATATATTTAAATTACAATATTATATTTATATTTTAAAATTAAAATTAAATAAATAATGTCAAAATTGACATTTTTTGTTATTTTAAAACAAATTATATTTTATAAAATGGTATAAATTTAATACAAATATTATATTCTAAAAATAGATATTTACTTGTTAATAAATATTAAATATAGTCTATTAATGGACGAATTTATCAATTATAATTAACATATAAACCAAAAAATTATAAAAACATTGTTAACACGGTCAGTGTAGAATTAGTGTTTTAGCATGTCACGTGCACTTTTTATAAAATTTATTCTGAAAAAACTCATATTTTTAATTTAATAATAAGGTCAAAAATAAAAAATTCACTAGATATATATTTTATAAAAAATATTACTTTATTTTATTCTTCACAATTACCTTATTTTGGATAGAAAACTAGATTATTTAACAAAACCAAAATGATAAATTTGTGGAATCCTAAAAGTTAAGGAACCAAATTATTAAACCTCACATATTTTAAGGTTTTTGATGTTTTTATTGACCCTTATACCAATTAAATCCATTATTTTTCCATTCATGAAGAACATTAGGTATGGTCGACCTCCAATTAATGAAAACATTTGGTTATTTACTAGATTTCCACTCCCCATCCTCTATAAAAAGGAAAGTACTCTACCCCTTTGTCACACCAATCATGAAAAATTATCTCATAAAAAATATAAAATATATTCTCCCAAATTCCCTCCTAAAAATCTATATGCATCACTTTTGGAATAAATCTATCTAAGGATGCTCTTTGGTATAAACAAAAGGGAGTTACCCAATTCTAAACTAATAAATAAACTTATACAAAATCATATCTAATGGGTAACGAATATACTATATATATGAATGACAAACTATCGCCTCACGAAATAATGATTATTCGTTCTTCATTTATCACCTATCATGGAAGTCAATACGATAGAAACAATATATTATATATTTTAGATATGATATTTAATATAAATTCAATATTATGTAATACCTTTAAAACACATATCTTTATACTCTACATGTTATTAAAAATGATAACATATTTTTTAGAAGGGAGGACTACTACCCCTTCAATGCAATGTGACATGTCCAAACAACACACGGAATATATAAATGAAGGAATAAATAAAAACATATAAAAAATGTTTCATGGAAATTATAATGGAATTATAATATATATATTTATCACTTATATTTAATTTTTTAATAGACCACAAAATGAATGTAGCATTCAAGTGTATGTATCTATTACTGTCTCTATGAACGATGCATTTTATTTCATATCTCAAAACATTATAGATTATTATAAATACATACGTACTAAATATATATGAAGATTAATTATTGGTTTAGAATCGTTATATTATTAAATCTTGATTTATTTAATATGAGTAATAAATAACAATTAAAAACATACTAGAGAAAACTAGACAATTAACACCCAAAATTGTAAAAATTATGAATGTCTGTTAAAAAACGAGTAGTAATATATTATAGGAAGAAGATATATAATGCTAAAAAATTTCTATTGTTTTGGTATAATTCAGTAACATATTTTTAACCACTGTAGTGGAGAATTAGTATCACACCACAAGTGGATTGTAAAGGTATGCGATTTTTTCTTAATTTACATTCCATTGAGTCTTATTTGTTGTTATGGACCAACTCACTTTTATATAGTGAATATATTACCCGTTGACACATAATATCTTGAATATCCTTATTCTCATGTCAATATTTGTTTTATTTAATTTCATAAATTCATGGGGTGCATGATTTAAATGTTTCAAAGTTGTATGAGACACTTTGTAATGTTTAATGATTATTCTCCTCAAAAATATTCTTAATGATTATCTTTGAAATATCCATTCTTTTGGTGGTTTTTTACATTATCATGAAACAATGAAATTATTGTAAAAAAATTCAATGAAAATTTACATGAATAAAAATATTCTCATACAATTTATATTTGTATTTCCTACAGCATAAACCATTTTACAAACTGTTTTAACTTTAGAAGTTATTGGATTAATTTTTGAAATATGGGTAATTCTGTATTCTTTAACCAAAACAGATATTGGGTAAGTAATATTATTTATTTCATATATTATATATGTGGAATGACATAGGTTGGAAATTATGGGATGGTACTAGAATATCATTATAGTAACTCATTGTGTCTACAGGTTCTCATGAGACCGATAAGATGTCAAAATTAAACATCTTTCTAAATGTAGTGTTAACCATCTAGTAAAAGGTCTTGATAGTATAAGTTTTCATGTGCCTTAGACATGATATAAAATAATTAAGCATTTAATTCATAGAAATTTTAGTTATTGTTAATCCATGATATTTTTTTTCAATAATTCAATTGATATAGTTCATTCTCAGTTGGTTGAATAGATGAAATGTGTTTCAGTTTCATAAATGTTCTAATTAATATTTCCCTACAATTTTTTTTAATGACATTTGTTATCTGTTATTTAATTGTCCATGTTATTTTATTCTCATTTATTCATTATTTATTCAACTTTAATTACAGTTACTAAGAATTCGAGTTCACTTTTATTATGTTTCATTTCCCCAGGTTATGAAGATGAATCCTTTGAGTGAGTTTCAATGATGAAATTTATTATTAATTATTTATTATTAGGTTGTATTATATATTTCCCAATGTATTATGGGTATCATTTATGTAATATGGATTTCAAATACTACTAAACTGTTTGGACCTTCATGATTTGATTCTTTGTAAACATGGCAATGTAATTAAATATGCACATGCTCAAGGCTGTTGGGGTTGGGGCATTGTAGTTGGTATCAAACGATGTTTAACAGAAACCATGGAAACTAGATTTTTAAACATAATTAAGGACAATAAACTAATATAGACTATAAAGATATTTATAGAAAAAATTACAATAATTTTATCATGGAAGATATTATGGGGTATTCCTATAAATAAAACAATGTTTGGATAGTACATGTGGATGTGTTTCTTGAAGATATGTTCCCAGGATTAACAACTCCGTCAAGGTATTCCTGGACCGACTCAGTGTGACCTAGTATATAAAAATGGGCCATAATACACATCTGTTTTGACACATAGGGGGTTAGAATAACAATTTTCAAAATTCCCTTTACGTACCATTATGATTTATCTGAACATAAATATATCCCCAATGTAAATGTTTTTATTATTTTATGTACAACTACACATAAATTTATAAATTTAGGTAATGTATTTTTCTAGTTTTGAGATTATTCATTATGATATGATATAACAAAGTTTATGTTTTCATTTATAAATAGATCAAAGTAGATGGAATGTGAACTTCCCCGATGCATGTGATCTAAATTTGAGGAGGGATCAAATCATTCATTCTCCTATTCCATTTGTTCAAAGGGGAATTGTATCTCAGAAAATTTCATCACATGAGGATATAATATCATCTAATAATGATAAGGGTAAGTATTTATCCATGTATTATTTCTTTAATGGAAACCATGTTTAGAAGAGGTCATCTTAGCACCATGAAAAAGATAACGAATCAAAGAAGATGGAGGGAAAGATGAATTATCCCACTATGATATTTTTGGAAAGAAAAACACATGTACTTGCATAAAACTAATGGGCTTTCACTACATGTGTGGAAGGAAAGGATACCATGATTTTGAATTCCTGTGTAATAATAAGGTTTACAAAGTACAATGCTTTATATATAAGGTTATGGGATACTATTGAAATCAATTTGTCAAGCGATAAAGGAATATATCCCAAATGATGCTTTTGGATAATTGGTCATGTTATCCTACAGCCAAAAATGAATAAGAATTATTAGTATTCCTATTCAATAATTATTTCATATGAATATTTTATTATTGATGCATTGTTTATAAGGATTATAGAATATTTGAGGATTGATGTATAATATATTCTTTAATAAGTATTTGAGAACATATGCTTAATGGTAGGATGAAAAGTTATCCTATTGAAATTATAAAATTTTGGAAGACACATTGTTTAGGTTAAGATAACCATTAATATTTTCCTAATGTTAATAAAATGTTGTCTGCATAAATAAATGATTGATTTGGATATTTTTTAACTACCCTCTAACTCTGTAATGGTTTTTTGAAAAAGGGATTCATGTTACCATTGACAGAGTTAAAAAAACATTTGGATTTATGGAATATATCTAATAACATGAGTTTAACATAAGGAATAAGGAATAAATCTTGATTCCAATAAATTATAAATTTAATTAATGTTATTACCATGGGTTCAGAGATTAAATGATAAAGGTTTTCACATAAACAGTATGTGATGATTAATGAGCTACATCAGAATGATTATAGGAAAATTATAAGTTTATATTCTAAATTCAGTTAATTTCCTTCCAATGTGATGCATCATAAATTTTTTTAAAGCTAACCATTTTTAAAATGGATGATCATGGGAGGATATTTTATAGTTTTATGTGTTGTTCACCATATGAATTATCATGTTCTAATAAATGGATTAGAAATATTAAAAGGGATAACTAAAAGATAATATTTTGTTTATGAAATTGAAATGTGTTATTAATTATATTAATATATTATGAAATTCATATTAAACAAATATAAATGTATATTAAAACAAATCCATGTAAAATCATTATATTCTGATATTAATGACCTTTATTCACACCTCTGGTTTATGGGTTTCTGGTCAATAACTTTTAGATAAAAAATATCTCTATCACACTCCATCAGAACATGATTGTCTGATTTCTATTCCATATCCATAATATAACTAATGTTATCATATTAAAATTTTTAGTTTTATGGTAATCATTTAATTCAATTATCCTTCTACTTAATAATAGGTGTTATTAACTGTAAAGACCCGTAAATTTCAAGGAAATTTTTATCATAATTTTAGTTGGAATTTTACAAGAACGCATTTTCTGACGGCACCTGATTCCGAGGCCTGGTGTGCCCGTAATCATTTTCTGAAGTTTGCCTCGGGTACGTTCAGTGAACGGATGAGAGAGTTTTTCTAACTTTTGATCCGGTACTCAGAATCAAATTCTGAGGGCACCGATGGAATCACAGCGCCGATATTTTCTTAGAAACGCCTCTTCCGGAGTTGTATTTGCTAGGGTGTGGTTTTTAATTTTTGGGCTTAATGTTAAGAAATAAAATAAATTGTTCGAAAAACTTTATTTTATTTCACTTAAGCCACTTGAAAGCCACTTGAAGCCACTTAAAGCAGCTTAAGCTGAGTTGACGCGGATAGGGAGCTATCCAAAAATATCCTACCCTCTTGGTAGGATATTTATGGGGTGGGGCCCGCACGAGCCCCACCGTTTCTTTTCCGCTAAGTAACACACCTGTGAAAACCCATCATTATGAAAGTCAACTTATGCGTTTTATTAAATTCTTAACGCACCATTTAATTGGGCAGTTTTATTCATGAATTAAATGGGTGGTTTCTTTCGTTGAATTAATTCTACGAATTAAGGGGTCGTTACTTACCTCTTTTCATTTGTTGGTGTAATAATAAAAAAAGACCAATGCTGAATTTTGGAGGATTACACGTTGAGAGACTTTGGATAGAAGTTCATGTGCCTTCACCCTTATTCACGAAGAATGCAAAGAACGTGAAGAACGCGAAGAACGCGAAGAACGCCGGCCTCCGACGAAGAACGCTGAAACCGCGGAAATCGACGACGCGACGCCGTGTGCCACGACGCCGATGTTTCCTCTTCCGAGACGTTCTTCTACGACGTTCCTTCTTCGGCAACAAAATCTTCAAATCATCTGTTTGAGAGTTCGTCGACGCGGCGCCGGATACCGCGACGATCTCCTCCTTCCGCGACGAACCCCTCCTTCTGCGATGATCAAATCCGCGAAGAACCCGCGTGTGCGACTTGACGAGGTAGGGATTTTATTTTGGAAATTCCATTTTTACCGTGATAGTTTCTTTTAAATAAAGAACCCGGATTCTTATGAACAATTTTATTTTATAAAAAATTGTTTTTGGAAATGTTGTTTTATTCTCCCGTTGTTATTATCTAACGCGGAGGGTGCGGGCCAAACGAACACAGCCCGAAAACCCTCCATTGTTCTTCGTGGTTGTGCGGATTTGGAGGGCGATGGTAAATCGTGACGCAAGGCCGATTTGATGATCCCTCGGTGAAGAACAGAACCCGGGAGGAACAACGACGCAGACGGGAAGGAAAACGGACCACCGGAGCAACTCCGGTGGCCCGCAGAAGCAGCCGGCGGCGCCCCGGCGCGCCGCCGGACAGAGCCGCCGCGGCTTCAGCCGCGGTGGCGTCGGCGAGCGGACCCGTGGACGCGCGGGTCCGGCTTGCCCGCACGGGACGCAGCGACATGCCGCGTCCGCTTGATCCAGCGCGGCCCCACGCGGGGCCGCGACACCTCCAATCTGTGGGGCCTGCGCCCCGCGGCGTCCAGCAGCTCGGCCGCTCGGCCGGGCCTAGCCAGGCCGGTCCGACCGGCCGGGCCGCACCCTGGGCGGACCGGACCGGGTCCCTCCGGGTCAGACCGGGTCTGGTCGACCCGGTTCGGCCGACCCTGGGGAGGGGGGGGGGGGGTCGGCCCGGGCACGGACCCCCGTCTTCGGACCATTTTTGGTCTTTTTCCAGTAACTTGAGCTACGGGCCTCCGAACGACGCGCCGTCAGTGGCAACATGATCCTTGGATCAGACGGTCATTTCGTTATATCGCACTCAAGGTTTCAGAATACATTGGATTCGGCCGGGTTGGTTCGTACACAAAACAAACCAGGCCCTCGGAGCAGAAACACTCATATCTTGAGCTACAAACGTCCGATTGACGTGCCATCGACTTCGTTGATTTCCTCTAAGTGAGGCGGATCTTTTGGCTCACTCTGCCCAAGGTTTGGACGCAGGTGGAGTACAGTCGGGTTGGTTTTGCCTTAAAAACCAACCGGCCCCCTGGGACGAAAAAGCCAATAAGTCTCAGACCGGGCGTCCGATTGACGCACCGTCTGCGACGTTTAGTTCTTGTTGACGATACAGAACTTTGGGATACATCAAACTCGGACTTTGTGTTAGTTGATGTATCAGCCTCTCGGCTCGTGGAGCGGACCCTCCCGAATGAGCTTACTGTGTGCGGGAAACCTAGATCTGGATGCGACTGCTACTGCGACGACGACCGTGCAGAGATCCTCAATGGACTGCGGCGAGTACTGTGCAGAGATCCTCAGTGGACTGCAGCGGCGACTGTGCAGAGATCCTCAGTGGACTGCGACGACTACTGCACTCAGCGATCCTACGTGGATCAGTGCTACATGTCCTGTGTGGGCCTGATCCTGTGTGGGTCTGATCCTGTGTGGGTCAGCGCTCAGCGGTTCTATGTGAGCCAGCGCCTACAGGTCCTGTGTGAGCCCGATCCTGTGTGGGTCATTACGGGGGTTAGAACCTATCGATCCTTTGTGGGTCTGATGAATTAGATGGATCAGTGATCATCTTTATCGTCATTCAAAGAAGTATACCTGTGTGAGCTGAATCTTCTGTTACTCTCCTTTGTGGATTGTGTTGAGCTATCCTGTACGGATTTACTGTATACTCACCTTTGTGGATTGTGTTGAGCTATCCTATGTGGAGTACTGTTTACTCTCCTTTGTGGATTGTGTTGTGCTATCCTGTGTGAGATGAATCTTTTGTTACTCTCCTTTGTGGATTGTGTTGAGATATCCTGTGTGGATTTACTGTTTACTCTCCTTTGTGGATTATGTTGAGCTATCCTTTGTGGATTACTGTTTACTCTCCTTTGTGGATTGTGTTGTGCTATCCTGTGTGGGTATACGTTTTCTTTCCTGTGTGGACTGGGTTGTGCTTGGGCTCAGACGTTGGAGAAGAACGGGAATCGATGACTTAGGTATGTGTATGGGCATATACCTAAGCCATGTCGGATGTTACTTCGTGATTGTATCTTTCCTTTGTGGATTATCTTTTGTGGATTCTGGGAGACCTTCGGGGGTCTCGGGGTCCCTACTGAGTAGCTTATACTCACCCCTGCATGGGCTATGCCCACACTTCGTTGTGTTGGTTGCAGACGACGGACAGCGCTGATCGTGGTGAAGGCGTGCGGAGCAGGATGGTACCTGGAGGTGGACCACTGGGCGGGACGTACTTGGAGCGGTCAGGTGGACCCGAGGAGCAGTGGAGGATATCTGTTCCCACCCTTCATGTGGGACTTCCATAGGACGGCTCGACGCTGCGGCTTTTCTTTTCAGTTTTTTTCCTTTCAGTTGTACTTTACAGTTGGGCTTGTATTTTCGGCCCCTTTTACTTTCAGCACAGCTTGTTACAGTTTTTACTTAGTGTTTACTTTTCTGATTGCTTACTATGTGGTGCTTGTTTACTTTTCAAAGGCAATGCCTTCCCTTTTTACTGGGATTTACGCCTTGGTGCTAGTCGCCAGCCCCTGGCCTATGGAAGGCGGGCTTGGGGTAGTCACGGCAGGGGCCCCGAGGACGGGTCGTGACATTAACCTTATATACGAAGTGGGGTTTTCAATAATATTATTTTCAAATATCAATTCTGTGTTTACAATGATCAGGTTTAAATTGTGGGGACATAGATAAATTTAGGTAGAGAAAATGTGACACCCTAATAGATTAAAATATTTTAATTTTAGAATAAATATAAATTTTTATCATTTCTTATACACAATTTTAGGCTTCCGCTATACACTACCCCAAATTAGCTTGTGTGGTCATGTTTTACCACTATTAAATGGAAAATATTATTAAAAACTAAATTTGACACTTTCATAAAAATTATTAGTAAAAATAATCATGAATTTTCATTCGTAATGTCAAAAATAGCTAAGGGTCATTTTTTAAAAAATTTCTAAGATGTTTCAACATTTTACTGAAAAGTGAAATATAATATATTTTAGTTAAAAACATTTTTTTGATCAAATAATAATTATGGTAAATTTATTTTTGAAATTGGTTCTTAGAGTCACAGGCGATCAATTATATATACATTAATCCAATTAATTTCATTAGAATTATTTTTATGTAAATATTTAATGTAATAACATATAGAACTTTGGAAGGTTTTTACATTAAAAACATAAATTCTCACCAAATGTGCTGGATTAGTGTTAATCATAAGATTACCGCTAATAAGATTGTAATTTGAAAAAAACATAAAAACAAATTTTTATTTTGAAAAATTATTTTTTTTTAATATGATAAAAGTAATTTTTTACAAAAATGATTAATTAATGAGATTAAATTATTTATGGCGATTAAGGTAAAATTAATCTTAATAAGGGACTAAGCCTTAAACTTAATGAAAATAAATGACATGGAAACTTGTCCAAAATCTATTTTCATCCATTAACTCCACCTTATCACCATTTTTTTTAATTTTATTGGTTATTTTGATATTTTTAATTGTAAATTCCCTATATAAAAGGGTGTGTAAATAAAAAGACAAAAAATGAATATTTCTCACATTTAACATTACTAAATCATTGAGATATGTAAAAAACATCATACACTAGATTATACATAGCATTTTAAAATATAAATTTGTTTTTTGTATGATAATAATTTTTCAATCATATTTATCGATGGTTTAGTTACCTAAAAATCATAAGAACACCCACTGTTGTGATTATTTAGAAAACAAATAAATAAAATAAATGATACTATAAATATTAAAGGTGAAGAAAATTGATTTAATTTTTGAATATATTTATTTTTTAGACTAAAATATAATGTTAAAAAATTGAAACCAAATATATTTGATTAATAATATTAGATATATTTTGTAAAATTATAAATAAATATATAATTTAAAAATTAAACTTATTTTTTGTTTACAGGACATTATATTTTATTAAATGATTTAAAATAAAAAAAATTCATAATTTCTTCCAAGTAATTTTAAAGTGTTATGAAATATTAAACATTTTCTATTAATAGTCCAATTTCACTTTTATAATTCACATATTTAACCTTATATGGTAAAAATTTTGTCAACGCAGTTCATGTTTAGGCAGTGTTTTAGCAAGTCACATGCCCTTGTTTTAAAATTAATTTTCAAAACTCATGGAATTTTTATTTTATAAGTTAGTTATAATATTAATAATTAAGTGAATCTATATTTTCTAAAAAATATCTCTTTATATTATTCTTAATTTTAAAATTAATTAGGTTAGAAATATATACACTTTAATTAAAACCAAAATGACAAAATTGGGGAATCTTAGAAGTTAAGGAACCAAATTGTTAAAATGTATATATTCTTGTGTGGTGGAGGTTTTTATCGAGAATTATTCCTTATTAATCCATTATATTTACATTTTGAATGCACATTACATACGTTTGATCTTCCATTAATGAAAACTTTTGGTATTTACAAGACTTCCACTCCCCCTCCCCTATCAAAAGGCAAGCACTCTACCCATTCCTCAAACATATCGAACCACTTTTGAACATACTAATGACAAATAAATCTACCAACATAACCCCCATATGCCTTTAATATTAACATTGGAAATAATAATACCTAATTATTCACTTTCATACAAACCAAAAGGAGTTACTCGATTAAGAGGTATCATCTTCCATCAAACTCTTCAAATTTATCTGTTTCCCCACCCAATCATTTCTTATTAATCAATTTTTATATAAAAAACAATGTCATAAATATTTTAGGACGTTTATATTATAACTTTTAGACCTAAACATACACAAATTTTCATTATATGGGTAACAAACATACTATTTATGTGAACGGTGAACTACATCTTCACAAAACAACGACTGCTCATTCTTCTATTATTGCCTCACATAGAGGCCATTATGACGGGAACTGTAATTATATATGTTATATTTGATATTTATTATATATTAAAGATAATTTAATTCTTTTATAACCCATATCATTATACTTTTTATTTTGTGTAAAAATGAAAACATCGATTCTGCACAGGTAGACAATTGCACCCTCAATGTGATCTGACTCGTTCACAATAAATATGGAACATATAATGGATGGTTTTAATAATACTATGTAACATATATGAAATAGATATGATACTGTAATTATAATATATATATATATATATATATATTCAATTTTTTTAATATAATAAATAAATGAAATTATCGTTCATGTGTACGTACGACCAATCGTCTCCTTGAATGGTGCATTTCATTTCCAATCGCCAAAATTTATAGATTATTATATATACATATGTATTTAAAATATATTATTTTTAATTGATAGATTAAATTAATTATATGATTAAATAATGATCAATTTAATAGTATTTTTTAAAAATAATTCCAACCAAAAAAATAAAATTAACACACGAAATAATAAAAATTATGATTGATTTATATCAAATGTGTAAAAAGATATTAAAAATAGATGATATATAATATTATAAGAATTATTTTTGTTATTTTATAAGTTATTAACATATTATAAAACATTATTAATGGGTATAAATAGAACACAATAATAAAAAAGTTAAGGTAAGGGATTTTGTGTCAATTTACATTTTATTGTGAGTTATTTTTTGTTAGGAACCAACTCACTTTTATATGGTGTATATAATACTAATTAACACATAATATGATGAAAATAAAAATTATCATGATATTATATTTTTAATTAAATGCCATACCTTTATGGGAATTTTGATTTAAATTTTTCAAGGTAGCATGAGACACATTAAATGTTTAATAATTATTCTCCTCAGGAATATTCTTTGTTATTATAGTTGCAATCTCACTTAATTTTATGGTTGATAAATTTCTCATAAAATAATCTCATTATTATAGTCATTTTTTATTATAAATATTCTTGAATATCCATATTCTCATAGAATTTATATTAGTATTTCCTAACCTATATTCCAAAATTCGTAAGGTTTATAATTGGATAGTTATTTTATTATTTTGGGAAATGTTGAAAATTATATATTTTTTATTCAATAAAAATATTTTATTAGGAATATTATTTATTTGAACTATTTGTTATGATGAAATAACATAGAAATCCAAATAATTGAAGATACCAAATTTGATATGGATCCTTAATGCATCGGTAGGTTCTCATGATACGAATAAGTTGGCCAAATTAAATAGGTTTCAATATTGGGTATCAATTTTCATGAGAAAGGTTATAATTTAATATGTTTTCATGTTCCTTATACATGTCACCCAAAAATAATGAATTTACTTCATTGATATATCGGTAATTGTTTATTAATGTGATTTTGTTTTGACAATTCTTTGGATATAGTTAATTCTTAGTTTGTGGACTAGCTAGCATGTGTTTAGGTTTATTTCCAAGCCATACAAATTTTTCTTTGTCTAGTTATTTGATGGAATTTTTTATTAGTAATTTATCATTCGATGTTAATTTATTATCATTGATTCATTATTGCTTCAACCATCCTCGCCCTTATTAAGCATTTGATCTCACCCTTATTATGTTTCCCTTCCACATGTTATGAAGAGGAATCCTTTGAATGAGTTGAAAGGATTATAATTATTAGAATTTTATATATATTATTTTGTATATTTTATATTTCTATTTATTATGGTTTTCATGTATGTAATCTAGGTTTCCAAAAATTCTAAATTGATCAGTCATTTATGATTTGATTCCTTATAACCATACTATTGTAATAAAATAATGGACTTACTCTTGTATTCTGAGGTTGGGGTGTTATAATCTAATATGGTAGAAATTATTATCCATCATTGGTGGACACCATACGAACACCCCCAAATTTTTGGAATCCAATCTTCACCCCCTTCTATAGGATGGATGACCCACTGTGGAATCTGAACCACTTCATCACAACGTGTAAGACTATGTTGGGAACCTCATAAAAGCAAGCAGAAACCATACTATGATGTTTCATACTGACAGATGTTGGGAATACATTCTTATATTGAATCCATTTACCCATTATATCCATCATTGGTTGGGAATACCTCTGTATGATGTTTCTCTAGCAGTTGTGCTCCACCATGAGAAATAGTTTTATCAACCTATTCATGTGAAATAAAATTCCTTAATAATGAATCATAAACATTTTATAACTATGGGAGGGCCTCAAATATATACTTGATATGTCGCTGATTGAATAAACGATATTGATGATGTGCATGGGGAATGTCACAATTGAACTAGCCCACACCCTCATCACTTATTGAATCACTAGGAGATTCTGGGAATTATCTATCCAAGGACATTTTCTAATTTAATCCATGATGAAATCCATGTAGGGGAATCCATTACCCATCCCATGTCCTGCAAGATGAACCACTAAGGTAGATAATGCTTCCGCCATACATGTATAGGCTATAGAGCCTCTAGTGATATTACCGTTAAATCCATACCCATCAAAACATCATCAAGTGAAGTATCCTCATGAGGCTCAACCTATCCGGGTATAAAATTAACAGATTCCTCCATGTTAGGCACAACTGTTTCGATGAGGAAATATCGAACCAACAACTCAACAGGCTAGAGCTCCTTGTCAGGGAAAGCCTCATAGAGTTCCCTTCCCAGATAGGAGAAACCAGACCTTCACATTCAGGTTTGTACATGTTACTGGATATCTCCATAGTGGCTTAAATCATGGTATTTGGAAGCTACGAGAGTGTATAAATCCCCCTGAGGATGGTCTCAATGATCTCCCTAACTACAACCCTTATCACATGATCAATGTACATACTATCATGAAATTCTATGTGTTCAAGGATTTGCTTCAGGACCATGTGAACAATGGTGCTGTTATGCCGAGAGATGCTCTAGCATGGTTGGAAAACATATTCATTGAGCCTCACAATGACATTGATGGTTCCATCGATTTGAAACACGATTCCCACCCAAGACTCGGATGTGTGGTGACTATTTGGCCGGTAGAGAAGTTTCACATTCCCATGGTGCCATAAATGACCCTTTAAGCTGGCCCAAATCCCCTGGAGTCACCATTCTTTCTTTGGTGACTACCAATTCATCCTCATAGAATCCGTCCACATCATAGAAGAGTAGGACTTAGTAGAAAGATGAAAATAAAAGCACACCACTAGTGTTGAAGCCTTCCCACACTCTCTGCGATTTCATGCCTCCGGAGTTTGAAATATCCCCTAGGGTATTACCAATATTGGATGACCTCTTATTTGATGATTATTGAAAGTATAGGTCTTTTAATAACATCATGTTTTTTATCCCTTCATGGTCCTTAATGATGAAAAATGTCAGGAAATCTCTAAGAGTTCCTCTAGATGATGTCATCAGAGATGTAGTCAATGTTATGAAAATCGACAAAGTGTTTCTAGTCATGGATTGAATTATACTCAAACTGATCAACCAGTTCTTCATAGTGCTCAGTAGGCACAGTATTCCCAACCCAATCTACCGTACTCGGCGTGACAGCTGATAGTGCCACATGACTTGGAAGAACAGATGTGACCACAACATGTCTGATCATACCCAGCTAATGTTATGAATTAGACAACCAATATAAAGCCTATTGTGGTTCTGGGTTAGTTATTTGATGAGTTGAAAGACCATTCCAACACCATTCAAAATACAGTGGTTCAGCCAATAGTTCTCATCATTATAGTTTCTTAAGAGAAACACCTTATGGGCATAAAATTATGTTTCACATGAAATTATGATGTAATTTAGAACTGCTATAGCATTTCTGAAAATCAATTGATCTTGAGGACCTCTTCCTATTAGTAGAGAAGTGAGGGGCTGTAAAATAATCGTTAGGAAACCCCCACCATTTTAAATAGACGTAGCATTCACAATGACCTTCTATGAAGAAGAGGTTGTGTAGGAAGAATGTCAAGACATCGTTTACTTCTACAAAGATGATACGGCCTCCCCAGTGAAGGGGAAAAGCCTTCAACTATACATCACCATCCATATGAATGGTGTGGAGGTTCATCACTGACTAGTCGACACATGTTCCAGGATAAATATCATGTCGTCATGGATGCACAGTAAGGTGGGACCCACTAATGAAGACACCACCCCATTGACATGAGGATTTTGGGTTATGAAAGAGCCAATCAGATACATTGTAGATTAATCTGATTGAAGACACATTTTTTGGATTAATAGAAATCACTGAGTTATTGCTTTTCTCAAAATACACCACATTCAATGAATTTATGGTTAGTCAATTGATCCATTTTCATGCAGCAGTCCCCTCCATGTATCACCTCTTCCTTAAATACTCACTCAATGGTGAAATATGACTGATATAAGGTGATGCATCATCCTTTTACTAAGGTGAATACCAATATCTAGATATTTTATATTATAAGATAAAGGATAATTAGGTTCATAACTATGAGGTTGATCATGAAACTGATGTATCTAGCTAATGGATAGATTTGGATAATGCTTTTATCCTCCCGATTCACCGATTAGAAGCTACAATTCCAAAAATAGGTTAATGATATGTCATTTTTTGGGAGGAACAAATTTTGTGTCCTAATTTATGAAGAATTAATGAAGAATACCTAATATTCATACACATTCTATGATCATGTGATACCAGAACCACATAACCTTGTGTGGCATCCAAATGTTCTCCCCATAGCAACAACATCACATTTCAACAGATAGTTTTGCTGAGTCAGGTCGAGTTGAAAGAATATGAACCACCTTAATTTCTTTGACATCAATCATGGAACATGAATTTGAAGGACGATTGTATCGGGTCAATATCCTTTTATTCCATGGTTTCAACAAAGAGGGGGTTTTCTAGTGACAATTCCACATATACCCAAGCTAGCACCAGTGTTCCCCCAAAATCAATGAGTCCAGATGATCTGTATCTTCCATATTATATCCCTTCCTCATATGATAAATATCATTTGTAATATGCTCCTACATAATTTGAATAGGTATTATCAACCAATATCGATGATATGGTTCTGGTGAATGTTGGCACTGAAGATGATGTAAGGCCAACCTAGATCAGTGTAGCCATTCCCGTGGAGGAACAACATAAGTATGTTTATAACCTTAGAAAATCATTCAATTTTAGTGAAGTTAATTACCAATAGTTGATAGACACAAAGGTTTTATTTAGAAAGATGAATGGACATATTATAGTCTGTATAGTCTTTCTATATCTCAACAATCATTTTTAGAAATCTGATTTTCCCCTTCTGATTAAGGATCTATAGATCAATACCATAGCTAGGTTCTAGGAACTCTCATCAATGGATAGGTATTTTCAGTAAAAAAGTATCCATATAGACCCCATAGATTAATATTATTCCACATTTAGATTTAATCAAGGAACCTTCAATTATAAGGTAATCCTCTTAGGTTTAAGGAACGTATGAGCAACATATTAATGGCCCATGTGCTGCATCGTTAAATTGATCTTTGGGATACTAGTGGAATGCTATTATGATGACATAGTGATGAATTCTTGAAAATGGAAGGACCATCACATATATCTTGATATTTGTTTTGGATTTTTCCTTTACATGCATTTTAAAGGGGAAGCCCTTGAAGTGTTTGTTTGGGGTTGCCTCTAAGATTATTCTCAACTACGTCATCAGATATATGGGCATCCAGATCAACCATGATAAGATCAAAGCTAGTATTTAGATTCTTCTTATGATAAATATACATGTGGTATGATACCTCTCTATATACATAGAATCCACACGTTGATTTATATCAAATTTTGTAGGAAATTGTATGCCCTTGTATAGTCTAACAAAGAATGGGGTTGTATACCACAATGATGAAGTGTTCTGGGCATCCTTCAATGAAGTCATGTAGTATTTTATAAAAACACCAATCTATACTTGACACTACCAAGGGAACCATATAGTCCTCTACATGAACACCTTGGTACTATACCTCAGTTTCATTCTTTCCTATAAGAATAATGATGGAATATAGTACAATTTATACTATCTCAATCCCACACTCCTCAATAATGAGTCTAGATACACTCATATAGATAAGATTTTACATGTGTAGGTTTTTCTATTGGAGAAGCTATGGAATTATTTTTAGCATCAGGAGAAACATATTGTCTCCCGCATGTATCTATTAATATATGACTTTAATCCATGATAATGATGGAATGACTTGCATGTTGGGAATTGATTATTTAGAATATAGATGGTGGATATTATCTACATAAAGCCACCAAGTTCCATGAATTTTACGAAATTATATATTGCATTTAATCCCCCATAGAGAAGCCTCTGGACGTCAATTTCCAAGATGAGTCCATTCTGTTAGAGGAGTACGCTACACCATGATGGTAGATGCATTCCAATGGTGCCTCCTAGAGTTTAATTAGTTGAACTCTCTCTGATCCCAAACATAACAGAGAAGATATAGGAATAATTTCCATCACTCCCATATAGTTCATAATTCTATAATTAATCCTACAATCAGAGGGATGAACTAACAATGAGGATGAATCTCAGGCCCTTGTTACCGGTAACAATTTGGACCTCAAGATTGATGTATCCCTCTTACACATGAAGGGAGAATCTGGGTTAGTAATCGAAATAAATAAATGATAATTATGTTGTTAGGAAGATGGAGCTTGTGCCCCTGCTAGAGCACATATTCCAACTGATGGACCAATTCCCTTCTCAATCGGAGCTGAATCATGTTCCCCAATCCTTGAATGGTTGAGATGATGCCCTAGAAAGTCTGTTTTACAAACTTATGAGGTTTTCTAGGAATATATAAACATGAATGCGATGCATCGAATGTTCATCACCCACGTAATCTCATATTATTATTATAGAATGCAGGTAAAACACCTTAATTTCGATGCCTCTACATTAGAAAAAATTGACCCCACATAGTTGTTAAAACCTCTATTTGGAGAGTACCCTTCACGGAGTATCCTTAACATGGTGTTATCACAATGGATACAGTGAAACGTGTTCAAATCCATCAATGTGTAGTGTAATTCACCCTTCAGACTGATCCAAATCTAGAGCTGGCTCAGTACAGATGTGAATTTGATGGAATTGTTCACTGTTTTCTAAAAGGAGATTAGATTCCCCAATTCATGGATGATGTTCATGATGGGTCATATGGTACTCATTGGGCATGGTTGGAGATCTCCTACAAAATTTTAATGTTGGATAATTTTGGCTCACCATGGTCTATGATATCACTAATTTTTAAAGAGGTGTCCTGAACGTTAGATTCAAGTAGAATTTGTTTATCAACCGCTGAATCCCCTCAACACTATCGAATATTATTGGCCATTTTTGTTAAAGGGACTCAATGTCATGGCATCGTATCGACAAGAAATATCTCTTCAGTGTAGGTTCATTCTGCCTATAACAGATTTATTTTCCATATGGGACGAAGTAATTCCTCTTTAGGATGTCATGGACCAATCAGTGGATTAATTCATGAGCTCCCATATCATCTATAACAACATATTTCCTCACACAATTCTCACAAACAATGACACCAACATCTAGGTTGATTATTTGAAGAAGTTATACATGAAGTAAAAAATCTAGTACAACCATATATCTCACTACCATGCAGAGGAAAACAGACAGATCAATGAATTCAACCAAACCTTCACCAATATTTTATATAAGATAACGGTATAGAACTAGAAGAGTTTTCATGAAAATCTCCTCAATCCTATCTGGGATTATTGGACGAAAACCCAAAATTCCCTCAAGTTACTCCATATTACATGGTGTATGGAATTGAAATTTTCCTTCCCATCACAATCCAGTTTTTTACACTTGGAAAAACTATTTATGCCTAGTATACTAGAGATAGAATGATATATTTCCACATAGATGATATGGAATCTCTTGAAAAAGACATGCTTCAAGGCCTTCATAATCCATAGAACTACCAGAACAAGATATACAGAGTGTTAAACAAAATAGTTTTCCAATGCACCTTCATCTAGGGAAACGTGTTACTAGATCGTTTAATAATGATGATACATGAATGAAACCCAAAAAATGTAGATCCAAAGTGGGACATTCCTTACATATTTGACAAGGTAAATCCTAATGGAATATATTATCTAATCACTGTGTAAGGGGAGAAAATCAGATATCAAACAACACCATGTACTTTGTGTTGGTAATGGCAGTCCGAGAATCACCACTCTAAACTATGTGCAGGCTATTGTGGAAATTTTCGTGTGTCATCGGGACCCTTTGACCCTTCATTGTGTTAGATTTTTCACTCCTCCACACCACCATACCCATATCAAGGAACCCTTACACCATGATCTATACTCAATGACCATAACAGAATAGCCCAAGGACTTTGATATATGACCATAAAGTATTTTTAGTGGATCAATAAATTATGACTTTAACTATTTTCATCCACTATAGTCCAAGATATTTGACATTAAACTACATGGTTTTGGCATCCAGGATACACAATATCAACCTGCGAAGCCCCTGAGGTCCACTTTTTGTGACCATAAAAGGAACATATAAACATCCTAGTTTCCTGTTTTTTAACAAAATAACAACCAACATCCACAAAACACGATGTTAAATTGTGCACTTGGTCTGATCTCTATGACCTTAAACTAAAAATTTATGTTCAGTAACCATGATTTTAAAATATGTGCATGTATTTAGTGAGTGTGTATTGTTCATAATGGTGCTCATGGTCATTATTATCATCAGGTTATATCAATTTTATCATGAACATCCCATTCATCACACTTCTCCCCTTACTTCCAGGTTGTGTGAAATTAAATTGTGCACCCAAAATTATAGTAGTTTGAAGTTACACTGCATAACAATTATCATCTTAGCTATATGATTGTAAACTAAGAATTATGATAATTTCTTCACTTGAGGGGAAATTACCCTTCAAATTGGTCAAATCCCATTTCATGTTCCATAAATACATACAATTTGATCCCTATCCACACATGATATAGTGAAATCCTTGGATTTTTGAATCGCAGTCCATCCAACCTACCAAAAAAATTCACTCATCCTTATGTGTAGATCAAACCTATTTAGGGATGTCTCTATTAAGGACTACATGTGGATTAATTCCCATACATATGGTGTACATAGTGTCAAAAACATTATTTCATCATGTCCAACCAAAAGTTTACCAAACCTTAAGCCCCTTGGCCTCATCATCATCTATATAGCATGGATTCAAACTATATGTGATCTCCCTCGGTAATGTGTATATGGTTTCTATCATCCTTGGGAATCAATCAAATCATGCTAGTTATGCCACCGCATTATACATATCCCTTTTATAGTGCTTACCCTATGGTGCTAGCTTCATGAAATTAAATGTTTAGCCACCCTTTGGTCCAGGAAACATGAATTTAAACTGTTCTAAAGGGTCTAAAATCAATGATCATAAACTTGAATAAATCTTCCACGAATCATGAGTTAAATGTTTATGTGTAAATTACTTCGGGAATGTGACGTATGGTGTTGGGTCACTAAATCATCATTCATGTGAGGTTTGTTGTAAAACCACACTACCCAAAACCCATAGAGACGCCTTGCATTTTGGTTCAAAATATATTAATTTTAACTAAGATCTAACATCCTCAACCCATGAAATTAATCTACGAACCCACCTAGTACAATCTCAGGATGCTACATAATAATAATGGAGTGCCTCAGATCCATCACGATAAAGGATTTATCCCACTAATACGGGCCTCTAGCCAAGATTCATCCTAAACTACGTGGAACATGATTTCCATCCTTATGTGATACATATAAATTCCCATAAATAGTGTATTTTTTCATAGTCACAATTCTATTATCCTTTTGACCCCTTGGTCTTAGTTATGGTACAAGTGTTATGACCTTACAATATATTCAGTTCATCAAAAGGTGTCTATGTGGGACTTGATCCTCCTTCTCTCCATTCACATTGAGTTTTATCTCTTGTGTTCAACATGTATACTCTAGTAGTGAACATTTACCATATAGTCTAAACGATATGAACGTAAACTATTTTCTATAATCCTATAATAAAGGTGTTAAACTCTATACAAGCCATCTCAAGAATGTGTTGTTTAGTATTGGGCCCTTAAGCACTCATTTAATATTGGTTTCTTCACTCTTTCATGCCACACATTGCCCTTTTTGGGACACCCCTTCTTGTCTGAGCTATATGGCCTTAAACCAGGAGGTACAATCTAGTCATCATGACTCTAATCTATGTCAGATCATTATTGTGATGGTTTTTCAAAGCATCGGGGAATCTAGGCCCTCATTTACATAATATTTTTCACTCTCCCACACAAAAAGACCATTTTGTAAAGCCTCCATACCTTGTTCCATAATATATGACCATAAACTATAAAATTGTGGTCTATGTAACATGAAATTAAACAGTTGGTCAGGGTCTAAAATGTATGACATTAAATTGTGTGCAACATCTTTTCCACAAGACAATAAACTATGGGAAAATATCTAGATTATATGAAATTAAAATATACCATGCATCATCCTTAGTTTCCTGAGGTAAAACAACAATACAACCCAATCCCTTGACTAGAATGTCCTCCTCTATAGTGATTGTTATCTACCGCATTGTTCATATTCATATTTTTCACTCATAATATGAGATATCACTTCCATAGAAGATTATTTTTTACATGTTTGGGCCAAATTCTTACAAAAATGTTTTTTAAACCACGATGGACTAATTATAGAAGTGTTTGAATCTATTCAAATAGTCAAACACTCAATTTACACGCTTCAAATTCCCCTCAATTGGATCCCCATAATATTCCACATATGAATGGACTCCCTAAAGGTTTGGTCTTATGATATTTTGGCTCAAATACCATTTTGGGAAAGTGTCCCAAAAGTCTTCAAACAAAATTTCGATACAGGTTCTATGTTTTTAACGTGGTCTATGGTTGGCCCTCATTTGATTGTCCCCATTCATGGATAAATGTACATATTTTGTGTTTGAAACCAGATAACGAGTTGTCTCACGTCTCCATGCAACTCTCTTGGTGTTCTGAATTTTTTGAATCATGATTCACAAAAATCATTCCACTTTGTTTAGATATATTCTAACACCACCAGCATTATCATGTTTGTGCATTAGAGAATGTTGGAAATGAATGTATGAAGTTCTAATAGCATTTTTCTCAATCCAAAACCTTTCTAATTATGAATTTTATTTGTGGTTACTAAAAAGATTTTAGACCCTGAGTGTTTTATAATTACCCAAAACTCTCATAAAATGATAAATCAGGTTTTTTCCCTTGATTATCACACATGTTACGACCCACATGGACATTGGGGTTGGTAATTAATTTTCTCACAAATATTATCTAAGTGTGATCATTAGATAAATAAAGAGAAATGTGTAAATCCATGTACGAATGTTTAAGTTGAAAAAAATAAGTTGTGGTAGTTTTAGGGGAAATACGCATGTCATAGCCACTCAATAGACTTGGAAAATTATCACATATAATTCTAATTTGGTGATCGAGCACTGCAACTTTTCCCACCTTTAATGTGTGCCCACCAAGGTTTGCGGTGACCTTCCGAGCTCTATTTACTCCTCCTCAACCAATGGGTGAAAATTATTGTATCTTATATATTATTGGTCTTATTCATATCATAGATCAGCCACATGACAAGACACGTTCCTTATCTACTCTTTGGCCACATATAGATGTTCCCTTGGTTGGATGATGAGTTGTTATTGAGTATCAATGAAGGAATAATGTTTATCTGTTGGTTCTATCAGGTGATGGATACCATGGTTGACCTCATGGATATTCCAGATGCTATTAGACTTCTCATGTTGTTAGGATACATCTATATGTTGGGTTCCTCCCCACACCCATTTAGAAATAATGTCGAAGGACAAGCATGTGATGATCAAGGACATCTGACCCTCTAGCATACAGGTTGCAAAACCAATGGTTAAGAGATCACATCAAAACCACTAGTTTTAGATTCATTTTCTGATTGATGAAGCTTTATATGCATTTCAATACCGTAAACTGGATGTAGCGATTCTCTGCAGCTGCATCAGGGTTAGAATCTGACACCTCTTTATGTGGTGCATTCTCATACTCGAGGAAATCCCAAGGAATTTGAAATCAGAATCCTACATTGGAATCCTCTAAGATGTGTTGGCATCCACATCTTATGGTCAATAATATTCTCTTGATCCAACCTCAATCCATCATTGATTTCTACCCCACTGGAGCTGTCATTTGGAGCTACATCCATCAGTTCACCTGGGACTACAGTCAAATCATTTTGGACAATCAAATACTCATGAACCAACATAGATATCAGAAAGGGACCCCTCGATGCTCTAAACTCATCTTATTGCCGAACATGTCGTACATCATGAACAATTCAAGAAAGTGCATCTAGATTCTCCTGCCTCATATTCTTTCCCAGTGCGTAGTACCCCATGCAATGTTTAGGAATAAAACATGGTAGTCAATTTGATCAAAAAATTACTTGTTTGACTATATGTGGAAATGTACATACAAGAGATAAGATTGGAAATATTGAGATCTTGGGTCACAGTAGGAACATCTACAGTTAGAGAGCCTTCAGTACTAGGTATTTCAACAACCCTTACTGGATCCCATTGTGTGGATCATGCATGATCTACAAGACATTGATTGGATCATTGATGCAAAGTATCGATGAAAATATAATTACGCACGAATGATTCAATATTTTCTCTTAACATAATGATGTTGAATTTAAATGATAAATCATCATGGTCACAACACATTTCCAATAGAGGGATTCATTATTTGAAAGTTATTGAATGGACCCATTTACATTTCAAGGAGGACCATAGGATATGAAGACATCACCCGTAACTCCTCAACCATTATTGGACTAGTGGAAACTATAGTCCAAGAAGCAGGCCTCAGAACACATTCCTATTCACAAATTGGTCCACTATTATTCCATCAAGCATGATATCCTTTCCCATTATCACGATTCTCCTATATAATTTAGGTTTCAGTTTGAGACTCCAAGAAATGACAATATGAAGGATTCAGGATGAAAATTTATAATAGTACTTATGGAAAGGAAATAAACCAATTCATATTTGGATTCAATGACCTCACCACACTCTAAGGGAATCCCATGATCCCCGAAAGTTCCCCATGATTCCTCCTCATTAGACACATGTTCTTCCACCTCAGTTGATGCCACATTGTTTGAATTATCCATTGGTGGTGTCTCTATAAGCCATAGATCGCCACCAAGCATCACCCACACTAGAGTGGAAGGAAGGATGACTACCAATCTTTAGAAAGTGATTTAGTCCAGGGATGTATTGTATGTATTAGTCTCATAAAATTTAAACATGATTATGACCCTTGTATGCCCATCCTTTGACTTCCTGAACACATTTTGTGTCAACTTCCTCAATAGTCCCCCATCATTAGTGATAGCTATACTTCCCTCATGGTATACCAAAGTGATGGAAAAATGTTGCTGGGGTGGATTAAAAAATTCCTCAACTTCTTCCTAGTACTCTCCTTTATTGAATCCTAGAACTACTTCCAGGACCCTTCTCCTCTAGGTGGGGGGGGGAAACCTCACTTTATGGAATCCCCTCTATAGTAGTTCTAGTTGAGACCATGATTCCCTCTAGAGGATAAACCTATCTTCTTTCGCACTACTCTTTCTTTGTCTTTGTTTGTTCAATAATCTGAATGTGCTTCAACATTATTTCCTCCATATATGATGCCACCTAGTGGTAGTATACTCTCTCGATATGACAAAATATATATTTTTTGGTCGAAACACAATGTTTTTTCTTGACCTCATAGTCACCAGCATATAGCATATTTGGTGAAGTATATATAGGATATTCACTTCATGAACCTCCATGTAGACTCTCTTCGCTACTCATTGATGGAATCCAAACCGCTATGAAAAAAACGAGAGAATGTGTACAACTCAAAGAAAACTTTTCATCAATACTAGCAACCAACACCCCACATTTGATAATTTTTAGATACCCCCAATTCCCCCATGATCTTTTTAGGCTCTCCTCCATTTGAACAATCAATGTATATAAGGGGGAAGTTAAAATTTTCATGTTTTCTTATACGATATATGATTTCAGCATCATCATGTTTAATCGGTCATACACCAGTCATGTTCAATAGATATGGCCATATGTTAGATGTTTAGAGATATAATAGAATTAAAAAAGTCATAATCCCTATGATGTGTAGTAATCCATCCATGAAGAAACTAGAACGGGTTATAGATCCTTCTGGGTGTGTTTCTCCCTACAACACATCCCAATATATTGTGTCTAGACAACATATGTACACCCAAATTGACACTTTTTCTATTTTCTAGGATCACCACCATCAATAACATAACCAAAAGTGTTAATATTAGTGTACCTCTCACTGTAAAGAGCCACTTAGTCAAAAATGGGCATGGAAAGCAGTATAATGAATCGGTGGGTCCCAAACACCCATAGTGCTATGCCCCCAAATCTGATGTTGTCCATCAACTAGTACCAAACTATATGATCCTACCTTCCCCATATATAATGTTACTGGATACTATTTTCCATGACCTTATATCCTCACTCTAATGTTCTTCTTCAGGAACAGGACAAACCATTCCTCAAACATGATATCCTTCAAGAAAATAGGCCATAATTTCCTATTCTCATTCACAACCTCCTTGAGATTTGGTACTATGAGAGGGGTCCTATGACTATTAATACATGTATTCTATTGTTATAGTAACTCTTCATATTGGAATCCCCTTAGTGGAATGATTCTGATACAGAGGTTGTCTTCTAATGTGATGCTGAAATTCAGGTTATGGAGATCAAATGTGTTCGTGTAAGGGGACCATTGGATGAGGAGCTCTAGCACCAACTTCTAATGATAGTAAAAATGTAATAGAGATGTCCATTACAATTTATATATCCTAAAATTATTCAAATCTTCCTCATACTCGTAAAACATGTAGTACAACTATTTCACCCAAAACCACTCGCTACTAATGTTTTCTCCCATCCTCAATTCCAATTCCTTCTACCATCCCATGATGTTTTCCATCATAATAGTATGAAAAGTCATGGAATAATGGAAGGAGAACTCATCTGCCTCTAGATGTTCGCCTATGATCGTCTCAGTCCTCACATAATATTTGTAGACAAAAATGTCCCTACGATCTCATTCATGATGACTATGGGAAGTGGTGTTTCAATGATAGAGATCATCCTCCTGTGTGAATAATGATCATGGTGAGTAATCCTTGACCACTGGGATGGTCACTTCATCAGGTATCATGATCATCCATAATGGGAGATAGTTACTCAGAATATATATTTCATTGATGTTGTCATAATGAGTAGAATATGTTGGTTTTCTGATTAAACATTGTTGTCTTGTAGAATCTGAGTTTTTCTAGTCATTTAATCTCTTTTAGGAGCAGCATAAAATAAAATCATATAATCATTCAATTGAATATCCTTTCGAATGATCTTATAGAGATACACGTTCATAGTTCACATTTTTTAACGATCATCGCGTAAGAAGCTATGTGGAATGAAAGACTGGGAAACTGTCTTAAAAAATAGTGATTTCACTCATGTTTCCGACGCTTTCGTTGAGGTATGCATTCATCATTCACACAAGGGAGTATGTGTGACTTGTGGCCCTGCATTCCCGCTTTCCAAAGGTGGAAGACATTTGTTGCTTGTTCATGGACGTCTTCTCCTTAATCAAAACTAGGATGATGGGATGTCAGTTCTTCCTTCCGTGGATTCTTCCTCAGAGATCGTCACCTAGTCCGGGTCTCCCTCATAGATTTAAGAAATATTTGTGAATCATGTTCCTGGTGCCATATCTTCATGGACACCAGAAAATTACGCTGCTTCCATCGAGATTCTCTAAGGGGTCTAGTCAGGGCAGCAACCTTCGGTGTGGAATATGGTCATGCTGAGGAGTTGTTGGCATGTCTTGACGATGGGGGAATGGCATGTCTGTCTTCTTTCCCTTATTATAGGGCTTCTCGAGGGCGTGGAATCCCGAGGCATCGCACATCAAACATGGGGAATTGTATTCCATGGGAATGTATGTGTGGTTTTCCTCAGCTTTCCATGTTTAACACGGGTTATGCCACGAGTTTAACGTCCAACAGATATGGATCAGACTGATCAGAACACTGAGAGTGTATTAGATTGAAGAACCCCCTAGGGGGAACCCCGATGTTGGGGCCAACAGGTGGGAAGCTTACCGGATAATGTGGAGTGAAATGAGGTGGTATGATCCCACCAGGATGTGGCAGCCCGGGTAAGGATCCGGATGGATGATGTCTTTGGGCTTGAGTCTCGTGGAGACTTCCTCCGTATCCCCATTGCAGGGAATCAAAGTACGAGTAGTTAGATGATACAGTGGGCCACCTGAAAATGAGACCCATGAGAATGAACGCATGGATGGGACCCAGAGGGAGTAAGACCTCTGGGCTAGGGTAGGAGTTTCCCGAGGCGTGTGGGATCGAGGGAGAGGTCAGGATGGGTGATGGCTTTGGGCTTGTACCTCGTAGAGGCTTCCTACGTACCATGCCTTAGCACGGATCAATGTCCTCGTAGTTCAGGATGGATGTGGCTTACGCTCTGAGGTGGCCCAAGGTGGATATGGGGCTTATACTTTGAGGTGTCCCATGGAATTGGTGAACTGACATGAAGGGGACGGAACGACTGGTTGGTGGGATTGATCCTTGTGGAGGATTCCTACATACCATGCCTTAGCACGGATCAAAGTCTATGTAGTTCGGGTGGTGAATTTTAATGTCATGTGGGATGGGGGCATAATGCTTAACGTCTTCCTGGATGACATACGGTTTAACTTCATGCGGGACGGCGAAGAAATTTTAACATCATGTTGGACTTCATACAGTTTAACATCATGCGGGACGTCATATGGGGCTTACACTCGGAGGTGGCCCATGGTGTTGGAGAACCGACGTGAACAGGTCAGAATGACTGGGTGGTGGGCTTCAACCTCATGGAGGCTTCCTACGTACCATTCCTTAGTAGGGATCAATGTCCTTGTAGTTCGCTGAAGGTGGGGGGTCAGGGTCGGTGCTCACTCTAAGCTCACGTGAGTCATGCTCAGTGTGAGAAACAAGAGGGTGTAGGGACCTGATGATCAAATTGCAAAGGGTGCGTCCGTGAGAAGTGAAGATGGGATTACGCGTTGAGCGGCCCATGGTTCTGGGACATACTCCAGGATGGAGTCTCAAAGTGTGAAAATGCGCAGTGGGAGAGATATTTGGGACCGATGATGAGAGATGCCACATTCCCTATCATGCCCTCCACTGGCCTTGGCAGTGGGGAAGTACAGAAGTGCATGGGTGCTACCTTCCGCCAGAGGGGCTAGGGGCTAACACCAAGGAGGCTGCCCTTCCTCTGTGGGCAAACGCTACTCTGAGAAGGAGGATCTCATCCCCTGTGGGGGGTGATTCCATTTCGGTGGAGATGAGCAGCATAAATAATGCCCGAGCGGGGGGGGGGGGGGGGGGCTACGTGCGAGGCACGGGGTCGGATCACAGTTTAATGTCATGTGTTAAGGATGAGGCTCTTGGAAGTTTAACGTCCTGCAGATCGAACGAGGTGGGTTCGCTCCACACCCCTAGGACTTAATTAACCGGTACCCTCTACCCCTTGGTTAAGGGAAGGCACCAGGAAGGATGTAATGATGGAGTGCCCCAGGGCAAACCATCGAGGGGTACACGTTATCATGTCTATGCGAAGAATAAATTGCCGTTAGCATGCCTATGCAAAGAATCATGAGGAAATTCAACACAACGAGAAACACCACTCAAGGGACATTGAGGATACATTGTACGAGCCTAGAAGGCCGTACGAGAAAACAGTACCTGGCGTGCATGCCCGGTATGGAGGACATCGGGCGCCTATGAAGGTAGGAACCAGGGGGGCGTCAATGTGAGGAGTCCTAGGGATTGCATGCAAAGAAAAGGCTTGCACAAAAAACACAAGGATGGCGCATAATTGGGTAAGATGAATTGCGCGCGGCTAAGGGGGTTTCTCGCAATGGGTGTGAATCGCGCGCGAGTGGCAATAGACGAAACCTAAGGCACAACCACACCTAACGTATGGAATGCGTGAAATTGGACCGTTTTTCACGCAATAGAAGGAATTGCGTGAAATGGAGGAACCCTGAGGGGTTTGGAATTTTACATAAGCCAGTGGGATTGCACGCAATGGCGGATCCCTAGGAGAGGTTGCACGAAAAGGGTCAGTACCTGCAGACCATCTTGCGCGCGCGGAAGTCCTATTTTGTGCTCAAGAGCCGGTTCAAATTCCAAACCCCGAAATGGAAGGGGTCTCCTTCTATTTATAGGCCTCCAGCATCGCGAAATCTAGGTGACGCGCGAATTTTTGCACGCCAAAGATGGTGGCACAATATGTTAGTCGCGTAGGTGTGGGCGCACAATTATTGTGCGCCTGTGCCGGGGACTCTTCGTTTATCTCGTAATCCTTTCGTGCGGTACCCATTATTTCATGCACATCCTCCATTATTCCATGAAACACCTCTAGGACCTCCAGACTAGCGCTTCGGGTCTGAATATGACTTCACTTTATCATTTTGAAACTTACTTTAGTAGTTACGGACTTTTAAGCATCTACAAATTCCCCCCCTCATAATTGGATCGGCGAGGGGTCGCAACGATCTAATTTCAATGGAAATGATGAAGTGTTGGATTTTGTTGGTCCTATGCGCGCAAAAAATAACGTGGCATGGAAAACTTCGGTTCAGCGTGGAATTCTCTTTCCGCGCATTGTGGAAACCCAGCCTATCCTATAAAAGGGATCTTGGGTCCCATGATCCGAACCCGATCTTTCTCGTGTGATCGGCTCAGATCTCTCTCGTACGATATTGCCTTTGCGACTATGTTGAAAAAACATTGTGTTCTAACCAAATTCCTTCTGAGTTTAGGAAATATTTATGCGCAAACCAGGATATTTCGCACTGACAACTCCGATTACACGCCCAAATTCTGAATTTCGTGTAACAGATCCAGATTTCACGCCACTCATCCGGATTTCATGCAACTCTATCAAAGCACTTGAGATGGCCGCAAACCAAGTAGATGAGGGGGAACCCACCACTCATATAGCTAAAACAGTAGCAAATGAGGAGGTTTATGGCACCAGGGTGGCTGTTTCCAAAAACCAGACGTTGTTCAACCTGCTAACCCCCGCCCAGAAGGAGTATCCTCTGTCCAACAACCTCCCACTGTGGAACTTCGGCATCTTGGAGGAGGTTCTGCTGTCGCGCTTCGAGGTGGACACACCACGGTCATGGGTGACCCGGGAGGATGACCATCCCCAATACAATATCACCAACAATGGTCATCCTGCCAGAGAGACCAGACACATGGATTTTTATGTCATGAACCTGAAGACCAGGACCAATGCCGAGGAGATCTTGTTGCGGAGAGATCTCCAGCCCTCTATGTGAGCACGTTTCGTCAGAGAATCACAAACGACAATAAGGGTTGGCTGCAAGATTGGGTCCTGCGGTCCGGAGGCAACATCACCAGTGATTGGGGTTGGGCATACTGGGTTTCCCATACATGCGACCAATTCGGGTCCGAGCCGCAACACATTGGTCTGTTCGAGGTAGTGTGGACGACGTAGTTCCACTTCTAACGCCAACATGAACACGAGCTGGATTTGTTCACCTGTTGTTCACATGACACCAACACATTACATGTTAACTATTGGGAAGTTGGTATCATCCTCTGGGACGTCCCCTTCATCAGATGTATCCCACTGGAGGGCTACAAATATGACGAGTTCCTCCCTACAATGAACACCTGGGAGGACAGATCACGAACCCCCATGATGACATGGCACCTGCTGGATCTGGACAAAGAGAGGCTAAAGGTGAAGGAATTCCTGAAGGATATCACCTACAAGGACAGGTTCAGCCTATTCCTGGAGAAGGACCTGGCGGTCAAGATGCTGGGATGGGGAAAATGATGCACGATTGCAGCTCAGAGGAGAAAGAATGGATCGTACTAGAGGATCCTGGAGACGAGGCAATACCAATCGTGGGCTACTGCGTCATTGAGGCTCGAGACCTGAATGTCTGATACTCCAGGTTCCTCTCCACATTTCTAAGTGGGTGGCTCCTGCCGGTGCGAGATGCAAGGATGGGCATCCATCCAGCAACCCTGGTGATGGTGGGCATCATGGCCTCCATAAAAAGGTTCAATCTAGGGGTCCCCATGCTGGCTAGGCTTTAGGCCATTCTGGGACGCATATCAAGAGGGGGGTTGCCTCAGAGGGTGTGTGTCCTTTTCCAGATCTTTTATGATTGGGTGGCGGCTCGTCTAGGTGGGTACACTTTCCCAAATGTCATTCGTCCTCTGGGAAATGACATGTGGCCTAATCTATTGAATATTTCCGGGGTTTCGCTGATGACGCTCAACGAGGAGGGGGTATGGGTCAGAATTGGTATCCACACCAACTTTAACTTCACCCCATTCCCCACCCCGGTCAGCCAGATGGTAGACAATGGGAAAGGCTCGCTGGAGAAGCAAGATTACCTCTAGAGCATCCGAGGTCGGGTGCTTGTGGCTCGGATTGATGGGAAGATCATCTGTGAGCCTTAAGTGCCTTCCCGATTTGCCATGCCTTTTGGATTCCTCCAGGGAATGCCAAGGATGGTATTCACAGATGTCTGGGAGGAGAAGAATACCAGCTTCCTTCACCTGATGTGGTTATGCTTTACCACATATGGATATGGTGACATCATTACCCTCCCTCCCACTCAGATCGACACTGGCATAACAACCATGTATGCCGAGCATTGGGCTATCGCGTACCTTGAGGGGATTTTACGCAAGGGAGTTCAGAAACTCGAGACTACCCTCATGGAACCCGGGCGACGAGAGAGCAGGCATGGTGCTGCTAGATGGGGGGGGACCAAGGGCACACCAGGAAGTGAGGCCTGCGTAGGCCGGGACCTCAGCAGCAGGGACATCACATGGTGTCGCTGTGACCTTGTTGCCCTGAGGGGGTCACAAAAGGCGGCCATAGAGCTACCTAAGAAGCAGATAAGATACCTACTCAAACCTTCCCACGATTCAATCTTCCGAGCATTGTGGTCAGACTGGATGGCCCTATGGAAATCAATGAGCATTGAATCCCTCTGGAAGAAGATAATGCATGATGAGATCCACCTTCCAAAATTCGGGCTCGTTCGGGTTACTGAACAGGTAAACTTCCATCGGTGGAATGCATATCTAACGGCCATGGACACATATGTGCGCCAGCGGGGTCGGCATGTGGATCCACCTTTCATGGTGAATGTGATGCTCGACAAATAGCATGATCCTGAATTTATGCCGCCACCAGAGGTCACTAGAGATGACGAGTCGGAGGGAGAGGGGGAAAATGGAGTAGACAAAGGTGAAGGAGAAGATGAAGGAGAAGGTGAAGGAGAACCCGAAGGTGAGGGGTCATAGGTGGCGGCCTACCAAGGGAATCTCCAAGAGAAAAGCGATATTATCAGCTCTGATCTTGACATAACTAAGATACTCGAGGTCTGTCTCTATCCTTATTCATCATCCTTTATTCATTCTCTTCTACAATTTCTAATCCATTTCACTATCTCACTCAGTAGAATATAGGAGTTGATCAAGAATCCCCAATAGATGAAGGAGAAGAGGTGATGGTGGGACATGATGGGGCCCTGATGCCCATTATTGAACTGAAAAGCGTTGTGGGGTCTCCTGCCACGATAACTCCTCTAGCGTCTTGAAAACTGGAGGCTAACACACTAAGTTCCTGTAAGTCCCATGCTTCACTACTGGTGATCACTGTCAGAGAACCCAACTAATCAGGATGCTACCGGTATAGTGATCTTTGCATTGGAGGCTCATCGGGCTGCTGAGCCTGGGCCGTTCATGAGTGGAATAGTGGTAGACGTACCACCTCCTCCAGAACATACCTCCAAAACTGAGTCGGCCCCAATAATTAGTGAGTAGGGGGAGACAGACATCAGTGGTGCTATCATTGGAGCGAGTCCGGAAGCTGACGATGGTACAGTTGCTGTCGGGGTGAGGGAGGAAGGTCGCCCGAACGTCGAGGATCCTATGCCTCGTGAAGGCATCCCTGAGGAAGATCCTTCTACTGACCTGCGGGATTATATTCCCGTATACAGGCCCACTGACCTCGAGGAGATAGGTGATTGAGACTCGGAAGCGGCCGAGGAGAGCCAGATGATACGACGCAAAGGCTAGAAGTGCATCTAGTGCTTTCTCAGGCAGCCTCAGATTGATTGGCTGAGGCAGATGGGATCACTCCAGACCTGGCTACGTTTCCTGTGTGCCAGAGGGGCTGGCACACAATGCCTTCATCTGACGGTCCTTGATGACATGGCTGAGAAGATACGTGAGAGCAGCCAACGCATCGACGTTGCCCAGTATCGGGAAAGATCGGTGAGCACCTGAGCGTTCCTGAGGGCGGAGTAGGATGTACGACGCCTTGAATGTAAGAAGACAGAGAAGGAAGCCTTCATCGCAACATGCATTGAGCTCATGGAGAAACTGACGGCCCAGCTGGCTGACGCCCAAGAACAACTGATGGAGGCGAGTCCCCAGAAGTCCGTGCTTCAAACAGAATGGGCACACGCACAAGCTAGGATTGGCGAACTACGCTCTATGGCTACTACTGAAGATAGAGCCTTCAGGGAGCGATAAGTGGTCCTAGAGGCCACCCGCCAATGTGTAGAGGCTTCGGAGAGAGAAATCCAAAACAATGATACATAAGGTCCCTATTTTGGCCATCTCATGAACATCTTCCTTTTACTACTCACCACTTCGAACCAATGTATGGACGAATGTATTTATCTGTACCATTGGTTTAATATGCTCAAACATAATCCCGAAATAAATAAAAATTCATCCTAATATCATGTGTGTCGTACCCAATGTGAGAAACAAAGGATGCTCGTGTTATCATTTCGTCTGACTGTGGGGCGTTAACCAAGCTTCACGCATCCAAAATTGGGCCCTGATTTCCAAGGAGGAGAGGGAGGTCCAGTCGAGAGAAGGGGACCTCAGACTGATGGATGTATTGTATCCTAAATGTTCTCTAACGCACGAGCAGGGAAATGCCGGGGGAATTTAAATCAATCCGAACATAGGGAGATGAAAAAATGTGAATCACGTAACCCAAATTCGGTACACTATTGGGGGATTGATGATGGAGGATATCTGTTATCCGTGGCAGAAATACACCATCCATATTGCATTGGCCTGAAATGGGGGAAACAAATGAGGGTTGACCACTGACCATGTTCGCAACACGGGGCCAAACTCAAATATTGTCGATCAGTCTTCCGAAACGTTGGCCCATGACAGCAGGTGGACCAGAGGTCAATCATCCATACTGTTACAACAGGCGGACCAAAGGTCTATCATCCATATTGATACAGCAGGCAGACTATAGGTCGAGGATCCATACTATTAGGGGGTCCCATCAAACATGGTCAGTCTTCCGTAATGTTGGCCCAAGATAGCAGGCGGACCATAGGTTCATCATCCATACTATTACAACAGGCAGACCAAAGGTCTATCATCCATATTGTTACAACAGGTAGACCACAGTTCGAGCATCCATCCTTTTAGGGGGTCCCAAAAAACATTAAAGAGGATGAAGATTATAATAAAGGGGCACACAATGTGTGGAAAGTGATGTGGTAGTTTGTTCGAACCGAATCCAACACTCCCAAAATTACGCCACTGTGGTGAGGCCACATTAGGCCGACGTATTAATCTGGTCACAGATCATCCCTACATTTATACAAGACCTCTCTGGTGAGATAACTATCACTTCACAGTCACTATGGGGCATCCCGTACTCATTTTGGGCAGATTTTGTAGCTACACAACTCCCAAAAGGGGTTAGTCCAAGGGGCCAATAGTGAGGAGGGATGAGATTTGGTAACCACTGGGGATGGACCCAATACGAAATGTATGGGTGTTCCTACGTATCTCATAAGTATGAGAATCAAGCCCCACATAGTTCTATAAAGAATCATAGTTTAAGGTCTTAGAACTCGGACCAAGGGGTAAGGAGAGTGGGAGACACATGGTAAAGCGATTGAGAAACCCTACATGAATGAGGAAAAGGTCATGCTTAACATGTGATCCTTGGATAAGTGTTCATGTTAAGGGACCGAACACAAATGTTAGGCTGGGCCCATGGGGAAGTGCTCGGGAGCTCCTACGTATCTCATAAGGATGTGAATCAAGCCATAAGTAGTTCTTGGGAGTCCTTTTTAACATCGAGCAGGATAGGAAACAGTAGGGATAATTCTTATAAAATGGTGAATGCGGGGTGGCTATTGCAAACCCGAAATGAATGTGAACATAATCTCATACCACGCCATGGGATCCCGTACTCATGGTCCTAATGGAGGGATAAACAATATAAATTAGTAGACCTCAAGATGGACCCAAAGACAAGAGGTCTGGGTGTTCCTACATTCCCCATAAGAATGGGGATAAAGCCATACATTTTTCTTCGAAGGGGGGACACGACACGGAATGGTACCTGTGAAAAGGATAAAAGGGGCGTGCAGGTCTAGCCCTCGCACCAAATGAAGCGGCATTTGATGTATCTTGTTTTCCATTTAAGGTGAATGGGTTTTCTTTTGTGGAGAGACTAGTCAAGGGTAGAGATTCCTAGCATCGCCACAATAATCAAGCCATATACAGGAGTTCAAAATGGTATGGTAATTGACCTGTACTGAGCGTGATGTCCCCTATGGAGAGGTCATTACAATGCAGTTCCATTTTTCATCGTGCGGCCAGGACGATATCATCACAGTTTATGGTCATGTGGTAGGACCAACTAGCACAGTTTGAGTTCATATGGATTGGACCTGGGGGAATACACACGATGCGATAAGGCATAACTGATGCAGACGAGGACATAATTCCATACCATCTCCTCATGTGATTCCAGGAGAGGATCCTTGGGCTAAAGGTCCAGCACGGGTTTAAAGCTCAAGGGGAAGGAGACACTATCTTCCAGCTGAGCTGGGCCCGAAACGCAATGTCAGGGCGACCCCTTGGATCCCGTGGGGATGAGGGTCAAGGTGTTCATGGCCCTCATTGAGGACCCAAGCCTATAATCTTAGCGCTCGGATCGCGGAATCCCCAAGAGATGCCTTAACGCGGTTTCATCTGCCTGACGTGTGGAAGTGAACTAAGGGTTAGTGCAAGGAGTGTCGAGATTCCCCCTTGACATGATGGGGTGGATCATAATGTGAATCATGCAACCATCATTCAGTACCTGAAGGAGGGTTGGCATGATGAAAAAGGATTAATGCTTACCGTGTTCGCAACACAACATCCAGTCTTGTTAGCCTAAAATGGGGACAAACAAATGATCATCAACAGCTGACCATATTCGCAATTCCGGATTTGTATCAATTTGTTGTCTGAATCCCTCGGGGTTTTTTGCCCGTGAAGGTAGGAGAGCCCTTTGGCATTGTATCTGGGCTGTTCTTGGGGGTCCCTCTGGGTGTGAATGATAATGGGGGCTCGAATGAAGGGGAGCACGAAGATTGACAAGTGGACACAACTTGCCTATGTTGAATATGACACTCTAGGTCCTAGACTAGAGTACCCTGAACTCATTAATGGACCACTGGAAAAGGTCGAAGGGATTAGGTTGATTGCGGCCTAAAGATTGAGGATTCCCAGGAGAAGGGGGCATGGTTCCAAAAACCTTGTACCAGACCTATATATCCCCTCGTGGAGAGGGACAGGACAAGAGGCCGAGGGGATCGAGAGATAGTGGGATCTCTTAAGAGACGAGGCTGGACCTAAAATCTAGGCACTCAGGTGGTCCTACATATCCCATAAGGATGGTAATCAAGCCACACATAGTTCTAAAAGAAATATTTAATGTCATGTAGGACGATGGGAGGAATTTAACATGGGAATGTGTACGACGCGGTGAGTAACCCGACGCGAATGAGGGCATAACCCCACACCACACCACACAGTCTGGGTAAGAACTTGGGATAAGGGGCCAGAGAAGGCCAAGGGGCATGTGGCTGGGCCTCGGGGAGGAAGGCCTGACCAGCTTGCAGTTTATCATATTACAGTAAGGATGAGCATGGGGGGAATAGGATTCCTTGGACAAGGGAGGTGCATGACACGATGAGTAACCCAACATAAATGAGGACATGATCCCACACCGCACCGTACAATTCCACAGGATAGAGCCTGGGTTGGAGGCCCAATGCTAGGACTCGGTCAGGGAGGCATGACCGGCTTGTAGTATAATGTCTTGCAGGAAAATCATGCAGTTTATGGTCATGCGGGACCGCGGGCCAGTTTAGGGTCATGGGGGACCGTAGGGGCCCAAATGTAGGGCCAAATGCAGTTTAAGGTCGTGCTGGACCAAATGCGGTTTAGGGTCCTAGGGGACCCCGTAGTGTCAGGAAAAATACGGCTTAAGGGACTTTCCATTGGTGGGAGGAGACATACGCTCACCATCCATGGTCACCAGGGAATAAGCACCCTTGGGAAAAACCTAATGGACGATGAATGGTCCCTACCATTTGGGCTCCAAATTTGTTGGTTTCCTGCCGGGAATCATTGGCGCCCTTAGGGCAAGTACCAGGTCACCTTGCAGGAAGGAGCGGAGGCAATCCTTCTTATAGAAAGCTCGAGTCATCCTGCTCTGATGCCTTTCCAGGTTGTGTAAAGTTCGAAGTCTATTCTTGTCCAGTGCTTCCAATTCAGCTAGACGGATTTCAGAAACTCTATCAGGCGCATTCTGGTCGTACACCACTGTGCGCAATGAGGGAAAATGAATCTCTATGGGATGGATGACCTCAGAACCATACACCAAGGAATACGGGGTCACCTTGGTGGAATTACGAGTAGTCGTCCGATAATCCCAGAGGGCGTTGGTGAGTTTATCCGGACAACTCCTGTTGTTCTGACCGACCATCATTTTCAGAATGTTAGATAGGGTTTTGTTAAACGCCTCGATCTGTCCATTTTCATGTGCATGATAGCGGGAGGAATGGTTAGATCGAATGTTGTACTTGGCGTACAATTTCATCAGCTCAGCCACTCGGAAGTTGGTGTCATTATCAGTGAGGTCATCGTGAGGTACTCCAAATCGATAGATGATATTTGAACTTACGAAGTTTGTGATAGAATGGGCTTTGACTTCCTTGAGAGGAATTGCCTCCACCCACTCGAAAAATTAATCCGTAGCGGTCAGAATGAATTGGCATTGGAGAGCCGTCGCCGGTGGGCAAGGTCCTACGACATCCAGCCCCCGAGACTGCAAAGAGACAAGAATACATGGTAGTGTGGAGATGCTCCGGTGGTCGATGCACAAAGTTAGAATGAAATTGGCACTCATAGAACCTCTTGGAAATCTCAATGCAGTCATGGATCATGGAGGGCCAGAAGTACCCCAGCCGCTGAATCTGGTGAGACAACTTTGACCCGACCTGATGGGAGATACAAGAACCAGCATGAACCTCTTGCATGACCTGTGGAATATCTAATCCTTAAAGGAAACAGAGGAGAACACCATCAAATCCTCATTTTTAAAGGATCTTCTCAAGGCTGGGATTGTTCTAAAGGGTAAACTATAGCGCACGGTGTCAGATTCACTCATGCTCGGCCTAGTCTGATTGAAGATTAACGTGTTGGAGGTATTCAATCAAGGGAGTCCTTCAATCAGGAACTATTTTGATCACCACATATGATGTACCCGGGGCTCCTGACATAGGTGAACCAGTGGTAAGTTGGTTTACCACGGGCCGTGATCATCTTCTAGAGTAACGGGGGTAATGACTCTCCAATGCGCCATATGGATAATCAGGTCATCTTATTATGGCTCTGCAAGCAATGCGGCCATCCTAGCCAAATCATCTTCTCAACTGTTCTACGACCGAGGGATGTGAATGAACTTTGGCCGAGAAGGGAACTGTGCCATTAGATGGAGGGTGCACTCCAACAATGTCACGAGCTCTGGTTTCCTGACAACATAGTCAACATTGATCTTCTTGATGACCAGCTCGGTGTCCCCTTTCACATACAGATGGGGCACGTCGATCTCGAGGTCCAGCTTGGGGCCAGTGATGAGGGCATGATACTCTGCCTCATTTTTTGTGCATCCCTATGAAAACAAGAATGAATATGGCAGAATGTCTTGCTCTGGGGTGATGAAGATGATACCCACGCCCACTCTGTTCAGCCTCAGATCATTGAGTCTCCTACCAGTGGGGCTCCGGGAGGCACCGTCAAAGTGCATCTGCCAACATGGGATGACATGATCGACTGAGTGGATTTCCTAATCAGGAAAACCTAGGTCTAGCGGATGATCCGCAGAGGTTGGGTTGGCAGCTAGAAAGTCTTCCAATGCCTGTCCATTGATAGCCTTTTAAGGCATGAACCTGATGTCAAACTGCTGGAGGATCACCGCACACCGCGCTAGTTGTCCAGTCAACATAGGTCCGTTCAGGATGTACTTCAACTTGTCTACCAGAGACACCAGTTGTACCTCATGGTTCTGCATGTAGTGCCATAATTTCTGTATGGAAAATACAAGAGAAAGGAATCTCTCTTCGATGGGATAATATCTAATTTCCATCTCGAGGAGCATGCGGTTGAGGTAGTAGATGTTTTTCTATGTTCCTTCATTGTTCTTTTGGGAGAGAAGTGTGCCAAGGGACCGTTCCTGGGAAGTCACATAAAGGACCAATGGATTCCTGGAGAAGGGTGGCATCAAGACTATAGGTTGGAGGAAATATGCATGATTTCCTCGAAGGCGGTCTGACACTCTTCATCCCATTAATAGGTGGCACATTTCTTCATGAGGTGAGAAAAGGGTTTACACATGCCAGCCAGAATTGCAATGAATCAGCGTATGTAGGCTAAGTGGGCTTAGAGACCTCGAGGTTCCCATATATTGTTCGGGGGAGGCATCTGGCTGATGGTCGTGATCTTCTCTGGGTCGATCTTGATGCCTTAGTGCCTGAAAATAATGCCAAGGAACTTGGCCGGAGGTGACCCCTGAGGCACTCTTCAACAGGTTCATCTTCAGGTGGCAGGAATGGGGGAAACCGAACACTTACTCGAGGTCCTTAAGATTGTCCAGGAACTGGCGGGATTTGACTACCAGGTCATCCACGTAGTACTCCACCAATTTCCTGTGAATCGGCATGAATATGAGATGCATGGCCCGTTAATAGGTGGCACTCGCATTCTTCAAACCGAATGGCATAACCTGGTAACAGAAAGAACCTTGGGGTGCCCAAAAGGCAGTGGACTCCTCGTCCTTGGGGGACATATGGATCTAGTTGTACACGGAATGTCCATCCATAATGAATAGGGATTTAATCCCGGTCATCGAATCAAACACCAACTCTATCATGGGAAGGGGAAAATCATCCTTCGGACAGTGGCAATTGTGATCATGGATGTCGATACAGACCATAATCTGTCCTTTTTTCTTCCTCATCGGCAAAATGTTGGATAGCCACCGAGGGTACTGCAATTCCTTGAAAAAGTTGGCTTTGACAGGCTTATCAACTTTGACCTCAACCACGACACCGTGAGAAGGGTGACTCTTTCTGGGAGGCTTCTTAAACAAACGATGGTTCGCCGAGAGACCAAGGTGGTGAATGGATACCTGAGGATCTAGTCCTGGCTTCACATTGTAACTCCAAGCAAACCCATCACGGTGTTGTCTGAGGAATTCCACATACAGCTGCTGCTCCTCGGAGGACATGGCAGTGCTGACCAATGTGGGTCTCATGTCCACCTTGCTACAAAGGTTCACATGTACTAATTCATCGACCATAGTGGAGATTCTCCACTCAATGGCAGGGGGAACATCTTCAATATCCTCCTCTTTACTCATGGAGGAATCATCAGCAGGGGGATCTGCTTCTAAGCCACCCGACTCTGATGGAAAGCTGGTGCCGTATTGGGTGGTAGTGGTCATCATATCGGGAGATTCATGCGCCACTGATACCATAGCGGTGAAGGCCATCAATCCGATCCCATCTGGCCTTTGTCCCAAGGGGACACACTTGATGACATCAAAACAGTAGTGGCACGTCGGCTTGAGCCAGTTAATTCCTACCTGTCGGAAGAGACACGTATGACATACTGCCGTTGCCATGAGCCTGACGTCTCGATACCGTACTGGGGTAGGAGGATCCGGGATCACCCGAGCCTGGTTGGTGTAAGAGTACGAGGTGATTATCCACCGTCTCATGGACCTAGGAATATGCCTTCCTCTTGTACCACAAACAATAAAACAAAACCCCATGTCTTGGGTGGTGTCCTCCAACCGATGGATTGGGAAGTTGTAGGGGTCATCCAAACCTGCATAGGGATCACTTATGACAGTGGAGGGCTCAACCTCACCTTCCAGAATCTACTTATCCTTTCTCATGTAATAGTGAGTGTCCAGATAACGGGCTTCCCAAGAGGCAAAAGGAGACGCATCTCCTTGGAGCACGCCTACTCGACCATTGATGGAGTATTTGAGGCATTGATGATACGATGAGGGGACCGCCACATGGAGGTGGAGCAATGACCTGCCAATCAACGCATTGTACGCAGTGTCCTGCGAGACAACCATGAATTCAGTGCTAGCAATTAGGCCACCAAACTGGGTATTCAAGCGGATCTTACCGACCTTGGTTTTCTCTGTCCTATCATATCCCTAGATTCTGTGGTCAGTGGGGGTTAAATAATCCTCAGACAAACCTAGCTTATGCAGTTTCCGAGTCAGGATTAGGTTGATCCCAGAACCAGTGTTGACAAGATAGTGGCAGACATCCACACCATTAAACTGACTAGTGATGTACAGCGGGAGAATGTGCCCTTGTATGGGAGGGTCCTCATATTCACCAGAGTATGAGATAACTACCTGGTATTTGGATTCTTTAATATCCTCAGCGTGGAAAGAATATGCAGCTGCTACCTCCGTTACTAAATGGAGGGGCTCATTAGGGCCTCATAAAGTTCCTCACACATTTTAGATGACAAACAGAGAGCCTCATGGATAGAAATCCTTGCTGGAATGCCGACAAGGTGCTCCAGAACATCAGACTTCCATTCCAAACATGAGCTTCTGCTTACAAGAGGCCGCTCTACGATTGAGGGTATGACGGATCCTACTGGCTGGACCGGTGGCTGAATAGTACTAGGAACATCTCGTTGTTCACTAGTCGAAACCCGGAGAGTGCCTGCCGGATGAGGACCGGAATGCAGGGGTCGGCTGGTGGTAGGGTGGAGCTTGTCGTGTCATGGCCGAGGTAGTTCCACCTGATCCAAAAACACAAACGGTGGTGGAGGAGGAACTATCAACACCAGATGAAGGGGTTGTGTGTGCTGAGCTCTACACTGAGCATGTTTTCTAGTCTCAGTGGAATGCATGGCCTGAATGGAGGTTCCAACTGCCGTGTCCTGATGATTCACGTAACCATGACTCTGATGACGTTGGTGACAGCTGGTGAAATTGGGAAGGTCCACCTGGAATTCTCCATTGTCGGGATTCAAAAAGGGATTTACCAACTCTATGATGTTAACCTAAGAATACCCATGATCGTCAGTTTAGGAGTCATCCACTACAAGGTGGAGTCTCGGAGGGATCCCCATTTATGGGGGCATAAATTTTCCAATAGTACGGGGATGACGACGGTATCGGTAGCGTTCCTTCTTTCTTCTAGTGTCGTCTCTTCCTACTCTTCTAAAAGGAGGCTGGCTAAGATAATGATGCTGACGTAGTAACCGTAGCTTCTGAGGGATCTGGCTGATTAAGGCGTGCACAGATGATGCCATGGGTGTGGGCGACCATCTTGCGGGCCATCCAGTCATTATAATTTGGGGACCCATGGTCGGAAACATGCTACCATTCATTACCGTCGCCACTACTTCCATCTAATCTCACTAAAAACCTACCACTTGTTCTAGGGCTGGGCCCAACCTAACTATATTGTTGTCAATATGGTCATGGAGCCAGTCCTTGAACACGTAGCATCGATGGATGGTGTGCCCCATGGTCCGGTGATAAGGGATATTCGTGGGGTGATTAGTGAGATGTGCCTCTTCTGGCTTCTGACAGTTAGGCAGCCGCACGACTCCCTTCTCCAAGGCACTGCGGAAGTGACCGGGGACCTGAGCCTCGTAATACGAGTAGGTCTGATTCCTTATGTCTGGAAACAAGGCTCTAGGAGACTGACCCAGATGGGGGGGGAGGAGCATGCAGAGGAGGTAGAACCTGATTATCTCTCCTAGGCGATGGCGGTGCATTATGCGGAGGTGCTTACCGATTTTGAGGCAGTCGCTGCGGTGCCGGAAGCTGTGCCCGTGGAGGCGGACCCCTATGGGGTTGAAGAGCTAGCCTCGATGGTAGAAACTCTTACTGCATGGGGGCCTCTATCTGGGCCACAATAGTGGTCTCGGCTCTAGCAGCTCTCCTTGTAGGGATTACAGGAAGTAGAGAGCATGCCTGACTAGCCAGTTGCAGGGCATCTTCGAGGCGCTAAGCCTTGTCTGAGAAGTCTCGGAACCCTCTGGGGTAATTTTCAGTGATCAGAGAAGGAACCACCTCTGCCTTGACATTCTCTACACACATTTTCAGTAATTTATTCAGAGTTATTGGCATGTCAAGGGAGTATGTGAGCCCCTTCCACCGGGCAATGAAGTCCACGACTCGCTCATCGGGCCTTTTCATGCACCTGAAGAGGTCTACAATGTTCATTTTATGGGTTGTGGAATTGAACTAGTAGAGGAATTTCCTGCAAAGTTCCTCTCAGCTAGTCACAGATCTGGCAGGGAGATGGCTATACCTGACAAATGTCGGCCCCTCTAGTGTCTGAGGAAAGAAACGGAGCTTGGTGGCCTTCTACTGTGCCAGAGTCCCTAACATAGGCCCACAACTCTAGTTGATGTGGGCCAGGTGCTATTGCGGGTCTCCTGTCCCATTAAAGGCGGAAAAAGTGGGGTTTCGAAATTATGGAGTTGCGATCATATCATCCACCCATGCTGGGTATGGCTTACTATCTAGTGGGATCGCCACCTGTCGAGTTTCCAAAGAATGTAACCGGGTGATTAGTGTTGCCATCAGATCTTCTGGATGCGGGTTTCTGTCCTGACAGGGATCCCTAACCACAATTGCATTTCTAGGCTCTTCAATCTTGTAGACAAACTCAGCAGCTTGTGGGTCAGCTGGTGGAGCGACCCTTGGTGCGTGGGAGGAGCACAAGAGGGATCCCTTGGGTGATCACACCACTAAGGAGGGTATGGAGAAACATATCACACTCTTTTTCCATGATCTCCAGACTCTCCTCTTTCAGTGAACACGACATGATCACGGTTGCCTGTGAAAATCTCGTTAAGGGGTAGTTGTTCCTGCCCCTGCTGTCCCAGCCAAGGATCACCGTAGTTGGGCCGCCTCTCTGCAATGTGTTCATCGAAAAGCTCATAGAACAACCTCTTCTTCTCAACAAGCTATTGGCACAGTGTGGCCTTCTTGGGATCTTCCCCTGCCTTCTGCACTGAGCCAGATGGGTCGGAGAGCCTGACAACCCCAACATGTTCTTTACCCTTGCCGATATACCGGCTCAGTGTTAACACCTCAGTGGGTGCGCGGAGACCTAAGAGGTTCCTTTGTTGATGATTAATCCTCTCTGATGGGTCCAGTAGTGGCCTTTCCTCAGGGGTTGAGTCTCCATCGAGAAGTTCCAAACTGTTCCCCTCTCCCGAAAGATCGGCCATGTCGACTGCCGCTGCCCTTGGGGGAATGTCCTCAGAGCCGCCCGGTGAGTTGGGCTGCCAGCGAGTCACACTGAAGAAATGGTCAGTGTACTTCCCAGAACAACGGACGTGCGCATGGGGGGTTGTCTCCTAGACAACTTTGCGGAGTACATGCAATCTCTGAATGCATTCTTCTTGGAGGGCCATATGGTGGCCAAGTGATTCGGGATACCGAACCGCGGGGAGCGTGGCTAGGTCGACCCAATGATGTTTCTCATCGATACCATCATGCTGTGCTTGAATCCCATGATAAGGCACTTACTGATGGCGAAGACGGGAGTGAGTCGATGGAAGGGTCTAGCGGAAACATTCAAAATCTCCCGAGGTGAGCGATTCTGGTATATCAAAATATGACCCTACGACCAGCCACAACTTCTTGGGGAAGTGTCCTGCTGCAAGGATGGTCCAGAAGCTCCATGAATCAGGTTCAAGATCTAGCCCTTGATTGCCCCAATCATCAACTGGGTGTGGCTAGGGAACCGGCAGCGGTGCCGAGGTAGGCCACTGGGCCGGTGGAGAATGCGGCGAGCAGGATGATTGGTCGTCGAATCATAAGTCATCCTCCAAGGGTTATAGTGTCCTGACTTCCACATCATGATATGATGGGCCGGCGAACTGGCCTCCTGTCACAGTGTCAGTGCTTGCCGAGGGTGCGCTATGTCACGACTCTTCTACCATAGAATGCCAAAAAGGTCTCCGTCATCTCTTAACGGTGGAAGGTTCATCCGGAGAGGCCAATGGTGACTGAAATTTTGATCCTTGGGGGTATGTCAAGTCCTCTTCCTCCTGGATATACCTTAAGAAGGAGGCGAGGATCATATGGATATTGCATTCGGGGAGTACGAGGCTAGCGCACCGTGTCCCTATCCCTGCCTTTGACTCAATGGACTGGGGGGATGGCTCCATCGGTGAGTCATAATCCGCCTTAGAGTCTGAGAAATGGACGGGTTTGATTTCCGTCCGGCCTTCCCAGGCATTTATCTTGCGGAGACGACGTCCCGCCTACCTGCCCCTGGGTTGTTCCTCGGGGCAAGGATGATTTCTATCATAGAGTCCTATGGCTGCAATGGTGCTAGGGTGGAGAGGATTGAAGGTCGGGGTGCAAGGAGAACCAGGGAAGATATTGAAAGGGACATGGGGAGGACCTCCATTTGGGTGAGTGACCAGATATGCAGCGGCTCCATACTCGTGGTCAACGATAGGGGAAGTGACCCCCCCACCTCGTACCCAGTGTAGTGAGAGCTGGAAAGAGCCCAACCCGGAGTGTTGCTGTCATGGGGAAGCCCATTACCTACAGCGATCGTGGTGCCAGGTAGGCCTCTGTGACGAGGTTGGCAGGATGGGGGGCCCATACCTTCTATAAAGGTGGCCCAGATTAGGCCGTCACACTGGATGACACTTCCACGAATTGGTCTGTGGTGAACACTGCCTATGATGATGACCAGGAGAGTCGTCCCAACCTGCCTGTGGGGAAGTTGGGGCCTCAATCCGGGTCAGGCATGTAACTACCCATGCTCAACATCTGCAGGGGTTTTCTAATAGGACTCAGCAGTGGCTCGGGCCACAGTGGTTGCTGACGTTGATGCCCCAGGGAGGGCATCCTATTCCGCTCGTGCCCGACGCTGGCTTCGGGTTGGATGGGTTGGAGCCAGTGGTGCTGGCACATGGATTGCTTGCTCCTCGGCCCGGGGAGTCGGGCGGCGGCGTCAACGCGGCCTGGTGGGAGCCCTAACCATGAACCCTTCAAGCGGGTATCCGGACGGGACAAACCGGATATCCGCAACCTCATCGGTGTAGGGAAGGGGGGTTTTGAGGTGTTTTTGGGATAAGTTCCCAAAACAGTTGAACGTCAGGGTGGGAAGTATCAGCTCCCTGTGCAGACCTCAGGAGCAACGATGGTGGTGAGGCGCAGTTTCCTCGATGTCCAAACGGGCCATGTTCGTAGTGGGGATGACCCCTTCCTCGTCATACCTATGCATGAGGTCATTGATCACCCTTCGTTGGATAATCTCTGATGGGGAGAGGGGGCGTGAACACCCAACAGTCATAGCGGTCAGAGCTGCTGTGGAAAATTCAGAACCACGTGGGGTGGACGCATTGGTACTGCCCCTTCGCCTACGCCGGTGGGCAGGTGGCAATTGAGCTCTGGATGCAACGATCTGACTCCTGAAAGCCAGGAAATGAACCCATTAATACTAATAGGAAAAGAAATCAACAACCAGTAGCCCAGCGCCATTCCATCTTCCATGGTCAGTAATAGGGATCCATGCTGACAACGTCGCAGAATGGAGTGCTCAACGTCCTGACTGCCCCAACCCTTGGAGGGTTTCACATATAAGTACTGGGTGCCCGGACCTAGTGACGTGCTAATCTTCCAACACTGCAAACGCTACCAATCACTGTATTGAGGAGAAGAGATTCACATCGGGTTCACCATTTTCTATTTCCGACACTTTCACCAGGGCACACGAGGATCCATCACGTAGGGGATGACGCATGGCTTGTGGCCCCTCATTCCCGCTTTCCAAAGGCGGGCAACATCTGTTCCTTGTTCAGGGACGTCTACTCCTTGATCGAAACTGGGATGATGGGATGTCAGTTCTTCCTTCCATGGATTCTACCTCAGAGCTCATCACCTAGTCCATGTCTCCCTCATATATTTATGAAGTATTCATGAATCAAGTTCTCGGTTCCATATCTTCATTGACACCAGTTAATTATGCTACTTCCATCGAGACTCTCCAAGGGGTCTAGTCGGGGTAGCATCCTTCGGTGAGGAGAATGATCACGCTGAGGCAGAGTTGGTGTATCATGACACTGGGGGATTGGAATGTCTATCTATTGTCCCTTATTATAGGGAATCTGGAGGGCATGGAAGCTAGAGGAGTCACACATCGAACACATGGAATTTCATGCCATGGGCATGTATCTAAGGTTTTCCTTAGCTTTCCATGTTTAACACGAGGTATGCCGTGAGTTTAACATCCAGCGGAGACGGATCGGACTGATCAGAACACTGAGAGTGGATCAGATTGAAGAACCCCCTATGCGGCTTCCCGGATACTGTGGAGTTGAATGAGGTGGCATGATCCCGCCGGGATGTGGCGGCCTAGGTAAGGATCCAGATGGGTGATGGATTTAGGATTGAGTCTCAAGGAGACTTCTTACGTATCCCTTTGGAAGGGAATCAATGTCCGCGTTGTTCGATGATATGATGGGACACCGGAAAAGGAGACCTGTGGGAATGAATGCATGGATGGGACATAGAGGGAGTAAGACCTCTGGTTTAAGGTATGAGCTTCATAAGGCGTGTGGGCTCGAGGGAGAGGTTAGGATGGGTGATGGATTTGGGATTGTACCTCATGGAGGCTTCCTACGTACCATGAAGTAGCAAAGATCAATGTCCTCATAGTTTAGGATGGATGGGGATTACGCTCTGAGGTAGCTCATGGTGGATATGGGGCTTACGCTCTGAGGCGGACCATGGAGTTAGTGAACGGAAGTGAAGGGGTCGGAACGACCGGGTGGTGGGCTTGAACCTCGTGGGGGCTTCCTATGTATCATGCATTAGCATGGATCAAAGTCCATGTAGTTAGGGTGGTGATGTTTAACATCATGCGGGACGAGGTCATACAGTTTAATCTCATGTTGGACGACAAACAGTTTAACGTCATGCGGGATGTGTAACGACCCGAAATATGGATAAATCTTGTTTCCTAATTTTGTGTTTTATTTTATTTTTATACTCAACAAAATTATTTCATTTGATAATATGAGTATAATTATAATGAGTATGTTGGGTTTTGACTGTTATATTACCATTGGTCAATATGACCACTGGAAACTAAACATTTCGAAATTTTTCTCTAAATACAAGTGATCTTGTTTATTAATATAGAAAGAAGATTTGATGGCCTCACCCAGTAGTCTTAGACCGATCGAAGCCCATATAACAGAACTTGGGAAGGAGGTTGCACCATTGGGCTTTTCTCTGGACCAAATCCAAGCCAAACTTCATTTGGTGAAGCTAGAGAGGAATTGCCTTCGCGAGAAGTTCAAACTGATAGAAATTACTACTCATGCGATGTTGGCTGAGCTGCCCTCAGACTCTCTCACCTTATCACACCTTACACTTAGTTCCTATGATGGGGTTATAAGGGGATATATAAGGAGACCGTAACTGCCTTGTGTAATCCTTTGTTTTAAATGAAAATTTTGATTTCTTCTTACGATGATGTTTATGAATTTTCAACTGTCCGGTTAAATATAGTATTAAATTTTTTGGTGAATCTTAGAGAAAGGACATTTTAAAAAATGTTTATGTAAACCTTAAATAATTAAAAAAGTGTAATGATTTTTAAAAAATATTCTTCTACAATTATGTTCAGTACGAAATTTAGAGCTTAATAAGATCAACATAATTTTTGATGAATAGTAAATTATGAATAGTGATTTGATGCTTAGGATTAGTAATGTGACAAAATGGATTAGTAATGTGACCAAATTTATTAGTAATCTCACTTAAAGAAAGTATTAATATAATTTGGGCACCTTGATTAAGTAATGTGATTCAATAAAATGGTTAAATAATGGTTTCATAAATTATTAGTCAAGTATCAGTATTTTTATGTGAATAGAGTTTTTTAATTAAAATTTAAATAAAAAATATTTAGAAAATTATTTTTATAAAATGGATTTCATTTTTGAACTCAGAGCATTGATATTATGTTAGGGTAATTTTTGGGCATTTTTCTGAAAAAAATGAATTTTCAGTGAATAGTGTATTTATATAAAAATTAAATTAAAAATATTTAAAAAAATATTTTTATAAAATGTAGTTCATTTTTGAAATCATACCATCGATATTTGGTTAAGGTGAAATATTGGGATTTTTCTGAGAATGTTGAATTTTCAATGAATGGTGAAAATACAGTTTTTAAGTTATGGGTGTTTAATGACATCATTAAATGATGTATTAATTATGTAATCAAAATGGTCGACTTATGTATAGTAAGATAAGGTATTAGGTTCCCCATGTGTAAATACCATGGGAAAATACCATGGGCAAGCCCATGGTTTTTCCAAAACCACCAATGAGGTGTCCTTTGGCCATTAATGCATTCTCCCCTCACTTTGCCTATAAATACCAAGCCATCCACTCATCCATTCAACTCCCAAATCCCCCCACCAAAAAAAGCTCTAGTATCATTACCTCTCAAGGAGTCCTCCCAAGGTGCCCCCAGGCCATCAAGGTCCCACCCATTTAGTTTTAAGAGTTTCGTTTTAAGGCAAGGGATCTGACCTCTCTCTTTCTTTTCAAGTAATCTTTTTTATGTCATTTATTTTATGCTCCATGATCTTAGGTTGGAGTATGTTCTTTTATATTCCTCTTACTTCCATTTTTATGTTCATATGATGAGACACCCCATCTTTCTCTCATCAATTCATTTTAATAATGTTTATGTGGCGCCGTTAGGCTGCCGAACTTTTAAGGGATTCGTTCACCTTTCTCAAAGTTCTACTTTCATGTCAAGTCTTTCAAGTTCCTTTTTATTATGTTGGGGTATGATCTCTATATATATCATAATGATATTTTTTTTTCATATGATGAGTGACCATATTTGATCTCATCAATTCATTTTTGATGAATATTAAGTGGCGCCATTAGGCTACCAAATTTTTAAGGGATTCGTTCATCATTATCATTTTTCAAAGTTCTACTTTCATGAAAAGTATTTCAAATTCATTTTTATTATGTTGGGGGTATGATCTATATATCTATCATATAGATATTTTATTTTCATATGATGAGAGATCCTATTTTATCATGTCAATTCATTTTTCTTGAAGTTTAGGTGACGTCGTTAGGCTGCCTAATTTTTAAAGTATTTGTTCACCTTTCTCATTTTTCAAAGTTCTACTTTCATGTCAAGCCTTTCAAGTTGCTTTTTATTATGCTGTTGTATGATCTCTATATCTATCATACTGATATTTTATGTTCATATGATGAGAGACCCTATTTGATCTCGTCAATTCAATTTTTGTTGAAGATTAAGTGACACCGTTAGGCTGCCGAATTTTCATAAGTGAAATCTAATTTTTGTCTTCCTTCCATGTTTTTATCTCAAATGGTATGTCCTTAAAATTTAATTACCATGTTCATATATCCTTCATATTCTGTCCCTATACTGTTTTATGGGTCATTTATGAATGTTTGACCCATTTCCTCTCTTTCTTCAATGTTTTCAAAAACCCCAAAACATAGTAGTTATGCTGCAGAATTTCCGTTTCAAAATGTCGCTTTCTTTTTCTAAAGTTATTTTATTTTATTAAGTGAATACTCAATGATCTCTATTCTATAGGGGTATTCACATATATAACAAAATATTCTATTTTAAATTCCGGGATTTACATACATGAGACCCACATTCCTTTTCTATGGGTTTTAAAGTGACACAAAGATCATGTCTTTAAAGAAGTTTTTAAAATGTTATGATTATGAAATGAAACCCCTTTATTTTATGCTATCTGGTTTGATTATGAAATGATTGATGATGATATATGTGGATCACTTGATAATAAAGGTGAATTTAAGGGTGCGCCCTGATAGTGCTCCAATGAATTTGGTAAACACTTAATCTATAGAGATGACCATTTTGACTGATACCTTGGTTAATAACCATGGTAATTTTTATGGACACCTTTGGGATGGACCTTGGTGAAACGGAAATGGTTGTCTTTCTTAAATGTTGTAGCCACATATTCATTTTCTGAAAAACGTTATTTTTATTATGATATGACTCATGATTTCTATCTCATGTCGAAAAGTTCTTTTCATGATCTTATTGAAGTATCTCAAGTTAACATGTAAAATGTTTCTCTTATTTCCCTTACTAGGACTTATACTCACCCATTCTTTTGATATATGTCCCCAGGTTATGAGATTCAGTAATGAACCTATGATTAACTTAATCTGAAGCATTTAAAGTGTTTAAGAAGACTGTTTTATGTTGTTTTCATGTAATATGTTCCTAGTTTCCAAGACACTAAACCTTAAAGACCCTTAGTTTTGTGTAATGTAATGATAGTTTCTGTTATAAAAAGGTCGGATGCCACAGTTGGTACCAAAGGATGGTTTAGTTATTTGTTGAAATTAGGATATGAAAACATTAGGAAGAACCCTATAGAAAAGTTTAAATATAGGAAATATTCCTGGTTTTTTGGTGAGTATTGAGTAAGGGGTTTCCATGGAAATAAATCCTTGTATGGATACGAGCAGGTAGAGGTGGCTCTGGCAGAGAATTACATAGGGGTAAAACCCAAAAACACGGCTTTGAGGTAGAATCTAACAAGAACCGGTACACGACAATGGGCCTTGTTGCACTCTTGGTTACGACACTCCCGGGGGATATGCTTCGGTAAATTCATAAGCATAATATGAACCATTATTAAAGGAACAAAGGTAAAAGAAAATAAAGATTCAAATAAGAATATATGATCATGGATAATCTAGTTTGGAACTTAGGGGATCACAAGTTAGGGTATACTTTTCTTCAACAAGTTATCCTTTTATGCTTTAAATTCCATTTCATGATTATTGGCTAAGTATTTAAGCCCCTAATTATACATTATTTTCATAGTTAATGGCGGGAAATGGAAAAACATGTCCCAACAACCAATGTGATATGAAATTTGAATATTTCCATATTAATATGATAGAGATGATTAGGGGATTAAAAGATTATTATTATATTGGAAGACATTCACTATTTGGGAACCCTATTTGATCGAGGTAAATAGATTACTACGGTATTTTCTTTGAGGAGTAAAGGTTGACTTATATTTTGAAGAATCGATGAATTTAAGGTGGACTTTTAGTAATTTAGGTTACTTATGGAAATGATTAACCAATCATGGGGAAAATTTGTTTAGATTAGCTACCTTTGATATAAGATGTTAGGAGTGGTTGATGTTGTTTGGAGATGAATGATGAAGTTTATTTTGGAAGTCTATGTTGTCAAATCCTTCATGTATTTGGGTTTCAATCTTAGTTTGGTTTATTTTGAGGAATTTTAAGGATAGTTATTTATGGAATGGTCTATGATGAAATTTGGGTAGTACAGTGGAATTTTGATGATTTAAATAAGTTTCCCTTCCTATGGGATTCTTTCTTTTTGAAGAGTTGTTTTATGTTACCCTTTTTATTTTTGGGATAATAGAAGAAATAGATAGTTAATCATTGGTGGATTATGTGATTCTATAGAATATTATTCTTGTGCTTTGATGAGACCAAGTAGTTTTGAATGATGATCGTTTGGGGAAAAGATTAGTTTTGATAGAAAGTTTTTAAAGGATGAAACTCTACATAAAGGTAGGTATATTTCCTTATGTTTATATTCAATGTAGTAAATGAATTCCTCAAAATTATTAAAAGGAACAAAAAACAAAAACGTTGTTGGTTTAGGTTTCCTACGGGTAATCAAAGACCATTTACACACATCGTAAGTTTGTGATTTTCATGTGGTTAACATTCTCCTAATAATGTTTTCTATCTCTCTCCCTCAGAACTTGACCCTTTGTTTTTTCTTCCATATCCATGTTTTCCTAAATGGAATCCTAGTATGGGTTAACTTGGGTGACCTTTGTACTTCCCTTTCATTCTTTTAAAGTAATAGTTTTACTGACTCCTTTTCCGATGTGGGACTTTCAATGAAATTTAAAAACATAATTTTAAAAATTACGAGGACGCAATTTCTTAAGGGGGGAGATTGTAATGACCCGAAATTTTGAATAAATCATGTTTCCTAATTTTGTGTGTTATTTTATTTTTATACTAAACAAAACTGTTTCATTTGATAACATGAGTATAATTAGAATGAGACAGTTGGGTTTTGACTCTTATATGACTATTAGTCAATATGACCGTTGGAAATTAAAAATTTCTATATTTGTCTCTAAATACAAGTGATCTTATTAATTAATATATAAAAAAGACTCAATGGCCTCACCCAGTAGTCTTGGACTGATCGAATCCCATCTAACAGAAATTGGGTAGGAGGTAATACCACTAGGATTTACTTTGGACCAAGCCCAAGCTGAACTTCATCATGTGAAGCTTGAACGGAATCGCCTTATGGAGAAGTTCAAACTGATAGTAATTACTACTCGTGCGATGTTGGTTGAGCTGCCCTCAGATTCTCTCAATTTATCACACCTTGCACTTATGTCCTATGCTGGGGTTATAAGGGGATATTTAAGGAGACCGTAACAGACTTGTGTAATCCTTTGTTTTAAATAAAAATTTTGATTTCTTCCTACGATGAAGTTTATGAATTTTCGAATATTCGGATAAATATAGTATTCATATTTTTGGTGAATCTTAGATAAAGGATATTTTAAAAAATGTATATGTAAACCTTAAAATATATAAAATGTGCAATGATTTTTGAAAAAATGGTCTTCTACAATTATGTTTAGTATGAAATTTAGAGTCTAATAAGATCAACATAATTTTTGATGTATAGTAAATTATTAATAGTGATTTTATGATTAGTATTAGTAATATGACCAAATGGATTAGTAATCTCACTTAATGAAAGTATTAATATAATCTAGGCACCTTGATTAAGTAATGTGATTCAATAAAATGGTTAAATAATGGTTTCATAAATTATTAATCAAGTATTAGTTTTTCAGGTGAATAGTTTTTTTTAATTAAAAATTAAATTAAAAATATTTAGAAAATTATTTTTATAAAATGGATTTCATTTTGGAACTCAGAGCATCGATATTATGTGAAGGTAATTTTTTGGGATTTTTCTAAAAAAAATGAATTTTCGTTGAATAGGTTATTTATATAAAAATTAAATTAAATTTTTTTAGAAAATTATTTTTATAAGATGGAGTTCATTTTCGAAATCAGAGCATCGATATTTGGTTAAGGAGAAATTTTGGGATTTTTCTGAGAAAGTTGAATTTTCGATGAATAGTTAAAATATAGTTTTTATGTTACGTGTGTTTAATGACATTATTAAATGATGTATTAAGTATGTAATCAATATGGTCGAATTATGAATAGTAGTATAAAGAATGAGGTGTCCCAAGTGGCCAATACCATTGGAAAATACCACGTGCAAGCCCATGGTCTTGCCAAAACCACCAATGAAGTGTCCCTTGGCCATTAATGCCTTGTCCCCTTACTTTCCCTAAAAATACCAAGCCATCCTCTCATCCATTCAACTCCCAACTCCCCCACAATGAATCTATAGTCTCATTACCTCTCAAGTAGTCCTACCAAGGTTCCCCCAAGCCCTCAAGGTCCCAACCTTTTATTTTTAAGAGTTACGTTTTAAGGTAAGGGATCTGACCTCTCTCTTTTTATTCAAGTAATCTCTTTTATGTCATTTATTTTATTATCCATGCTCTTATGTTTGAGGATGTACATTTATATTACTCTTACTACCATTTTAATTTTCATATTATTAGAGAACCCCTGTTTCTCTCATTAATTCATTTTAAGAAAGTTTATGTGGCACCGTTTGGCTGCTAAATTTTTATGTGATTCGTTCACCTTTCTCAAAGTTCTACATTCATGTCAAGTATTTAAATTTCTTTTTTATTATTTTGGGTTATCATATCTATATATTTCATAATTATATTTTATGTTCATATGATTAGAGACCCTATTTGATCTCGTCAATTCATTTTTTTGAAGTTTAAGTGGCGTCTTTAGGCTGCCGAATTTTTAAGGGATTCGTTCACCTTTCTCATTTTTCAAAGTTCTACATTCATGTAATGTCTTTCAAGATACTTTTTATTATATTGGGTTATGATATATATATCTATCATACTGTTCTTTTATGTTAATATGATAAGAGACCCTATTTTATCTCTTCAATTCATTATTCTTGAAGTTTAGGTGACACTGTTAGGCTACCGAATTTTTAAGGGATTTGGTCACCTTTCTCATTTTTCAAAGTTCTACTTTCATGTAAAGCCTTTAAAGTTGTTTTTTATTATGTTGGGGTATGATCTCTATATCTATCATACTGATCTTTTATGTTCATATGATGAGAGACCCTATCTGATCTCGTCAGTTGATTTTTTGTTGGAGTTTTAGTGACACCGTTAGGCTGCCGAATTTTCATAAGAGAAATCTAATTTTTCCTTCCTTCCATGTATTTCATTTCAAATGGTATGTCCTTTAAATTTCATTACCATGTTTATATATCCTTCATATTCTGTCCCTTTACTGTTTTATGGGTCATTTATGAATGTTTTAACCATGTCATCTCTTTCATCAATGTTTTCTAAATCCTCGAAACATAGTCGTTATGCTGCAGAATTTCAGTCTCAAAATGTCTCTCTCTTTTTCTAATGTTATTTTATTTTATTATGTGAATACTCAATGCTCTCTCTTCTATATGGGTATTCACATATATATCAAAATGTTCTATTTTAAATTCTGGGATTTACATACATGAGACCCACCTTCCTTTTCTGTGGGTTTTAAAGTGACACAAAGATCATGTCTTTAAAGCAGTTTTTAAAACATTATGATTATGAAATGAAACCCATTTCATTTATGCTATATGGGTTGTTTTTGAAATTATTGATGATGATATATGTGGGTCACATGATAATAAATTCTAATTTAAGGGTTCGCCCTGATAGCGCTCTAATGCATTAGGTAAAGACTTATTCTCTAGAGATGACAATTTTGACTGATACCATGGTGAAAAACCTTGGTAATTTTTATTGACACCTTGGGGATGGACAATGGTGAAACAGAAATGATTTTCTTTGTTAAATGTTGTAGCCTCATCTTCAAGTTATGAAAAACGTTATTTTTATTATGATATGCCTCATGATTTCTTTCTCAGGCCTTAATGTTCTTTTCATGACCTTATTGAAGTATCTCAAGTTTACATGTAAAATGTTTCTCTTATTTCCCTTACTGGGCCTTCTGCTCACCCTTTCTTTTGATGTATGTCCCCAGGTTATGAGAAGCAGCAATGAACCTAGGTTGAACATAAGGAGAATCCTTTCAAGTGTTTAATAAAAATGTTTTATGTTGTTTTCAGGTATTATGTTCTTGGTTTCCAAGACACTAAAACTTAAAGATCCTCAGTTTTGTGTAATGTAATGAAAGTTTATTATATAAAAAGGCGAGATGCCATAGGATGGGGCAGACAGTTTAAAATCATGATGGATGGCATACAGTTTAACGTCATGCGGGACGACATTTGGGGATTACGCTCGTAGGTGGCCCATGGTGTTGGCGAACTGACGTGAAGATGTCGGAACGACCGAGAGGTGGGATTGAACCTCTGGGAGGCTTCCTACGTACCATGCCTTAGCACGGATCAATGTCCACGTAGTTCGCTGAAGGAGGGGGTCAGGGTCGGTGTTCACTCTAAGCTCATGTGATCCATGCTCGGTGTGAGAAACAAGAGGTTGTAGGGACCTGACGATCATGTTGAAAAGGGTGCGTCCGTGAGAATCAAAGAGGGGCTTACGCATTCAGCGGCCCATGGTGTCGGGAATTACTCTAGGATGGAGTCCCGATGTGTGAAAAAGTACAGTGAGAGAGGGATTTGGGACCGAAGATGAGAGATTCCTCGTTCCCTAACATGTCTTCCACTGGCCTTGGCAGTGGGGAGGTGCGGAGGTGCATGAGTGATTCCTTCGACAAGAGGGGAAAGGGGCTTACACCAAGGAGGCTTCCCTTCCCCCATGGGATAACTCCACTTCGAGAAGGAGGATATCATCCCCTATATGGGTGATTCCATCCCCGTGGAGACGAGTGGTGTAAAGAATGCCCGAGCCGGGGGTACCCTGCGTACGAGGCCTGGGGTCGGATAATAGTTTAACGTCATGTGTTGAGGACGAGTCTCTTGGTAGTTTAATTTCCTGATGCTCAGACAAGGTGGGTTTGATCCACACCCCTATGACTTACATAACTGGTACCCTATGCCCCTTAGGGAAGGAAATGTATAGGCAAGTTCATAGTGAAGGGGGGCCGTAGGGCAATCCATCGAGGGGTCCACATTAGCGTGGCTACGCAAAGAAGAAATAGCTGTTAGCGTGCCTATATGGAGAAGCATGAGGCAAAGCAATGTAACGAGAAACACCAACCAAGGTCCCTTGAGGTTACATCGTACGAGCCTGGAAGGCTGTACGGGAAAACAGCGCATGGCGTGCATGCCCGGTATGGAGGACATCGGGCACCAATGCAGGGAGGCACCCTAGGGGCGTCAAGGTGAGGGGTCCAGTGGATTACGCGCAAAGAAAAGGTTTGTGTGCAAAACACTGGGATGGCACGTAATTGGGGAAGAATAATTGTGTGCAGCTAGTGGGATTGCATGCAAGGGGAGTGAATTGCACACGAGTGGAAACAGACGAACCCTATGGAACGACCACACCCAATGTAGGGAATGGGTGAAATTGCACCATTTTGCGCACAATGGATGGAATTGCACGCAAGGGAGGAACCCTGAGGGGTTTGGAATTTTACTTACGCCAGTGGGATTGCGCGCAAGGGCGGATCTTGGGGTGAGGTTGTGCAAAAAGGGTTAGTACGTGAAGGCCATCTTGCACACGTGGAAGTCCTATTTTGTGCAGGAGACCTGGTTCAAATTCCACAACCCCGAAATGGAAGGGGTCTCCTTTTATTATTAGTCTTCCGGTGTCGCGGCATCCGGTCAGCGCGCAAAATTGTGCACACCTGACACAGTGACGTGAAATGTTAGCCTAGCGGGTTCGGGCGTGCAATTATTGCGTGCCTTCACTGGGGACTCTTCACGTATCCCATAATCCTTTCGCGTGGTACAAATTTTTTCGCATGCATCCACCTTTATTTCGTGCAACACCTCCGAGCCCTCCAGATTGGCGCTCCAGGTCCGAATATGACTTCGCTTCATCATTTCAAAACATACATTATTAGTTACGGAGTTTTCAACATCTACAAAACAACATCCAAATACCTCAAGAAAGATAAGATACATGAAAGATGTGGACAAAGCTCCATTTTTCCGGTAGAAAGGTTTAAATTACACACATAATAGAAAAGTTATTATCACGGGGAATGTTGAAGGGAATGTATAGGGGGCCCATCCACTAACTTGTATGCATATACCAGATATTCTTCATTAGAAAAAGTATCTTACATTTCGAAATACATGTTTTTCCTACCCCCATAGAAATGAACCATGGTCTTCCAAATTTCCCATAAAACCATGCATTCTGGTCCCCTTTCAGCTCATATTCTGTGGGGGGGGGGGACATTTTATGGCACCAAATTCTACATGAAGTTTAAAATGGATTTCATTGGGTAAACCTAATCAATCATCTAACTCAACATGACATTTTGATAAAGAAAAAGAAGGTGAACACAAGCTTCGATATGTGTGAGAATATTGAAATTGGTGTACTAGACTCTTGCATCGCTAATATGATGTTTCTGGTGTGTATTACCTGAATGATCTCTCAAATGGCCATGAAATATGCATGAAATATTTCCACATTGGAGGAATGAAACCCCATCTACAAACAAGACTCTTACACACCTGATTCGGAATATCTCATGTATCTTCTGTGAATGTCCTCTAAAAACCCATGGATGTAGTGTAAAGGATTTCCAGATTATGTACATGAATCCTCATCTATGTCTAAGACATATTCATGACCAATAAGACATCAAACCATACCATTAGATATCATTCATCAATGATAAGGACAAAGATACATGGGATAAATCATCCTTGACTTAAATCTTCTCTTCCATCTTCATATATTTTGGCTATAAGTAGAAGGTAGCTGTCAATTACTCAACAAGATCCATTGGAAGTAAAACTAACACTCAAATATGTCTAAGACTGATCATCCACAGAATCATGAAATAATAAAACCCCAATGTTAGAGATCATGCATGATTGGTTACCTAGGGGCCCTCCATTGAATGCGACCATAGTTGAGTAGTCCTCGCTTAGCCACATTCAACCCATGTCAGGTGCGCACATAGACTTACCTTGCACACACCCCTTACCATGTTCTAAAAACCCCATTCCAATTCACAACAATAACCTTTATGCATAACACACAATTCCCGTGGAGACCCACTATTTAAATTCCAATGGATTGGATTTATATCAAAGCACCATGTCCATGTTCCCTATACACACAATCCCCTTTCCTTGTGCACACATCTAACATGCATCACTCCAAACTTGTGTATAATAACTTCTTGGATCCTCATAAGATCCCCTATATTCCACAGGTTCATGGATTTCCTTATCTTTTCTCTTTTCATCCTAGATTCAATATTTTATTTTCCTTTTCTACATAGTATAACTAACTTTGCCTTAATGATCAACAACTCCTCAACAAAGTTACACCCTGACATTGCTAAATCAATCCCCCTCCCAAGGGTGAATGAGATACTTTTTGGTAATTTATATGGGTAATGAATTTGTTTCCCACATCTATGATTCATGTAATAAAACATTCGAGCACAAATTTTTTTATAAATTAACATAAAACTATAGTGTTACCTTTTGTGATAAGCGGACAATTCCCCATGGAATTTCACCATGAAATGCCACATTCTCCACCTCCATGTGATAAACATTACCGCTGGGGATGACCATCCCACACCCAGGTTTCTTCCAGGCAAAATTCCCACTCACATGGAATGATATTCTCATCAAATGGTTAGAGGTACTCCATGGGAATATTCCATTCATAAGATTCACATTATCACTCATTGATCCATCTTTCATGACATGGTCATCAAGTTTATTTCTTCCTATTTTTTCGCACACTGAGGATGACTAACATGACTATAAAGGTTATTATTGACCTTGAAATCTAACCTCAAAAAATTTGGATATAGTTTAATCCCTATTTCCCACATAAAACATGGTAATCCTCATAATTGTTAGCCCCAACAACCATACATGGTCCTTGTGCCTCCTCCTTAGGTGTATGTCCCAATACCCCTTATCCTAACAATGTGGTACATGATTCACAACATACATTGATATATAGAAAGCCTCAAGGAGATTAAACCATCACTCCATCTAAACAATCCACATCCACCTTGATTTTCCCAAAGACACCACATCCTAGTAAAAGCATGCCCTTGCCCAGAGGTCACATCAACTTTGGGTCCCCTTTGGGACGCTTCCATGCATAAGCCCCATCCACTTCATCACTACTCCTATAAGATCTATGGAATCTCCCATGTGAATGACCCAAACCAAAAAATAAATAGTAATCCTCTTTCAAATGATATATCCCATGTGTATTCCCCACACCATCCCATGATAAAAATCCTTCCAATGTGAAAGAATCCTATCTTCATGAAATTAAACTACACAGACTCATCCGGTCACATGAACTTAACACGTCAAATCATACTCTGTGTATTATGATCTATTTCTTTGAAACATATTACAAAGAACTTATCTATGAGGTTCAATATCGACCAATGGTAAACCAAGTTTCCCCCTCTTAGGGGTGTACCTCCACAATCCACATCTTAGTGTTTCCAGATAATCCTTCTAGGTGTGTCATATTCCCTCATAGGTACACAACTACTAGATCCACCCCCATGAGGTGTCTTGATCCATCTACTACCTCTCCACATGATGTTAAACTCATACCCCCAATCTATATCTATAGGCCATTCCCATTTGTCTTTATAAGACTTTAAATTCCTTACCCAATGAAGAGACCCCATGATAAGCATGTGATGCCTAATTTTAAAGCCTTAAGAAGATATACCATTATGGAATCAGCTAAATCATGCTAAAAATGGGAATTTGAGGTGAAGTACATGAATTATATGAATTTATCATCAGGTACCTAATGACTAACACAGGTAGGCTTGGTTTCTGTGAATAATATGCCTCCATGATATGCCCTTATATGAGGAAAAATGCTAGTGACCAATGTTCCTCAAATCTAGAGAATCCAACGATGACCAACGTGACTAAAATGAAGACTTAATGTGGGTTAGTTATTGATATCTCATGGGATGACTATTGAGATGTAGCATAATTAACTAGTGCTCACCAAGAGATGGAACCAGGAATGGGTTCTATAAATAGGACATAACACTATGAGGGATACCCAAAGTAGGTGATGAGTTCTAAGGAAGAATCAATGGAATTAATAACTGACATGACATCATATGATTTGGATAAAGGACCATATATTTTCATTGAATGTGATGTATTCAGCCCTCATTGGAATGTAAGACTTCATGGAAGGAAACATCAAATGTCAGTACCATAATACAGGTGGCAGAGATCATTCCCCTAATAATGTGTAATAAATATTATTTTCATCGTAGTGTGGGGGAAGAAAAAGTATTGATGACCGGTTATCATTTTTGAAACACAAAACGTATATCATAATGTCACCCAAAGCCTTCCAGGTCATTATACCAAGATAATAGGTGAGGAAAAATGGAACGATTCCATGCAGTTAGGGGATCCCTTAAAAAGTGGAATAGTATGATGATCTAAATAAGGGACACACTAAGCATATAAATGGAGTGAAATAATATTTGAATGGATTCGAACACACTTGGAATTATGTGATCATGTCTTGGATCCCATCGTTGAAAGCGGATTGGCCTGATCAAAGATCAATCCCATCTCCCGTGGAAGAGGTATCTCAGATTATTAGGGAGGGGAGAAGGAAAATGTAACACCCCAAGCTTCTATGGTACACTTCTCTTTGAATAATGAAATAGCATGTGTTGTACCCAATATCTAGTTCTAACACACCACAACCAATCAAACTAGCCGTTATGAATAGTAATACCCACTTTTTGAAATTTATAAATTTTAGTATTCAAAATGGACTTCATTTTTGGATTCGGAATATCAAAATTATCCCAGGGTGAATTTTTGGTATTTTTCTGAAAAACATCATTTTTTTGATGAATAGTGAAACCACTAAGTTGTTAAAAAAATGAATATTTCATAAAACATAATTTTACCGCTTTTGTGAGAGGAATTTTGAAAATCCGAGTGACAAGGTTAATATCAAGGAGTAAAATGTAGTTCAAATAGATGAAAATATTTTTTGGTGAATAGTAACTTTTTACTTTTATTTACCACGGTTAAAAGTAAATATGGTAATTAAGGGTAAAAATGATATTAATATTACCCTAACACATGGCCTAATTCTATTGGACAAGTGTATCTCGACCAAAAACAACCTTAGGAATAAAATATTTTCATTTAGGTCCACATGGATTAGATTAGGACATTTATTATTATTTAATTCAACGAAGACGTAAAAGAGATAAAATCAATGTTTATTTACTAAAAAAATTTTAATATAGGGTTATACATAAGGTAAATTCGATTGTAAATATTAATTATAAATATAAAAATATTTCATACATAATGGTATTTTATTTATAATTTTTAGACAGTAAATAATTTAATGTATTTATGACACAATGATGATGCAGTAATTACCATAATAGTGTAAAATTAAAATAATTGATATTATAAATACCCAAATAAATATAATTTGAGACTTTTTATGAATTAAACTAATTTTCTAGGTTAATATGACATATTATGATTGATTTCATTGACTTTTTTCGAAGTAATCATTCTGTTATGATTTTCACAAAAATCAATTTTCCAAATAGTGTCAAAATTGACATAAAAGAGTTTTTTAAAAAAATATTATATTATTAATTGATATTCAATTCCTAAAAATCTATGGTTCATCCAAAAGACTTATATCATGATATTTGTACCATTAATGGACAACTTGGGGGTCGCTTGTAGGTATACAATACGTTTATTAACTATATAATATAAAAATACAAATTGACATGGTAAGTGTCAAACTAATTAACTAAGAGTTAAAACATAATGATAAGGTTAATATAATTACCCAAACCTGTCTAAATTCAATTGGTTGAGTGGTTTTTGAACCCTCTCCACCTGAAACTTTAAATAATCCACTTTGGAGCCATTAGAATCCGAATATGAATTTATTATAAAATAATATTTCTTGCTTTTCCAAAGGTGCCCCTCACCCCTCTTATAAAAGGGCACTCCCCCTTCTCATTAATTCACACCATCAAAGCCTTTTGGATCGGCCAAAACCTTCCCAAATACTCTCTACACTTCCTTCAATACAACCTAGAGGCCTTATTTGGATCATAAAGCCAACCTGAAGATACATTTTGATCAAATCAAAAAGAAGAACCCGAAGAAAAGGTAATGTTTTCACCACCCTTTTTCAAGTTCATTTATTCTTCAACTTCTTCTTTCTTTGTTATTCCCATTCTAAAATAATGAATTCAGTATCTCATATATACTGTTATATTATTATATACATGGTGCAACAATATTCAGTATTCTATCCATCCATTGAATGAGATTTCACGATACGTGTGTACGTACGGCTTACCTTCTCCACGTCGTGGTGTAATTGTTATTAAATATATTTTTATTTGGATGGGTATAATAATGATTTTTAATTCATGTAAATTGTAAATATAACATGATAATGAATCTGTATATATTATATACTATCCAATTATATATTATTTTAATTTCAAAAGGATGATATTGTCGCTCGTGCATACGTAAGGACTACCGTCTCCACGAACGCGATGAGATTCATTTCCCATCGTATCCATTCAAGACTAATTATAATTTGATGATTATTAATAGTATCTAAGGACTTGATATCAGTCTGGATATGAATAAGATACAACCTATCCATGATAAAGATGTCTTACATAACAAAACATATAAAAGAAAATGAGTAAGTTAACACCCGAAACCACGATAAAACTAATATATTATTAACAAATCAATGTTAAAATATCATATATGATATCATATTAATGTATAAGATTCTTGTATAATTTAATAACAATTATTTCACCATTATATAGGAGGTTAACCTACCCGCAACCAAGGAAAAGTACAAGTTAAGGGTTTATTTCACAATCTCTTCATTATCCAAGGTTGTTTGTACGTAATTATCTACTCGGACTTCTTTTCCATCAACATCCATTTTTCTTAAAAATGTATTTTAAAACATTTTTTTACTATTTACTAGAAGATGGGTTAAAGTCATTTACACCCTGGTTGACTTTTATAAGTGTTTTATAAAGGAATCTTTCGGTCTTTTTCCAAACAAGGACCTTTTAAACCTTTTCGACAGAATTAAGGTACGAATGTTTTTTTAACTTATACGGCGGGTGTAGCTATTTTCCACCGTTATAAAATTTTCGAAACTTACCTTACAAGATTATATGAATATTTTCAAAGAAATGTTTTATTTTATAAATATATGACTCTTATATGATTTCAAAATAAAAAGAGATATTTCTCTAAAAAGAGTTTTGATTTCATCTATGTCAATATCCTTTGATGGATTTTATGCTTATTTGAAGTTAATTTATTATGATACAAAACATCTATATTGTATTGACATTTTTGTGATATGTTTGACTGTGGATGTGTTATTTTTATACCATTCATGGTTTATGGATGAAGTATTTACATTCAGTATGCTAGTTTTAATACGAATTTTTATGTTATGTTTAAACCTTTTCATATGGGAATGCATTGGACTTAATATGTGACAGGTGGAGCCCGCTATAGCTCCTCAATGCATCGTTAGGTCTCATGAGACAAACTAGTGTTTTGCACAAGGCCTTGAAAAAATATTTTTTATAGTCTTTGCACGAGGCCATGGCTATGTGGTCATGATAGTCTGGCATTATGCATTCCATCATTATGAAAGTGGTTATTTATATTGCATGTTATTATTCTATTAATAGAATATCCATGTGAATAAGTAAATGGCATTATTTCATTTTATTTTTTCCATACAATGTTGAAGTTCATTTTTAAAAGGCTTTTTTTAGTTATACATTGCCTTAAATGTTTATTATTATTTATGAAAGTTTCTGCTCTATTTTTATCCTTACTGGGCATTTGAGATCACCCATTTTCTTTGTTTTATTTTTCCCGGGATGTGAAGAAGTAAATTATGAATGACCTGTAGGGATATTATGATGGGATAAGAGTGTGGAATATGGATACTATGTTGTTGTAGTTTTCATTTTTATGATGTAATGTGAAACATTATGAATATATCTAGTGTATCCAAGTATACTAAAATAATTGGTCTTTAGAGATTTTGTCTTTCTTGTGTTCATGCCAATGTTTAGTAATAATGCACCGAATCTGGGTAATTGGGGTCGGGGCGTTATGGTTGGTATCAATGGAATTTTAGTAAAAACCTTGGAAGCTATATTTAGATAGAAACATATTAGAGAACATAGACCTAAGATGGACTTTCAGGATTAGTATAGAAGAACTTCCTCGAATTTTGGTATTGTAGATATTTTGTGAGTTTTCCAAGCAATACATCCCTTCTTGGATACGAGCTGGAAGAGGTGGCTCTGGAATAGATGTACGTAGGGGTTAAACCCAAAAACAACGCTTTGAGCTGGACTCGAACGGGAACTGGTGCATGACAACGAGCCTTGTTGCACTCTTGGTTATGACACTCCCGAGGGATATGCTTGGGATAACTCTCATTTTCTTTACAAATCATTATGAAGGGTTTATGAGTATATACGTCCTCAAAGAAATTTTTTTATGATTATGGATTATATCCATAAATAGTTCAATTTATTTTAAGTGTTTTATAAGTATGAAATTATGTATTTTGATTCATAAATTGATTTAGTTTATGCCATTGTTTAGAAATGGCGCCTAGAGGACGAAATGGAAACCGTATCAAGGAACGCACTCCATTTAGGGAATTCCCTCCTACTCAAGATAATTATAGTGGAGCTGGTGACGCAACTGGTGCCGATCAGCTAATCACCATACAGGGAAAACACACTCAGGTTATGAATAATTACCTTACCCGTATGGAGCACCCTGATCCGCATCGTGGAGGATCAATGTTAGATTGTTTCATGAGCCAAAAGCCACCAATGTTAAATGGGAGTAAAAATCCCTTAGTATCTAAGAAATGTATAAATTCCAAAGAGAAAATATTTCAGGCTTTGGGGAGTAGTGAAAGGGAAAAAGTTATCATGGAAGTTTACCGCCCTACTATAGATGCTGATCAATGGTTTTCATTGATTCAAAACACGAAGGAAGATGATGAAGTATCAAATATGGAATGGAGGGAGTTAAAATATATGTTTTTAGAAAAATACTTTCCTCGTGACCATCAAGCAGAAATGGAAAGACAATTTATGGGTCTGAGACAAAACGAGGATGAGAATGTCGCAAAGTATGAGGCTAACTTTACAAGGTTAGCAAGGTATGCTAGAGATTATATACGTAACCCAAGAAGTAAGATTGATCGTTTCTTTGATGGGTTAAAACCATTTCTCCATCGATCATTAGTCTCACAATCCTTCTCGTCGTACGAAGACATTGTCTTATGTGCTATCAAGATAGAGAAAGAATTCTCTAAGTCATATGACTTTAAAGAAAAGATAGAGAAGAAGAGATCTACTGATTAATCTAGGAAGGGAAATAAAGGGAATAAGGGAAATGTTGAATATACATCCTGCAGTAAATGTGGAAAGAAACACCCTGGTACTTGCTTAACAGGAACGAGAGTCTGTTACATGTGTGGTGAAAAAGGCCACCAAGCTCGTGATTGCGAGGTGAAGAAAGAAGCTACTGAGGTTCAATGCTACAATTGCAGGGAGATGGGACATTAGGAAAATGAATTTCCTAAGCGTCAGGGGAACTTACCTCAGAAAAATACAAGGGATCAAGGCCACGCTTATGCTATGACTACTGCTAAGGTAGAAGCTCCAAAAGATGTGGTGGTAGCTAATTTAATGGTTTCCTCAAGTTTAGAAAATGCATTATTTGATTCTGGATCAGCGCATTATTTCATATCTTCCCAGTTTACTATGAAAGTTTGATATATCCAATTTGATTGAACAAGGGAGTTGTCTCTTAAAACTTCTAAGGGAAGTATCATTGCAACAATGTTTTGTGAATCAGTCCCCATTAGAGGACATAAGTGTTATTTATCCGATGATCTCTTCATCATACCTATTTTTTGGTTTGATATAATCCTCGGTATGGATTGGCTTTCGAACTATAATGAGAAGATTTATTGTAAGAAAATGGAGGTTACGATTTTTGATGATGATGATAAGGAACACATTATCTTTAGAAAGGAATCGTCACCACCTAAATCTTATCTAGATCCACCCTTAGTAGCTCAACGAAATTCAATTATTGGGGAGAAAGAGAATGAAATTACAGTTTGTGCGGAAAGGAATGTTCAAATAGAGGATGTACATATTGTGAAAGAATATGTAGATGTGTTTCCGGAAGACTTACCTGGACATCCTCCAGAATGAGAAGTCGAGTTTTCCATTGATTTATTTCTTGTATCAAGGCCTATATGGAAGACCCCTTATAGAATGGCTACTATAGAATTAGTTAAACTAAAGAAACAACTACAGGAATTAGTAATAAGGTATTTATTCGCACTAGTGTTTCTCCATGGGGAGCCCCTATTCTTTTTGATAAAAAGAAAAATGTATCTATGAGGTTATGTATCGACTACAAGGAGATCAATGCTATAACAATAAAGAACAAGTATCCCATACCTTGCATTGATGATTTATTTGACCAACTGCATGGAGCTCAATACTTTTCAAAGATTGACCTTTGATCTGGATACCATCTGTTGTGTGTGAAGAAGGAAGACATTCCGAAGATGGCATTTTGGACCAGGTACGGGCATTATGAGTTTACGGTAATGCCTTTTGGTCTGACTAAGGCACCCTCTGTATTCATGGATCTGATGAATAGAGTTTTCATGGAATATCTCGATGAATTTGTGGTGGTATTTATTGATGATATCTTTGTATACTCCAAAAGCTACGAATATCATGAAAATCACTTGCGCATTATCCTGAAGTCTCTGGGAAGACATGAATTATATAGGAAGATTAGCAAGTGTGAATTCTTGCTTCAGGAGATTTATTTTCTTGGACATATTGTCTCTAAATATGGAATCTATGTTGATCCTTCTAAGACCAAGGCAATCCAAGAATGGCCTGCACCGATGAGTATAACTGAGGTATGTAGTTTTATTGGTTTACCAGGTTATTATCGATGTTTCGTCCTGAATTTTTCCCGGTTGGCTAACCCATTATCAAAGATCAAACGCAAAGGGTTTAAATTTTTTTTCGAAAAAAGAGTGTGAAGAATGTTTCGAATAACTTGAGAGAAGATTATTCAATGATCCTATATTGACTCTACCAACTGGGAATGATGGGTTCGTTATTTATAGTGATGCATTGAAGAATGGACTTGGTTGTGTCCTTTTGCCGAAAAATATGGTTATTTCCTATGCGTCATGACAGTTGAAAATTAATGAACAATACTATCCTACTCATGATCTCGAGTTAGCAGCTGTGATATTTGCTTTGAAGATATGGAGGCACTACCTCTATGGTGAAAAATGTGAGATTTATACTGATCACAAGAGTTTGATGTATATTTTATTACAAAAAGAACTCAACATGAGGCAAAGGATATGGCTTGAATTACTCATGGATTATGATTTTATGATACACTACCACCCAGGGAAAGCAAACAAGGTGGCAGATGCTTTGAGAAGAAAAGAACATGGAGTTTTGAACAATATGAGAATTGAAAAGGATCCAATTTTCATGGATCTAGTGAATATGGACATGGGAATAACAAGGGAAGGTGAAACATCAATTATTTTTCAAATGGTTTCCAAACCATCTTTATTAGAAAATAATATGAGTTCTCAGACCAATGATGAAGAATTTCAAAAGAAGATTAAAGCTGTGAATGATGGGATATTGAGAGAATTTGTGTATGAAGACGGAATTTTGAAATTCGAGAAGAGGCTTTGTATTCTGGATATGCCTGATCTAAAAAGGGAATTACTGGATTATGCTCATAGTTCCAATTTCTCTATACACCATGGGAGCACCAAAATGTATAGAGATTTGAAGGAACATTTTTTGTGGGACAACAAGAAGAGGGATATTGCTGATTTTGTGTCAAGATGTATGGTTTGTAAACAATTGAAAGATGGAAGGCAACAACCTGGAGGAGTCATGGAACCTCTTCCCATACTGGAGTGGAAATGGGATAATATCATGATAAAATTTGTCATGAGACTACCAAAGACTCCTAGAAGGAATGATGCAATATGGGTTATTGTTGATCGTCTTACCAAGTCAGCACATTTTCTTGCTATAAGAGAATATCTACAACTGGAACATCTAGAAAGACTATATATTGATGAAGTTTTGAGACTTCAGGGAGTAACCCTATCGATTGTTTCTGATCGTGATCCATGTTTTACTTCATGATTCTAGAAAAGTCTTCAGAAATCCTTGGATACTGAACTTCATTTGTGCACTGCCTACCACCCTCAAACAGATGGACAATCAGAACGAACTATTCAAACCTTAGAAGACATGTTGAGATCCCTCTCACTTGACTTTCAGGGTATGTGGGATCAATATTTACCTATGGTATAATTTTCCTATAACAATAGCTTCCATTCGAGTATTCAGATGGAACCATATGAAGTATTATATGGAAAGAGATGTCGCACACCAACCTGTTGGGATGAAATTGGTGAAAGAAAACTTGTAGGCCCAGAACTGGAGGAGGAAACAATGGAAAAGGTGAAGGTAATCCAAAACCATACCAAAGCAGCTCAAAGTAGGCAGAAGAGCTATGCCGATAATCGAAGGAAGGATTTGGAATTTCAAGTTAGTGATCATGTTTTCTGAAGGTACCTCCTTGGAAGGGGGTTATACGTTTTGGTAATAATGTTAAATTGAGTCCCAGGTACATCGGACCTTTCGAAATTCTAGAACGAATTGGGGTTGTAGCTTACCGATTGGCAATGCCGGCAAGTCTCTCCAAAGTTCACGATGTGTTCCACATATCTCTATTGAGGAAATACATGCCTGACCCAACGCATGTACTCACCTATGAGGAATTAGAACTGGAACCCGATCTTTCTTATTGCGAAGAGCCTGTCAAGATTCTTGATATGAGAGAACAAGTACTGAGAAATCGGACAACCCATCTGGTAAAACTCTTTTGGCGAAACCATAAGATGGAAGAGGCGACGTGGGAACCCGAGGAACCTATGATGTAGAACCACCCGAGTCTTTTCATGCGGTAGTATTCTAGAAATTTTGAGGATCAAATTATTTGAAGTAGGGGAGAATTTAACACCGCAAGCTTCTACTGTACGTTTTACTTGGAATAATGCAATAGCGTATGTTGTACGCAACATTGAGTTCTAACACACCACAACCAATCAAACTAGACGTTATGAATAGTAATACCCACTTTTTGAAATTTATAAATTTTATATTTCAAAATGGACTTCATTTTTGGATTCGGAATATCAAAAATAGCCTAGGGTGAATTTTTTTGTATTTTTCTGAAAAACATCATTTTTTGATGAATAGTGAAACCACTAAGTGGTAGTTAAAAAACTGAATTTTTCAAAAAACATAATTTTACCGATTCTGTGAGTAGATTTTCGAAAATTTGAGAGACATGGTTAATATCAAGGAGTAAAATGTGGTTCAATAAGATGCAATTTTTTTTGGTGAATAATAACTTTTACTTTTATTTACCACGATTAAAAGTAAATAGGGTAATTAAGAGTAAAAATGATATTAATATTACCCTCACACATGTACTAATTCTATTGGACAAGTGTATCTTGACCAAAACAACCTTAGGAATAAAATATTATCATTTAGGTCCACTTGCATTAGATTAGGACATTTATTATTATTTAATTCAAATAAGAGTTAAAAGAGTTAAAATCAACATTTATTTACTAAAACATATTTAATATAGGGTTATACATAAGGTAAATTCGAATTTAAATATTCATTCGTAAGATAAAAATATTTACTACATAATTATATTTTATTTATAATTTTTAGACAATGAATAATTTAATTTATTTATGAAACAACGATGATGCAGTAATTACCATAATAGTGAACAATTAAAATAATTGATATTATAAATACCCAAGATAAATATAATTTCAGACTTTTTATGAATGAAACAAATTTTATAGGTTACTATGACATATTAGAAATCATTTAATTGAATTTTTGGATGTAATAATTCTGTTATGATTTTCACAAAAATCAATTTTCCAAATAGTGTCAAAATTGACATAAAAGAGTTTTTAAAACAAATATTATATTATTATTTGATATTCAATTCCTAAAAATCTAAGGTTCGTCAAAGAGACTTATATCATGATATTTGTATAATTAATATACCACTTGGGGGTCTCTTGGTGGTATATATTATGTTTATTAACTATATAATATAAAAATACAAAGTGACATGGCAAGTGTCAAACTAATTAACTAAGAGTTAAAACTAAAAGATAATGTTAATATAATGGCCCAAACCTCACTAAATTCTATTGGATGAGTCATTTTCAACCCATCCCCACCTTAAAAATTAAATAATCCACTTTGGAGTCATTAGAAACAGAATATGAATTTATTATAAAATAATATTTCTAGCTTTTCCAAAGGTGCCCCTCACCCCTCTTATAAAAGGGCACTCCCCCTTCTCATTAATTAACACCTTAAAAGCCTTTTGGTTCGGCAAAAACCTACCCAAATACTCCCTCAACATCCCCCACTACAACCTAGAGGACTTAGTTTTATACTAAATCCAACCTAATGTGTTCTTTTGATCAAATCAAAAGGAAGATCCCGAAGAAGAGGTAATGTTTTCACCACCCATTTTCAAATTCATTTCTTCTTCAACTTATTCTTTCATTGTTATTAAAATTCTAAAATAATTAATCCAGTATCTCCTATATACTGTAATATTATTATAAATATGGTACAACCATATTCAGTATTCTATCCATCCTTTGAATGGCATGTCAGCATACGTGTGTACGTACGACTTACCATCTCCACGTCGTGGTGTAATTGTTATTCAATATATTATTATTTGGATGGGTATAATAATTATTTTTAATTCATGTAAATAATAAATATAACAAGATAAATAGTATTTATATATGTTTTACCATCCATTTATATATTATTTTAATATCAAAAGAATGATATTGTCTCTCGTGCGTACGTACGGACTACAGTCTCCACGAACGCGATGAGATTCATTCCCCATCGTATCCATTCAAATATAATTATTATTTTATGATTAATAATAGTATCTAAGGACTTGATATAATTCTGGATATGAATAGGATACGAACTATCCATGACAAACATGGCTTACTTAACAAAAAATATAAAATAAAACGAGTAAGTTAACACCCGAAACAACGATAATACTAAGATATTATTAACAAATCAATGTTAAAAGATAATATATGATATCATATTAATGTATATGATTCTTGTATAATTTAATAACAATTATTTTACAATTATACAGGAGTTTAACCTACCCTCAACCATGGAAAAGTACAAGGTAAGGGTTTATTTCACAATCTCTTCATTATCCGAGGTTGCTTGTACGTAATAATCTACTCGGACTTCTTTATCATCCACATCCATGTTTCTTAAAAATGTATTTCAATTTTTTTTAATAATTACTAGAATATGGGTTAATGTCATTTATAACCTTGTTGAATTTTATAAGTGGTTTATAAAGGAATCATTCCGTCTTTTTCCAAATAGGGTCCTTTTTAACCTTTTCGACAGAATTAAGGTAAGAATGTTTTTTTAAATTAATACGGCGGGTCTTGCTATTTTCCGCCGTTATAAAATCATTGAAGCTTCCCTTACAATATTATAGAAATATTTTCAAAGAAAATGTTGTATTTTATAAATATATGACTCTTAAATTATTTCAAAATAAAAAGATATACTTCTCTAAAAAGAGTTTTGATTTCAACTATGTCAACATCCTTTGATGGATTTTACGGGTATTTGAAGTTGATTTATTATGATACAAAAATTCTATATTGAATTGAAGGTTTTGTGATATGTTTGACTGTGGGTGTGTTATTTTCATACCATTCATTATTTATGGATGAAATATTTACATTTCGTATGCTATTTTTAATACAAATGTTTATGTTATGTTTAAACCTTTTCATATGGGAATGCATTGGACTTAATATGTGACGGGTGGAGCCCGCTATAGCTCCTCGATGTATCGATAGGTCTCATGAGAAAAACTAGTGTCTTGGCACAAGGCCTTGAAAAAATATTATTTGTAGTCATCGCACGAGGCATTGGCTATGTGGTTATGATAGTCTAGAATTATGCATTCCATCATTATGAAAGTGGTTATTGATAATGCATGTGATTATTCGATTAGTAGAATATCCATGTGAATAAGTAAATGGAATTATTTAATTTTATTTTTTCCATACTATGTTGAAGTTCAGGTTTTAAAGACATTTGTTTTAGTTATACATTTCCTTAAATGTTTATTCTTATTTATGAATGTTTCTGCTATATTGTTATCCTTACTGGGCATTTGAGCTCACCCCTTTTCTATGTTTTATTTTTCCCACGATGTGAAGAAGTAAATTATGAATGACCTACAAGGATAGTATGAGGGGATAAGAGTGTGGACTATGGAGACTATATTGTTGTAGTTTTCATTTTTGTGATGTAATGTAAAACATTATGAATATATCTAGTGCTTCCAAGGATACTAAACTAATCGGTCTTTCGAGATTTGATCATTTTTTTATTATGCCAATGTTATGTAATAATGCACCAACTCTGGGTAACTGGGGTCAGGGCATTACAGAACATTGGTCATGCGGTAGAATATTGGAACTGATATAAGTCATTCTTGGTATAAAATAGGATTCCATGATTATTTCCAAATACCCATTAGGGTGTTTTCCCATGATGGGAGTTTAGCCATCATGGCATGAGACTATCATCACTAGGGGACCTTTTGGATTTGAAATATAAGGAAAATCAAATCCGAGATAGACTTTATGTATGAAATGTGGTTTATCAAAACATGGGATTAAATTCTTGGTTATGAAAATAGTTTATTGTCATATTTCATGATTCAGGGATTCTAGTTTCAGGTCTTGTAGTTCAGACGATGAGATCATTCTTTATGGTCATCACTTTTGGGACTTAGGGAGTCTTATAAAAAAAGGAAAATCTTAGAATTCTTTAGCTGAAAACATTATGTTAACGAGGACCAAGGATCCCAAAACCACACCACTCATTCATGAGAACACTTCCACACTAATTAATTTTCTAATTCTTTCCCTATGAGGGACTTCTGTTTTAAATTCATAAATCACATAACAAGATAGGGAAAAGGGGCCAAATGAGTATATGAATTTTTAGTTGGGAAAAAATATATGAAATACGAGTGTTTCTACATATCCCATAAGGACATGAATCATGAAACATGTAGTTCTAGAGGATGAAACACATATTTTATGTTCATAATGACGAGACCATGGTGAATGGTTTATATTCATGTCATTTGGAAATATTGGAAAACATTCACCAAAAGGGTATATATAAGGGACACAAGAGGTAAAACCTGAGGTGAATAAAGAAAAGATATCTCACATGCACATGAAAACCTAAAGGTTAATTGCTTATAGTTTATGGTCGTAATTTTTAGACTGTAAATTAGTCCATGGAGATGAATGGTAATTAATTTTTACCAAGGCATATAGATAAGATGTTTGAGCATCGCTACGTATCCCATATGGATGGGAATCGAGACATAGGTAGTTCTAGAACACAACATAGTTATAGTCCATCATTGGGATGAAAAATCCTCTCTAATGAGGGAATTGGATCCATACCATGGTTATTGTGGGTCCTCCCATGTTCAGAGCATAGGGTGACATTTTTTAATTATCCTTTAATTATTGTATGAGGAATCCTAGTTTTAAACGGTGTAAGATTGTATTTTAATTTGTATGAAAAGTATGTTAGGTTTTAACATTTAATTTTATACAACTTGGACTATATGTGATTCAAATTGTATAAGGATATAATTCTTGGACCTAAAACAAAATGATTATGGTCGTGTTGTTAGACCATTTAAGGGATATTATTTTAGGGTCCTAAAGAATATATTTCATGTGTGTGTGTCTTAAATGTATATTTATATTGTGGGGTAGTGAAAAACCAATGTGAATGAGGACTAAGAAGGCCTGTGTCACACTACATATTCCAAATGTGAGTCCCACATAAAATTTTAATGTTTTCAATGGAACCCTTGTTTTAATGATCACTAAAAAATTCTTTTTATTATATTAATAAGTTTTATTTTTCATGACCACATTTTACAATATAAGACATATTGGTGATTTTTTTGATATTTCCTAGAAAGGCTCAACATTGTATATAGTCACACCAAGGATAAATCACCATTATAAAAGGATAGAAATATGGATAATTATTGAAATCCCATATCATTATTTATGTCTCACTATGAAAAAAAAAATTTATAAAATTTTGGGAAAGACTCAGCTACTGAGGATGACTCACCATTGGAACAAAAATTTGGAAAAATATATAAAACACCTCTTTTTGAAAATTACCTTTGAAATTTGGAAAATGTTTAGAAAGCCTAACCTCCATGCTAGATTAACTATTTAATATTACGTGATGCATGAAAGGAAATTTGTAAACATGTTATAATAACCAAACACTGAGATTACTCACTGTTGGCCAGCCTCACCACCACCCTATCTAACTTCCATCGATTATGACACTATTCAATTGAGTCACAAATTCTTTTTTTATTTTTATTATATATTTAATATTTATAATTGATAAATTACCAATTTTAATGATGTAACTTATTTTAAATGATTATTATTAATTGTTTTAAGGAGATCCCTTAATGTGGGTGTTTGTTGTCCAGTATGAGGAGTAGTGGATCATGATGATTATTTATATATGATGCTTCTATAATAAGTATCATAATCTACCAGGAAAATAAATATTGATACATAACAGAAACACATACACAGACAAAGATATTCACAGACACATGAAGAGTGAAACTTCATATGATCTTACAAACAACATCCTATCTACACATCTTGCTACGAGAAAGTGGAGCACATCAAACATTATGTTCTTTCAAATATTCAAAATAATAAAGATTTTATGACACAATATTATAATAATAAATATAGAAACATGACTCATTCTTTAATTCAATCAACAATCAAAGAGTCAAAAGCTTTAGAGATTATCAGAAAGGGAAACACCACCTTCTGTACACCCATATTTTCTATTATGGTTTTTTATTCCTAGAACGAGCAGTGTGTATTTTTCTATATATTTATATAGATCATAATATGTCATTTTCTATTTCCGGGTAATGTAATATATATTCTCATAGGATCATTACATGTTTTTTCCATGTGTTGTGGATGAGGTCCCTGCATGGCCTATCTTTGTTTTATTCCTATGGGTTTTATGAAAGTGGTCATGTGAATCTCAGAATGTTTTTATTATAGACCTGATCCATTTTTTGGATCATACATTAGGTTGTATAATCTTTTTGGAACTGTTTGATTGAATGTGGATAGTATTAGGTCTCAACATATGATTGAACCTATTTTTTTAATTCATTTAAATGTATTGAATTTTTTATTTCTAATAATTAAAAAAATAGTTTTAAGCTATGAAAAATCATTACATTGAAAGATAATATTAATTAGTGTTTATATAAGTTCTTTATTAAGTGAATTGATTTCAAAATGAGATATAGTTTTATTTATTTTTTAAACTGTGACCTAATCAATCTCTGAGAAATATTTTATACAATCATAACATATATAGATATTATATTTTTATTTAATGTTATATTTTGAATTAAATTGGGGGATTTTATTTAATAATATTTTGATATAAATTCTTTTTGGGTACTACGTTCACCCCCTTCATGAGATACTCAATCAAACAAATTGGCATCAGATGGTTTTTAAAATATTTTCAACTATGATTTTGGTTGTTTTAATGATCTTAAATTTCTATCATTTCTGAACATTGTTCCTTAAATATATAATAGGATTGAGGGTTTTGATATTATAATGCCTCCATTTTTAGAATATAATAGTTATTATTGGTGGGATATAATGATGAAAATGTATATAGAAATTATGGGTTTTGAAATCTTGTCCACTATAGAGGAGAAGTATGAGTTACCTAAAACTAGTAGAAATACATAATATGATGATACCAAAAATTAATATAATAGTAATTTATAATATATGAATGATATTTAATATTATTTATGTGATGCATAAATCAATAGAATATCTCTTTGTAAACTTACTTTTGAAATTGGGAATAAATTATATTTTTCTTAGGAAGAAACTACTATTGTCAAATAAATGAGATTGAACAATTATAAAATCAAATACTTAATGATTAAAATGAAAAATGATGATATATTTTATGATATCTTACTCAGGTTCAATAAGATATTAAATACAATGATATCCTTGTGAAATTACGTTTCTAACAAAGAACAAATCAAGAGAATATTGGAATTTATTCTAGAGATATGGAGAGGGAAATCTGCATCAATAACAGAATCTTGTAAAAAAACTAAACTAACTCTCAAGGAACTAATATGATAAGATTATTATGTATAAAGAATATCAAATGGTCAATCGGGAAGGGGATGATGAGACGAAGAGAAAATATATATCCTCTATGACCAAATCTCCAAAAAAAACTTGTAAAGAAAACATTCGTGTTGAGAACTACAATGATGAACAATCCCTAGTGTATAGTGATGAGAAAATGGACAATTTGGCCTAAAGGTCAAAAACATTTATTATAAGAGGATTTTAATCAAGAAAACAAGCTACATATGAAATTATGATAGTATAGAATCATGAAAAAATAACTAAAAAATATATTACAATTCGAATCAGTTTTCCTTTTATGAATATAAAAGAAAAGGACATGTTATGTAAGACTATCCCAAGTAGAAATTCAAAAAGAAATATTAGGAAATTGACATAAATTATTAAAAATATATAAAATCCACATGGAGTACCTCTAAGGAATTATCCAATGATATAAATTATAATCATGAATAAAATTATGATTGATTCGATGTGTGCTTCATGAAATATATTTTTTAGGTACCTACTGTATCACCTGTACCTACTTATGATAACTCTGAACATGAAAAAGAATAAAAAATGTCAAATGATGTAATGTTTTAATAATAAAATATTCATGTGAAAAGATTTAGTGTGATTAATGAAAAAAGAAAATTTCTTAAGAAACAATACCTTTTATTACCTAGTTTTATGTCTGATCACGCTATTGAAAAAGATAAATATTACATATTATTAATGGAAATATCTGATCTCCAAATTTAAATTCTGAAACATAAGAATAATTTATAATTATTTAAAAATGGAATAGAAGCACTTACTCAAATATTATAAAAACTAATTTCTCCAAAACACATTATTTGACTGGGCTACCAACCCGAATAGAGAATAGTAGTTGAGCAGATATTTATTAAAAAGTAAATTTAAAGAAATTCTACTCCTTTTTATTTTTCAAATGTACCAAATAATGTTTTTATTTCAAAAAATTTACAAGTTTTATATGGAAAACCGATAAAAATTGTGGGTTTGTATGTACCTAATTATTAATATATCGGGAACAACGAAAATCTATGTAGCAAAATCATTTCATGTATAAAAGTTATTTTGTAGAAATTTTTTCTAAAGAGATCATGTAAAAATATATGGTAGATGGATTTCAGTTCATATTGGCATATTATAGGTGTCTATTCATGTTTCTGAAACCTTGTAAAGGTTTATGGTGGTTTTGTCACCATTGGTGAAAATGAAAAAGAGAAAATCATTGGCCCTAGCCAATTTTCTAACCACAATTCATTTATAATTTCTAAAGTAGTTTTTGAAAATGGTTTAAAATTTAACATTCCTAGCATCTCACAATTATGTGATAATGGTTTTCATTTTAAATTTTAACGAAAAACATGTAATGTTTTTAATTCTAAAAAGTATTTAGTATTTACTACATTATGAAATGAGAAATTTTATATTTTAAATCTTGATTCATTAATTTCTAAAAAAAATTCATTCATAATATCCCTATATAAAAAATAATGGAATTTTTATAGGATAACATGCCATTGTAATATTCACCAACATAGAGATCATACTAGGAAAGAGTTAGTTTTGGATCTAAACAAACATGAATACCCAAATAATAATGTCTACATCAACTTTCAAAAAGGGAAACAACCGAATATTTAATTTAAATTAATGATTGAAGCTTCAAATTATCAACCTCTTGAGTTGGTTCATATGGATATGTTAATACCATCTAGAGTTTCTAGTTTCAATGTGATGGGATATGTATATTCAATTTTATATGTCTTTTCTAGTTATTTATTGGTATTTTGTTATCTCACAAAATTGGAGATTTTCCTTATTTTACCAATTACTCTAAATATGTAGGAATCCGAATTGGAATTAGAATTAAGAGCTTTAGAAGTTAACATGTCCACGAGTTTTATAATAATTAATTTGAATCATTTTTTAAAAAACATATTCTATATTAATAACTTCTCTACTAGAAGGTCCACTCAATAGAAATGAGTTGTAAGGGGAAGAAATTGGACATATCAAGAGGTATCCCAAACTAGGCTTAATGAATATGAATTTCATATCTAATTTTGGGAAGAAACTATGAATATAACATGTTATATAATCAATATATTTTACTCAGCCAAATCTTGAAGAATACCACATATGAACATTGGAATAATAGAATGTATATGGTAAATTTCATTACAATTATTGGTGGCTATGCCTTTATTCTTAAAAACATGGATTGTCTAGAAAAATTTGCATCCCACATTGATAATGTAATTTTTCTAGGATATTCATCCTACTGTAAATCCAATATAGTTTTTAAAAAAGAAGCAAGAGGGTGAAAGATTTTTTCCATTTCATGTTTGATGAAGAATATCCACAGGAACAAAAATATTATCTAGAGACCCTTGAGGTTGATTTTTATACTTTAATAAATAATTCCAAATCCATGATTTTTATTTAAAAAATGCCAAAAAATTAAAAATTTATAAGGAGTTTTTTGAACCTGAACCTATACTGGAAAATATGAAGAAAAACCTTATTTTTCTTTAGATATTAGGACTCTTAAATAATATAATTTAGAGGTTATTTTTGGATACATTGATAGAGGTTCAAGAAATAGATATTCCCTTTTAAAATAAGTTGAACTTAAAGCATTTTTTTCACAACATGAAACAAATATAATCAACGATACAATTAATGGCGAGTTACTGATAATGGATATATAATAATAACATAAAATATTTGGAAGAAATAATTTTTGGGAATGTTTGTATAGACATAAATATATCTTGACTAAAGGCACAAAATGACTGTTTATAAATAAGGTTTATGAAACTAGTACAATATTAAGGAATAATGACATCTTAGATTCACAAGGTTATAGTGATGAATAGGGTATAAAATATGAAGAAACCTTTTCCACCTGTATCCCAACATGAAACCATTATAATAAATCATTCCTATGTAACACAAATAGATTTCAAACTATATAAAATGGATTTCATATGTGAATTCTTGATAGGTAACATCATTGAGGATGTTTTTTCTGAACAACTGCCACAATTTGAAAATAGTCCATTTCCAAATCATGTTTTAAATTTATCAAAATATTTGAATGGTCTGAAAATTTCTCCTAGAGAATGGTATGGTAGGCTTACCTCTTTTAAATATTTCAATTTTATTTTTAAAAGGTATAACTAATCATACCGTATTTATTAAAATAATTTTAAAATATGATTTAGTTGGTCAAATTTATGTGGAATAGAGTATTTTTGGATCCATTAATAATTATTTATGTACTAAATTATAAAAATTATGTAAATTGAGTTTGAAATGAGATGAGTGGGTGAACGAAAATTCCTTGTTATTTATCATAATTTCAAAACAAAAATGAATAATTTTAAATCAATGTAAATATACTAAATACCTTTGAAAACGTTTTAATTTGGATGACACTAAAGGTATAAATAATCTTATGAGAACCACATATAATTTGGATCTTTATGAATCTCGGAAATTTGTGGATCAAACTAGTTACAGATGTATGATTGTAAGTATTCTCTACATAACTAGTTCCAACCTGACATTATGTTTAGTGTCTGTATTTAAGATTTTTTTCAAGGAAACAAAAAAGGGTCACAAACACATCATGTTTAAACAATTTTTATATACCTCAAATATACTACCAATTTGAGACTATTCTATCCTATAATAAAAAATTTTCACTTAGTAAGTTATTGAGATGCTCATTTTGGTTGTTTTAGGTTAGATAGAAAACGAACCTATGGAACATGTCGTATTTAGGGAAGGTATTTAGTTAGTTGGTGTAGTATGAAAAAAAAATTACTGTTCTTTTTTACTTTTTAATTTGAATAGATAGATGTAGGAAGTTTAAATCCTTAAATTTTGAGGATTAAACACACATTACTAGTCTACAGATATCATTTCTGAAATTCTCCAACAAATTATAGTAACAAAAGTGATATAAAAACTTCTATGAACCGTATATCTCACTCTAGAACAAACAAATTGATGTAAGACATCACTTTTGGAGAGATCATTCTCTAAATGGGGATATATATATTAAATGAATTGGTATAGAACATTATATTGCTAATATATTCCCAAAACCTTCAAAATAGGAGAAAATGAACTAAATCAAACAAGAATTTGGAAAGATTATGTTCTATTAGGATTAATTATATAGGACTCAAAATTTATGTTTTACACAGGGTTTAGTTATTCGAACAATTGAGTTTTAACCACTATTTAGTTTTACTCACCATTGTAATTACACTCCATTTTAATTACTCACTGGTGTAATTTCCCATCATTGGAATTTATCACTGTTGTTTTTTTATCACTATTTATTTTTACCACCATTCATTTTTCACACCATTTATTTTTCTAACACTTGATTTTTCTCCCTGTTGTATTTTCTCACCATTGGTTTTTCTCAATGCTGGGTTATCATACTGTTAGATTTGCCTAACATCTTAAAACTTCAACAGTTATCAAATTTTCATGTAGTGTTTTGAAGATATTGTTTCTAATTTCATTATATGAGTAATTTATTGATTTAGTTTTTCAATTGAAATCAAATAACCTTCAATGTTTATTTTTTAATACCTAAAATACATAAATGATTTAAATGAGAGGCTTTTCTAATTCCAATACTCTCTCCTGTAGACCTTTTCGGTCTATCCGTGTTGGAAAACATTCCTTTCTGACTATCAACCTTCCTTTTAATTTACTTGATCCTTTTGAACTGATCACCATAGATAGAATGAATACACCTACAATTCCTTCCCTAGATGATCCACTTCATTTAGAGAAGAAAAAGGGTGAGTTGATTTTCCCTACTATAATTGAGCCAATGAACCTCAATTTTACATAGGGAGAAGTTTGGTTTGAGTTGAATGTTCTAGAAGAATGGTAATTGTCATGAATTTTATTGTGATGAAATTAATTCCTGACTAATGATGGGTAGAATGGTTTTTTCTAAATAGAGGTGATTCCATTGAAGGTTGGGGCATGGATTTTAACAGTTCATTGGGAATTTTAATGAAGAAAATGAATATTGGGTATGATGCATGATTAATGGTCGTAATGTTGTCATCTCTTATAGTCTCTGGGAAATTTGTTTATGTGTTCCTCAAGGAGATGTTGAAAATTAAATCTGTGGAACTATTCCTGATGATGTTGATTATTTTTTTGTAATGATACCTTGAATAAATTAATTAGTGATGAAATAGTTTTACGACTAGTTCCTCTAAGCCAGATGGAGAATTCCACATGATTTTCATGTTTATATAGCATTTGATTTTTCCAAGAAAAGGTGAATTTTCCATGAATATGTATCATGATGTTTATATTTTATATCTAGATAAAATGTGGGAAAATATTGACCTATTTGATTTATTTATTATTTATATAATGAAAATATGGAATCCATCTTCAAGGTAAGATGATTTAATTTACCCCTAAGTTTATCTCAACAATGCTCGAGGTCAAGGGTTTTAGTAAAGGAATTTTTGGAATCATCACTGAGATTTGGAGGTTTCTCCATTGGAAGAGTTATTTGAAAAATGATGAAAACCAACTAGAAAAAATGGAGAAAATAATGTTTTTATAATAGTTAGAGGATATAGGATGACATTGATCTAGTTGATCATCCATCTAGACTAACAAATTTTGTGGACCCTAGCATGGATCTTGTTGAAGTTGTTGTGTATTAAAATGAAGAAAAGGTGGCTAATACTTCTTGTGATAAGGAAATGAAATTTTATTGGATGAAGGTAGTGATAGTGATTTATATCATAGCTCCTATTATATATCATTTATTGCTTCTATTCATGAAAGGTCTCTTCATACTAGATAGAAACTATTAAAATAAGGAAGTGAGGAGAATGAAATTATTTTATCAAGTGAGGGAAAATTCATGTTTTATTCTAAATCATATAAAGAGAATAGAAATACCGATGACGAAGAAGAATGAGGTGGAGTAGAAGATGAGGAATATGATGGAAATGTAGATGGAAGTGAAAATTATTAATATTTTGATCTTGATGGTCCCAATAATAGAATTAGTGATCAGGATTGTGATATTCGTTAGGATCGTATCTCTTCTCCAATTCTATTTTCTTCTAGATATGAAGATAAACAATCCTAGTAAAAGATGTGGATAAATCACCTAGAGAATAGAATGAACCCTCAGTTGAGGGGGAGAAATCCTTAACATAGTGATCCGTCTAATCGATATTTTTTTTTGAGCTTGATGAACATGTTGTTGTTGAGAAAATAGTTGTGGTGAAAATATATGTTGTGGAGGTGAGTGTTGTACATGATATGGTTGCGCCAAAATTTACTAGTTCTAAAGGTATAAGATCTATTGCAATTCTTTATTAATGTTTGAAGGATTCTATATCATGGGAATGTGATATGTTTCATGGAAGTCCACCAATGAATTTTGGACCTAATCTTTGAGAGGCATGGGATCACGAGGGATCCTTAGTTGATAATATTGATGCTGCTGGGGATTTTTAAGTATTTGATTCTGAGATATTTCATACACTTTCCATTCCACCACTTCCATTTTATATTTCCATAAGAAGAGACATAGATTATATTTGGGAAAATATTCTTTTGGATTTTGGTTTTTTGTTAAAATATAAACATCCTTTGGTTCCTATGATCCGTGAAAAGGTTTCATTTCCTTTGATGGGGCTTGTAATTCAACATATCAAGAAAAATATTATGCTTCATATTAGAGAACCAAAAGTTGAAAAAAAAATTCACAAGTAATTTGGAATCATTGAAATATATAATAGAGGGAATAAGGTCTTCATTTGCAGACTACATAGAAGCCTTACTAGGGAGGATAACGAATCTTACATTCACCACATCTTCACCAAGTGAACCACTTCCACATCTAGTTGATATTGAAATGACTATATCAGTTTTAAGAGAAGATTTTCATGCTGATGCTACTTTAGGTGATGTGAGTAGCCTACGTCAGGAGACATTGATCAAAATTATGCATAATAGTGTCCATGTGCGCAAGATAGTCAGAGAGTAAATGAAATACACTAATTATGATATAATTAAAATCACTAAATCCATAATGTATTCCATATATTAGATATATAATAATAATGAGTTTAATTCAATTATTTTGTATCATGGTTAAAATATGAGGATTCCTCCTAAGACTCATGTGTTTAAAGAGAAAGTAAAATATGTAAAGATAATTAATCTTGTGCATAAGTGGATCATAGAAGGGATGAATGATATATATAATGATGTGGATCTTGCTGAAAACAACATTATGTGTTTCAGAAATATTATAAAACCATTTTTACATATTTTTGTAACTATTGTAGTAGATTAAGATTTCAATCCTATTAGATCACATCCGACTCCTCTCACATCTTCCCTATATTTCTTTAGGCCCATTGGAACCAAATACATAAATTCCCCCATTCGTGCTCATTTCAAAAAAATTTACAATATCTCATTGGGATGACATTAAACAGCTTAGACCAATCATTATCAGAGAGCCTCTTTCTATAACTGATGTTCTGATAACCATATTTGCCAATTTTTTAGACTGATGTCGATCAATCTACTTCAGAAAAAGAAAATGGAAAATCACCTTATTTTCCTTCAACTCTCATGAGATGCATTGATGTTGGATTTTTTTTATTTGATGGGGTTATTTTTGTATCAATTTTGGTTGTTCATGTTTTTAATGAACATATGGATAATTAGCTAGTTGATCGTATTTTATTTCATTCATTATATCTATTGTCTACTTCCTTTTTCTTATCAAAAAATGGGGGGATAATTTATGGAATTTATTTATTTAAATCGTATTATTTATTTGATACAATTCTAATATTATTTTCCATATATGTTTGATTTTTCCCTTGATACTATCATTTCATTGATGCCTTTATTTTTTCGATATAATTACCATTATTACATTATATATGTTACTTAATGATGTTATTTACCTTTTATTCCATGTTTTATTAAATACACAAATTTTTGATCATAAAAAATTGGTAAATTATTGGAACACTTGTTTAAATTATCACCAAATCATGGTCCTTATACTATTAAATATATTTATAACTTATAGATGTATTTTATAATATAAGACAGTTTGGAATTTTTTATGTCTTTGAATGAATCACCATTGAAATTGAGTCACCACCAAGGATGTATCATCCTTATACCTGAAGGGAAATTTGTTTATGTATTGAAATTACTTACCAAAATATAATTCATACAAAAAGAAATATTTTTCTGAAAAGCATGGGAAAGAGTAACTGACATAGGAGGAGTCACCTTTGAACCAAAAAATTGGAAAATATAGGAAAAACCCTACCATCAAAGATTTATTATTGATATTTGGATTATTTTTATAATGACATGCCACCAGACTTGAATCACCACTGAATATGAATTACCACAAAAATATAAATTTGGAAAAGTGTTGGAATAACCTAAGGTTGAGATGGGTTTTTTTTGACTCCCTAGTAGCCTATGTCACCAATTGATTTTCTCTCACCGTTTAGTGGAATCACCGCCAATATTTTTGTTTCTCTTTATTTTGAAATAAATATTTCTAGATAATATATTATGAAATTTAATTTTGGGAATTATTTTTAACGATTGTTCTTAATGGTTCCACAGATTTTCATTAATGTGTTTTTCATTCAACTAATTTGAGGAGTAGTGGATCCTGATGATTATTTCAAAATTATTATGTTAATATAAGTATCAAACTCCCTTATGTACTTACATATGGAGAGATAAATTACATGAACACATAAACATAGATATTCAATAACATTTGAAGAGATATATTGCTGAGATCATAGACACTGCAACATGTCCACACATCCAGCTGTTAGAAAGAAGAGCACATAGAACATTCAATTCATTCCCATAGTTAGAACAACAAATAGTTTACAACACACTAGTATACTAAAAATTTCAAAAACATGACTAAAGTTTCATTTCAAGCTACACTGAGATATTCATGAGCTTCAGATCTTATTATATATAAAAAAAAACATCTTCTCTACAACATTATGTTTTCTTTCTTTTTAATATATTTACATAACAAGAATATTGTGATTACATATATAAATATATATATTTATAACATGTACACAATCTCATTTTTTACAACTGTAAGATAATAGATATCTTCTCAAACACTCTTTACAAAGTGTAATGCCCCGACCCCAGTTACCCAGAGTCAGTGCATTAATTACATAACATTGGCATGATCACAAGAAAGATCAAATCTCGAAAGACCGATTGGTTTAGTAGCCTTGGAAACACTAGATATATTCATCAGTTTTACATTACATCATAAAATGAAAAACTACTATAACAACATACTGTCTCCATAATCCACACTCATATCCCCACATAACATCCCTGTAGGTCATTCATAATTTACTTCTTCACATCCTGGGAAAATAAAACATAGAAAAGGGGTGAGCTCAAATGCCCAGTAAGGATAACAATATAGCGGATACTTTCATAAATAAAAATAAACATTTGAGGCAATGTATAACTAAAACAAAAGCCTTTTAATATTTAACATCAACATAGTATGGCATAAATAAAATGAAATAATATCATTTACTTATTCACATGGATATTCTACTAATCGAATAATCACATGCAATATCAATAACCACTTTCATAATGATGGAATGCATAATGCCAGACTATCATAACCACATAGCCAAGGCCTCGTGCCAAGACTACAAATAAAATTTTGCCAAGGCCTTGTGCCAAGACACTAGTTTGTCTCATGATACCTACCGATGCATCGAGGAGCTATAGCGGGCTCCACCCATCACATATTAAGTCCCATGCATTCCCATATGAAAAGCTTTAAACATAACATAAACATTCCTATTAAAACTATCATATGAAATGTCAATACATTCACCATAAACCATGAATGGTATATAAAAAAATAGCACATCCACAGTCAAACATATCACAAAACCTTCAATACACTATAAAAGTTTTGTATCATAATATATCAACCTCAAATAAGCGTAAAATCCATTAAAGGATGTTGAGATAGATGAAATCAAAACTCTTTTTAAAGAAATATCTCTTTCTATGTTGAAATCATTTAAGAGACATATATTTATAAAATAAAACATTTTCTTTGAAAATATTCTTATAATCTTGTAAGGGAAGCTTTGACGATTTTATAACGGCGGAAAATAACCGCACCCGCCGTATAAGTTAAAAAAAACTTTCTTATCTTAATTCTTTCGAAAAGGTTAAAAAGAACCTTGTTTGGAAAACGACATAAAGATTCCCTTATAAACCTCTTATAAAAAGTCAAACAAGGGTATAAATGACATTAACCCATATTCTTTTAAGTATTAAAAATGTTTTGAAATACATTTTGAAGAAACATGGATGTGGATGATAACGAGATCCCAGTAGATTATTACGTATAAACAACCTCAGATAATGAAGAGATTGTGGAATAACCCTTACCTTGTACTTTTCCTTGGTTGGGGTAGGTTAACCTCATGTATAATGGTGGAATAATTGTTATTAGATTATAAAAGAATCATATACATTAATATGATATCATATAGGATCTTTTAATATTGATTTGATAATAATATCTTAGTATTATCGTTGTTTCGGGTGTTAACTTACTTGTTTTATTTTATATGTTTTGTTACGTAAGCCATGTTTGTAATGGATAGGTTGTATATTATTCATATACAGAATGATATAAAGTCCTTAAACATCATTTTTAAATCATCAAATGATAATTATACTTGAATGGATACGATGGAGAATGAATCTTATCGTGTTTGTGGAGACGGTAGTCCGTACGTACGCACGACCGACAATATCATTCTTTTGATATTAAAATAATATATAAATGGATGTTATATCATATATACAGAATAATTAACATGTTATATTTATTATTTACATGAGTTTCACATCATTATTATACCCATCCAAATAATAATATATTGAATAACAATTACACCACGACGTAGAGACGGTAAGCCGTACGTATGCGCGTATGGTGACAAGTTATTCAAAGGGTGGATAGAATACTGAATATGGTTGTACCATATTTATAATAACATCAAAGTATATGTGAGATACTGGAGTTATTATTTTAGAATGGTAAGAACAAAGAAAGAAGAAGGGGAAAAAGAAAGGAACTTGAAAAGGGGTGGTGAAAACATTACCTCTTTTTCGGGTTCTTCTTTTTGATTTGATCAAAAGGGCTCCATAGATTGGCTTTCAGATCAAACTAGGGCCTCCAGGTTGTAGTGAAGGAAGTTGGGAGAGTATTTGGGCAGGTTTTGGAGGAGCCAAGTGGCTTGAGAGGTGTGAGGAATGAGTAGAAGTGGTCTCCTTTTATAAGGGAGAGGAGGGGCTCTTTAGGAATGAGTGAAAGTATTACTTTATAATATAATTATATTCGGTTTATAATGGTCCAAAAATCATTGAGGTCGAAGATAATATGACTCATTTTCTAAAAAACATCAATCAATAAGAATTGGACAGGTTTTAAATAATATTTTAATCATTATAATCTTATTTATTTAAATGATTTATTAATGAGGTAAACATTTCATCATTATTGTGTCATTAATAATTTAAATTATTTGATGTCTAAAAATTATAAATAAAATATCATTATGTAGGAAATCGTTTTATCTTTCTAATGAATATTTATAATCGAAAATCCAACATGTATAACCCTATTTAAAAATTGTTCTTCTAAAAGATGTAAGCTTATGCCATTTTTATTTTTATTTTAACTTTATTAATGTAATGTGTCCCTACCACATACAAGTGGCTCTAATGGGTCCTAAAATCGACCCAAGGATGCCCATGGTCGGTTATGTGTCCACCAATAAGGTTAGGACACGTTTTAGGGTAATTTTGTATTATTATAATATTATTGTTTAACCCTTATTTACCGGATTTACCCTTTAACCATGGTAAATAAAATATTTACCGCAGTAATTATTCAAAATGTGTAAAAATAAAAGATACCTATTTACATAATTTGGACATCGTGATTCCAAATATGTAATCCATTTTTCCAAATTCAAAACACAGAAGTGGAAGAAATTAATTTAAAATTAATTCCCGTTGTTAAAATAAAAAGCGTGTTTTTAAGAGACAATAACTATCAAAAGAGTGACACTTGTTTATGTCTGGTTTAATTGTGAAACTATGACCAATGAAAAACATTAAATTAAATGGTAAAAATATATTCTAGATATACTTTAAAACCACTCAAATTCATAATTTATCAATATTAATTATTTTGATTAAAAAAGTTGATTTTAATTAAAATTTAGTAATTTTCACTATTCATCAAAATATAAAAGTTATCCGAAAAGTACCAAAATTTCACCCTAGGCTAATTTCAATATTCCGAATCCAAAAATGAAGTATATTTTGAAATATAAAATATATATGATTTCAAAAAGTAGGTATTACTATTCACGACGGCAAGTTTAATTAGTTGTGGTGTGTGTTAGAACTCGAGGTTGCGTACAACACACGCTATCGCATTATTTGAAGGGAAATGTACCGTGGAAGCTTGGGGTGTTACATTCTCCCCTCCTTCAAATAATTGCGTCCTCGCAATTTCTAGGTTATTACTGCATAAAAATACTCGGGTGGTTCTTCATCATAATTTCCTCGGGTTCCCACGTTGCCTCTTCCATCTTATGATTTCTCCACAAAACTTTTACCAGACGTGTCGTCCGGTTTCTCAGTACTTGTTCTCTTGTATCAAGAATCCTGACAGGCTCTTCACAATAAGACAGATCGGGTTCCAGTTCTAATTCCTCATAGGTGAGTACATGCGTTGGGTCAGGCATGTATTTTCTCAACAGAGATACGTGGAACACATCGTGAACTTTGGAGAGACTTGGCGGCATTGCCAATCGGTAAGCTACAGCCCCAATTCGTTCTGGAATTTCGAAAGGTCCGATGTACCTGGGTCTCAATTTACCTTTCTTACCAAAACGTATGACTCCCTTCCATGGAGATACCTTCAGGGAAACATGATCACCGACTTGAAATTCCAAATCCTTCCTTCGATTATCGGCATAGCTCTTCTGCCTACTTTGAGCTGCTTTGATGTGATTTTGGATTACCTTCACCTTTTCCACCGTTTCCTCCACCAGTTCCGGGCCTACAAGTTTTCTTTCACCAACATCATCCGAACCGGTTGGTGTACGACATCTCTTTCCATATAACGCTTCATATGGTGCCATCTGAATACTCTAATGGAAGATATTGTTATAGGAAAATTCTACCAGAGGTAAATATTGATCCCACATACCCTGAAAGTTAAGTGAGCAAGATCTCAACATGTCTTATAAGGTTTGAATAGTCCGTTCTGATTGTCCATCTGTCTGAGGGTGGTAAGCAGTGCTCAAATAAAGTTCAATATCCAGGGATTTCTGAAGACTTTTCCAAAATCTTGAAGTAAAACGGGGATCACGATCAGAAACAATCGATAGAGGTACTCCATGAAGTCTCACAACTTTATTAACATATAGTCTTGCTAGACGTTCCAGGGGTAGATCTTCTCTTATAGCAAAAAAATGTGCTGACTTGGTAAGACGATCAACAATAACCCATATTGCATCGTTCCTTCTAGGAGTCTTTGGTAGCCCCATGACAAAGTCCATCGTAATATTGTCCCATTTCCACTCCGGTATGGGAAGAGGTTGCATGACTCCTCCAGGCTGTTGCCTTCCAGCTTTCACTTGTTGACAAACCATACATCATGACACAAAATCAGCAATATCCCTCTTCATGTTGTCCCACCAAAAATGTTCCTTCAAATCTCTATACATTTTGGTGCTCCCAGGGTGTATAGAGAAATTGGAACTATGAGCATCATCCAGCAATTCCCTTTTCAGATCAGGTAAATCGGGAACACAAAGTCTCTTCCCAAATTTCAAAATTCCATCTTCATACACAAAGTCTCTCAATTTCCCATCATTCACAGCTTTAATCTTCTTCTGAAATTCTTCATCATCGGTCTGAGAACTCTTAATCCTTTCTAGTAAAGATGTTTTGGCAACCATTTGAAAAAGCATTGATGTTTCACCTTCCCTGGTTATTCCCATGTCCATCTTCACTAGATCCATGAAAATTGGATCCCTTTCAATTCTCATCTTGTTCAAAACTCCATGGTCTTTTCTGCTCAAAGCATCTGCCACCTTGTTTGCCTTCCCCGGGTGGTAGTGTATTGTACAATCATAATCCTTGAGTAATTCAAGCCATCTCCTTTGCCTAATGTTGAGTTCTTTTTGTGAGAAAATATACATCAAACTCTTGTGATCAGTATAAATCTCACATTTTTCACCATAGAGGTAGTGCCTCCATATCTTCAAAGCAAAGATCACAGCTGCTAACTCAAGATCATGAGTAGGATAGTTTTGTTCATAAATTTTCAACTGTCGTGATGCATAGGAAATAACTCTATCATTCTGCATAAGGACACAACCAAGTCCGTTCTTTGATGCATCACTATAAATAATGAACACATCATTCCCCGATGGTAGAGTAAATATAGGAGCATTGAATAATCTTCTCTCCAGTTCTTCGAAACATTCTTCACACTCTTTTGTCCAAACAAATTTAACCCCTTTACGTGTGAGCTTCGTTAATGGGTTAGCCAATCGAGCAAAATTCTGGACGAAACGTCGATAATAACCTGCCAAACCAATAAAACTACGTACCTCAGTTATACTCGTAGGTGCTGGCCATTCTTGGATTGCCTTGGTCTTAGAAGGATAAACAGAGATTCCATCTTTAGAGAAAATATGGCCAAGAAAAGAAATATCCTGAAGCCAGAATTCACACTTGCTAAACTTCCCATATAATTCATGCCTCCTCAGAGTCTTCAAGATAATGCGCAAGTGATTTTTATGATCTTCGTAGGTTTTGAAGTATACCAAGATATAATCAATAAATACCACCACAAATTCAACTAGATACTCCTTGAAAACTCTATTCATCAGATCCATGAATACAGAGGGTGCATTAGTCAATCCAAACGGCATTACAGTAAACTCGTAATGCCCGTACCTGGTTCGAAATGCTGTCTTTGGAATGTATTCCTTCTTCACACACAACTAATGGTATCCAGATCGAAGGTCAATCTTTGAATAGTATTGAGCTCCATGTAGTTGGTCAAATAAATCATCAATAAGAGGTCGGGGATAATTGTTCTTTATCGTTATAGCATTGATCTCCTTGTAGTTGATACATAACCTCATAGATCCATCTTTATTTTTAACAAAAAGAACAGGGGCTCCCCATGGAGAAACACTAGGGCGAATAAATCCCTTATTACTCAATTCCTCTAGTTGTTTCTTTAGTTCGACTAATTCTACAATGGCCATTACATAAGGGGTCTTCGATATATGCCTTGATCCAGGAATCAAATCAATGGAAAACTCAACTTCTCGTTCTGGAGGATGTCCAGGTAAATCATCCGGAAATACATCTAAAAATTCTTTCACAACAGGTACATCCTCTATTTGAACATTCCTTTCCTCACCGACAGTTATTTCATTCTCTTCCTCCCCAATAATTTAATTAAGTTGAGCTACTGGGGGTGGATCTAAATAAGAATTAGGTGGTGACGATTCTGCTCTAAAAATAAGCTGTTCCTTATCATTATCATCAAGAATCGTAACCTCTTTCTTCTTACAATAAATCTTCACATCATAGTCTGAAAGCCAGTCCATACCGAGGATTATATCAAACTCAATCATAGGTATGACGATGAGATCAACAGATAAAGAAAATTTATGTGCTCTAATGGGGACTGATTCACAAAACTTTGTTGCAATGATACTTCCCTTAGGAGTTTTAACTGACAACTCCCTTATTAAATCAAATTGGAAATATCTAATTTTCTTAGCAAACTGGGAAGATATGAAACAATGCGATGATCCAGAATCAAATAATTCATTTGCTAAACTTGAGGAAACCATTAAATTACCTGCCACCACCTCTTTCAGAGCTTCTACCTCAGCAGTAGTGATAGCATAAGCCTGGCCTTGATCCCTTGGCCTTTTCTGAGGTAAGTTATCCTGATGCTTAGGACATTCATTTTCATAATGCCCCATCTCCCTGCAATTGTAGCACTGAACGTTGGTAGCTTCCTTCTTCCCCTTGCAATCATGAGCTTGGTGGCCTTTTTCACCACACTTGTAACAGACTCCCATTCCCTTCAGGCAAGTACCAGGGTGTTTCTTCCCACATTTACCACAGGATGGATATTCAACCTTTCCCTTCTTCCCCTTATTTCCATTCCCAGATTGATCAGCAGGTCTCTTCTTCTCTTTCTTTGCTTTAAAGTCATTAGACTTAGAGAATTCATTTTCGGTCTTGATAGTACATGAGACAATGTCTTCGTACGATGAAAAGGATTGTGAGACTAATGCTCGACGGAGAAATGGTTTTAACCCATCAAAGAAACGATCAATATTACTTATTTGGTTACGTATATAATCACCAGCGTACCTTGCTAACCGTGTAAAGTTAGCCTCATACTTTGCGACATTCTCATCCTCCTTCTGTCTCAGACTTAGAAATTGCCTTTCCATATCTGATCGATGGTCGCGAGGAAAGTATTTTTCTAAAAAAAGATCTTTGAACTCCCTCTATTCCATATTTGGTACTTCATCATCTTCCTTCGTATTTTGAATCAATGACCACCATTGATCAGCATCTCCAGTGAGGCGGTAAACTGCCATGATAACTTTTTTCCCTTTCACTGCTCCCCAAAGCCTGAAATATTTTCTCTAGGGAAAATATCCATTGCTCAGCTACTAAGGGATTTGTACTCCCATTGAACGTTGGTGGCTATTGCCTCATGAATCGATCTAACATTGATCCTCCAGCTGCGGATCAGTGTGCTCCATACGGGTAAGGTTATTATTCATAACCTGAGTAAGTTGTCCCAGTATGGTGATTAGCTGATCGGCTCCAGTTGCATCACCAGCTCCACTATAATTATCTTGAGCAGGAGGGAAATCCCTACATAGAGTGCGTGCATTGATACAGTTTTCATTTCTTCCACTAGGCGCCATTTCTAAACAATGGCATAAACTAGATCAGTTTATGAATCAAAATACATAATCCCATACTTATAAAATACTTAACATAAATTGAACTATTTATGGATATAATCCATAATCATAAAAAAAAATTCTTTGAGGAATTATATACTCATAATCCCTTCAAAATTATTTGTAAAGAAAATGAGGGTTATCCTAAGCATATCCCTCGGGAGTGTCGTAACCAAGAGTGCAGCAAGGCCCGTTGTCGTGCACCAGTTCCCGTTCGAGTCTAGCTCAAAGCGGTGTTTTCGGGTTTTACCCCTAGGTACATTTGTGCCAGAGCCGCCTCTACCTGATCGTATCCAGACAGGGATGTATTGCTCGGAAAACTCACAAAATCTCTACAATACCAAAATTCTAGGAAGTTCTTCTATACTAATCCTCAAAGTTCATCTTAGGTCTACGTTCTCTAATCAGAGTTTATCTAAATCTAGCTTCCAAGGTTTGTACTAAACTTCCTCTGATACCAACTGTAACGCCCCGACCCCAGTTACCCAGAGTCGGTGCATTAATTACATAACATTGGCATGATCACAAGAATGATCAAATATCGAAAGACCGATTGGTTTATTAGCCTTGGAAACACTAGATATATTCATAAGTTTTACATTACATCATAAAATGAAAAACTACTACAACAACATAATGTATCCATAATCCACACTCATATCCCCACATAACATCCCTGCAGGTCATTCATAATTTACTTCTTCACATCCTGGGAAAATACAACATAGAAAAGGGGTGAGCTCAAATGCCCAGTAAGGATAACAATATAGCGGAAACTTTCATAAATAAGAATAAACATTTAAGGCAATGTATAACTAAAACAAAAGCCTTTTAAACTATAACTTCAACATAGTATGGCATAAATAAAATGAAATAATGCCATTTACTTATTCACATGGATATTCTACTAATCGAATAATCACATGCAATATCAATAACCACTTTAATAATGATGGAATGCATAATGCCAGACTATCATAACCACATAGCCAAGGCCTCGTGCCAAGACTACAAATAATATTTTGCCAAGGCCTTGTGCCAAGACACTAGTTTGTCTCATGAGACCTAGCGATGCATCGAGGAGCTATAGCGGGCTCCACCTGTCACATATTAAGTCCAATGCATTCCCATATGAAAAGGTTTAAACATAACAGAAACATTCGTATTAAAACTAGCATATGAAATGTTAATACTTTCACCATAAACCATGAATGGTATATAAAAAAATAGCACATCCACAGTCAAACATATCACAAAACCTTCAATACAATATAAAAGTTTTGTATCATAATATATCATCCTCAAATAAGCGTAAAATCCATTAAAGGATGTTGACATAGATGAAATCAAAACTCTTTTTAAAGAAATATCTCTTTCTATTTTAAAATCATTTAAGAGACATATATTTATAAAATAAAACATTTTCTTTGAAAATATTCTTATAAGCTTGTAAGGGAAGCTTAGACAATTTTATAACGGCGGAAAATAACCGCACCCGCCGTATAAGTTAAAAAAAACATTCTTATCTTAATTCTGTCGAAAAGGTTAAAAAGCACCTTGTTTGGAAAACGACGGAAAGATTCCCTTATAAACCTCTTATAAAAAGTCAAAAAAGGGTATAAATGACTTTAACCCATATTATTTTAAATATTAAAAATGTTTTGAAATACATTTTGAAGAAACATGGATGTGGATGATAACGAGATCCCAGTAGATTATTACGTATAAACAACCTCAGATAATGAAGAGATTGTGAAATAACCCTTACCTTGTACTTTTCCTTGGTTGGGGTAGGTTAACCTCATGTATAATGGTGAAATAATTGTTATTAGATTATAAAATAATCATATACATTAATAAGATATCATATATGATCTTTTAATATTGATTTGATAATAATATCTTAGTATTATCGTTGTTTCGGGTGTTAACTTACTTGTTTTATTTTATATGTTTTGTTACGTAAGCCATGTTTGTAATGGATAGGTTGTATATAATTCATGTTCAGAATGATATCAAGTCCTTAAACATCATTTTTAATTCATCAAATGATAATTATACTTGAATGGATACGATGGAGAATGAATCTTATCGCGTTTGTGGAGATGGTAGTCCGTACGTACGCACGAGCGACAATATCATTCTTTTGATATTAAAATAATATATAAATGGATGTTATATCATATATACAGAATAATTAACATGTTATATTTATTATTTACATGAGTTTCACATCATTATTATACCCATCCAAATAATAATATATTGAATAACAATTACACCACTACGTGGAGACGGTAAGCCGTACGTACGCACGTATGGTGACATGTTATTCAAAGGGTGGATAGAATAATGAATATGGTTGTATGATATTTATAATAACATCACAGTATATGTGAGATACTGGAGTTATTATTTTAGAATGGTAAGAACAAAGAAAGAAGTAGTGGAAGAAGAAAGGAACTTGAAAAGGGGTGGTGAAAACATTACCTCTTCTTCGGGTTCTTCCTTTTGATTTGATCAAAAGGGATCCTTAGGTTGGCTTTCTGATCAAAATAAGGCCTCTAGGTTGTAGTTAGGGAAGTTGGGAGAGTATTTGGGCAGGGTTTGGACGAGCCAGGTGGCTTGAGAGGTGTGAGGAATGAGTAGAAGTGGTCTCCTTTTATAAGGGAGAGGAGGGGCTCTTTAGGAAAGAGTGAAAGTATTACTTTATAATATAATTATATTCGGTTTATAATGGTCCAAAAATAATTGAGGTCGAAGATAAGATGACTCATTTTCTAAATAACATCAACCAATAAGAATTGGACAGGTTTTAGATAATATTTTAATCATTATAATCTTATTTATTTTAATGATTTATTAATGAGGTAAACATTGCATTATTATTGTGTCATTAATAATTGAAATTATTTGATGTCTAAAAATTATAAATAAAATATCATTATGTAGGAAATCTTTTTAGATTTCTAATTAATATTTATAATCTAAAATCAAACATGTATTACCCTATTCAAAAATTGTTCTTCTAAAAGATGTAAGCTTATGCCATTTTTATTTTTATTTTAACTTTATTAATATAATGTGTCCCTACCACATACAAGTGGCTCTAAGGGTCCCCAAATCGACCCAAGGATTCCCATGGTCGGGTATGTGTGCACCAATATGGTTAGGACACGTTTTAGGGTTATTTTGTATTATTATAATATTATTTTTTAACCCTTATTTACCGGATTTACCCTTTAACCATGGTAAATAAAATATTTACCGCAGTAATTATTCAAAATGTGTAAAAATAAAAGTTACCTATTTACATAATTTGGACATCCTAATTCCAAATACGTAATCCATTTTTCCAAATTCAAAACAAAGAAGTGGCAGAAATTAATTTAAAATTAATTCCCGTTGTTAAAATAAAAAGCGTGTTTTTAAGAGACAATAACTATCAAAAGATTGACACTTGTTTATGTCTGGTTTAATTGTGAAATTATGTCCAATGACAAACATTAAATTAAATGGTAAAAATATATTCTAAATATACTTTAAAACCACTCAAATTCATAATTTATCAGTATTAATTATTTTGATTAAAAAAGTTGATTTTAATTAAAATTTAGTAATTTTCACTATTCATCAAAATATAAAAGTTATCCGAAAAGTACCAAAATTTCACCCTAGGCTAATTTCAATATTCCGAATCCAAAAATGAAGTCAATTTGGAAATATAAAATATATATGATTTCAAAAATTAGGTATTACTATTCACAACAGCTAGTTTAATTAGTTGTGGTGTGTGTTAGAACTCGAGGTTGTGTACAACACACGCTATCGCATTATTCGAAGGGAAACGTACCGTGGAAGATTGGGGTGTTACACAAAGGTTTTCCCATGTATTGTGGAAGAGGTACCTATATGGTATGAGTATGTTTTATTCCCACATGTTTTTTTAGAAGAGGCCCTATATATCCAAGAAAGAATTTCTATTGAAAACCTGATCCATGTTTTGGATCATTGATCATGATTTAAAATATTCTTTAATATTGGTGATTATCATGGGGAGAATATTATGTCTCAAATTTAGACTAAATCTCTTGTTTTCATTTTTGTATGTTTTTTATTTATAATATTTTATATGATTATTTTTTAAAGAATGAGAAACAACTAAATTATTTGATAATCATAATTAGTGTTTATATCAGTATTTTATTATGTTAATTTATTTGAGATGCTAGAATATTTTTAGATATTATTTTAACTGAAATTTAGAAAAACATTGAAAAATATTTAAAAAATTCAGAAAATATATTGATGTTGTATTATGGTAAATAGGCCTATTTTCAATTAAATTTAGGAACTTTACAAAGAAATATTATTGATATATTTTTTAGGAACTCTATTCACCACTCTCGTTAGATAATCACTATGACCAAAAGTCGTTATGATTGGACTTGCATCGAATAGTTTAAGGTTATGTTTCTTTCATGGTTGATTCTTATTTTATGCAAATAGAGTTTAGACTATGGGTACAATGATTCTTGTAATTGGTTAGGCGTCATGGAGAAGTGAAAACATGATGTGTATGGGGGCCAATGAGACATGATACCATCCCAAAAATTCCTAGGAAGGATTTCACATGATTTATATTAATGAATCTTGCAATATAGGTTCACAATTTATGGTCATAGAGTTCAAAATAATGATGGGGACAAGGGGTGAAGTATTTATGGCTATGCCTAAATAAAATAGTTTCGGAATCAGTACATATCCCATAAGAATGGGAATCAATCCACATTTAGTATTGGCTGTTGATGCACACAAATTAATGTCATATGGTATCAACCAAAGGGAAAAAGGGAATCCAAGGATGTCTGTGAAATAGGAGATTTAAGGTCATACATGAATGGGAAAAAGGGGACATCTACCATGTGATGCGATCTTTATGCTAATTTATCATAGTTTAATGTTATAGTAATAGGACAAAGGTGAAATAAAATTAAATTCATGACCCATGGACTAAGAGAGGTCAATTTGAAGGGAATATGTGTTGTACATGAGAGGCATAATCCAACCTGAATGTAGCCAAAGAGGCTCATCTAAAACACTTAAACATTTAAATGGACTGTTTATAGTCTAAGGTCATTATTCTTGGACCATCATAGAGGTAAATGATCCAACTGGTTAATAAATTTATTGTTGGTATTGAAGAAAAAATGTCTTAGGTACCACTATGTATCATATAAGGATTGTAATCAATCCATATCTATTTATAGAACATGACGTGTTAAGGGAAAAACACTGGTGGGGGAATCATATACAATTTTAAAAAGGAAATGACTCAAAGATACCTTATTCTATATAGATCCTCGATGCATCGACAGGTTCTGATGATACAAATAAGTTGTCCAAATAAAAAATGATTCAATCTTTAGTATTATCTTTTTTGTAAAATGATTTTATGGAATAGGTTTTCATGTTCCCTATACATGACACACAATAATTAAGAATTTCCATCATTTATATTTCAATTATTATTTTTCACTGATATTTTGTGTTGAAAATTATATTGATATAGTTCATTATTAGTTTGTTGAGTAGATATCAAGGGATTCATTTTCTTATAATAACATATTAATTTTTCCTTGTCATGTTATTTTCTGTAATGTGTTAATAGTTATTTATCATTTGGTGTTAATTTATTCTCACCGATTTATTATTGCTTCCACATTACATACCCTATCTGAGAATTTGATCTCAACCTTATTATGTTTTCCTTTCCCAGGTTATGAAGAAGAATCCTTTGAATGAATTTCAAGGATTATATTTATTACTTTTTTCTATCTATTATGTGGTATTTTTTATATAAATTTTTTTATGGTTATCATGTATGTATTTTGGCATTCTAAGACTATTAAATTGAACATTCCTTCAGGATTTGATTCATTTTAATCCTGGTAATGTAATAAAATAATTCACTGCTTCCAGGATTTGAGTTTAGGGGTATTATAATCTAATTAGGTGGAAAATCTTATTTAACATGGGTGGAAGACATAAGATCTCCCCCAAATTTTGGAAATCTTATCTTCACCCCCATCAACCAGATGGGTGACCCACTATAGAATCTGACCCACTTCCACTCAATTTGATGAAATATGTTGGGAACCTCATAAAAGTAAGAGGAATCCAAGATCTGATTGTTTATTTAGACATAGGAAGGGAATACGTTATTCTATTTCATCCATTTACCCATTACAACCATCATTGATTGGGAATACCTCTATAAGAAGTTTCACTAGAAGATTAGCTTCTTCATGAAAAAATGCAATGTAATCATTTTAATGTGAAAGAATATTCCTTAATAATGACTCAAAAACATTATCTACAAATGGAAGGGCCTCACACATTTACTCAATATTCCTCTGATTGTAGAAAAGATACTGATTATGTGCACGAAGAATGTCAAGACTGAGCAATTCCCTACCATTATCACATAAATCATCCTTGGAGGATTATAGGACCTCTCTAAAAAAGTTCAATTCCTAATATAATCCTTGATGAAATCCATGTGGGCTCATCCATTACCCCTTCCATGTATAGATATAAGAACTACTAAGGTAGATAATGCTTCCTCCAACAAGTATAATCCCTCGTGCCTCTAGAGATATTGCTATTAAAATCTCACCCAACAAAGCCACACCAAGTGAAGTATCCTCCCAATGATCAAACTCTCCAGGTATAAAATTAACAATTGCCTCCTTTTCAATAACAACCACATTGATTAGGAAATATGGCACCAAAAACTCATCGGGCTAGATCCCCTTTTCATGGAAAGGCTCAAAGAGTTCCCTTCAAAGATAAGAGAAACTAGACTATCACCTTGAGGTATGAACATGTTACTGGATATTTATAGAGTGCCTCCGATCATGGTATTTTGAAGCTGTGAGAGTGTATGAATCCCCATGAGTATGGTCTCAATGATCTCCCTAACTAATGCCCTTATCACAGGATCAATGGACATACTATCAAGCAATGCTATGTTTTCAAGGATTGGCTTCAGGACCATGTGGACAATGCTGAAATTAAGCTGAGATATGTTCCAACATGGGTAGAAAACATCTTCATTGAGCATAAAAATGACATCAATGTTTCCATATAAAGGTAATAGTTTTCCCACTAAAGACTCAAAATTTTGATGACTGTTGGGCTCGTATAGAAGTTTCCCTTTCCCCTGGCATCATCAATGACCCTTTTAGCTGGTCTAAATCGCCTGATGATACAATTACTTTTTGATGATTACTTCTTCATCCACATCAAATCCTTCCACATCATAGAATTGTAAGACCTGGTAGAAAAAAGAAAATAAAATCCCCCAATGGTGTTGATGACTTCCCTAATTCTTAGGAATTTCATGCCTACAATATTTGAAAACACCCCCAGGGTCTTCCAAACATTGGAAGACCCCTATTATGATGACTATTGAGAGTATACCTTTTTTATTAGCATCGAGTTAATGGATCCCGTAATGGTCCTTGAAGATGAAGAATTATTGGAAAGCTCTCAGAGCGGCCCCAACTGATGTCATCAGAGAAGTGGTCAACATTATCAAAATTGACTAAGTGGTTCAAGTCAGGTCATGAATTAAAATCTAATCGAACAACATGCTCTTCATAGTTCTAAATAGGAACGGTCTTTCCAACCCACTCCACCATAATCAGTGAAAAAGTTGATAGTGCTTCATGACCTCGAAAAACAGATGTGGCCACAACATGTTCGACCATACCCAGCTAATATTAGGAATTATCCAACAAATATTCAAACATTTGTGGTTCTTGGTGAGTTATCTGATGAGTACAAATTAATTTACACCACTATTCAAAAAAATGGCTCAGCCATCAGTTCCGAACGTTAATGTTTCTAAATGAAATCACCCTACGAGCATAAATGTGTGATTCACTGAAAAGTATGATTTTGTTAAGAACCTCTATAGAATTTATGAAAATTTGTTGATCTTGAGGCCCTCATCCTATTAGTAGAGAAGTTTGGGGCCCTAAAAGAATCCATAGCAATCTTCTCCAGTTTGAAATAGGGGTAGTGGTTTTTGTGACCTTATATGATGGGGATATTGAGTAAGAAGAATATCAAGACATCTTTAATTTATAGGGAGAAGATAGGGCCTTCCATTTGAAGGGAAAAATCCTTCCACTATACAGCACTGACTTGCTCAATGGTGTGGAGGTTCAACACTTACTATTTGACACGTGTTCCAGGATAAATATCATGCCATCCTAGATGCTCTGAAAAGTGGGACTCACTAAAGAAGACTTCAACCCCCTTGACATGAGGATTTTTGGGTTATGAAAGGACAATTCAGATACCTTGTGTAATAATCAGATTGATGATCCATTTGTGGACTAATAGTATTCATTGAGTTCACGTTGGTCTCAAAAGACACAACATAAAAAGAATTTATTTGTAGAACATTGCTCTGTCTTCATGTAGTAGTCCCCTCCATGTATCACCACATCCTCAAGTACCCACTCAATGGTTGAGTATTAATGATTTAAGGTGATGCGTCTCCCTTTGACTATTGTGAATCACATTATTGGGATGGTTTATATTATAAGATAAAGGATAATTAGGTTCATAACAATGAGGATGAGCATGACAATGATGTAGCTAGACCATGGTAAGATTTAGATAATGATTTTATCCTCCCAATTCACTGGTTTGATGCTACGATTCAAAAAATGGGGTAATAATTTTTCATTTTTGGGAGGAATGGATTTGTGTCCCTATGTATGAATAATTTCAGAATATTACCTAATATTCTTAAAAATTATAGGCTCATGTGATACTATAACCTCATACCCTTATGTGGCATCATGATGTCCTCCCCATAGCTACAACTTCACATTACTACCACTTGATTTGCTAAGTCAGTTTGAGTTGAAAGAAGACGAACTACCACAATAGATTTGACATCAAGCATGAATGTTGAATTTGAAGGACGATTGTATCTGTTCTATAGCATCTGACACCATGGTTTAAACAATGATGGATTTTTCTAGTGAAGATTCCACATCTACCCAAGCTGGCACTAGTGTTCCCCCAAAATTAGTCAGTCCAGATGATCTGTATCCTCCAAAAGATTTCCCTTTATCATATGATGAATATCATTTTTAATATTCCCCTAACTCATTTGAAGAGGTATTCTCTACCACTATAGATGTTATGATTCATGTTAAACATGGAACTAAAGCTGATCTAAGGCCTTCCCAGTTCAGTGCAGAAATGCCCACATAGGATCTACATCATCAAGTAGACTTCCAAAAGAAACATCATGACTTATTTTCTTGGATTTATGAAAATAGTTCATAACTAGAAACTCAGTTAATAGTCCACAATCTTAGTCACCTTGTTAGTCATCGTGGTTTGAGGAAGCCTCCTCATAAATATGTAGCCTTATCATGGTGGCATGGTCAAGGATGATGTTTATAATCAAAGGAAAGCTTGATTTTTAAATGATGTTCAGTACCCAATGTGGATATCCATAATGGTTCCATTTAAGAGAAAGAATAAAATGATTAGAGTCGTTATAAAATATTTGGATATCAATTATCATTTCTTGAAAGATGATTTTCCCCTTCCATTTAAGGATTTATATATCAAAACAACAGCTAGGTTCCATTCACTCTCTTCAATTGATTGGTATTCTGAGTAATATAATATCCATATACACCCCATAGATGAATATAATTCCAAATTTACAGTTAATCAAGGAACCGTCTATTATAAGGTTATCAACTTTGGTCTAATGAATGCAAGAACTACATATCAATGGCTCCTATGATGCATCTTCAAATTGATCGTTAGGATGCTAGTGGAATGATTATTTTATGACTTTTTGATGAATTCTTGACAACATCATGACCATCTTATATATCGTGATATTTTTTTGGGATTCCTCTTCTCCCAACATTAGACGATGATCCTCTTGAAGTGTTTTTTTGGGATTGTTTTATGATTTTTCTCAATTACATCATCAGATATAGAGTTATGATGATAGATAATGATATGATAAAAAATTTTAGTTAAATGATTATTAGGAGAAATATACATGAGGTATGACTTCTATATGTAAACATAGCCTCCATACATTGATTTATCTCAAATATGGAAGGATATTTTTTTCCCTTTTATAGAATTCCGAAGAAAGGTGTTGTCTACCACTAAGATGAAGAGTGAAATACCTCCTTCAAAGAATTCAAGTAGTATTTTCTACAACCTCCTGTTTGGATATGACCATTCCAAGGGAACCATCTACTCCACTACATGAACACCTAGGAACTCTCACTCATTGTCTTTCATTACGAGAATAATAATAATGGAATAAAGAATATTTTATAATAACTCAATCCCACACTCCTCGACAATGATTATAAATACTTTCATATCGAGAAGAGTTTTCCCATGTATGTTTTTCTAGTGGAAAATTTTTCAAATTATTTTTATCATCAAGAGATACATATGGTGTCCTACATGGATCTGTTAATATATATCTTTAATCCTATGGTGTTGACGGGATGACTTGAATGTTGGTAATTGATTATTTAGAACAATGATGCTAGATTTTTTCTACATAAATCCACCAAGTTCAATTCATTATATGTAATTAAGTAATAACTTTCTTCCCCCGAAGAGAAGCCATTGGATGTCTATTTCCAGGATGATTCCATTTTATTAGAGGAGTAGGCTATTCCATGATGGAAAATTCATTTTGATGGTGAATTCAAGATTAAATGCAGTTGATCTCTCAATGATCCCAAAAATAATATTATAGATCAAGGAATCATTTTCATCACTCCCTCATAGTCTATAATTCCCTAATTATTCCTATAGTAAGATGTTTGTAATAATAATGAGGTAGAATATTAGGCTCCTGTTACTGGTATAAATTTGGACAACAATATTGATGTCTCCCAATTACATGTGAAGGGATACTCTGAGATAGTAATCAAAATAAATAAATGGTGATTACGTTGTTAGGATGGTGGAGGTCGTACCCCTTCTTTAGCACACTCTCCAGCTGATGAACGAGTTCCTTTCTCAATCAGAGATGAATCATGTTCCCCGATCACTGAATGGTTGAGCAGATTCCCTAGCCATTCTGTTTTCCTCTCATAAAAGAATGAATTAGAAGATATTATCATCCATTCAATTCAGCGAAGGTTCATCACCCTTGTAATATCAGTTTACAAGGATATCTTGTAGGTAAAACACCAATCTTTTAATGCTTCTACATTAGGACCAATTATCCCCCATACAAGTTAAAACATCTAATAGGACATTACCCTTCCCCGGGTATCTAAATATGGGTGTTCTCCAATGGATATAGTCAAACTTTTTCGTATCCATCAATGTGTAGTTTAGATCACCCTTCAGAGTGGGCCTAATCTTGAGTAGGCTTAATATAGTTGTGAATTTGATGGAATTATTCAATATTTTTAAAAAGGAGATGAGAATCCCCATTTCATGTAGGATGTTTATGCTCGGTCTTATTCTACTCATCGGACATGGTTTGACCTCTCCTACAAATTTTTACTGTCTGGATAATTTTATTCCACCATGGTCAATGACATCGTTAATTTAACCATGAGTTTTCATGAACAATAGATTCATACAGAATTTGTGCATCATCCACAAATGCCCCTCCACAGAACCGAGTATTCATGGCCTTTTTCAATGTTGGGACTCGATGTTCTGGAATTGTGTCAACTAGCAATAACTCTCTAGTGTTGGTTCATTCTAACTATAATAGATTAATTTTCCATGTTGGAAGAAGTAATTACTCTTAAGGAACTCAAGGACTAATCAGGGGTTTAATTATTGAGATCCCACATCATCTATTAGTTCACATTTCCATACACAAATCTCAACAACAATGAAACCAAAATCTAGGAGGATGAGATAAAGAAGTTATACTTGATGTAAAACATCTATTCTGACCATATATCTCGCTACCCTGAATAAGAAAATATATTGATCAAGGAATTTATCAAAACTTTATCCAACATTCTAAAGAAGATGATGGTCTAGAACTAGAAGTGCTTTCATGATAATCTCTCCATTATTACTGGGTATTATTGGAAGAAGACCCACAATTACCCTTGAATACTCCATATTACCTGCTGAATGGAATAGAAATTGTCCATCCCATCAAGATCCAGTTTCTATCACCCACGAAAACAATCCATGACTAGTAGACTGTAGATAGGACGATATAATTTCAACTAGATGTGATGGAAACTATTGAAAATGACATGCTTCATGGCTTGCATAATCCCGATAACTACTAGAAAAAAATAGCCAGAGTGTTCAATAACAAATTTCACCTCTGCACCTTCATCCATGGTTACATGGTAATAGCTCTTTGAACAATGATGATACCTGAATGAAACTCAAAAAAGGTGGAACCTAAGTGGTAAATTCCATACATCATTTACAAGGTATTTCTTAATGGCATGTGATCTTTGATCACTATGGTAGGGGATCATATCACTTATAAAACAACACCAACTACATTGTATAGGATATGGAAGTCAGAGAATCACATCTATAAACTATGTGAAGGCCTTCGTGGAAATGTTTGGTGTGTCATCGAGCCCCTTTGGCCCTAATTTGTGTTATGGTTTTCACTCAGCCACACCACCATACTCATATCAAGGAACCCTTACACCATGGTCAAAACTCATTGACCATAAGGGAATATACCAAGGTCTTCGATACATGAACAGAAACTATTTTTAGTGGGTCAATACATTATGACGTTAAACTATTTGCATCGCCTAATGTCCAAGATATATGACTTTAAACTGCATGGTGTTGGTGTCCAGGAAGCACAACATCAAACTGTGATGCAATGGAGGTCCTCTCTGTTTGACCATAAAAAAACATATCAACATCCTAGTTCCATGATGTTAAACTACATAACAACAAACATCCAAGGAACGTGATGTTAAAAATTACACTTGGTATGATCTCTATGACTATAAACTAAAAGTTCATGTTCAGGCACCATAATTTTAAACAATGTGCAAGTATTTATTAGGAGTTTATGTTCTGAATGGGCCCCTTGGTCCAAATTCACACCAGGCTGTAGCTACCGTATCATGAACATCCCTTTAAGAACACTTCTCCTCTTACTTCCATGTTACATGACATTAAACTATGCACCCAACATCATATTTGTATGATGATAATTTGCCTGAGAATTTTCACCGTAGCTATATGATGGTAAACTATGATTCACCATAATTTCTTCAACCGAGAGAAAATTACCCTTGGAATAGGTCATCACCCATTCCATGTTCTATAACTGCATACAATTTGATCCTTATCCACATATGATATAGAGAAATTCTTTTATTTTATATCATTTTCCACCCAACCAACAAAAAAATTCCACCAGTTCTTATGTGTTGATCAAACCTATATTGGGATGTTTCTATCACGTAATACATGTGGCATGATTCCCATACATATGGTCTATATAGTGACACCCTAATATTTGGACATCATGTCCGACCACATGTTTTTCTAACATTCATCCCCATGGCCTCAACGTCATCTAAGAATCATGGCTTAAAACTATATGTGTCCCCCCTCAGTAATGTGATTGTGGTGTCTATCTTCCTTGGACCTCATTCACATCATGCATGTTATGCCACCACATTACGCATATCCCTTTTAGTGTGATTATCCTATGGTTATAGCTTCCTGACAATAAAATCTTAACCACCATATGGTCCATGAAACATGAATTTATACTATTCTAAAAGTGTATGAACTCAATGACATTTAACTATAAGCCCAATTCCATGAATCATGTTTTCAAATTTTACCCATAAATCTCATCAGGAATGTGTCGTATAGTGTTGGGTCTCTTTATCATCATTTCGTGTCAGGTTTGTATTAACACCGCACTACAAAAAACCCATAGAGAAACCATCCATTTTTGTTCAAACTCTATTACTTATAACTATGATCTAACATCCTTAGAACATGAAATTATACTACAAAACCACCCAACAAAAACTCAGTATGCTACACAGTAATCATGGAGAACCTCAGCTCCCTCACGATAGAGGATTTCTCCCATAAATATTATCCTCTTTACAAGATTCATCCAAAACCAATATGCAACATGATTACCATAGATAGGGTATGCATAGAGATTCAAATATATCTTGTCTTCGTTCATAGTCACAATTATGTTAGCCCTTCATCCACATGGTCTTAGTTATGGTCCAATTGTTATGACCTTACAATATATTCAGTTCATCAAAAGGTGTCTATGGGGTATGTGAGCCTCCTTGTCTCCATTCACATTGAGATTTATCTCTTGTTTTCCATATGTATACCCTTGTAGTGAAAATTTACCTTATAGTAAAAAAACATGACCTTAAACATTTTTCCACAATTCAATAATCAAGGTATTAAAAAATATTCAAGACATATAATGAATGTGTTGTTTAGTGTTCGCCCTCTTAGGCACTAATTCATGTTGGTTTTTTTACCCTTCTATGCCACACATCTCCCTTTTTTGCAATTCCCCTTCTATTATGAGATGTATGGCCTAAAACGAGAAGGTACAATCTAGTGAACATGACATTAAACTATGTGATATCATTCTTGTGAAGGTTTGGCATGGAATCGGGGAATCTAGGCCCTCATCCCGATCATATTTTTCACTCTTCCACACAAAATGACCATTTGTTAAAGCCTCCATCCCCAGTCCCAAAATATATTTCCTTAAACTATGATACTATGGTCTACATACCATGACATTAAATAGTTGGTCAGGGTTCAAGCTATAAGACCTTAGATTTTGTGTAACATTCTGGCCACAAGATATTAAACTATGGGACACATCAAGATTATAAGATATTAAATTATTCAATTCATCATCTTGAGTTTCATGATGTAAAACTACAATACATCCCAGTCCCTTGACTGAGAGATCTTCCTCCTCGGTGATGGTTATCTACCGCATTATTCATATTCATAGTTTTCAATCATAATCTGAGATAACACTTCTGTCGAAGATGAATTTATCATGTTCCGACCAATATGCTTACACCAATGTGTTTTAATCCATAGTGAAGTAATTATGAAAGAGAAGGAATATATTTGAATAGTCGAACACTCTATTTCCATTATTCACATTCCCATCATATGGAACCCATATATCTTCCACATCTGATGGGATAACCTAATGGTTTTGTCTCATGATATTTTGGCTCAACAACTATCATGGGAAGGTGACCCAGAGGACTTCAGGGAAAATTCTGAGAAAGGTTCTATGTTTTTAACATGGTCAGTGATTAACCCTTATTTTGTTTCTCATTATATGCTAATGGTACGGATTTTGTGTTTGAAACATGGAAAATAGTTGTCTCATGTCACCATTCCACTCTCCTTGTGTTTGGAATTTTTGGAATCGTGAGTCACACTTCTCATTCCCCTTTGTTTAAAAACATTCTAATACCCCTATCATTATCAGGTTCATGAATTAGAGCATGTTTTAAATGAATGTCAGTTGTTCTAAGACCCTTGTTCTCTTGCCACAACATTTCTATCCTCAAATGATCTTGGTGGTTAATAAAGAAATAGTAGACACTGAGAGTTTTATTATTACCTGAATCACTCATAAAATGAGAAATCATGTGGTTATCCATTTATTGTCAGACCGGGTATGACCCATGTAGACATAGGGGTTGGTAATTCATTTTCTCAATAATATGATCTATGTGAGATCATTATATAAATAAAGAGAAACTTTTCCATCCATGAAAACATGTTTCAATAAAAATAAAATTTTGTGGTATTAGTAGGTGAAATACACATGTCATATCCTCTTATTATAAATGAAATTTTTTTACATATAACACTAACTCGATGATCGAGCACTGCAGATCCGCCAACCATTCTTCCATGGCCACCATGGATTACTGCCACCTCTCATGCTCTATTTACACCTCCTCATCCAATTGGTGAATATAATTTGGTCTTATATATTCTTGGTCCCATTAATATCACAGATTATCCACTTGACATGACACCTTCTTCATCATCACTTCTACCAATTATAAATGTTCCCTCAATTTGATTATGAGTTCTGATTGATTATTGATGATGGAAGAATGTTCATCAGTTAGTTTTGTCAGGTGATGGATATCATGGTTGAATTCATAGAAATTCCTGATTTTGTCATACTTCTCCAAATGATATGATTCATCACTATGATGGATTCCTCCCCACATCAATTTAGAACGAATGTCATAAACAAGCATTTAATGATCACATGCATCTAACAATCTAACAAACAAGTTGCACAACCAATGGTTAAGATATCCCATCCTACACACTAGTTGTATCATTGGTGTGTGATTTAAGAAGTTTTATATTAATTTACACACCATACATTGGATGATGAAAATCTCTTCAAGTGCATCAGGGTTAGAATCCCCCATTTCGTTATGTGGTGTAGGCTCGCACTCGGGAAAAAACCAAGCAGTTCGAATGCAATATGCTACATTGGAATCCTAAAAGATGTGTGGGGATCCACATCCTATAGTAAATAATATTATATGGATCCAACAACAAAAACCACATCTCCCCCAGCCTCGATTTCTACCCCACTACTGGCATCATTTGTAGCTGCATCGGTCGGAACACCTGGGACTACCTACATATCATTTTTAAAAATCAGATCCTCCTGAACCAATATATCTATCATAAAGGGACCCCTCCATACTCTAGCCTCATCTTTTTTCTGTGTATGTAGTAACTCATGAACTATTTAGGAAAGTGCCCCAAGATTCTCTAGCCTTGTATTCATTTCCAGTTCTCAGTACCTCTTGCACTGTTTATTGAATGAACATGTTAGTCAATTTGATAAACAAATTACATGATTGACTCAATGAGGAAAAATACATACAATATATAGGAATTGAAATATTTATCACTTGGGTCACAGTAAGGACTTCTCCTATTAGATATCCTTCAATACTGGGTATTTCGACAACCCTTACTAGATCCAATTGTGCTGATCGAGCATGATCTTCATGACATTGATTGGAAAGTTGATGCAAAGGCTCCATGTAAATATTGTTACACATGAATGATTCAATATTTTATCTTCTCTTAAGGATGAGGAATTTAAATGATAAACCATATTTGGATCACCACTCTTCCATTACTGGGTTTCATAATTTGAATGATATGGAATGGATCCATTTACTTATCATAGAGGACATGATGCTATGAAGGCATCACCCTAAAATCTTCTAACTCAACTCGAATGGTAGCCATTTAATTCCTAAAAACAATCCTAAGAACACGTTCTTATTCACCAATTGGTGCACCATCATTACCGTCAGCAAGATCCCCTTTCCCAGTATCATGATTCTCATATACAAGTTATATTTCAGTTTGAGAATCCAAATAATGACAATAAGAAATATTTATGATGGAAAGGTATGATAGTACATACCTAAATTAATTAAACCAATTAATATAGGAATATAATGATCTCAACACTATCCTAGGGACTCCCTTGATAACCAAAAGTTACCCATGATTCCTCATCATTAGACTCATATGCTTCCACCTCAGTTGATTCCACTTTCATTGAATCATCCACTATTGGTGTCTCTGTAGGCTCTAGATCACCACCAATCATCACCCGCACCGGGGAGGAAGGAAGGTTGTATACCCATCATTGACAGGTTTAGTATTCCATGGATGTTAGGTACATAGTCCTTTCAGGAAATTTAAACATGTTCGTGACCCATGGAATCCCATCCTTCGACTGCTAGAACCCATTTTCAGTCAAATACCTCAATATGTATTCTAGAATTAGTGATAAATATAGTTACCTCAAACTATACCAATGTTAGGGAAACATGATATTGGTGTGGATTAAAAAAATACCTCAACTTCTTCTTATAACTCTCCATTGTTGAACCTAGTACTAATTCTGGGACATGCCTCTTCTAGGTGGGGAGGGGGGGGGGGGGGAAACCTACCTATAGGGCTTACCCTCCATAGAAGTTATAGTTGAGACCTAGATTCCCTCTCGAGAATCAACCTATGTTTTTCCTTAATACCCGTTATCCTTATTTGATGGATCCGTAATCTAAATATGGTGAAACATTATTTCTTCTAGTTATGTTTCCACCTATTGGTGGTACACTCTCTCGATAGGACAACATATATATTTTTTGTTAGAATAAAAATGGTTTTACAGATCCCATAGTCATCATTATAAAGAATAATTTGTGAATGATACAATTGTGATGCACTTCATGGACCTCCATGTAGTCTATCATTGCCACACATGGAAGGAATTTAATCCTCCAAGAAATAACGAGACGAATATCCCTTCTACAAACTATGTGGTATATGATTTCCAACTTACATGGATATTTTGAAAGCCTAACTAAGGTTAAACCTTCACACCATCTAAAAAATCTACATCCAAATTGATTTTCCCTAAGACACCACGTCCCAATAAAATTATGCCCATTCATAGAGGTCACATCTCATTTGTGTCCCCTTTGGGTCATTTCCATGAATAAGTGACATCCACTTCACCACTAATCCTATAATATCTACGGAATATCCCATGTGTATGGCCTATATCGTAAAAACAAGTGTAATCCTCTTTCGAAGGGTATGTCACATGTGTATGCCCCACAACATCTCGTGATGATGATCCTTCAATAGTGAAAGCATCCTCACCATATGAAATTAAACTAAAAAGACTCATCATGTCACATGAACTAAAAATGTGGAATCAAACTATGTGTATTTTGATCCTTAACATCGAAAAATTGTACAATGGACTTATTTATGTGGTTCCTTATCAATCAATGGTAAACCAAGGTGCCCCTCCTAAGTGTATACCTCCACGATACACATATAAGGGGGTCTAGATCAAACTTCTAGGTGAGACCTATTACATCTTAGGTACACAACTTCTAGATCCACCTACATTAGGTGCCTTGATTAGTATACCGCCTCTCCACAAGTTGTTAAACTCATGACCCTAATCATTATCTATGGGATATTCTCATCCATATTTATAATATATTTAAATTCTTACTTAAATAAGAGAACCAATGATAAACATGGGATGCATAAGGTGAAAGACTTGGACGATATAAAATTATAGAATCCACTAACTCATGATAATAATGGGATAACTGAGGTGAAGTACTTGGATCATATGAATTTTTCATCAGATACCTACTGACTAACATTAGTTGGCTTTGGTTCAATCATGATTCCCTATTTTCTTCCAAATACCCATTAGGGTGTTGTTAAATGATGGGATGGGATCCACCATGGTATTAGACTATCATCACTAGGGGGTCATTCATGATTTGAAATTTAAGGGAAATCAAAACCCATAAATAATTTTTGTATTGAATGTGGTGTATCAAAACATGGGATTAAAATATGGGTTTTGAAAATAGTTTGATGTCACATTGCATGAATTGTGGCTTCTAGTTAACAGTCTTGAAGTTCAAACCATGAGATATTTGTTTATAGTCATCACTTTTGGGAAATATAGAGTCTTCCAGAAAAGGGATATGCATTGATTGCTTGATTAAAAATAACTTGACATGAATGAGGACCAAGGGGCCCAACACCACACCACTCATTCCTGAGAATAGCCCCACACTAATTAATATTTTGATTATTGGCCTAAGCTAGACTATTGGTTTATATTCATAAATCACTGACCATGATAGAGGTATGGGCCAAAGAATTCTATGAAATTTCAGTTGGGAACGAATATGTGAAATATGAATATTGCAAAAAATCCCTATAAGGACAAGAATCAAGCCACTTTTAGTACTGAAAGTTGAAACACATTGTTTATTTTTGAATTGTCTAGACCATGGTAAATGGTTTATATTGACGTCATTTGGAATTATGGTAAATTGTTCACCCAAAGGGTATATATATGGGACACAAGAGGTAAAAGCTGATGTGAATGACGCTAAAATTGCACACATGAAAATGAAAATCTAAATGTGAATTTAATATAGTTTATTATCATAATTCCTGGACTGTAAATGAGTCCATGGGGCCAAAGGGTAATAAATTTTTAATTGTTCATATAGATGAGATGTCTGAGCATCGCTATGTATCCCATTTGGATGGGAATCAAGATATATGTAGTTCTATTACCCAACCATGATATAGACCAATGTTGGGATGAAAGATCCTCTCTGATGAGGGAATTAGAGGCATCCCATGATTATCATGGGTCATCCTAGGTTCAAAGCATGGGGAATTTTTTTTAATTATCATATAATTATTGTATGAGGAATACTAGTTTAAAAATGGGTAATATTGTATTTTAAAGTTGTACACAAAGGAAGTTAGGTTTTACCATTAAATTTCATGCAATATGGACTATAAGGGATTCAAATTGTTGAAGGTCATAATGCCTGGACCTACCTCTAAAAGTTTTAGGTCATGTTGTTAGACCATTGAATGGACTTTATTTTAGGGGATTAATTCTTATAAAATATGTGGGTTTGTCTTAAATGGATATCTGTAGTGCGGGGTAGTGAAAACACAATGCAAATGAGGACAAAGAAGGCTTGTATCGCACTACATATTCTTAAGGGGTGTCCAACATAAAATTTTAAATTCATTATCGGCACCCCTATTTTAATAATCACTAAAACACGAGGGTTAGTATTTTAACATGATTTATGTTTCATGAAAACATTTTTCAATATAAGACATATTGTTGATTTTTTTAGGTCTAGGAAAGGCTCAACATTGTAGATAGATACCCCAAGGATTACTCATAATCATTAAAGATTGTAAATTTGGATAATATTTGAAATAACTCATAATTATTTTTGTCTCACTATGAGAACCTATTTTTAGAAAATGGTGGGAAAGACTCAGATACAAGGTATGACTCACCATTGGACTAATAATTTGGAAAACTATGCAAAAACCTATTGTTGTAGATGCCCATGGAAATTACGAATGTTTTTACGAAGACCTACCTTCATACCTAATTAACTATTTAATATGACATGATGCATGAATAGAAATTTAGAGACATATTGGAATAACCTAACACTGAGATTACTCAATGTTGGCCAGACTCACACCCACCCTATGTAACCTCCAATGATTCTGTTACTTTTCAATAGATTCACCAGTTCTATATTTATTTCTATTTATTATAAATGTAATATTTATAATGGTTATAATATATTATTTTATGACATGACTTATTGTAAATTATTATTAATAATTGTTTTAAGGAAATCCATTAAATTGTCTATCAGTTGTCTAGTATGAGGAGCAGAAGATCTAGATGACTCATCTTACATGCTGCTATTAAAATAAGTATCATAATCCATCACGATCCTAAATATAGATACATAATAGAAATAGATAAAAAGACAATGATTTTCACAGACACATGAAGAGTGAAACTTCTTATGATCTTACACACTACATCCTATCTACACATCTATCTGTGACAAAGTGGAGCACATCAATCATTTTATTATATCAAATTGTCAAAACAAGAAAAATAAAAAAACACACTATTCTAATAATAATTATAGAAACTTGACTCAAGATTCAAAAAAATCTACACTGAATGAGTCTCGAGCTTCAATGATTATCAGAATGATAAACACAATATTCTGTAAACCCATATTTTATATTATGGTTGTTTATTTATAGAATGAGCAGTGTGTATTTTAAAATATATTTATATAGATCACATTATATCATGTGCTACAGATGGATGGTACTATATACCTTCTCAATGAATCATTACACATGGGTTTCCATGTGTTTAGGATGAGGACCATGCATGGGATATCTTTGTTTTATTCCTACGGTTATTATGGAAGTGGGCATGTGTGCATAGGAAATTTTTTTATTATGTACTTGGTCCCTGTTGTGAATCATACATTATGTTATATATTATTTTTTGAATTGTTTGATTGATAGTGGGGAGGAGTAGGCTGAGGCAACTGATTGAACATGTTTTTTCATTATGACACATGGTTGGTTTTTTTATTTCTATTCATTAAACGTAATTATTTATTATAAGAAAAATCATTTCTTTGAAGGTTAATTATAATAAGTTTATATATAAGTATTTTATTAAGTGAATGGATTTTAAAATCTAATGTGGTTTTAATTATTATTTAAACCATGACATAATAAATATTTTAGAAATATTTTAAACAATCATAACATATATAGATATTCTATTTTTATGGAATGGGATATTTTTAATAAAATTGGTGGTCCGGTTTTAAATTTATTTTGATAGAAATTTTAATTTGGTACTCAGTTCACCCCCTTCATGAGAAACTCTCTCCTAAAAAATTTGTTTGAGATGGGTTTTAATCATATTCAACTAAGATTTTAGTTGTTTTAATAACCATAAATTTATATCATTTGTAAATTTAGTTCCTTTAATGTATAATAGGTAAGAATGTTTCGATAATAAAATACCTCCGTGTTTATTGGAAATAACTATACCCAGTGGGATATAATGATGACAATGCATATAGAAATTATAGGTTTTAAAATCTCGTCCACTATATAAGATAAGTATGAGAAACATACGACTAGTAGGAATACATAATTTGATGAAACCAAACTTTAATATAATAATAATTTCTTATCTATGAATGGTATTTACTATTCTTTATGTGGTGAAGAATTCAATAAAATTTCTTCTAGTATAAATACTTTTGAAATTTGGAATAAATTAGATGTTTCTTAGGAAGGAACTACTAATCATAATGATATGAGATTGAAAAATTATAAAATCAAATACGATATGTATAAGAAGAAAATTCATGATATATTTTTTGATATCTATTTCAAGTTCAATGATATTGTCAATGACATGATATCCTTGGGAAATTTAGTGACTCACAACGATCAAATCATGAGACTATTAAAATTTCTTCTAAAGAGATAGAGAGGGACATGAATATCAATAAGATAATATTGTGATACAAGTAAACTATCTCTCAAGAAATTGATATGATAAGATGATGTTGTATGAATAATATCAAATGGTCAATTGAAAAGTGGATTATGAGATGAGGAGAAAATATATATCCTTCAAGACCACTACTCTAAAGAAAATATAAATAAAAAATTCGATTTCAGACTTACAGTGATGACAAAAACCTCGTGTATAGTGCTGAAAAAATAGACCATTTGGCCTGATGGTCAAGTAAATATTATAATAAAAGGAAATTAATCAGTAAAATAAGATACATATGAAATTATGTAATTATAGAAACATGAAAAAATGACTAGAAAATATATGACAATTAAAATGAGATTAGCTTTTTTTATTATTAATGAAAGTTACATGTTATGGAAGACTGTCCCGAGTATAAATAAAGAATGAATTATTATTAAACTAACACAAATTATTATAAATCTATTAAATCCACATAGAGTTCTTATATAGAATGATCCAATGTCTTTTATTATTCTCATAAAGAAAATTATGATAGAGTCAATGTGTGCTTCATGAATTTTTTTTGAGGTACCTACTATATCACCTGTACCTTCTTATGATCCCTCCAAACATGAAATGAATATGAAATTTCAAATGAAGGAATGTTTTAATACTAACATATTCTTTCAAATTCAATTAGTGAGATTATGAAAAAAATAAAATTTATAAAGAAACAATATGTTTTATTATCTAGTATTGCATCTGATTACACTATAAAAAAAAATTTACATATTATAAAAGAAATGGACTTAACTCATAATTTAAATTATGAAACATAATAATGATTTATAATGATTTAAAAATGTAATAAAAAAACTTACTCAAATATTAGTAAACTAAATTTCTCCTAAATACATTACTAGACAAGGATATGAACCCAGATAGAGAATAGTAGTTAAGAAGTCATTTATTACTATGTAGATTTATAGAAATTATACTGCTTTTTATTTTTCAAATGTAAAAAATATTTTTTTTATTTCAAAAAATTTACAGTTTTCTTAGGGGGAACCAATAATGAAAATGTGGGTTCCTCTGGAAATTATCTCTAATATATCGGGAACAAAGAAAATCATTGTAGAAATATCACCTCATTTATTAACATTGTTTTATAGGAATGTTGTAGAAAGAGATCATGTTAAAATCTAGGGTACATGGATTTCAATTCATCTTGGCATATTACAGGTGACTATTAATGTTTCCAGAACCATTTAAATGTTTATGGTAGTCTTTTCAACATTGGTGAAAATTTAAAATGAAAAAACATTGTACCTATCCAAATATTTAAGAACAATTATTTTTTAATTACTAAAGTACATTTTTTCAATGGTTTTATATATAATATTCCTAGACTCTCACAATTATGTGATGATGGTTTTCAAATCAAATTTTAAAGCCACACTGGTAATGTTTTTAATTCTAAAAAGTAATTTTTATTTACTTCTTTGAGAATATTTTTGTTGTTATTAATGATTAATTAATTTCTCATAATTACTCATTCCCAAGATACCGTTATAGAGAATCTTGTACTTGGTATAGGAGAGTAATACATTAAAAAATTCACGCACTTAGAGATCATTCCAGGAAAGAGTTAGTTAGTGATCTACCAAAACATGAATACCCAAATGATAATGTCTATAACCCCTATCAAAAAGGGAAACAACAGAATATTTGATGTAAATTAAATAATAAAGAATCAACATATAAACCTCTTGAGTTGGTTCACATGGATATGTTATGACCATCTAGAGTTTCTAGTTTCAATGGGAATCAATATGTCTATTCAATTTTATCTGAATTTTCTAGTTTTTCTTTGGTATTATTTTATACTCACATATGTGAATATTGTTCTTATTTTACATATTATTCAAAATAGGAAAAAATCCTAAGTGGAATTAGAATTAAGACCATATGAAGTGAACATGTCCACTAGTTTTAGAATTAATAATTAGAATCCATTTTCTCAAAAATATGAGATATTAATCATTTCTATTCTAGAGGGAACCCTCATAAGAAAAGAGTTGTTGAGGGTCGAAATAAGACATATCAAGAGATAGCCTAAACTATGATCAATGAATATGAATTGACTGTCTTATTTTGGGAAGATAATAAGAAAACAACATGTTATATAACCAATATACTTTTAATCATCTAAATATTGAATAAAACCACATTTGAAAATCAAAATAGTAGAAGGTGTAAGGTTGACTAATTTATAGTTCTTGGTTGAAATGTCTTTATTCTTAAAACCATGGATAGTACTGAAAATGTTTCATCCAATATTGATTAAGGATATTTCCTTTGATATTAAACCAATTGTAAATCTTACAGAGTATTTAGGAAAATAACCAAGTCATTGGAAGATTTGGTCGATGTCATGTTTGATGAAGATGATCAACATGAACAAAGTAATTATTTAGAAAAACATGAGGTTGATTTGTCTACTTTGAAAAAGAATTCCAAACAATATAATTTTAGGTAAAAGTGAAAAAATAATCAATTTCTAAGGAGCATTCTTATGTTGAACCTATATTGGAAAATGAGATGACCAAACATTATTTTTCTAGAGATATTATGAATCTTAAATAATATCATTTAGGGGATATTTTTGGAGACATTGATACAGGTTCACAAAAATATTTCTTCTCTAAGAATCCTGGTTGAATAAAAAGCATCCATTTCATAATTAGAACCAAATAAAATCAATGATATAGTTAATGTTTAATTATTGATAATGAAAATATAATAAGAACATAAAAATTTTGAAACAAATATTGTTTGGGGATGTGTGGATACACATAAAGACACCATGACTAATGGTACAAAATGGCTATTTTGAAAATAATTTGATTAAACTAGTTCAATATTGTGCAATACAGACAGACTAGTTTCACAAGTATATAATTAAGAAGAGGGTATAACGTGTGAAGAATCTTTTTCCACCTGTATCCAGTCATGAAACCATTATAATAACAGTTTCCTATGTAGCACAAATAGACTTCAAACTATATCTAATGGAAGTAGAAAGTGAATTCTTGAATGGGTACATAATTGAGGATGTTTTTGCAGAACACCCACCTCGATTTCGAAATCATCCATTTCCAAATCATGTTTTTATGTTATCAAATGATTGGTGTGGTTTGAAACATGCTCCTAGCGCATGATATGACTGGCTTACCTATTCTATTATATAAAACTCATCTTAAAAAGGTGTAGCTGATCATACCCCATTTATCAAAAGAATTTCAAAAGATGTCTTAGTTTTTCAAATTTATGTTTATGATAGTATTTTTGGATACTCTAAAAATTATTTATATACTAAATTTTAAAAAATTATTTAAAATGAGTTTGAAACGAGTTGAATGGGTGAACTAAAATTATTTGTTATTTTTCATAATTTTCAAAACAAAAATTAATAATTTTAAATCAGTGTAAATATACTAAGTAGACGTTAAAATGTTGTATTTTGGATAAAACTAAGGGTACATATAATCTTATTAGTGCCACGTATAATTTGAATATTTATGAAGCATGGAAATCAGTGGATCAAACTAGTTACAAATGTATTATTGGAAGTATTATCTACAAAACCGCTATCCAACTGGACATTATGTTTAGTGTATGTATGTAACATTTCTTTCAAGGAAACCCAAAAGAGTAACACAAAATTTTTGTTAAAATAATTTTTCAATACCTCAAACGTACTAAAAATTCAGGATTGTTCTATCCAAGAAGAAAACAGTTTGACTTAATGAGTTATTGAGATGCTCATTTTGGAGGTTTTATGTTAGATAGATAAAGAACCTATGGAACATGTCATATTTTGGGAAGGATATATTTTATTGGTGTAGTAAGAAAAAAAAATTTACATCAATTTTTACTTTTTAATATGAATACATATATGTAGGTAGCTTAAATGCATAAATTTTTTCGATAAAACACACGTTACTAGACTACATATATCAATTCTGAAATGTTCCAATAAATTATAGCAACACAACTTCTGTAAACATTTCAATGGACCCTATATATCACATTATAAAAAAACACATTTTTGTAAGACATAAGTTTTGGGGAGATCATTTTCTAAAGGTGATATCACTATTGAATAAACTGGTATTGAACATCATCTTGCTAGAATATTCAATATGCGTTTCAATTAGGAGGTGATGAACTAAATCAAACAAGAATTTTTCAGGATTATATTTTGTTAAGATAAATTTTATAGGACTCAAAATTTAATTTTACCAACCATTTAGTTTTCCCATCTTCTGAATTTCAATAACCATTGTGTTTTACCCACCATTGGAATTACACTCCATTGGAATTACTCACTGTGGTAATTACTCAGCATTGGAATTTATCACTATTTTTTTATCACCATTTATTTTTCTCACAGTTCAATTTTCTCACCATTCTTTTTTTAAAATGTTTGTTTTTCTCCCTGATAGACTTTCTCCCCATTGTGCATTCTCAATAATTGTTTATCATACTGTTATATTTTCCTACCTTTCTAAATATTCTACCATCATCAAATTTTCATGTATTTTTTATGTTACTGTTTCAAATTTGATTATATGAGTAATTTATTTATTTAGTTTTCACATTGAATTCAAATGATATTCTATGTTGAATTTTTGACTCCCTAAAATCATTAAATGATATAAATGAGAGGCTTTTATAATTCTAATTCTCTCTCCCTCACACCATTTCTCTTGAACCGTGTTGGAAAATATTTTTCCTGACTATCAACCTTCCTTTTCCTTTACTCGACAATTTTGAACTAATCTCCCTGGATAGAATGAATACACCTAAATTTTTTTCTCTAGAGGATCCAAATCCTTCAGGGATGAAAAAGGGTGAGATGAGTTGTCCTACAATAATTGAGCCATTGAACCTCAAGCTTACTAAGTGAAAACTTGTGATTGTGAAAGATGTTCTAGATAAATAGTTATTTTCATGAAAGTTGTTAGTGATGAAATTTATTCATAACCAAGGATGTGTATAATGGTTTTATTCTAATTAGAGGCATTTATATTGAAGGTTGGTGCATGAGTCTTATCAGTTCATTCAGTAAAGTATTGATGAAAATGAATATTGGGTAAGAAGCAGTATTAATGGTCCTAAAGTTGTCATCTCTTATAGACTGTGGGAAATATGTTTAAGTGTTCCTCATGAAGATGTTGAAAATGAATACTATGGAACTATTCTAGATGATGGTTTTTATTTTTTATAAATATACCTTGTACAAATTAATTGGTGTGGGAAGAGTTATTAGACCAGTTTCTTCTGAGATATATAGTGAATTCCCCTTGATTTTAATTTTTTAACTTGCATATATTTGTCCTAGAAAAGGTGAATTTTACACGATGGTGTATTAGAATGTTTATATTTTATATTTATTTAAACTGTGGTCAAATATTGAACTATATGAATAATTAATGCTTGATAGGATGAAAATATTGAAACCATCTTCAAGGTCAAATTATCTGATTTACCCCCAAGTTTACCTCGACCATACTTGAGGTCAAGGGTCTAGTAAAGGATGAAGAAGAATCATAAGTGAGCTATTGAGGATTCATTATTTCCATATTTATTTGAAAAATGATGAAAAAAAGTTGGAATACTTAGAGAAATTAGTGGGTTGATAATTGTGAGAGGATATATGATGACTTTGATCTTATTGATCATCCATCTAGACCAAATGTTTTTGTAGACCCTGTCATGGATCCTCTTTATTTTATGGAGTATTCAAATGAAAAAGAGGTGGCTAATACCTCTTGTGATAAGGAAATGAAATTTTAGTGGATGAAGGTAGTGCCCCAGATTTATGTCAGAGCTCCCATTATACAAATTTACTGCTTCTATTCAACCAAGGTCTCTTTTTATCTTATTCAAATTATTTAAAGAATGATGTGAGGAGGCAGAAATAGAAGTATCTAATGAGGAACAATTTATGATTTCTTCTAAATCATCTAAAGAGAATGGAAATAGTGATGATGAAGAAGTAGGAGTAGGAGGAGGAGTAGAATGAGAGAAAGATGGTGTAAATGCATATAGATGTGAAAATGACATTGATAGTTATCCTGATGGTCCCAATAATAGAATTAGTTATCATGATTTTGAGATTCCTTAGGATCATATCTCTTCTCCAATTTTATTTTCATCCAGATATGATGATAGAATAAGCCTTGTAGAAGACGTGGATAGATCACCTAGAAAAGACAAATAAGTTTCAATTGACAGAGAGAAATCCCAAAATATGGAAATCCATATTGTTGATATTATTATTGGTGAATAGGTTGAACATGTTGTTGTTGAGAAAATAGTTGGGGTGAAAATTTATGTTTAGAAGATGAGTTTTGTAATTACTATGGTTGCGTCAAATGTTACTCGTTATAAATGTATTAAATATAGTGGAATATCTTCTAAATGTTAGATGGATCCTATATTTTTTTGAATTTGACAAGTTTCACAGAATTCCACCAAAGAATTGTGGACCTAATAATTGAGAGAAATGATATCATAAGGGATCTATTTTTTTTATATTGATGCTATTATGGATTTCTATAGGTTTGATTATGAGATATTTCCCACACCTTCCATTTTAATATTTTCATTTTATGTTGTCATAAGATGTGACATTGATTATTTTAGAGAAAATATTATTTTGGATTTTGGTTCATTGTTAAAATATCAACATCATTGGGTTCCTATGATTAGTGAAAAAGATGAAAGGTATTTGATGAGGCTATAAATTAATCATATCAAACAAAATATGATGCTTCATATTGTATAATTGGAAGTGGAAATAGAAATTTCACAAGCGATTTGGAAGCTTGGAAATCTATATTAGAGGAAATAAGGTCTTCTTTTGCAGACTCCATGGAAGCCTTTATAGGGATGATAGAGAATATTACATCCATCACATTTTCACCAAGTGAAGCACATCCATCTCCTGTTGAGGATGAGATCACCATATCAGTTGTAAGTGAAGAGTTTCATGTTTTTGCTAGTTTAGGTGATGTGTGTACCCTACGTTAGGAGACTTGGATAAAAATTATGCATAATAGTGACCATGTCCACAAGATGGTCAAAGAGTGTATGAAATACAGGAATTATGATAGAATTTACATCACCAAATCCATAAGGTATTATAAATATTGGATATATATTGATAATGAGTTGAATTAAAAATTTATCTTACTTGGTGAAAATATGTGGATGCCTCCTATGACTCATGTGTTTAATGAAAATGTTAAATAGTAAAAGGTAATGAATATAGTTCATATGTTATAAATGGAAGGGATGATTGATATCTATAGTGCTATGGAACCATCTGAAAACATCATTATGTATTTCATAAATCTTATGAAACCAGTTTTTCATATTTTTGGAACTATTGTAGTAGATTAGGATAACATTACAATTAGATCTCATTTGACCCCTCTCGCTTCTCTAGATTTCATTATGTTGAGTGAAAACTGTGACTTGCGATCCTCCTTTCTATCTCATTTTTAAAATATTTCTCTACAACTCCTTGAGAAGACATTCAACAACATAGAACTATCATTTTCATAGTGCCTCTTTCTATAAATGATGTTCCAATAACCATTATTGTCAATTTTTTAGTCTATGATTCCAATCAATATAAAATGGAAAAAGTGAAGGAAAAATCACCTTAGTTTCCTTTATCTTAATATGGAAGAATTGATTTTGGTATTTTTTTATTTGATGGGGTTATTTTTGTATCAATTTTTGATGTTCGTGTTTTGGATGAACATAATAAAAATTCTATAGTTACTCAAATTATGATACATTCATTCATTCTATTTTCTACTTCATTTTTTAAATCCAAATAGGCAGAAAAAAAATTATGGAATTTAATTCATTACATAATATTATTTATTTGATACCATTCTTGTATTATTTCCCATATATGATTGATTCCTTCATTGATACTATATTTTCTTCAATTCCTTTATTTTTCATATCTAATTTCTTTTCATACATTATTCAGCTCCATTATTGATGATCTATACCTTTGACTCTATGTTTGATTAAATACCATGATTTCTAATTATAAATAATGTGGAAATTCATGGAACCCTTATATAAATTATCACCAAATCTTGTTCCTTATAATATTAAGAATATTTATGTGTTATAGAAGTATTTTTCAATATAAGATAGATTTGAAATTCATTGGTTATGTCTTGGAAAGACTCACCATTTCAATTGAGTCACCAACAATGATTAATCATCATCATACATTAATGGAAATTTCTATAAGTATTGAAATCACCAACTAGAATCTATTTCTCACAAAAGGATTTTTTTTAATGCTTGGGAATGAGTAACCAACATAGGATGACTCACCGTTAGACAAGAAAATTAGAATATCTAGAAGAAAAACTACCATCAGATATGTCCTATAGAGATTTGGGTAATCTTTAGAAATACCCACCACCAGACATGAATCACCAATGAATACGACTTACCACCAAAATATAAATATGGAAGAGAGTTGGAGTAACCTAAGGATGATATGGGTTGTTGTTTTTATGACACACAAACAACCTAAGTCACAAATATATTTTCTCTCACCGTTCAAAGGATTCAACAAAACTATTTTTCTTTCTTTTTATTTTGAATTAAATATTTCTAACGAATATATTATGAAATATATTTTTGGGAATTATTTTTAATGATTGTTATTAATTGTTTCATAGATATGATTTAAAGTTTTTGCCATTCATCAAGTATGATGAGTAGAGAATCTTGATGATTACTTCTGCATTGTTATGCTAAAATAAGTATCAAACACTGTCATGTATATATATATATATGAAGATTTAAATTACATGAAAACATAAAATAAATATTCATAGACATGTGAAGAGATACATTTGCTGAGAACATAGAAACAGGATCCTGTCTACACATCCATGTTTGAGAATGTAGAGCACATAGAACATTCAGTTCATTCCCAAAGTTACAATAAGAAAAAGATTAAAACACTGTAGTGTAATTAATATTTCAAAAACATTACTGAAGATTCATTTCAAGCTACACTAAAAGAGACATGAGGTTCAGATATTATTACATAGGGAAAACCCATCTTCTCTCCAACATTATTTTTTAATTTTTTAATATTTACATAACTAGTAGTTTGTGTTTATATATATATATATATATTTATTTATATATAACATGCACACTATCTCATTTTATAGAAATGTAAGATATTATATATCTTCTTAAACACTCTTTACACATATTTTCCCTTGTATTGTGCTAGAGGTCCATATATGGTATGTATTTTTTTTATTCGCATAGGTTTTTTTAAAGAGGTCCTTTGTGTCCATGATATAATTTCTATTATATACTCGATCCTTTTTTGGGATCATTGATTATGTTATTGAATCTTCGTTATTGTGGGAGATTTCCTTGTGGAGGGGATAATGTCACAAATTTAGACTGAACCTTCTTTTTCAGTTTTATATTTTTTCATTTTATAATATTTAATATGATTATATTTTAATCTAACAGAAAAAACTAAATTAATAGTTAATCATAATTATTTCTTATATCTATTATAATTAATTGAGTTTATTTGAAGAGCTAAAATATTTTTTGCGATTATTTTAACTGAATTATAATACCACATTGAGATATATTTTAAGCTGATAGAACATATATTTATATTGAATTTTGATAAACTGGAATATTTTATATTACATTTTATGACATTACATAGATAAATTTTTTATAGGAATTTTTTTGTGAACTCTATTGACCCCTAACTTTAGATACCCACTCTGACCAAAAGTTGTGATGCATGTACTTGCAATGAATAGTTTAAGGTCATGCTTCTTGATAGTGTATTCTTACATTTTTTAAATATATTTTGGACCATGGGGAAGGGGATTCTTGGAATGGGTTATGTGGCTTGGAGAAGTGAAAACCTGATTTGAATGAGGGCCAATGGGACATGATGCCACCCCAAACATTCATAGGAAGGATTTCGCATGATTAGTTGTAGTGAATATTGGACTATAGGTACTCACTTTATGGTCATAGAGTTCAGAATTATGATGGGGTTGAGGGTGAAGTATTTAAGGCTGGGTAAAATAAAAAAATAGTTTAGTAATCATTACATATTCCATGAGAATGGGAATCAATCTACATGTAGTTTTGGATGTTGATCCACACAAATTAATTTTATATGGTATGGACTGTAGACCAAATGGGAATCCAAGGATTTTTGTGAAATATGAATTTTAAAACTAGACATGAATGGGATAAAGGGGATATCTAAAATATGAGGTGATCTTGATGCTATGATTACATAGTTTAAAGTGATACAGTCAGTACATATGGGAAATAAATTTAATATCATGACCTATGGACTTGGATATGGGTTATTTAATTGAATATTTTTTGTACAGGAGAGGCATAATCCTACCTAAATATAGAAATAGAGGCTCATGAACAACACATACACATTTAAATGGACTATGTATAGTCTAAGGTCATTATTTATTGACCATAATAACGGGAATTGAGCCAAATGTTTGATGAAATTATGGTTGGGCTCAGAGAAAAAATGTCTTGCTATCACTATGTATTCCCTATGGATTGTAATAAAAATATATATATTTATAGAACGCGACATGTTGATAGACCAACAGTTGTGGGGGAATCATCTATGGTGAGGGAACAGAGGAATCCTAATATTATCTTGAGGCATACAAAACATGTTTAGGGAAAACATTTATTTTAATGTATGAAGTTGAGGATGTTAAATCATAATAGGTATGTGTAGTGTGGTTTACTGAAAATCCAAATATGTTTGAGGGCTATGTGGCCTAACCACAGACAACAAATCCTTGAGAAAACCCATATATAGTTTAAATTCATGATGCATGGACATGAACTCCTCATTTTCATCCCTAGAGTTTTGGCCTTTTTGAATGGTTTAAACTCGTGTTTCATGAACTATAGGGTATGCACTACAAAAGTGATATGTGTTATGCAGTGGAACGACAAATTAGATGTGAATGAGGACCATGGAAGACCACCTAACATATTTTTATTCTTGAGGAGTTTTGAAAATCATTTTAAGTAAGGATGATTGATATAAGACCATATTTTAATGTTGTTCTCTTAGGATGTGGATGCTCTATATTTTATCATCATACAACCATGATTGGGGTCACTCAACATGAATGAAGTGTCATCATGGTTGGTCCCATGAATAGAGATCCAGACATCACTATGTATCTTTCATGGGAAGGAAACAAGACACACATAGTTCATAATATCCCTATGTTGGTCTAAACTATCATGGGGAGGGAGAATGTTTTTTATTTTATGGGATGGCTAAAATTGGATGTAAAATCCATGTGTACCTACGTATCTTGTTTATGTTGGTATGAGTACACACATAGTTTTAAAATATTGTATGGTAGATGATTGATGACATTAGAGACGTCCTATTGAGAATGGAAATTATAGTGTGGAGTAGTTTCTCCTCATGGAACTCAAATGATAATTAATATAATGTGTAACTTCGTGCAACTAGGTTTTTGGTCATTACAAATTTTAATTCCATGAAGCAAGTAAATTGGAACTATATTTTTTATCACCATGCATCTTGAATGATAATGATCTATTATAAGTATGAGTGGAAGGACCAATCCATGTCATTTTACATAATGTAATTAAGGCATATACAAATATTTTAAGGTCATAGAGGTTAGAGCAATGAGGGAATAATCTCAACCAAATGGGTTATGTGGGTCATAGGTGGAGTAAACTAATTCGAATGATGGTAAATAAGGACCACGTTTTAAGGCACACTAATAGTGAGAATTGAAAAAAAATTAAATTCATGATGCAGGGACATGAACTCTTAGATTATGGCCATAGAGCTTAGAAATTCAACTCCCCATTACATGAAGTTATTCTTGAGAATATTTTCATTTGTGGGAGGAGTAATGATCTATCCATCCACGGTGATCATCGATCATATTCTATTGGTATCGACCTTGTGGTTGACATAAGTTCCTTCTCATTTGGGATCCAATACAAGTGTATTATTGTGTGGTATCATTGGAACACTATGAGATAGTACATTACACCTGGGAGGAAGGATTAGAGGAAAACCTTATTATTATATGATCTTTATTTATTATTCTCATGCCCATTTGGATTATGCAAATCCTGATGCCTATGGTATACATGGGCGTCCATGAAAGCAAAACAGATGTCTGTTATTATATCTGGTGTCTAATGGTCATAAAAATATAATCAAATAGATGGAAAATTATACTCAATGGATAGTGCTGCCTCTATTCCACACCCTAGGGAATATAGATTCACATAGGTGGAATTTTGAGCTATCGTCCAATAGGTCCAGATAGCGTCATGGGGATTTTTTTTGCAAATTTCTTCTTGTTTTAGTCCACCATGTTCTATATAATGATATAGAGGGTTTTCAGGGACACCTCATTCTTTCCATTTTTATGGTAATGATAGAAAGAATTATAGTTGGACTAGATACTATACTAGGAGTATAGATTTTTAGCTTATCATTATGGATAATCATTCTCTTCTTAGTGAGAATGATGAGAGGAAATATGAATATATGTATGATGTGGCATGTTACTAATTCTACGACTGATCAACCCTTAAATTCCTAAAGTGGAATTACTTATACCCACTTGGAGAATAAATCAGTCGCTATCAAAATGAAACTACATTGGCGAGCTGTTTCTAGGGGATACTTTCCCATGACATTGAGGTCCCATGCTTCAAATGGTAGTTGATAATTTGTATTATGTAAGGGATTTAACAGTCAATGTTGAATGATGGTATGGATATTAAATGCATGGAACCTCATGGTGATATGTATATAGTGATGGACCATGGTGGAAATAATGTATCCCTACCTTTGAATCTAGTGGGAGCCCTTCGACCCTACTTAAAGAGAACCACATGACTTATAATGAAATTCCTCCATAACATCTGTAATATTGTATCCAGGGATGAAACATTGTAGACTTTAGTGAAACCCACATCAATAGAGAGTCTTCTCGAGGATAATCCCACTCCCGAGGGAAATATTCCCTATGCATCGACAGATTGACTCCCATTAGGATCAATCTAGTAGTAGGGCACCACTCTGGAGGTACATAATGAATGATGTTGTCAAATCGAAGGTTTCTTCGACTATAGGAGGATTCGGTGGTCCCAATGTAGAAGCACTGATATTCAACCAGTTTAGCAGTTAAATTTCATCATCATCTAGACATATGGTTGTAATGACAATTCGATGAGCTAAATGAATGAATAGATCATAATACTCAGTCTCTGCACATGGTGCAACATTATTTTATAAGGTGTCCTCTTGACCATTTTATGTCTGTGGAACATTAGTTACCTATTTAATACAATGGTATTGGTCCATCCACTGGAGAGTTCACTCTAGAAATGGCATGTGCTCTGGAATCTTAGAGACATAATCAAAATTGATCAATTTAATGACTAATTCAGAGTGTCCCTTAACATTAAAGTAGGGTACATCAATATCGAGGTGAAACTCAAGACCATTAATGAGCACCAAAAACTTAGTCTCATTGTTGGTGAAACCTTCTTATAACATGAATGAGTATAGGATGATCTCCTATATAGGTATATTGAAGATTGTCCCCAGAACTAATCTATTGAGCATGGTATCATTGATCCTTATTTCGGCTGGGCTCTAGGAGGTTCCCTAAAAATAAATCTGCTTATTTGGAAATTCCTGATCCAATGAAAGTATGTTCTTATATCATAATTCTACTTCTATTGTTAATTTCTCATGATCTGTTTGGGTTGCCAAAATGAAATCTAATTATTGACCCCTGATAATTTTCAGCAGAATCAACCCGATGTCGAAATTTAGATGGATCGCTACATGGCATGCTACGTATTCTTCAAATATCATGCAATTCAGGATTTACTTTAGTGGGTCCTCATGAGACACTAGATGTATTTCATAGTGCCAGATATAATTTCATAACTTTCTAATTGTGAAAACTATTGTGAGGAAGCTCTTCTTGATATGATAGTATCATGTCTCCATGAAATGGAGCATGGAAATAAGATAACATAAACTATTATCTATTCCTTCATTGTTCTTATGGGAGAGAAGAAAACTGTGGGATAATTCTAGGGAGGTCACATAATGGAATAGAGGTTTTCTTGAGAGGGGTGAAATTAGTAGTGAAGGTTATAGAAGACAATTATTTATTTTCTCAAATTTTATCATGTACTGTTCACCTCACAAGTAGATGGTACATTTATTTTTGAGCCTGAAAAAGGGCTTAATATTTCCACGAAGATCAACAATGAATCATCAAATGTAGGCCAAGTGTCCTTGATTTCCTCAATGCACCTGGATATTTCTAAAAAGAGGCATCTAGCTTCCATCTATGAGCTTCTCTTAGTCGATCTCAGTGTATCATTATTTGGTGATGAAATTGAGAGACATTTTAGAGAATACCATGAAATTACACATCAAAGGGTTCTTCATCAAATTCAAGAGCATAGGAAGCCAATAAATTTCATGATTTCTCTGAGATGGTCCTGATTTTAGTGGTATTTGACAACAAGGTTTTCAAAGTAAAATTACACTATCATTCCAACAATTAGATCGAAGATGTGTTTCATGGATATTTAATAAGTATCTCTTGCATTATTCATCCCAAATAGAATTATATGATATCATAAGGGCCCTTGTGGTTCTCTAAAGGAGGAAGAATCCTTACCTTCATGGTGCATCTAGATCGGACTTTATTCGAAGTATCCATGTAACAACCCAGGTAAATAATGAATATGAAATTTTCATATTTATCCATATTTTTGAATAAAATATTAATATGACTTTAAATGGGACTCTATGCTCGATGGCGTACCCAACACGCAACAACGAGTTTCTTGGGAATCTTACGTTGCACTCTAATAATAAAATAATATTATTTTAAATGGAAGTTAACATGTAGCCGCTGTATTGGCGGGAATGGATAGAAATAACTAAAATATGATTATATATGTTTTCAAATGTTTTTACATTTATCCAATAAAAGATAAAGGCTTAAAATTCAGAAATAATTCAATTTTAGGCGTATATGCCCTAGTTTTCACTAAAGGTTCACTTATCGCCTTTTGATGGCGAACCATCATTAAATATAGTTTTGTTCACTCTTATACATTCTATTGGACCAAATAAAACTCTTCTTTATAATCGGGACATCAAAATTTACTTTGTGTAAATTTTTGGTATCTTTCCGATAAAGTTCATTTTTTAATGAATAGTGTAAAATGTTGTATTTTAATTCAAAACATCTTTTTAATCTAATTTATTAATATTATTAGATTATCATTTTAATTGGTTTTAAAGTGAAATTAGAAAATATTTTTCCCATTAAATCCAATAGTGGTCGTTGGAATTAATTTCACTTTGAAATCAGACTTAAACTAGTGTCAATCTTTTGATACTTATTGTTTCATAAAAACACGCTATTTGCTCTGACAGTGGGAATTAATTATTAAATTAAATAATGCAACTTATATGTTGTGAATTTTGTAAAATGGACCTCATTTTCGAATTCGGAATATCAAATATATATTAGGTTGAATTTTTGGTAATTTTCTGAAAAACATCAATTTTTGATGAATAGTGAAACCACTAAGTGGTACTTATAAAAACTGATTTTCCGTTTAAATGAAATTTTGCCACCTTTGTGTTTTGAATTTTAAAAATCCGACATACATGGTTGTAATTAAGAAGTAAAATGTGGTTCAATGGGATTAAAATAATTTTTTGGTGAATAGTAACTTATTAAGTTTTTAATCGCGATTAGAGGTAATTAGTGTAGTTTAAGGTAAAAATAATGTTTTAATAATATTAAATGAACTTGACACATGTACTAACCTCATTGGATGTGTCATGGCCGACCAATACAACCCATGGGTCCACTTAGGGACCCCATGAAGCCACATTGGTTGGATAATGACATTAACATCTTTTTATTTAAAGTTAAAGTAAAAATGAGACAAACATGAAATGTTTTACTAAAACAATTTTTACTTGGGGTTATACAAATCATATTTTTGACTATAAATATTCATTGGAAAGATAAAATGATTTACTACATCATAGTATTTGTTTCATAATTTTTAGACATTAAATAAATTAAATTATTTATGACATCATGATGATGCTGCGATGACCTCATTATTTAACAATTTAAATAAAATGGAAAGATAATGTAATATCTAAGACCTAAACGTGTCCAAAACCTATTGGATGAGTGTATTTAGAACCCGTATCACCTTATCCTCCGAAAAAATCAACGTGGGACCTCCTAAATCCGAATACCATTTTCAAATAAAGTAACATTTGCTTACTTTCCAAGAGTCCCCCTCCTCTCCTCTTATAAAAGGCCCCCACCTCTACCTCCTTACCCACACTCCCAAAGCCTTTGGCTCGGCCAAACCCTGACCATTTTGTCTCTACACTTCCTTCTCTTACTCCTTGAAGGCTCACTTTGGGAATTAGTCTTCCCAAGGAAGCCTTTGAGCTCAAACCAAAGGGAGTTACCCGATTTTAAAGTAATGTGTTCACTTTAGAGTCCTTTTGTTTTATTTTGCCTCTCCAACCCCCTAATCTATTTTTATTCATTTATTTTGTAAAAAATACAGTATATTAAATATACTAGTATGTTGTTATAATAAGTATTCGAGCTACACTTACACACACCTACATCTAATGGTTAAAGAACATACTGTTTCCGTGGATGGTGAATTTCTGCCTCACGAAACGATGATTGTTCAACACTCATATAACACCTTCAAAGGTGTCCATTAAGATGTAACTATATTTATATATGATATATAATATGTTTATTTTTTACTTAATATTCTGTATTTTTCATTTTTGGCTTACCTTTATGGCTTCCATTATGGATATACGCGATATCTTCATTTTAGGAAGTGCGGACTGCCGCCCCTCAAAGTGATGTGATTCGTTAATGCCATACGTGGGACGTATAAAGGATGGATTAAATTTTATTATATGATTTATACTGGAATTATAATATACCTATATATCATTATTATTTCTTCCCATTAATGTATGAGATAGAAAGGAAAGTAGCGTTCATGCGTACGTACGGCTTACCGTCTCCATGAACGGTGCATTTCATTTCTTATCCCCAAATGTAATGTACTATTATAAGTACATGTATATAATGGATATATATAATGAATGATACATCTAAATTATGAATATAATTCTGGAATTAAAATATACATACCACTCATTTAGTTTTAATTCCATTAATATGACAAAGAAATGAAAGTAGCGTTCATACGTACGTACGGCTTACCGTCTCCATGAACGGTGCATTTCATTTCTTACCTCTAAATGATTATGTAATATTATAAATACATGTATATGCTGGATATATATGATATATATGCTACCGAAATCAGGAATGTCATTCTGGATATAAAGAACCTTTGACCACACGAACAACATGTAATTGTAAGAAGTCCACTTTCGACTTAAGAACCAAATATCGAAAAAACAAACATTATTAACTTAAATGATTACATAATGTTTATAACATGAAAATAAGTGATCTAAAAGGAATAATGAACTAGAAAAAGATTATTAATAATGTGGAAATTAACTCAAGTTTATTATTCAGGACGTTAAAGAATGATCGAGTCAAGTCGGACCTGAGGTAAGGGATCATACTCCTCTCTTTCTTTTTAAGTACACTCTTTTATGTCATTCCTTTTAAGATCATATTTCTTCTGATTGGGATGTTATTTTATATTAATATTACTGTAATTTTATTTTAATGTGATGAGATACCCTATTTGATCTCATCAATCCATTTTTGGAACTTTTAAGTGGCGCCGTTAGGCTGCCGAGTTTTCATAAGGGATTTTTCATCTCACTTTTATTCCTGTGAGATTTATGCTACATTTGCCACAATTTCCTTTGAGTGGTTTATGTACTTCCCATTATTACAATACTTTTGTAATATAATTCCATTTATGGGTATTTACATATTCATTGTATGACACTTCTTCAATGGGGTGTACTTTTCGAAAGTTACCCAAGTCGGTAAGGGAACCATTCACACTCCTCTTTTTAAAAGACTTCGTTTATTATGTCTTTTAATTCACATACAATTATGTTGGGATATGTTCTCCTATATCCCGATTGCTGTAAATTTTTTGTCCATGTGGTGAGATTCCCTTTTTATCTCTCATCAACTCATTTTCGGAATTTTTGAAGTGACGCCTTTAGGCTGTCGAATTTTACCAAGGGAACTTTTTAACCCAATTTTGATTTCTTTGGGTTCAACATGTAGTTATTGAATATGTCATCCTTTGAATACGTGTGAATTACCTTTTATTGTTTCACACATAATATCCAATTATATTGGGTGTATTTATATTTGTCACACATAATTTTGGGAATGATTTATCCTTAATTTAAGGATACCTTCTTTATAAGGGATTTCATCACATTTTACATCTCTATAGAGACTTCATTGTTGTTATGCACCAATTCACTCTTATATGGTGTATATACTGTCCTTTGGAATATTATATCATGAATCCATTTATTCTCATGATATTATAAAGTTCTGATTAAATGTTATTCCTCAATTATTGTATTCAAGTGTCTCTAATTTTGGTAAAAACCCTTTAACCAAAAATATCACTTTAAATGTTTTAATGATTTGTTCTTATTAATATCCATGTTTTCAAAATGGTTTTAAGGATTTATTTATATGGATATTAATGGTTAAAAATTTTAAATGCTTCAAGGTGGTATGGGACACATTGATTCAAAAATCTCCTTATTAAATGTTTTAAATGGTTTCTTTTTGAACGGATTCATTATTTCAATGTACTAAAATGTTATATTGTGATTGAAATGTTGAAATGTTATGTTTCCTTTATTCATGTTTTATTTGATATGTTTATGTTATGGTTCTTGGGCATTGTTATGAAAACGGGTGGTTCCGTGATAAAATAAGGGCGGGTGAGCCCGATATAGCTCTCCAATGCATTGGGTAACACGAAGGGGTTAAATGTTAAGGTTTCTACGAAGAGATTTAGGGAATATACTATGATGGGTATTCCAAACGTAACCAAGAGGGTTACTCCCTACGTAATAATGTTATGAATTTCTCAAGTTACCTTTATGTCTTATTATTTCTATGAATTAATCATGGTTTGATGAGGTATGTTAAAGTGCCTATGTTTTATGGGTAAAGTATGATTTCATTCTTATGTATATGTGAACTCATGTTTCATTTCCATATTTTTATAACCCTTACTGAGCTTTTTATGCTCATCCCAAGTTTTTGAAATGTTTTTCACAGGTCAAGGGAAAGGTACATGATGTGATGACATTGTAAAGGATGTGTCAAGAAAGAATCCATGTTTTATTTTAAATATGTTTCCGTTGATGGGAAGAATGAATATTATCTTTTATGTAACCACTTTGTTTAAATGTGGAATGTAATGCATGTTTCATGATCTAATTCTCTAAAACTCTAAACCTGAAAAGATCCTCAATGTGTAATCTTGTAATAACTCATGATTAAATATGTTTTAAGGCTGGGGCCTTATAGTTGGTATCAAAGGTCGGTTTAGATAACTTTAGAGGTTAGGGTATTCTTTAAGCATAAGTGACATTACTATAATGGTTAGGATTTCAGAAAGAGTCCTAGTTTTAAAAAAAGTGAATGAGTAAGTATATCTTAGTGTTTACCTTCCTCATTAGTACATGATGGTTTTGTTGATATACTCACACTAACTTTTATGTTTTTAGTGAATGGATTGATCTAGCAGGCACCAAAGTGACAACAGGTTTGAAGGAAACTGTGGTTGTTCTCTGATTAAGATACTAGATAAAATGGAGGATTCAATGAGGAAACTCGTGGTTGTTCTAGACCAAATATCAAGGAGTCATGATCAAGCACTTGAACCTTGGTATGTTCTATAATGCATCATGTACTAGATGACCAATCAATGTGGAAGTTCAGGTAATAATTAAAAAGGTAACCATTAGGGTTTATATGATCCTTACTTTTATGGTAATTATGGGTTATTATATGTTATGATGGAAAAGGAATGGCATGAGATAAACTTGAGGTTAAAATATGTTATGTTTATTTTTGACGATTTTATCTCATTTTGGGAAATGTTTTGAGAATTATATAGCTTTGGAAAAAGGACAACACGCAGACCGTGTGACAACCCGTCGCGTCGGACAATGCTACAGGATTCGAACCCACAACCAAAGTGCGACTGGTATTTATCGCCTACCACTGGACTACGTGAAGTCCCTGGTTATTTTGACTGATTCTTTCTAGTTATATGATTTTATGAATTAATAGTAAGTTGATTTTTGGTTATTTATGAAAATGATTAACCTATCATGGAGGATATGTGATTAGGTTAATTACATTTCAATACAAGACTTTAGGAGCAACTGATGTTGTTTGGAGATAAATGTTACCATTTAACTTGGAAGACTATGTGACTAAATCCTTCAAATATCTGGGTTTCAATCTTAGATTGGTTTACATTGAAGAATTTTATGGAAAAATTGTTTATCTAATGGTCCTCGTTAAACTTTGGGTTTTGTTGGACAAATTATGGAGGTTAAGAATAGATTTTTTTTTTAAAGGGTCATCCTTTTCTGGATTATCTAATCTTGTACTAAACTTTTTGGTTTTGGTTTTGGTTAAAGTCTAAATACATGGGAAGTATATAGTTCTCTTTTGTGGATTAGGTGATTCTCTAAAAGTTGATTATAGTACTCTTAATGTGAACAAGTCTTCCTAAATACTCGCCTTTTGGAGAAAATATGAGATTGTGTAAGGAATCTAATAAAAGTTGAATGTCAACATGATAAGTGATTATGTTTCTTTATGAATAAATTACCCAATAAAATGTATCATAAAACAAAAATATTGTCTATTAAATTTTCCTTCTGGGGAATTGAATACAGTTTAACCCATCACAAGTTTGTTATTTTCTCATGGTTAACTTTCTTCTAAACATATTTTCTATCACTCTTCATCAGAACATGACCCTATGTTTTCTCCTCCATGTCCATGTTTTCATACTTTGAATCCTAGTATGGGTTAACTCGGGTGACCTTTGTACTTATCTTTCTTTATTTTAAAGTGATTTTTTACCGACTCTTCTTCCGATGTGGGACTTTGAAGGATGTTCCCAAGCCCAATTTTAAAATTGTGAGGACGCAATTCCCAAAAGGGGGGAAGGATGTAACAACCCAGGTAAATAAAGAATATGACATTTTCATATTTATCTATATTTGTGAATAAAATATTAAAATCACTTTAAAGGGGACGCTATGCTCAATGGCGTACCCAACACGCAACAACGAGTTTCTTGGGAATCTTACGTTGCACTCTAATAATAAAATAATATTATTTTAAATGGCAGTTAACATGTAGCCGTTGTATTGGTGGGAATGGATAGAAATAAATAAAATATGATTATATATGTTTTTGAATGTTTTTAGTTTTATCCAATAAAAGATAAAGGCTTAAAATACAGAAAGCATTCAATTTTAGGCATATATGCCCTAGTTTTCACTAAAGGTTCACTTATCGCCTTTTGATGGAGAACCGTCATTAAATATAGTTTTGTTCACTCTTATACATTCTATTGGATCAAATAAAACTATTCTTTAGAATCGGGATATCAAAATTTACTTTGTGTAAATTTTTGGTATCTTTCCGATAAAGTTCATTTTATTAATGAATAGTGTAAAATGTTGTATTTTAATTCAAAACCTCTTTTTAATCTAATTTATTTATATTATTATATTATCATTTTAATTGGTTTTAAAGTGAAATTAGAGAATATTTTTACCGTTAAATCCAATAGTGTTCGTTGAAATTAATTTCACTTTGAAATCAGACTTAAACTAGTGTCAATCTTTTGATACTTATTGTTTCATAAAAACACGCTATTTTCTCTGACAGTGGGAATTAATTATTAAAATAATTAATGAAACTTATATGTTGTGAATTTTTTAAAATGGACTTCATTTTTGAATTCGGAATATCAAATATAGATTAGGGTTAATTTTTGGTAATTTTCTGAAAAACATCAATTTTTGATGAATAGTGAAACCACTAAGTGGTACTTATAAAAACTGATTTTCCGTTTAAATGAAATTTTGCCACCTTTGGGTTTTGAATTTCAAAAATCCGACATACATGGTTGTCATTAAGATGTAAAATGTGGTTCAATGGGATTAAAATAATTTTTTGGTGAATAGTAACTTATTAAGTTTTTAATCGCGATTAGAGGTAATTAATGTAGTTTAAGGTAAAAATAACGTTTTATTAATATGAAATGAACTTGACACATGTCCTAACCTCATTGGATGTGTCATGTCCGACCAAGACAACCCATGGGTCAACTTGGGGCCCCCATGAAGCCACTTTGTTTGGAAAATGACATTAATATCTTTTTATTTAAAGTTAAAGTAAAAATGAGACAAACATGAAATGTTTTAGTAAAACCATTTTTATTTGGGGTTATAAAAATCATATTTTTGACTATAAATATTAATTGGAATGCTAAAAGGATTTCCTAAATCATAGTATTTTTTCATAATTTTTAGACATTAAATAAATTAAATTATTTTTGACATCATGATGATGAAGTGATGACCTCATTATTTAACGATTTAAATAAAATGGAAGGATAATGTAATATCTAAGACCTACACATTTCCAAAACCTATTGGATGAGTGGATTTATAACCCTTATCACCTTATCCTCGAAACAAATCAATGTGGGACCTCCTAAATCCGAATACCATTTTCCAATAAAGTAACATTTTCTTACATTCCAAGAGTGCCCCTCCTCTCCTCTTATAAAAGGCCCCCACCTCTACCTCCTTACCCACACTCCCAAAGCCTTTGTCTCGGCCATCCCATGCCCATTTTGTCTCTATACTTCCCTCTCTTACTCTTTTAAGCCTCACTTTGGGCAGAAGTCTTCCCAAGGAAGCCTTTGAGCTCAAACCAAAGGGAGTTACCCGATTTTACGGTAATGTGTTCACTTGAGTCCATTTGTTTTATTTTGCCTCTCCAACCCCTAAACTCTTTTTATTCATTTCTTTTGTAACAAATAAAGTATCTTAAATATACCAGGATGTTGGTATAATAAGGATTAGAGCTACACTTACACACACCTACATCTAATGGTTAAAGAACATATTGTTTCCGTGGATGGCGAATTTCTGCCTCACGAAACGATGATTGTTCAACACTCATATAACACCTTCAAAGGTGGCCATTATGATGTCACTATATTTGTATATGATATATAATATGTTTATGTTTAACTTAAGCTTCTGTATTTTTCATGTGTGGCTTCCCTTTATGGCTTCCATTATGGGTATACGCGATATCTTCATTTTAGGAAGTGCGGACTACCGCCCCCTCAAAGTTATGTGATTCGTTAATGCCAAAAGTGGGACGTATAAAGGATGGATTTAATGTTATTATATGATGTTATACTGGAATTATAATATACCTATATATCATTATTATTTCTTTCCATTAAAGTATGAGATAGAAATGAAAGTAGCGTTCATGCGTACGTACGGCTTACCGTCTCCATGAACGGTGCATTTCATTTCTTATCCCCAAATGTGATGTACTATTATAAGTACATGTATATAATGGATATATATGATGAATGATACATCTAAACGATTAATATAATTCTGGAATTAAAATATACATACCTCTCATTTAGTTGTAATTCCATTAATATGACAATGAAATGAAAGTAGCGTTCATGCGTACGTACGACTTACCGTCTCCATGAACGGTGCATTTCATTTCTTACCTCTAAATGATTATGTAATATTATAAATACATGTATAATCTGGATATATATGATATATATTCTATCCAAATCAGGAATGTCATTCTGGATATATAGAACCTTTGACCACACGAACAACATGTAATTGTAAGAAGTCCACTTTCGACTTAAGAACCAAATATCGACAAAACAATCATTATTAACTTAAATGATTACATAATGTTTATAACATGAAAATAAGTGATCTAAAATTAATAATGAACTAGAAAAAGATTCTTAATAATGTGGAAATTAACTCAAGTTTATTATTCAGGACGATAAAGAATGATCGAGTCAAGTCGGACCTGAGGTAAGGGATCATACTCCTTTCTTTCTTTTTAAGTACACTCTTTTATGTCATTCTTTTAAGATCATATTTCTTGTGATTGGGATGTTCTTTTATATTAATCTTACTGTAATTTTATTTTAATGTGATGAGATACCCTATTTGATCTCATCAATCCTTTTTTGGAAGTTTTAAGTGGCGCCGTTAGGCAGCCGAGTTTTCATAAGGGATTTTTCATCTCACTTTTATTCCTGTGAGATTTATGCTACATTTGCCACAATTTCCTTTGAGTGGTTTATTTACTTCCCATTATTACACTCCTTTTGTAATATAATTCCATTTATGGGTATTTACATATTCATTGTATGACACTTCTTCAATGCGGTGTACTTTTCGAAAGTTACCCAAGTCGGTAAGGTAACCTTTCACCCTCCTCTTTTTAAAAGACTTCGTTTGTTATGTCTTTTAATTCACATACTATTATGTTTGGATATGTTCTTCTATATCCTGATTAATGTAAAATTTATGTCCATGTGATGAGATTCCCTTTTTATCTCTCATCAACTCATTTTCTGAATTTTTAAAGTGACGCTGTTAGGCTGTCGAATTTTACCCAGGAAACTTTTTAACCCAATTTCGATTTCTTTGGATTCAACATGTAGTTGTTGAATATGTCATCCTTTGAATATGTGTGAATGACCTTTTATTGTTTTACACTTAATATCCAATTATATTGGGTGTATTTATATTTTTCACACATAATTTTGAGATTGATTTATCCTTAATTTAAGGATACCTTCTTTATAAGGGATTTCATCACATTTTACATCTCTATTGAGACTTCATTGTTGTTATGCACCAATTCACTCTTATATAGTGTATATACTGTCCTTTGGAATATTATATCATGACTCCATTTTTTCTCATGATATTATAATGTTCTGATTAAATGTTATTCCTCAATTATTGTATTCAAGTGTCTCTAATTTTGGTAAAAACCCTTTAACATAAAATATCACTTTAAATGTTTTAATGATTTGTTCTTATTAATATCCATGTTTTAAAAATGGTTTTAAGGATTTATTTATATGGATATTAATGGTTTAAAATGTTAAAAGCATCACGGTGGTATGAGACACTTTTATTCAAAAAATCACCTTATTAAATGTTTTAAATGGTTTTGGAAATGGTTTCTTTTTGAACGGATTCATTATTTCAATATACTAAAATGTTATATTGTGATTGAAATGTGGAAATGTTATGTTTCCTTTAAGCATGTTTTATGTGATACGTTTATGTTATGGTTCTTGGTCATTGTTATGAAAACGGGTGGTTCCGTGATAAACTAAGGGCGGTTGAGCCCGATATAGCTCTCCAATGCATTGGGTAACGCGAAGGGGTTAAACGTTAAGGTTTCTCCGAAGAGATTTAGGGAATATACTATGATGGGTATTCCAAACGTAACCAAGAGGGTTACTGCATACGTAAGAATGTTATGAATGCATCATGTTACCTTTATGTCTTATGATTTCTATGATTTATTCATGGTTTGATGAGGTATGTTAATGTGCCTATGTTTTATGGGTAACATATGATTTAATTCTTATGTATATGTGAACTCATGTTTCCTTTCCTTATTTTTATAACCCTTACTGAGATTTTTATGCTCATCCGAAGTTTTTGAAATGTTTTTCACAGGTCAAGGGAAAGGTACATGATGTGATGATAATGTCAAGGATGTGACAAGAAAGAATCTGTGTTTTATATTAAATATGTTTCCGTTGATGGGAAGAATAAATATTGTCTTTTATGTAACCACTTTGTTTAAATGTGGAATGTAATGCATGTTTTATGATCTAATTCTCTAAAACTCTAAACCTGAAAAGATCCTCAATGTGTAATCTTGTAAAAACTCAAGATTAAGTAAGGTTTAAGGCTGGGGCCTTATAATCCATCCATGAAGGAGAGATCTAGGAACCTAGTAGTGGCATCAATTAACAGATCTGTCACTAGAAGGTAGAAATCATCTTTCAGACAATGGAAGTTGAGTTCTCGTATATGGGTGAAGAAACAGGTCTATTTGTTATTTTTTTGTCCTTGATGATGTTTTATAAACACATGGCGAACTAAAAATATTTGAAAAAGTTGTATTTGATCATCTTATTAAATTCCTCCTCAAACATGGATCTATCATAATGTTTCATATTCCTTCGAGGATACTTGAATCTACAGTAACATACCACGAGCCCATGATGGTGAACAATGGATTGAGGGTTCAAACCTATCATATCATGATATCTCTTGGTGAAGGCATTAGATTTATACTTCTAGTTGGACCAATAATACTATTCTTCCTCCTCAGTCATGGATACACTAATTAGATTTGGCCTTAGGTTTTGCTCTGTACAATTATTCACCATAACCAACTCATCCATAAGGGTGGAAGTGCCCTCTTGGAATATAGGTGGATTGTATTCTAAATCATATTCATAATCTTATGAAGGTTAATTAGTGGGATTAGATGAATCATATAGGTTGGTATGTTATGGGGTAATGTCGGTGCCTGATTAAGAGGTTGTAAAATCCTTTCTAGTAGACTCATGATCTTTTAAACGCATTGTGAAATATGCTATTGAACTGATTCCATTATGTCATCCACCACAGGATCCATGATTGATATCACTGAAATAGTGGTAGATCGGATCCTATAATTTCAACGTTGACTACTGAGGCAGGTGAGTATGATGTACAATGTTAGTCATGGGGAGAACATCTTGGTTCCTTATATAGTAGGGGATTCTATATTACCTGGGCCTGGCCTCTGTAAGAGTATGATGTAATATTATGGTGTTCCTTGTACATATATACATAGTTACCTTTCCTATTGGAATCAACGATGAGACATCCCATGTATATAATTGTAGGCTCCAAATAGTGAATTGGGAGGATGAAAGAATCATCAACGTTTGTCCATATCCTGGCTGTAATGGTGGCATGCTCAACCTCATTTATTGGAAACTATTTATCATTGATCTTGTAATTGTTGGCATCGAGATAGTGATCTTAAAAATAGTTTAAGGGAGATTAATCACCCTTAAGCACACCTTATTGATCCTTGTGGGGGTAATTGAGGTGTTGATGATATGAGGATGTTACTACTTTATGTAGATAGAGCCAAAGTATTCTAATCAATGCATTGTAAGAAGTATATTATGTGGAAACCATTAATACAATGATTTCCCCCAAGCTAATAAGCTGGGTATTTAACCTTATTCTACAACATCGTCTCTACCACGAACATATCATAACCCTAGATCTATATTTTAGAGGGACTAAAATCATCTTCCATCAGTCCCTTCATATGGAGTGTTCATGATGATATTACATTGACCATAGAACATATGGTAACTTGAAAATGATGAAATTCTACGATATTGAACCAGAATGTGATATACAGTTGGAGAATGTTCACAAAAAGGATGGATCCATCAAATTAATTGCATACTAAGATGAAGGATTGGCATTCTACATGCTTGAAAGCTTCTTCATAGTAGGAATATAAAGTGTTTATCCCTAATTATAATTTGGTGGGAGTTTCCATGGCCTATGTGAGAGACTCACACATCACATCTAACAAGTAGAGGGCCTAGATGATCGATACCATTGATGGTATGATAGAAATGTTCATCATCACATCATATTTTTGTGTAAAAACACATTTCATCATTCATGGGGTAGCTCTTTAGAAGGAGGGTTGATAGTTTCTATCAACTATACCACATGATTTTGGATGGTGCTGGAAATGTCCTACAGCTCATCAGCAAACTATTACAAAACAACTAATAGATTATTGTCAGGAAATTGAGTCCTATATTTAATTGAACCAAATTTTTTACGATGTAACTAGGTATATTTATCATTTCCAGTTAGCATGGTGACCATTGGTGGTGTGTCTGATAGAGATGGCTGAGAGGTATATGTTTGATGATTTCTATACATCACATTATACCAAGTCTCGGTTGCATACACGTCCATTAATAAGCATACTTTTAGTCTGTATGATGTGGTCCATTCATATGATGGGGACGTCTCGAGGCATTCAGGGATCTTCCATGATATTCAACATTATTTGGGAAAATTAATGGATCAAAAAAAATATAAGGGGTTCCTAGAGGTATACTCCTATTCATCATCGTTGGAGTCCCCTAATGATAGTTGGACCCTTCAGGCCATTCTAAACTATAGAGGGATAATGTCACTATTTGCGTGGGATGTATTTGAAACTAACGAAGAACTATTATTTACTATAAACCATCAATGCCTACTATTTTGAAGCATTGATGGATCTAATGTAGAAAAGAATGTTTTAGTCAATGAAGGTGTAACAACTGCATAAGGTTCTTGTCAGCCAATGTGGGAATTAATGACACCATGGGATTGAAAAGTAACTCTAAAAACCAACCATTCATCAAAATACATCATACCTTTATTGGAAAACAACTTCAATTCAACATCGTATTCTCTTTTAGGATCATTATAGATGTTTTACTAATGTGTCGAGACATTTATCAATATGAAAATAACATTTTCAACTTGGTCCTAAATCCAATTATTGAAATCATTTTAGTGTTTAACTGTATGTCTAAGGGTCCTCTGGTAAGGTAAATTGTCATGGTATTCAGTATATTTGGATTCATGGGGTTTCTGACACACTTTCATCTTTAAAACCCACTATTTTGGGGGACTGATGAAATAAAACAGATCTTATGCATATTTGAGTGAATAGAATTGATTTTTTCAATCATGGAAGGGAACTCTAGGTGCTCAACCCCGAAGAGGAGTCGAAGCCACATTATCTCATCTAGGTATCTTTTTTTGGAGATTCAATGATAACAAATTATTCACTAGATGAGGCTGATCATGATGAGGTTTTTTCACTCGGTGAGGTGCCTCATGGAAAGGGGTAAAAAATCTATAATCATGGGGGACTCCACCTATACTGCTGTGGTAGCATATTCCTTAGATGTACATCGTGTAGGGGATGCAAGAGGTAGAGAATGAGTGTACTTGGCATACTACAGTTCCTCCTCTAGGTATTGGTCTTTTTCAGAGAAATCCCAAAACTCTAAGGGGATGTTTTGAGGGATGAATACAGTGCTTGATCAGTTATGAAGTTCCCCACAAACATTTTTAGATGTTGTTCTCAAGTAGGTGTCATATCGAGTGAATATGTGAGTTCCTTAAACATGGTGGTAATGTCTGTGAGATAGTCATATTTTAATTAGATACTCTTTTGGAGGCCCAAAATGATTTGTTTCACATGGTGGTATGGAACTGGTAATGAAACATCCCACAGTGATCTTCCCAAAATGTGATAGAAACTCTGGAGGACATTCTATAGTAGACGATAAAAATCACTACAAATGTCTGAATGAAACATTTGGTATTGGTGGCATCCTATTGCTCTGAGGTTCCTAACATGGTAACATTGATCAAGAAGAATGTGTCTAAATGCTGCTGAATGAAACATTTGGTATTGGTGGCATCCTTTTTCTCCGAGGTTCCTAACATGGTACCACACATCAAGAAGAATGTGTCTAAATTATGAAATTGTTCCCCCATCCTATTCAAAGGGGGGAACTTGGGGTTCCAAAAATCAGAGGTTTCTCACATGTCTTCCATCCATTCCAGATAAGTCTTCCTATCAGATGGGATCACCACCTATCACGTCTCTAGTTCGTCAAGGTGGTCAGTGAGGGTAGTGATCAAATTATCTTCGAGGGGGTTTCTATATTGGTGAGGAACCATGAAATGAAATGAATTGATAGTCTTCTCAAAATGGTATGTAGGGTTAGTAGCTATTGTTGTTCATCTATCTAGGTCGATATAAATATTATCACACTACTTAAAAAAATCTACAACTAATATCATGGTCTCTTTCCATAAACACCTACAACTATTCATTCTAGATGTGTGAGGTAACTAGAATCAAGTGGGAGAAAATAGTTCTGGAACACTTGTGGCAACACCTTATATCCTAGTGGGGCCAGAATAAGATCCTACAGTGGAGTTCTATAATATGAGCAGAAATCAGTGAGGATCTCATTGATGATCCTCCTTTGATCTATGAGTTACTAGAGAAAATTGAAAATAGTGGAACTGACCCCAATCTTATGAGAAATATCCGGTTTTTTATAGTTATCTAGATATATTTTCCCTTTTTAGTATTCCAAAAGATATGAAATGATTCAAAAGGATTCCCATGTCTGAGATCCTACCTTTTCTGGCTAGTATGAACACCTATATTAGGGTGTACATGATTGATGTGTACCCTAAGGGTTTTGTTTTCATATTTAGATCTACTGGTGGTGCCCCTATCCTAAAAAATATATGGATAAACCATATTTACCAGAATAGTAATAGGAAAACAAATCTATATCAACATGTAATTGAGGTTGTCGCATGGATGGGATAATGTGGACTGAAGCATACTACCCCAATACCTCGGTCTTCACAAGTGGAAATTCCTCATTCTTAATTCTTTCAAGAACTATGAGGCTCTTGATGAATGTATTTTTGAGATTGTGGTTGTATTAGAGTGATTTTGGGTTCTAATTCACTTGTATTTATACAAAATGGAGCATTTGGAATTACTGATTTGTGTCACCAAAGTTCCCTTAGCTTCTTCGTTAGACAAACTGAATGTCATAGAGGCAATGTGGAGTCACGCTGATTGTTTGAAAGAGTCACAATACCTGGCCCATAGGGAGGGATGCATGAATATCAATATTGGGATTTTCATATAGCCATAATACCACTAAAAATAGATCAACATTTAGAGTATCCTACATTCTATAATACTCAAAATTAGGGTCCTAGTCTTGGTTGAACCAAGATTCGACCGATGCATACTATGAGAATGTTTAAGAAACTTCTGTGGATCACTGTGGAGGTTGTTCAGCTAGTGGAGGGTTTGTTGTGTGAGCCAGCTGATCATTTCACACATGTTTGTCCTTTTGTGGTGGATCCAACAATATCATAGCATCCTTATAGGAATTGGTGTTCCCCAAAGCCTCATGTCAGAGGGAAACAATTCTCTTTGGTGAAGTAACTGGATACATATCCTCTATAATAATACCGAAATACTCTTTGTGATATTGGGTAGAGGTTGAGATGGAAACAAGAAATGATAGGCATGGCTTTCCAATGAGCTAATGGAAGGGAGTAGAATATTCCTCCACCATCATGCACCTGTGTTGGGATTTGAGGATTCTGTGAATCTCATCTTTTATAAAGATGACTATTACCTATTGGACACATACCCTTGACTATAATTCTAATTAATTTGGGTGAATTCCCTATCATTGAATTGAATTACCCCTAATAATTTTAAAGTTGAATTATATTGGAAATGATTAGTGCTTCTCATTATTTTTCCTTCAACTGAGGTAGTTCCCCCTTCTACCTCATGATGGATATTCCAGACAGGGAGGTTCATCAACCTGTGGAGAAAGACTGCGATGGTTGGTGATATTGTGGGGGGACCTCAGCTTTTATTGGTTGGTAGATGGGGAGGAACGTTGTATCAATTTTAGTTAGAGTAGGGATGATCTCTTATTTGAAACCTATAGTAGTGGGGAGGAGCTCCTTTTTGGTTGTTTATAATGTTGGGAGTACCTATTATTTTTATAAGGGGATATGTGGGGACCTCAATCATGACCTATAGTAATGTAATTATGGGGATCTCCATACATGCATGTTGAATCAAATGGAGGCCCTCTATACGAATCGATATGAACACGGGGAGGACATCCATGTTAAGGAGATGGGATATAGGGGGGACCTCTTTAATGGATTCTGAATCCATATGGGAGACCTCCTCTTTTATTGGTGGGAACAAGGGGTGGACCTCTATTTTGACTATTGAAGGAGTTGGGAGAACATCCACTACAGTTGGAAGTGGTATGGGGATTTCCATTGAATGGTTGAATGGTGATAGAAATGGGAGGACCTCCATACTAGTTGTTGATGAAGCAACAAAGAACTTCTCATTGATCGATGTTGAAGAGGGGAGGACTACAACATGAGGTGGGAACAATATGGGGAGTACCTTTAAACTGATTTTATACAACATTGGGAGGGACTCCATGTTGATTGGTGGTAGTGGGATGTGGAGGACCTCTGTGTTGGTTGGGAAAGTAATGAGGATCCTTACATGGGTCGGTGAAATTATAAGAAGGACCTCTGCACAGAGACTCATCATCAGGGGTTGGTCAGTAATGACAATTGGGGGTATTGTAGATTGATAGGGATTACCCAGCCACCCTCTAGGCCGATTGAGGTTTCCAACCCATCCGGGTGTGGAATGATACGACTCGTCTATCACATGAATCTTCATGAATATTTCAATGGGGTAAGGGGCCACTAGATTCTTGTAATATAATTCCACCTGATAGGAATTCTCTAGACCCTATGACTTACATGGATTCCATGTGGTCCATACCGATGCTAGTAGAGAAAGTGTATGATATACATTATATTGAAGAAGCATTAACATACATGGATAATACATCATCTTATATGAATATTCAATAAATGACAAAAATACATGCATGAGGACCATTATAGATTAGTGTCTTGGGAAACATGGAAACAAAATCTTCTATCCTTGTGGAAGATCATCAATATCTCCCATAATGATCTATTTCTTCACTAATTTTACCTAAAATTGTTTTTCATAACCTGGGTAAAGGAAACATATGTAAGCGATGAGCTCAAATGATGATTATGTGTAAATAAGGGAGATATGTAAGCTTAATTATGAGAAAAAGGGTATCATAACATGACCAAGAAAATAGAATATCCTATATTACACAACAATGATCATATACACGAATCATTTCATAAAGTCTATATTAGTTGACAAAGACCATTAAAAAATCATTTTCATAGAAAATTACTATAAAACTTATAAATAATACATGAAATAATTTTAATAACTTTTAATTTAATACATATAAAATGATATTCATAACATTTTAGAAAAAAATTTTCTTGAAAAGACTATGAATTATCTTAATAAAAGGAATAAAACAATTTGAACACAATTTCATTGAAAATAAATTTAAAATATATAAATAAATCTATAATTTTTTTGGAAATCCCTTTATTTGAAAAATCATTTAAAACATACAAATAAAGATTGAATTTTGTTTAGAAATCCCTTTTCATTAAAAAAATATATGGGGAATGAATTTGTTTTGAAATAAATTTAATTGAATATACATTGATATAATATAAATAAATTTGAAAAAGTTTTGAAAACAATTTAATTGTAAATACTTTTAAAACATATAAATTAATCTTGAAAATGATTTAAATTTTATTATTGAAAACTAATAAAAGGAACATGAATATGTTTTAAAAAAAATTATAGAAAACTTGTGATGTGACTATTTAATTTTTTTGAAAACCATTTCTGTAGAAGTGTATTTTAATTTTAATTTATTAAAACTAACACTCAATAATGAAAATAATTCTTTAATGGATTGATGATAGATAAATTAGTAAATTTCATATGAGTTAAAATGAATATTAATTTTGCATGGTAAAATGGTTTGAAAAAATGAGATATTAAAAAAGTGAAGAGAATAATACTTTAAATATATTGGTAAAAGTCATAAAGAGTAAAAATGTCTTTTAATGATCATTCTAGATTAGTATAATATACTTGAAACCCTCTTTAGAGAGCATTGTTTTCTGACTAAAGAGAGGGTAATGTCTGGCTTTCTTAAAAATAATTGCATAATAATCATTTTTATCAATGTGTACAAATATGGTACCAACACATTATTTAATAATGAATAACCTATGTGGATGAATTTTGAGGAACAACTTGAGAGATTGGTTGTAATATTTCATCAAAGGAAGCATAACCATAAACAATCTTGAACAAGCGAAGAGAGTTCCTAAATAAACTCTTACAAGTTTTAAAATTGGATCATACTATACATGTCTGTAAATGATATTAAATGAATCTTAAAATAAAATTACAATTAGTATTTTCATTATACAACATGTAACATTAATGCATATACACCAAAAAAGAGAGTTTAGGTGCATAACCAAACAAGAGTCTCAAGGAAGGAAAATTGAGTCAAAACAATTTTAACGATTCTGTAACTTTTGAAACATTAAACCCATGAAATAATGATCATAAAATTGATATTTTAATAACATTATAATTTTTTATAATTTTAAATTAATAAAATCAGGGGTAGTACTTTCACCATAAATAACGATAGAGTGACGAACATAGATTGTATCTCCCAGAAATAAAAAGTGAGATGAAATCCCCTTAACTTGTGTCCTAACTACCATCCTAAACATTCAAACCACATGTATAATAAAGATAAGTTTATTATAAATAATTTATATAACCATATTTTTATATATAAAACCAAATATTTTTTTATTATGACTTATAATACCCTATTCTTAACCATTATATGTTAAGGTTTCACTACAGGTAATAATCACTTTGTTTTTATATGTATCTTTATTTGTTATATAGAGGGTACTTATACATATATCATTATTGAAAAATATAAAACATGATATAAATAATATTTATATCCATTAAATATTTATTGTAATTAACCATAGAATATAAAAGTTAGAAATTGAAAACACTGTTTAGGGAGATGGCAAGCCGTATGAACAGAAGAATGTTGCTTCCATTTTTATTGTCGTATTGAATGAAAGAATGTAATTGAAATATGAATATATATATATATATATATATATATTCTTATTTCATTTTAATTATTATTTCATATATGTCATTTATTTTCATTGAACCTATTCTTAATACATTCAATGAACTGTGTGAATAAATTAAATTGCAATAAGGAGGCAGTAGTTTACACTTCCTGAAAAGAAATTATTGTTTCAGCACAGAATTGAAAGTAAATAAGATATGTTTTGTAAAAGCTATAAATATTATTAAGTCAATAAAAAATATAACATATAAAATAAATAAACATAGTTTCTATAATAATGTCTTCCATGAGAGGTGGTAAGGAAAATTGAACAATCATCGTTAAGTGAAGCGGTAGTTTTTCGTACAAAATAATATAATGTTCTTTAACCATTAGATGGAGGTTTTTATAAGTGTAGGTTGAAATATTATCCCTAAAACAAAATAGTATATTTTTTATTTTGTTTTTTTATAAATTAATTGAAAAATTAATATTGAGGTAGTGGAAATGGAAAATAAATGAAAGGGCTTGAGAGAAGATGTTACCTCTTAATCGGTTAACTCCTTTTGGTTTGTGCCAAAAGACTATATTTTATTTCCTTATTACAAAATAATATATTCTAGGAAGAAGATAGGTATTTGGGTAATTTTATTTGGTAGATATTTACCTATCCATTGTGGTTTCAGAGGTGCAAGGATGTGGTAGAGGTGGTTAACTTTTTATAGGGAATGGAACAGACTCACCTGAAATTTTTGAAAACAATTTAGGTGTAAAAATGTTATTAACTTAAAAAAATCCAAAAAAACAACATAAATAAAAAATTTAAGTCTCATGTTCAAAATATGGCCATACAATTGGTGTTGGACAAGTGGATAGGTCATTTGGGCTCATAATATTATGGTTTAGTCCCTAATTCAGATTACATTGCTTTTAATCGTTGTGTTTAATTTTAATCACTTTTACGAATTATATTGTTCAAAAACCAAGATGATATTTTTGGACTCTTAGTATTGTAATGACAAAAATGATTTATGTCATTTTTTTGAAAATTAATTCACTGATGCAGAAAAATTAGTATAATTTCTAATCCCATAAACATGATGAAATTATGGGTTTTTGATGTAGGAATATCTTCAAATGTTTATTATGTTTTAATATTAAATTTCAAAGTGAAATTGATTATAATAAACTGAATTGTATTAATAGATTTCATATTAATCTAATGTGACCTGAGAAAAAATTAAAATATAATTTGACATTAATAAGTATTTAAACAAAAAATGTAGTTTTACCAAAATATGTATTTTTCACTATTCATCAAAAAATAATGTTTCTCAAAAAAATATCAAAAAAATAATCCTATGATAATTTCAACAAAATAAAATAAAAAATTAAGTTTATTTTATCAAATTATATTCCTCTGTGTGATTAAAATTAATTTTATTAGTTAAATTACATTATTCGAGAGATCGCTTTTTGTTTTCATAAAAGGACATTACGGAAAATCATATCTTTCATTACCATTTTGTTTTATATATACAAAAAATAATAAATAATATAAGAAAATTATTTATTACTATTCATTTCTCTATATTTAATTAAAATTTAATAATTATTTTATTTATATAATTATAACAATGATATGATGTTTATTAGAAACATATGTGTTTTGTGCAACATACTCCAAGTCAGTTGTGTTGGTTTCACAAGCCAAGTTAGTATTTTGTGTTGCGCAAGACAAGTAATTATAATGTGAAAGGGATTTTTTAATTTTTTGTTTTAATATATATATATATATATAAATAAATATTCACAATGTCATGTAAAATGGAAAAATTTAAAAAGAAAAAAAATTTAAATAAAATTCCCACAATCTCATGATGTTAAATTCTACCCCACAAAAAATGAATTCCACCCTTGAAATTCGATTGTGTTATCAAAGTATTGATACTTTTAAGATTAATTCATTTAAACCCACATCGTAAAAATGAATACTAAAACATCCTTTTAAAAGGGAACGTTGGGAGCATAACGATTTTCCAAAATAACATATAATTTGGTTTCCACATAGGAGAACCTAGGTTGGGATTAATAACTGGACTTGGAAGAAAATAATAAATATTTATGAGGAATTATTGAGGTCATCAATAAAAAAAGATCATGATCAGTGAAAAGTGGAGGTACCTAAATTCATAAATCAGTTATGATTTTAAAGGCCATCTGTTTAACCAAAATTAAGGTATTAAAACAACAGATTATATTTTGATCGTTATCCTCATATCGAGTAAATGATTTATTGACCAAGAATATATGAAAATATATTTTATTGAAATATTACTATAATAAAATTCATTCCTGATTTGTTCTTTTATCAATTTATAATTCATCCATTACTTCATGTAATGGACATCCAAAAAATAACTTTTATGCCCGAAGTTATAAAACACTCTTTTATAATATCATATGACTCATAAAATAGTGAAATGTATATAAATTTATCTTTAAATAATCATAATAATGAATATTGTTTGTATATTAATATATTAAAATAAAATGTAACACTTATATTTAATCATAAATAATTATTCTTCCAAAGTAATTTTATATTAACCAAGACGTTGCATAGGCTAGTCGTAGGAATTAACCCTTATCATCCTTCGGCCATGCATTCATGACCTAGGGCAATTCCAAACAAGATTAGTTGTCACCCAACATATACATTGTCATTTTTTAAAACCATACTAATTTAATTTCAAAAATTTGATGGACATCCTTGAAGTAAGGATAGCCATTAGATATCATTATCCAAGGTTTTTAATACAATATCAATACTCCCGCTAATGATTACCATTTATTTTTCATTAATGGATTACCATATAACCATTATGAATGAAGAAAATCCAAAAACATAGAAGGAGAGTCATAAAACCAGCATAACATTGGTCCCACATATCATAATTTTACTATTGTATGTCACTTTCCATACATGTTAATACCCTCGTGGTAAATTCTGTTGGAAGATGCTTACAACCTGGATTACCAAAAATCCTTTTGGAGAACATGAATTCTTCCTTATTTAATATATTACTATATATATTTCATAATTCCAAGATGCTAAAAACATCAACCATGATATCATGAAGTAGTTTTAAACAAGTCCTTAATTAGTTCCAATGTAATTAGTAATATCCAATTTAATTATTCATAATGACATTATCTTAACATAAATAACATATTAAGGGTTATATTAACTAAGTCCAAAAATCACCTTGTCATTAAACCACTTCACCCATCCTTTAGGAACATTCAACATGAACATGTAAATACTGATCCAGAAATATATTTAGAAACCCCATTTTATATCTAAAAATTCATAAAACATAGTTTTTGATTCCAAACACATAAAAACATTTATTATTACACTTCATCCATATTCCATTAAGAATGCTACATTATTCTGTAACACAATATATCATTCCTTTTATATTTCATCTATAGTCTCTTAATCAACAACAATGTTACCATTACTCGCACCACCTGGAGGTTGCCTTCAGGATCTTTTATCTCAGGATATTTATATGTATAATGACCGTTATCACTACACATAAAAAAAAAGAAAGCTTCGATGATGTCTTAGGGGACTGAAAATTCTAATTTAATTTGTTAAATGAACTCTTCATTTTTCCTATCATTATCTTTCATTATGTCTATCTTTTCAACTGTCAAAACAAAATATTGTTCCTCTAATTCAATCTCTTAGGTGATTATTTCCACATTATTGAAACAAAGGTATCATAATATTTATTCCTCCATGTTCTCCATCACTAAAACTCTCAGCGAACTCAATCTTTCTTTTCCTTGGATTTTATGAGAGATGGTCAAGGTAAATTTTTTTAATCATGATCTATGAAAAATGATTAGGCATGATAAAAACATCTTTCACTATAGTGAACATCCCACTTGATAGCTCATTGAAAATTCATCCATCACAATCAATATTATTCCATTACCTTCTAGATTCTTCCATTTTATTAAACTAGATAAATAGGGTGAAAATTGCTAATCATAATAGAACACCATATAGAAATTAAAATATTTACATATACGATGTCTAAATCATGAAACCATCCTTAATATATGAAAACCTTGGTTCATCCTAGTTTATTTATAGCCAAATTATATTTAAATAATTGATGATGGTTCCAGAAGTATTTTTGAACTCCCAATGAATATCCTATATAGTGTCAAACCATGTGTGAAGTAAGGCCCATTGTCGTGTAATATATTACCCAGAGCTTGGACCATAACATCTTGTTGGAGTAGTTACCCCTCGGTACATCAATTATATATCCACACACACTTACTGTATATAGATAGTTATGTATTTCTAGTTAACTAATCACTCAATCATTTACAAAAATTTCCTTACATTTTCCTTAACTTTTACTCATCCTTATACATAACCTTTGAGACATCCCTTTACATATCCTATGAAATATATATGGAGATATCACAAAACGTTTCTAATCCTAGTTTCCAAATGATGACTAAACCATTCCATTGATTCAAAATATAGATGCCCAGGCTTAACAAACATGGATATTACATCATCTTAGATTAGTAATCATTAAATTAAAAATATACATGCCCAAGGACCTCAATTGATTATTGTCTTTGGAAACATGGTATTAAAATATTCATTCATGGTTAATGATCTTAAACATCTCCCATAATGATCTCTACTATCATTACATCAACCTAAAATAATTCTTCATAATCATGGGAAAGGAAACACACAATATGGGTGATCTCAAATGCTCAGTATGAGTAAATAAGGGAGATATGCATGCTTCATTATGAGCATAAGGGTATAAGAACATGATCATGAAAATATAAGGTCACACCTTACATATCAATGATGATATAAAATAAACATGAAATAAATCATGATTGTTCCAAAGACATGAATCATAAGGATGTAATGAACATAATCCATGAAAGAATAATATAATAATTAAAATGTAATAATGAAGAAAAATAAGTATATATAATGATTTTCATAGTAGTCTTGGAATTGCTACCAAGGACATCGTAGTGGGAAAACTGCTTCAATAATCTGGGTTCACATCATGTTCTAGCCCTACATTAATTAACTATGTTTATATGTCAGTCCGTCTCTGTAATATTAAACAAAGTTTATTTCTTGTTCTACCCCTATAATACAGAACCAAGTTCATTTCTCTTTCCATCCCTAAAATACCGATTCATATTCATTTCTCAATCCATGATTACAATGCTAAATTGAGTACATTTCTCATTCCATCCATCTCTATATCATGTGAAATAATTAATTACCCAATAAATTTGAAGGAGATGTAGGTCCCACCAATATAATAAATAAATATTACATACTTGTACCAAAAGATCATAAATAATCATATAATAACCCATGAAATAAACTGGGTATTATAAACATATAATAGTATCGTAACCTATATAAAATGAAATGTTTCATAATAAGATCATGATAAACATAACCCATGAAAAATAAGATAGTTTCAAAAGCCTATAACCTGTGAAATATGAATGGGTTTCAAAAAGACCCCGACATTAAGCGTAACCCTTTAGAGAAATGATATGAATGGAACATTTAAATCATTTAATAAAAGGCCATGAGTAACATAAAAATATTTCTTCATTGATGGAATATAATTTTGAAACATCTTTTTAAAAAATTTCCATAGGAAAATAAAATATCTTCTTTGAAAAAAGAATTTTTAATACTTAAAACATTCAGACAATCATTTTTTAGAAAATACCTCTAAAACACATAAAGAAGACATGTAATCATTTAATAACCCATGTCAATGAAAATATATAAAATAATCTTCAAAAAATAATAAATCCTTTTCCCTTGAAAATAATTTTAAATCATATAAAGAAATATTGGAAGTATTTTGAATACCATTTCATTGAAAACACATTGAAAATGTATAAATAAATATTGAAAATATTTTGAAATTCATTTATTTGAAAACACATTAAAAATTTGAAAATAAAGCATTAAATACTTTTGGAAACCATTTATTATTACAACATATAAAAGAAAAAAGAAATTTAGTTGAAAACCATTTCATTGAAAAATATTATAAAATAAATAATTTAATATTTAAAATATTATAAAACCATTAGTCAAGAACACTTATAAAAGGCAGATTAAATTTATATGATATTGTGTTTCTTGAAAACATCTCAAATGATCTTGAAAATATATTTAAAACCATTTCATTAAAATATTTCTTAGAATTTTTTTTAAATAAAATTTTAAACATGAAAAGAAATATTTAAAGTATTGACAATAGATAATTCCTAAAATTCCATACAAGGTAAAAATAATATTCCTTTTTCTTGGTAAAAATGATTGAAAAATTAATTTTTAAAAAAGAATAAAAAAAATCAATTGAATATATTGTGAAAAGATAAAAGGTTTTACAATGTATTTTAATTATCATAGTATATTAGTAGGATATACTTGGACACCCTTTATATAGAACATGGTATTCCGACTGAAGAGATGTTGTCGTCCTGCTTTCGTAAAACGACTTTCATAACTATTTTTTGTATAAAATAGTATAGAAATGATACAAATAAATTATTATATCATGAATAACCGGTGGGTATGAAATTTAATGAATGTATAGTGATATGGGTTTTATGATTTCATTAAAGGAAGCATAATCATAAACACACTTAAAATTTGATGAGATTGTCTCAATAAACCATTATAACAAGGTAACTTGGTATCAAACTCTCCATGTAAGAATATAAAGATACATGAATCGTAAAATATAATTAAAATAATTAATTTCAAGATATAACAATTAAAGTTGATTTATATAAACCTCAATATATAATTTAGGTGCAATGAAAAATATGACCCTCAAAGAAGGAAAATTGAGACAAAACTATTTTTCGATTTGGTAACTTTTGAAACATAAAAAAAAAATATCATAAAATATTTTTTTGAATACCAATAAATTTAATTATAAGATACATATTTTACCATAATGAGAATTATATATACAACATAGTATGACGGAGTTGAAAACATGGCATTTATCTCCCAAAAATACAAAGTAAAATGAAATCCCTTTGCATTGTGTCAGGTCTCTCATCGTACTCATCCAACCCAGATGTATAACAAAAATAAAATAATTATAAATATTTTTAAGAACCATATTATTATAAATAATACCATATGTGGTTTTATTATGACATTATATTACCCTCTTTTAACTATCCCATGTGAAAGATTCCCATTGGGAAATATTCCCTTTGTTCATATTATGTGTCTTAATTTTTTATCTTGTTTTTACTTTTACATATACAATGCTTCCAGAATGTAAAACATGATATAAATATCATTTATATCCAGTATATTTTTTTTATAATAATCTATTTAATGTAGAATCATGAAATTTGATACATTTTTTCAGGGCGAAGCTAAGTCCTATATACGCATTATCTTTTTTCCATTTTTATTGTCGTATTGAAATAAATAAGTTAAATTAAATATGTAAATATATTTGAATATATATATCTATATATATATATCACCATTATATTAGAATTAATATATATACAAATATCATTCATTATCATTAAACCAATCCTTAATACATTCCATGTAGTGTGTGAACAAATCACATCGCTTCGAGGGGGCGAGGTCCACAATTCCTTAGAAAGAATTAACATATTAACACAAAATGGAAAGTAAAAAAAGAATTATTTTTTAAAATGAAATACTTAGGATTAATGAAATAATAAATATTATAAATAATATATATAATTAGAGTTTCAATCATAATTTCCACCATGGGAGGCAATAAGGATAATTTAACAATCATGGTTTGGTGAAGCGGTAGTTCGATGTACCAGTAAAAAATATGATCGTTAACCATTAGATGGAGGTGTATGTATGTTTAGGTTTAGACCATAACATAAAAATATTATAGTATATTTATAATACTAGTGTTCTTATACAGTCATGGTAAAAATTGAGGGGTGTAGAAAGAAAATAAAATAAAGGACTTGAGAGAAGATGTTACCTCTTAATCCGGTAAAACCTTTTGGTTTTTGCCAAAAGGCTTCCATGAATTTATTTTTTAAAATGGTAAGGAATATATAATTATGGGATTTCTGTTGGGATTTTTATTTTTAATTTTTTTCTTTTGAAAATATGATGTCCGATAGGTGTAAGGATATGGGAGAGGTAGTGGCCTCTTATTGGTATGGAAAAGGACTTATTTGATATTTTTGAAAACAAGTTGGATATAAACGTGTCCAGACATAACAAAAGTCCTAAAAAATATCAGTAATGGAATTTTCATGGATGAAATATGTTAATACAATTGTTTTTGGATGAGTTCATAGGTGATTTGGGATCCAAATATTAAGGTTTACTCCATAATTATATTTAACATGACCTTAATTGATGTGATCAATTTAAATCGATTTTACTAATCATTTTGGTTAAAAATAAAAATTATCTAGTTAGAATAATTATATTGTTCTGTTTAAAATGGTTTATGTCAGTTTTTCAAATTTTAATTCAATGAATAGGCCAAATTAATTCTAATGTTAATTACTCAAATGAGACTAAATTATGGGTTTTTATACTTGAAAGCTGTTGAAAGGATTATTAAGTTTTTATATTACATTTCATTGTGAAATTGATTATAATAACAAAAATTTCATTAATATATGTATAAATATTCAAATATGACCATAAGAAAAAATTTAAAATATAATTTTATATTAATTATTATTTAAATGAAAATAAAATTGTTAACTAAAAAGCAGTATTTTTCACTATTTATAAGAAAATATATTTTATTTGAAAAATCCAAAAAAATAAACTTAAGCTAATATCAACATTATAAATAGAAAAAATTATGTATATTTTGTCAAATTAATTTTCTTAAATGATCCTAAAAATAATTTTAATATTAAAAGAATTCAATTCAAGAAAATAGGTTTTTTGAACACAATGATACGTTACAAAAAATCATATCATTCATTACCATTTTGTTTTATCTATGGGAAATTATTATAAATAATATTTGAAAAATAGAAATTAATATTAATATGTCTATGTTTAAGGGCTATGTTAAAATTATCTCATTTAATTATTTATAAAAAATAAATTAATGTTTCATAGAAACAACCGTGTTGCGAGTAATTTATGCCTATTTGGTATTGCATGTTGGACAAGCCAAATTTGTTTTACAAGTATTACAAGCCAAGTCAGTATAGTATGTAGTGAAATCCAATTCGGTGTCATATGAAATGAATATTGGTGCAAGTGTTTTAATATATATATATATACATACAATGTACTATTTCCAGTTTCAAGGGAAATGAAGAACATAATAATGACAAATTAATTCCAAAAAATAACTCACAAAATATCAGGGTGTTATAGACATGATCTTTAAACTGATATATTAAATATTTTTGGCATTGATGGGGCTATGATGGATCCATTTTTAATAGGTCCCGGGTGGTATTTGTATCAAGGGTGACTTCAGCATCCCAGACCTCCATGTAGAAGGGGAGTAATTCATAGGATCTATTTAGGGAGAGGCTTTTTAAGTGATAATTTCTTTCATTCAGGAGCAGTGTCTCCCTACACAGCCCTTGGGGGTGTCTGTGCAAGTGTGGTGCTAAATCCTTCATGTAATGAATGGCCATATCCCTTTTGGTAATGACCTATACAACCCATAAAAACACCCTCCTCTAGATGATTTCCATGGGAGAGATGGGGCGTGGGTCCCTATCAGTCATTTTATAGGATGAAGTCATAATAGTGGTTGGGTCATGCATGATTGCCACATTAACGTTTCCTCTGCTCCAGAATCTATAGGAATTGTATTGCTAGTTTCTTTGAGTTGGTTTCATTCAATATATAATGATTCATTTTTCAGTTTGGATTAGTACAAAAACTCCCAATGTCCTATCATTATCCAAAATTTCATGGTTGGTGAGAGTTATTCGTGCTGATAATTTCAGAGAATGTAATTCCCAATGATTGACTTCCATAGTTTCTAATGAGTTCTTTACCAAGACCAATATGGTCATTGTGGATCCTAACCCCAGATAATAGGATCTGGTGACATTATAGTATACTTATGTCTCGAATGATCCTAGTCCCCATTTTGAGGTGAAGATATTCACATCGGGTTCAACATTTCTATTTTGAACTCATTCACAGGGGTGTCTCACTTTGTGTTTTAAAATTCCGAAGTATGTGTTTGTTTCCCTTCATTCCAAATTTTAAAAAAATGGGATGCTTTAATATCTTTTAATTCTAATGTCTACTCCTTTATCAAAATGGGATATTGGAATGAAGGTTCCTCCTTCCATGGATTCCTTGTTTGGAAAATGTGGCACAATCTGAGTATCCGTCATCATGTTAATTCATGTTTGTGGAACTTTTTACCAGTGTTGTATCTTTTTAGACACATGTAAATTAGACTTCTTCTATACTAACATTCCATTGTGTATTGATAAGTAACTATCCATAGGTTTTAGAGTAGTTAGGATGGGCATCACCGACATGTATGGACGTTAGGAACATTGGTCACCGATATTCTTCCACATAAGTTGGAATCTCATGGAAGCATATTTTGTGTAGTATATAAGGAATACCATGTGGATTATGAGGTATTAAATGCCTAAGGTGTATATATTACAAGAAATTAATGTCATAAGTCCTATGTTTTTGATGTGGTATATGATTCCATAGGTGAATATATTCCATGGTTTTCAACTTAGTCATCTCATCATTACAACGGGTCTAGTATTTGGGTTCATGGTTTTAACGACATGTGGAGGCAGATCAAACCATATGGTTGATACCATTCATGGAATGAGTTTATCTTCTTCTGTAGATGGAATTTGAGTCCCAATTATTTATTTTTTCACAATATGGGGGTCTATCCCCATGTGGGAGTTGGGTAAGGGTTTACAAGAAAGGTGGGATATAATGTTGATAGAGGTGGATCTGAGAAGTGTGTCCCATAAAGGGAAGATTTTCCAACATTAATGTGCATCCCTTGGAGGGAGTACGATGAAGGTTGATCATCACACCCCACTAGGTGGATCCTATAGTGACCCATTCTTTTCATACATAGATTACATAAAATGTTCAGAATACATAAAACAATAAACAATCAAATGATAAAAGACCATATTAGTATAGTTCCTTTAAAAATGTGGAAACATAAAAACTGGTACACAAATGAGCTATATCATATTCCAATAGATTCTAATTGAATAGAACCCTTCTCATACACATCATACATAATACATATCTTAAAAACATGGGGGTAAATGAAAAATAAAAAGGGGTGAGCTCAAATGATTATAAGGGGTAAAAATAGATGATTAGTAAGAATAATCAAGACCATAAGGGAATGAGATCATGATCATGAAAATAGATGATCATACCCTACATATAAAATTTCATATAAAGTAATGTGTAAAAAGTCAAGGTAGTTAAGAAGATATGAATCATATGGAAATAAAAACATATTCTAGGAAATCACTAAATAGGACTAAAACATGGAATAGTAGAATACACATAATCATATATAATTACTTAAATAATATTCATGGAACTAATATTGAGCCCATAATATTGGAAAAATTCCTTTACGAAATTTTGTTCACACCCCATTCTAGAACATTATTTCTGAACTGAGTTCACTCCTCATTCCAGCAATTTATTACTGAACTTAGTTCACTCCTTGTTCCTGCAATGTATTACCAAACTGAGTTTATTTCATGTTTCTGCCCTATAATACTGAAATGATTTTATTTTTCATTCTATTTATGTCTACTCATAGGCTATAAGTATTTACCCAAAGTGTTGGAGGGAGATATAAGTCATACCCATCTTATAATTAAATCATACACACATGTTCCAAAAATATTCTAAACAATCATATCATAAACCAAGAAATGAAATGGGTATCATAAATATGTAAAAATATCATAAAATATGATAAAATATAGGTTAAATGATAATTTCATCAAAAAAATAACTCGTGAAAGAGAAATATATTTCATAAACTTGTAACTCGTGAAAGAGAAATCGATTTCATAAACATATCACATGTGAAAGATAAATTGATTTAATAAAGACCATAAAATTAATAATAACCGATTAATATAAATAATATTAGTGAAAAAATAATATCATTTCATATAAAGGAATGAGTAACATCAATGGATTTCATCATAGATGGAAAATAATTTTGAATCGACTTTCCAAAATATTTATGGTGGAAAATATCCATTCTTATATGAAAAAGGATTTTTAAAACATAAAACCATTTGAATATAATTTTATTATAAAATACAATGAAATATTATAACTAATACATGGAATCATTTTGAAAACCTTTTTCCTTGAAAACATATAAAATGAGGTTCAAAATATTTTCAAAACTATTTTCATTGATAATTATTTGGAAACATATAAATAATGCATGAAAATAATTTTAAATAAATTTTACATGAAAACATATGAATGAATCATTAAAAATGTTTTGAAAATAATTTCCTTGATAATACATAGAATATTTTTAAATAATTATTGAAATCATTTTTTAAACAATTTCCTATGAGAATATATAGAAGAAGCTTGGAAATGTTTTAAAAACAATTTTCATTGAAAACATATAAATAAATATTTAAAATGGTTTGAAAGAAAATTTTACATGAAAATTAAATTTTAAAATTTTTTATAAAAAATTAACTTTTAAAAATTCAAATAATTCTTCAATGTAATGATGGTGTTTAAATCCATACATGTCGTACAAGGTAAAAGTAACAGTCCTTTTTCATGGTAAAAATGATAGAAAAATGACTCCTTCTGAAGGACAAAAGAATATTCCTTTGAAATCATATAAAAAAATTTGTAAAATTCCTTTTAATTATAATAGAATATTAGTATAATATTATTGTAAACCCTTTTCCAAAAACAATGTTTTGAATGAACCCAAATTTCTGACCAAATAGAGTGTAAAGCCATGCATTTTTAAAAACACATTATTAACTATAATATGTACCAATGATTAGAAATATGATACCAATTCATGAATATATCATTAATAACCTGAATATATGAAAAGTCATGAATGATCATGAGATATGGGTTATATGATTTCATAAATGAAATCACAAAAATGAACAATATTAAATAGCGATGAGATTGTTTCAATGAATTCATATCACTTGGTAACTTGGGATCATACTCTATATTTAAGAAAATGAAATTAAATTAATCTTATAATATAATATAAATATTTATATTCATGATATTTCATATAAAATGTAATTATATACACCTCATAATGAATTTAGGTGCATAATAAAACATAAGTGGCAAAGAACGCAAATTGACAGAAAACTATTTTACTGATTTAGTAACTATTGATACATAAACCCATGAAATAAAGGTAATATTATGTATATGTAAATACCCATAAATTTAAATTTAATAATCATTTATTAGATTCGTGGGTAGTATACACACCACAAAAATGGAATGGGGGGTGTATAACACATATATCTCATTAAAATTAAAAGTGAGATGAAATCCACTTAACATGTGTCTTAACACTCGTCATACTCAATAAAACAACTGGAATAATAAATATAAATTTATTATGAATACATATATTAGAAACATATTTTTACTTATAATAAAATATTTTTTTTATTATGGCTTTATATTACCCACTTGTTAACAAATATATGTTAAGGATTCACTTCCGATAATATCATCTTTTTTGACATGTGACTTATTTACATATATATTTGGTCCTTATATTTATATCATTATTTACAAAATGTAAATTATGATTTAAATATAATGTATATTCCTTACATGTGTATTATAATATTACATAGTATATATAACTATGAAACAAAATAACCCATTCATGGATATGGCAAGCCAAACAAACACATGAATGATATTTCTGTTTAATTGTCATGATGAAAGAAAGAATGTATATTAAATATAGGTATATATATAAATATCATTATTAAATTATATTTATTATATCATATATTTCATATATATTTAATAAAACCATTCTTAATACATTCAATGTACTGTATGAACAAATCACATCGCTTTGAGGGGGTTGTAGTCTACACTTCCCAAATGAAATTAACATATTAACAGAAGTTCAAATGTATAAATATATGTGTTATGAAATAATTAAATAATAATAAATAAATAATTTAATATATATCATATATTAAAATTTTTTCCATCATAATTATTATATTGAAATGAGGTAAATTAATGATGAACAATCATCGTTTAGTGAGGTGGTAGTTTGACGTACACGTAAACTGTATATTCATTACCTATTAGATAGAGGTGTTTGTATGTGTATGTAAAACCCATAGCGTAAAAAATAATTTTATATTTAGTATACTAGTGTTTTTATAGAATAATTCATGAAATATATTGGTTTTGGTGGAGAAATAAAATAATAGAACGGATCTCGAGATAAGACATTACCTCCTAATCAGGTAACTCCTTTCGGTTTGGGCCGAAATGATTATTTAGATTTATATATGCCTAAATAGAGTATTAAAGGAGTATTTTATAGATCTTGGGAAGTGTATTGAGTATATCATGGCTAATCGTAAATGGTTTTAGTGGGTTTATGAAGAGGGAGAGGTGGTGGCCTTTTGTATGGAAAGGAAATGACACACTTGGCATTATTGAAAAAAAAACGATTGGTGTATCGATATTTTTAACTAAATATAGTCTTCCAAAAAAACTCAAAAATGTATGGTTAATGGATGAATAAATCCAATTAAATGGGGTTTTTACCTTTTTATGTGACTTTTTGGATAATAAATTTATGTTTTTGTCCTTGATAATATGAACATTAACTCAAGTGATGAAATTAATTTTAATTACTTTCAATAATATTTTTGGTAAAAACTATATTGAAATTGTTATAAATAATAAATTATAATTACTCAAAATATGGAATAAAATTTTCCAAATACTAATAACATAATTTTAAAAAATTAATTTAAAATTATTCTCATCGGTATTACAATACTACGAGGTTTTAACATAAAAATGATAACATTTTGATATGTTTTTATAAATAAATTCAAAGCGGAATTGATTCCAACGACCAAGATTTTTAATTTTATATAAAATTATTATACAATCAATATTTTAATCAAAATTAAAATATAATTTATTGGAATTGATAAATGGGGTGAAAAAGATGTATTGAATTAAAATCCATTATATTTCATTTTAAAAAAAATGATTTTTCTCCAAAAAAATATAAAATATTCACCATAATTTAATATTGAAATTATAAATTCAAAAATGAAGATTATATTATAAAATTACATTTATAAATTTTCCCATAATTAATTTTATTATTTTTCACGAAAGGTGATTAAAAGTAGTTCATTTGAGAAAATAGTACTTTTAAACATATAAGTACTTTACCAAAAATTATATATTTAATCATAAATATTTTTTATTGATAAAAACCCATTATAAAAAATATTTCAAATGTATTCATCACTATTCATGATACAATGTTTATTGGCTGGATTATAATTATATAATTTAAATAATTATAGTAATAAAAATATGTTTGTTAGCAACTCAGTGTTGTGTGTAACATACTCCTTGTCAGTGTTGTTTGTTGAGTACATCAAGTGAGTATATCATGTTTCAAATTCCATGTTTGGTTTTCATGTAATATACTCCATGTTGAATACTAACCATGGTGTTCCATGTATTCAACCTAAAATTTATGTTTTATGTAGTAAATGATTATCTTGGTGTTGTGTATAATGCATAGAAATCAAATTTATTTAATATAAAATAATATATTTTAAGTGTTTCATGAAATAAAAAATACCTCAAAGGAAAAGTTAATTCAGAAAAAATTTTAAATCTTGATGTGTTACACTCTACCCCCCTAACAATTGATTTCACCATCAAAATTCATCTGTGTTATCAATGGTTTAATACATTTATGTTTCATTCATAAAAACCAAAATCAAAAAATTCATTCTATAACTTCCCTAAGAAATGGAATGTGTGAACCATATTTTTTTCCAAAATTAACATATAAATACATTTCAACATACGAGATCATAGGATATGAGAAATTAATGGAAATGGAGGAATAGTGTAAATAATTATATCGATTGATTTAGGTTGTCAATAACAAAAAAATGATTGGTCAAAGAAATGTTGTGGGAAAAAATTTCATAAATCTGTGATAATTTATCTGGGAATCAGTTCAAAATAATTAAGGTCTTAGAAAAAATATTATTTATCATTATCCAATCTTTGAGTAATTATTTTACTGACCCTTAATATAATGAAATACACATTGTTGATATATTTTTATGAAAAAAATTCCTTCTTTAATTGTGATTTTAACTATTTCTAATTAATCAATTACGTCATGAAAGGGATGTCCAAAAATTCATGCTAGAGTTTTTGATCACTCTGTGGTTTTAAAGAACATCTATCTGACCCTGCTTCCAAGGGAATCCATAAAGTGTAAGGGGGAAATGTGGTCTTCATCTGAAGATATTTAGACTCCTATAATGTAATTATATGGAGTACATTGTATTTAGTTTCATTTAATTTATTTTGCAGGAACAATATGTTTGTTTCCTATATGTAATGAATGAAGGGTTGGCATTGATTCTTTTTCTTACTGTAAAAAAAAAGTAAAACTACATTTTAATCATAAATAATTATTCATAAAAATTAATTATGCTTTATCACGGACATCACATGAGCCATTGGTAGGCTTGAAACCATAATAATCATTTTTTCATGGGTTCCAGACCTACATCCATGTTGGACATTATTGGGTTTCACTCAGAAAACATGATATGGATTTCTAAAACTAGACTAATATAATTTCAAAAATATGACATACATCCTTCAAATAAGGATAATCCCTAAATAAAATTTTATCCAATGTTTTCAATATAATATAAATACATAAATACATCTACGATGTGTGACATAAACATTTAGTTAATGGCGATCCTTTTGAACCCTATGAATGATGAAAATCCAAAACAATAGAATGAATGTCATGAAATCTGTTTAACACTAATCCACCATATATCATAAATTAGCTATTGGTTGTCACATTCCAAACACGTGAATACCCTCAAGATAAATTCTCTTTGATCATGTAATGTAAATGAATTAACATAAATGTTTTTGGAAAATATCCATGCTTCCTTATTCCATAGATTACTGGATATAATCAATAAATCCATGAAGATGTATACTTCAAATATTATATCCTAATATAATAGTAAATTGGCCTATAAATATTAACAAGGTAAATAGTACAATTTAATTTACTTGTTAATTTCCCATATATATTTATCCAAACAACATTATCATAATATAAGGAACATATTAAAGGTTATATTTCAAATAATCATTTTTTCCCTAAGGACATCACCTTTCCATGGTTTAATTTTTCTATTCCATCAGATCCGTTCAACATATTCTTTTAAATCAGTATTGAAAAACATAATGTAAAAAATCATTATGTATTTTACATTACATAATTGTTGAATCCAAAAATCTAAAAATAATTATTACTATATCCTTAATCCATCGAAAGGATACCTCATCATAATACCTAATTCTTTAGACATTTCATATGCAGTCACTTCATCATCAGTAATGTAACCATTACTCATAACAAATTATTGATCTACATCAAGATATTTTTTCCCTTGGGACATTGAGATTCATAATAATTGTTTATTCCATAGTTAATACACATATCCATTGATGATTTTCTCGGGATGCCAATATTCTCATCCTTCTCGTTAACTGAACTCATTATTTTCTCATACAGTCACTTGATTTGTGTCATTCTTTTCCATTATCAAAACATTTTATTATTCCACTAAGACATTCAATTAGGTTATTTCTTTTTCTTCTTTAGTGATTATGAGAGTTGGTTAATGTACTCATTGTAAATCATGTTTAATGAAAATTGATTAAGCCTAATCACAAAATTATTCACTCTAGTAATCATCCCACTTGATTTCTGTCTTGAAAATCTCCCATCACATTAAATGTTAATGTAGGTCCTTCTATTTTCGGCCATTAAATATAACCAGAACTATTTTTTAAGAATTATTTATCATAGAAAAAAACCACATTGTATTGAAAATAATTACTTATTGTATGTCAAAATCATTACACCTTCCGTAATTTATGAATAATTAATTTAATAAAATTTTATTCATAGAAAACTTATATTTAAATCATTCGTGATGTATCATGATGATTTTCTGTATTACCAATTCATATAAATCATGACTGTCAAATTAGGAGTGTATAAAGGCTCATTGTCATGTACCAGATTAACCCGAGTCAGGCCCAAAAAATCCGGTTGAAGTTTTAAACCCGGGGTACATCTATGCCTGAGTGACATCCAAATGTATTATCTATTCATGGATTTATTAATAATAATCCACTAACTCTATCTTTTAACAAAATACCAAGGTATTTTCTTATACATTTCCTTATCCATAGACTTGTCTTTAGACATGTCTTTAATGTTCTCACTATGGATTTATCATCTTTGGTTCCAAATGATAACTAAACCATCGATATGATAAAAAATTTAGAGAAGCTAAATTTTAATATATAGAAATTTCATATCTTTTTTAGATTACATAAAACATTAATCAAATATAAACCTAATACCATATTAGGCAAGTTCCATTTGAAACAGAAAAATATAAGCATAGTTACATAAATGAGTTGTATTATCCCCCACTAGGTTCTTCTTGACTAGTACCATTTATAGAAACATATGATATAATACATATACTCATAACCAGGGGAAAGAAATCATAAAAATGGGTCAGCTTAACTGACCAGTAAGGGTAAACCAATGAGATATATGAGAATAATCATGAGAATAATGGTGTGAGTATATGATCATTATAATCTAAGGTCATACCCTATATATTAATGATCATATACATGTATCATGGTATAAATATTTTTAGTTCATAATATATGAATCCTAAAAAAATAACATTATCCATGAAATCATAACACCTGAATAAAAAATGGAATTACGGACGACTCATAAACATATATAATGATTTACATAGTTGGCACTACATTTCTCTGAGACCATATTAATGGAAAATTTCCCTTATTAGAAATGGTTTACCCCACGTTCTAGCCCTGTATTACTGATCCAAGTTTACTCCCCATCCAGGCCATATATTACAATATCTAGTGAACTCTTCATTCCATCCCTGTTTTAATGATATATGTTTATTTTTCATCCAAGCCTTACAACAAAAAATGGAGTTCATTTCTCATTTTAGCCATGTCTACCTTCTGAGATATAAATATTTACCTAAAAAATTTGAGGGAAATATATTTCTCATCCATCTAATAGTGAAATCATTCATACATCTTCCACATAATTATAAATAATCATATCTTAACCCATTAAATGATATGGGTGTCATAAAATTTTAAACATTTCATAACCTCTGTAAAAAATATAGGGTCCATAATAATTTCATCAAAATCATAAAATATGAAATAGATATGGATTAAATAAATGTAATGGAAAGGGTTTCTCTAATCCCGTCAAATATGAAAATCAAGTGTTTGAGGTGTTCATGGAGGTAATGGTGGCTAATATCAAGAGTTTCCAAATAATCATGTTTTTTTCATTGTTGATTTTAGAAAGATAGGTGGAATCAGTGAGTGGTGTTGGTAGGTAGGGTCAGTGAGTAGAATTAGTGAGTGTCATTATTAGGTGGCAACGATAGGTAGTGATGGTCGGTGGCTTTAGTAGGTGGTGTTACTGAGTGGTGTTAGTAGTTGGCGTCGATGAGTGGCATCAGTTGGTGTCATCAGTAGGTGGCATTGGTAGGTGGCATTAGTGGCTGACATCCGTAGGTGGAATTAGTGAATGGAATCGGTAGGTGGTGTTGGTCAATGGAATTAGTGAGTGGTGTCAATAAGTGGTATTTGTGAGTTGCATTAGTGAGTGGTTCCAGTTAGTGGTGTGAGTAGGTGGAATCTATGATTGAAGTCAGCAAGTTGTGTTGTTGAGTGGCATTGGTGAGTCATGTCAGTGAGTATCATCCATGAGTCGCCTTGGTGAGTTGCATAGGTGAGTTGCATTGGGTGAGTTTCATTAGTGATTAAACCATTGGAAATTTATTTCCATCAGATTTTGCAAATTCCAGTTTTCTCCATTTTTTCCAATTTCACCCCTTTGAAATTTGCATTATTGTTAAATGTTTGTCATTCCATTTCGATGAATTTTTGGGCTATTAAGATTGGTATCTACCTCCAAAAAACATGATTCTTCCTTTGAATCCTAAAATGAGTTGTCTTGATCATGATTTTTCTTTAATGGAATTTGAAACCATTTCCCATATAGATTAAGGATATTACCTTTCTAAAGCTAAGACCTGTCCTCTCTTGTGTGTTTTCATTTCTTATGGTACCATGTATACCAGAACCCTTCTTCCCTAAGTAATACATAACCATTCTTCCCTATGTGATCATGTGTTTATGGAGACCCCACTTGGATCACATCTCTCTAAAGGTTCCTCTTACTATTTGTCCACCCCCTATTTTTTTCTCTAGGAGTAGTTGGCGATTAGTTGTTATTCCAAGTTGGGATCCCTTCATATTTCTAATTTTGTGTATTGTGTGGGATTGGTGTACCATTTTCTTCTTGTGGATATGGATGAAACCAATTTTAAAAGATAAATTAAGTACTGGGATGGTGACAATGATGATCATATGGTTTTATATGTTATCCTTTATCCTTGTTGTGATTGGTATTGGTTGTATGCCTTCTAAAAATCATGGTCAGTGCTTGTCTCTGTTTGAACAATTGTATAGAAAATGAATACATAATGTAGATTTCATGTTGAGAAAATATATATATTAAAGTTATTAACCACATATATTCAGTTAATTAAATGGATTCACCAAGATTGAATTTTTTTGTGATAGCCCCTATTTTATCGAAGTTGAATTAAAGAATGAGTGCTTGCTAAATGTGAATACATTTTAATATGTTTGGTGTGGCTATGTATTGTGTGACGTTAATTTCTATTTTATGAATTTTAAGGATGTGTGGTTCTATAATACATTAGGGTTATCAGGATGGTTTTCAGGAGGGTTGTTGTGAGGTTTGGATGTGAGTTGGGGGGTTTCTTGTTGAGGCTTAGGACAAGGTTACATGACACTGATGATTAAAAATGGAAATAGTTGTCTTGGGTGCTAATTGGGAAGGAAACATGAAGTTATGTGTTTTATAATATTTTTCATATTCTAGTGTTCATGGTTGTGAAGGTAGTTGTGTTATGTGGTTGTTAGTTTCTTGGTTAGGGATGATTTAACAGATAAATTCTTAATAAAGTCGAAACGACAGGTTGGTAAGCATATTTATTTTATCAACATCAGAAGATTCCATTTTTCATCCTGATATTTTCATATTAGAGGTAGCACCAAAGGTAGTATTGTGGGATGTTTTTTGTGTGAGAACTCATAGTTTGGTCTTTAGTGTTTGATACTCTATATACGTACTTGTATATTCATTGTGTTTTCTATATACTCCCCACCATATTTAAGAACTATGTGCCAAACACCAACATTATTTTGTTGGGGTGGGGGGGTCTTTCCCAAAAGTCTTAGTGGGAGGATGGATGGATTGACACACACTCTTATTTTCTCCCTCATCCAAGTAATGATAGCACATTAAAGTTTGGGTTGGTTGTGGTTTGTGGGGAATGGTGTGTGAGGGCGAGTTTTGCTTCTCATGTGACTTCATGATGGGATCTACGGTGTCTCCTAGGGGTCTTCGCGATGTGGTGTGATATGTGACCCATGTGTCTATGGGAGGGATGAGATGTGTTGTGGTTTGTGACCCATGTGTCTCTGGATGGGTTGAGATGTGGTTGTGTGGCGTAGATGTCTGCAGGATTGATGTGGGGTGGTATGTTCGGAAGAGGTGGGAGTGTAGGGAAATATTCTATTAGGGTGTGAGAGTAGTTAATTAGTGGGAGTGTGGTGTGTGGAACCCTATCGTCGTGTTGGTCAATGTTTTTTACATGAAGTTCATTATTTTGTGAGTGTTCCTTTTGTGAGGTTTTGGTGGTTGGTCATCCTTAATACTGTTTTTGGATTCTTCTATTTTCCCATAGGGGCATTAGTATTATTCTCCACTTTTGCACAAGGGACATATGTTTTCCTACTGATTATACTTGTACACTCACATTACATTATAAAATAGATTTCATGTTTTGAGGTGGATTATGTGGACCAGGTTGGAGCATACTATCTCGGATCGCAACTATTGTTGTGTCATTTCATAGCTTTACATTTGGTACTTTCATTGGATAATTTTGTATTTGTATTTTTTTTTCATTTTAAAAATTCTTGGGGGAGGGGTTGGATATTATTTTAATTATATATATATATATGTCATGTAGTTATTGGACATTGGTACATCTTATGTCCCGATCATTGTTACTATAAAAAGGGTAATTCCTTCCAATTTATGAGATATCCATTCCCTCGGATCCAGTTTCCACCTTAGGGCCTACTGAAGGTGGGACTCGGGGGATCATTATTTCATTTCCTTCCATTCCATCACCTATGTGGAATCCTTTATGGGATGGGGTTGTGAGAGAATGGTATCAGAGGTAATGGTTGAAAGATAGGATGTAGTTTTGAGTTAAGTACAGTGGGGAGTTGGGGGATTTTCAGAGAAATGGTGTTATATGACCATTGGGAATGGAATAGTATATAGAAGACTAAAATAAAAATGGTATTTTAGGGCTCCCATGATCAGATTCTAGGAGTCTGAGAATAATGAATTTCCAATTGAGGCTACACTGTATGATTTGTAGAGACACTAGGAATTGTACATGAATCATGATTACTTTTGTTCTTGCTATAATTGGATTTTTGGGTAATTTAAATAATTAAAAGTTTAAATGAATCTTAAATAAAAATCCATACTACTCAGTATTAGGAGTTCTTTATTTACTTTTCAGCTATGGATCCATGTTGTCATCCACAAAGGGCATGGGTAGTGGAGGATCATCAGGACGATCCAGATGATTGGTGGTGGGTTGATCAAGAGGAGGAGGAAAACCATTAGAATATAATATTACATTCATTCTAGTTTAATTCCTCGCGAATGTATGAGGTTGTGTATCAGACATGGAGACCGAGTGCTATCTATATTTTCATGAGATGACCTTCAACCTGATCTGGGTTCTGATTGAGTAATGGGTTCTGTTGGTGGTTAGATAGTTGAGGGGAGATACATGTCAGTAGTTAACACTATTCCTAGGGAAGAGAATGTTGGATGATGTTCTATTGGTAGATTTTGAGGAGTCCTAGGTGGAATAACTTTATTCGACCACAAAGGCCGAGAATAGACAAGAGCAATTGTCCCTCTAGTAGGGGAGTATTTTGTTACGAGAGTGGGGAAGATGTTCAAGGATATCGTTCATTTTTATCGGGGTTTATTTTCTAATGAGGATTCTCATGTGAGATTCTTATATGAGGAAAATCATCCATCTCTCTAGAAGTAGTTCCTCAATTCACCTTCTAGACATACCTTGTGATCTAGAAGAAGGATGATGTAGTATAGAGAATTCCCTCATGAGGTGGTATTCTATGAGAGGTGATCCAACATGGTTCTTCGATGGGAAAAGATACCAGAATCCAGGCTTAAATACCATGACCATTTAGATTTTGGCCCTCGGGAGTTTAAATCAGCAGTGTCTATTTGGACTATATTGTCCTTGTTTATGTCTTACAAGCCTATGTCCAGTGTGTTTTGTCTTTTTTGTTCATGGTAACCTTCATAGTCTGTGTCTGACAACTATTGAAATATTTGTATGGTAGAGGTGGGATGGTTCAATTACCACCTCGGTAGCAGTTGCTAGGTAGGACATTTCAACCATAGTTACAACATGCTCCTGCTCCACCGAAGGGAGATAGAGTAGGTAGAGTCTAACCTTAGAGAATTCCTTAGGGACCTTGACCGAGGCATGGTCAAGCAGGCAGTCTGTAGCATAAGGGATGATGATATGGGCACGATTAGTTACATGCAACATAGGTACTTTTTTCAGTAGGACCAGAGATAATTTGTCGTACGATTAGCTTATTTTGATCTCTTTCGTATTATTTTCCTGATTTGGGAGATTTAAACACCTTTTCTGCACACAGTCTAACCCACGATCAGGGAATTGACCTACAGAGGATTTTTATGACCCTAGAAATGAGTACCCCAATCAAAGGACATGCATTATTTTTTGATGTTTTACGAATATATATATTGATATTGGGGAAACATCAATCTAGTGGGGATCTCAATCTACTACAGATGAATCAATAAAATGTTATACTTGACACCGACTAGTTTTTTTTCCATTCATGCTGTTATTAATTGTTTTTGAAAATGAGTCATGTTTTTAGATATGGATGGACAATGTGATACTTTTTTTGGAGGTTAGTTTTTTCTGGTCGGAAGATGATGTATAGAGCCACATATTTAATTTTTGGAAATGTTTTCATTGAGATTTGTAGATGCCGAGATGGTGGAGGCTCCCAGAGTTTTTCAAGAGATTATTTATTTTTCCCCTAGGAGGTTGTTACTGTACCCCCTTTTACGTGACATTGAGTTAAGGATAGACTTACTACCCTATGCTAATCTAATTTTTTTGGATCCTTATCATATAAAACCTTATGAGTTGCAGAAGATATTGATTCATATCAATGACTAGATGAGAGATGGGTTTATCTAGCCTAGTGTATCATCGTGGGGTGCTCCAAACATGTCCGCAAAGAAGACAAATGGTGGTTTTAGGTTGTTCATAGATTACCATTGGTTGAATCTAGTGAAAATAAAGTTCAATTACCCTATACCAAGAACATATGATATTTTGGACCAACTTATGGGAAAAAGTTTGTTTTTTATGATTGATATATAGTCTGGATACCAATTGTTGATGGTGAAGAAGGGTGACATCCTGAAGACAACCTTCAGCTACTAGTATGGGTACTTCGAGTTCATGGTTGGGTTGATAGATGTAATGAAATAACAGGTCATGATCATGGGACTTGTGAACTATGAGTTTCATGTATTCCTAGATAGCATCATCATCATATTCATGGTTGAAATGTTGATCTACTCAAAGTTAGAGGAAGAGCATACCCATCACCTAAGGACTATATTAGAGGTTCCTGGATGCCACCACCTCTATCATAGGTTTTCTATGTGAATGTTATCAACAAGGGAGGTAAACATCCATGGAAATTTGGTTTCCTATTAGGGCATAGAAGTGGACTCATCAAAGGTCGAGGCAGTTGTTCTTGGGCATCACCAATTATTGTGACAGAGGTTCAAAATTTTCTTGGTCTAGCAGGATTTTACCAATTATTTGTACATGATTTCTATTGATTTGATGCTCTATTTAAGAAACTGATGAGAATGATTCATGCCTTTCTGTAGAGGAGCAGTGTCATGTATCTTTTTTCTATGTGATGGGGAAGTTGGTTAGTGATATGGTGCTATAGTTTCAAAATAAATGGGTGATGTTAGAGATGTTTCTTAATGGATCCAATCTTGGATTAGGTTGTGTGCTAATGAAGAAACGTGGAGTGATCAATTATGGATCTTGGAAGTTATGTCCCCTTGAATGTAACTATTCATTACAAGTTCTGGATCTAACAGCTGTCATGTTTTTTACTATAGTTGTGGTGGAGTAACCTCATTGGGGAGCTCTTTGTGGTCTTCATGAATCACATGAGCTTGAGGTATATATTTTCCCAGAGAGATCTGATCTTGAAATAGTAGAGTTTGATGTTGTGTTTTCTAGGATTATGATTTTTAGATCTCCAAAAACTCAGGAAATGGGAATTTTGTAGATGATGCCTCGAGAAGAAATTCATAATGATAGTTTTTTTTGGAATTTTTTGACACATGGAAGGTGATGTCGGTGTTGGCCGCCTTGAACACAGATTCATGTGTGAACAATGTAAGAGGTTTTATATTTCAGATGAGAATGTGTTGATAATTTATTCCACAAGGGGAGAAGTCTTAGTGGGGAGACTAGAAGGAAGATGTGATGCACATTCACATTGACCAGTGTGATGCTCCAGATGGATGGTTAGAGGAATTTCAGAATTAGATGTTAGTCGAAGGGAGTGGATTCATTCTAGAATCATTTCATGAGGGAGTCAATCATGAGATTCATTGATAATCTTTAACACTACATCCAAGGGCTTAGTGGAAAAACTGTGGAATAAGGGAGCAGTTTTAGTAACCCTATATGAATTATGCTATGGCGGCGGTTGTGGAGAAGTGCTTAGTGTTCCAGTAGTTAAAGGTTGAGAACAATGTTCCCACTAGATTATTGTTACCATTATACTTCCATGATTTTAATTGGGATATAATTTTGATGGATTTCATCACATTACTACCCTGAGATCAATATATTTGTGATTCTATCATTGTAATAGTGGATCGGCTGACCAAATCAGCACACATCATGGAAATCAAGGAATCGATCATTGTGGTTGCCTTATCTAGGAGGTTAGTGGATGAGGTATTGTGGATTCACTGAGTTACAAGATCCATTATCTCGAATAATGATATGTGTTTTACCTCGTTAGTCAATAGGGTATTGCAGAATGATTATGGATCTCGGTTATGCCTTAGCACTACATTCCACTCTCAGACAGATGGGAAACCAGAACAGACAATCCAGACGTTGGAGGACATGTTGTGAGCATGAACTTTGGACATTGGAGGGTCATTTGTATGACACTTTTCCTTGGTAGAGTTTACTTACTATAATATATATCACCTTTCCTTTTTCATGGCTACATTTGAATCTTTATATAGTAGGCCATTTCTTTCAGCATTGTGCTGGAAAGAGTTTGGGGTGAGATCTGTTCTATGCTCTGAGTTTCTTTAAAGAATGACAGAGAAGGTCCAAATTTTCCATTAGAGGATAAATGTAGACTTTGACTGGTAGAAGTCAAATGTTGATTATTGGAGGAGGCCTTTAATGTATGAGGTTGTGTACCATGAGTTCATGGAGTTTTTCCTTCGACATCGGTAGTGGAGGAGTGGTAGAAGGAGTAATATTTATACGAGTTTCATTAGAACCATTGAGGTGTTTCTGATATTTAGTGTGTTGGAATAACATTTGGCACTTCCACCAAAGTTAGAGAAGGTACAAAACATCTTTAAAATCTCTCAGAATTGTCGGTATCTTCATGATTACTCCCATGTCACTAACTGGGGAGAGTTTCATATCAAGGATGACATAATTTTTGTTGAGCATACATTGGAGATCTAGGATCATCGGGAGAGTATGATTCTTGGATGAACCATTCCATTTTTTCCATTGGTATGGAGAAATGGTTTCTTGGAGGATAGTTGTTTTTATTGAGATTAAAAGACGCTTACCCTATACTTATAACTATTTTGAGTTCCACATTGAACTATTTTACTTTATAACGTTGGAACCATGTTGGTTATGAGATGTGTTTTTTCCATGTATTTTAATGTGTGATAATTTCATGGAATATGAAGAGTTGTGGACCCGATCCCTAATCAAGTCACATTAATTTCTATGTGACTAAACCCATGAGGGCGAGTTCATGTCGGAAAAGGTGGATAATATCTTGACATGGAGAAAGAAAATCACTAATTCATGTGTTCAGGCCGTGGGGTTTTGGGTGCTTATGTGGTGTATCATGTGGTCTGTTGGGGTGGTAGGGATCGTATGAGGCGTTCTTAGATGCCAATGTTTCACATCAGCTTTTGAGAAAAACATGGTGGTTTTTTTCTTTAGATTTATCTCATAGGGTGGTTATTCAGATCCCACTTTATTCTAGGTTGATGTAGAATTATTAATGGTTATAATTGTTTGAGTGGTATTTTATGTAATGTATCAGACCTCCCTAATCCATTCCTTTTTGAAAATCATGTGTTTGATGTGTTCTTGGTGGAAATAGTGGATCATTTCATGATTTTCCAAAAATCCATTTCATTTCCAATGGTGAGCCATGATCGGTAGGTGGAATTAATGAGTTTCATTGGTTAGTGGGGATGAAGTGTGGATTTGGTGAGTGGAATCATAAGGTGGATTCAAAAGGTGGCACCAATTAGTGGTATTCGTAGGCATCATCAGTGTGTGGCGTCGGTATGTGGTGTTGTTGGGTGTAGTCAATAAGTGGAATTAGTGAGTGGCATTAGTGAGTGGCATCGATAGGTGGCATCATATTTTGTTGTTGGTGAGTGGCGTCAGAGGGTAGAGTCAATGAGTGGTGTCTGAGAGTGTCCTCAGTGCATGGAATTCGTGGGTGGTGTAAGTAGGTGGTCTTGGTGTGTGGCGTCGGTGAGTGGCCTCAGCGACTAGCACAGGTGAGTGGTGTTGGTGAGTTGTTTTGGGGAGTCATGTTGGTGAATCAAATCGATCACTCATGTCAGTGACTCTTGTTGGCGACTCAGATCAGTGATTCAACCAATGATGATTCATTTAAAATGGTTTTTCAAAAAAAAAAATTATCCTGTTTTTCTCGTTTCACCATGATATCATTTACATGGATGTTAAAAGAGTGACATGCCATTTTAATTAGTTTTTTGGTTGTTTCAAATGGAATATATATCCTATAATCATGATTAGTCCATTGACTCCAAAACTGCATGGTCTTGATCCCAATCCGACATTAATCTCCACGGAAACTGTTTCCTCATAGATTTAAGATCATGCTTTTCTAAAGACAAGACCCTTCCATTACAGTGTGTTTCCCTTTATCTTCATTCTATTGTTCCAAAAACCGTTATTCCATTAGTGATAATTTGATTTTGATTACCCAACATGAATCACGTCTCCCAATATTATCTTCCTATTATTTGTGCACCCCCCTATTTTAGCATGAGGATGATATTTTGATCGACTATTGTTCCATGTAGAGATACCATTGTCATTCATAGATTGTGTACAATCCGGGGTGGGTGTATTGATGTCTTCTTGTGGGTACAGCTGGAACTAATTTTAAAAAAGATAAATAAATGGATGTGAAGAAGATAATGATGGTTTTATGGTTTTATATTTTATCCTTTATCCATCTTGTGATTGGAATTTTCTATAAGACTTATAAAAATAATGGACGTTTGTGGTCTATGTTTCCACACCTATATGGATTATGAATACTTGATGTTGATTTATTGGTGAATGAATGTATATATTCAATTGATTATGTATGTATATTATATTAAATAAATGGACTCCTCATGATTGATCATGTTTTGTGATAACACCTATTTTATCAAATGGGAATTAATGAATGGGTGGTTGATAAATTTGAATAGAATTTACTTTGTTTGGTATGGTTGTGTTTTGTTTGTGGTTTCATTCAGTTTTGTGCCTTGTAAGGATGTATGGTGTTGTTATTCAACAGGGCTGTCAAGGTTTTTTTAACAATGTATGTTCATAAGATTGGCTATATGTATGCGGTTTTCTTATTGGGGGAATGAAAATGGTGGAATGACACTGAAAAATGATAATGGATGTTCTTATCTTGGGTTCTACATGAGGAGGAAGTGTGAAGCCGTGTGTTTTATCACATATTTCTTCTATTATTTGTCTTGGTTGTGAGGATGTATGTCTATTTCAGATGTTAGTTTCTAGGGCATAGATGGAATAATTGGTATGTGCTTTAAAAATTCCAAATTATTGAGTGTTAATTTGATTATTTTTTAATATGTGATGTGAATTTCATTCACACTGATATGTACATTTTATAGGTATTAGAAATGTTAGTTTTGTGGACTTGTTTTTGATTGAGTATAAATTGGTTGGACTACTCTGTTTGATACTATTTAAAAATTCATATTTTTCACAGTGTTTTTTATACGAACCCCACCATAGTGGAGCACTATGTGGAAAACAGCGCTATTTTAATGGGGGAGGGTGTCTTTCCAAATCATCGTAGTGGGTGGATGGATGGTTTGTGAAGTGATATACAATGCTCCCTATCCCATACGATGATATTCTAAGACTCTTCAGACATGTTTTTGTTTGTGATGCCTAGGTGTGTGCGGGCATGTTGTGCTTCTGAGGTGTCTTCAGTATGAGATGTGTGGTGGTTCCAAAGTGTCTGCAGAATGTGGTGTGATATTGGACTAGGAGTATGTTTGATGGAGGACATGTGGTGTGGTTTGTGGCACATGTGTCTATGGTTGGGATGAGATGTGGTTGTGCAACCCATGTGTCTATGAGGGGGATGTAGTGTGGTATGTTGGGAAGAGGTGGGAGCGTAAGGTTTTCTACCGTTAGGGTGTGAGAGAGGCTCAAGAGGGGGATGTTTGTGCGGGGTACCCTATCATTGATGTTCTCAATATTAATTTACATGAAATGTGTTATTTGATGAATGTTCATTTAGTGGGGTTGGGGTGGTTTGTCTTCCTTGACAACATATTTTGGTTCATGTTGTTTTCTCAGGGAGGAATTAGTATGTTTCTCCACTTTTTCATGAGATACTCTGGGGTTTCCTACTAATTATACGTGCATTATCACCTTATGTAATAGTATTTCCTTTAGGTTTCTTATAGTATTTCATAGACCATGTTGGAAAATACTATCTCAGAGAGTAACCATTGTTATGTCACTGCATAGCTTCACTTTTGGTACAATCTTTGGACACTTGTATTTGTATCATTTTTCATTTTGAACACACCTGTGTGATATTTTTTATTTTTTTTGACAATACATATCCGTCTTAGAGTTTGTTGAGGTTGGTAAATCATATCTACCAATCATGGTTACTTTAAAATGGTAATGCCTCCCATATTGTGAGATTTCTATACCTTTGGTGCTGGTCAACACCCTTGGGACCACTAGTGGCGAGACATGGTTATTATTATCTCTCTTCCTTCATTTTGATCTCTAGAGGGGAATATTTGGAGGGAGGGTATCATGAAAATATAACCTGTGAAAGAGAAATGGATTTCATAAATGTATAACCTCTAGTATAAAATCTACATCATAAATAATATAACAGTATGTTTATCACATTCATTGAAATAATGTGAATGGTACCATTAGATCATTTTCTATAGGGGAATGAGTAACTTCAACATATAAGATATTAGATGGAAAATATTACAGAAATATCATTCAACAATTTTTCTTGAAGAAAATATAATTTCTTTATTGAATTTTTTTTAATTCGTTAAAAAATTTGAAAATCATTTGCTTAAAAAATACCCCAAATTCTTATAAAGAATTATTTAAATTATTTTGAAACATTTTATTATGATAACATATTAAATGATGTTGAAAATATTTATAAAACCCATTTTATTTGAAAACACTTTGAAAAATCATAAATAAATCATGAAAATGCTATGAAAATTTTTTACATGAAAATTAATTAATTAATCATAAATATATTTGGAAAAAAATTTCATTAAAAATACATAAAAAAACTTATAAATAGGCTCAAAAATATTAATAATTTTTTTCATGAAAACATATGAATATATCTTCAAATGTTTTTAAAAAAATCAATGAAAATTACTTTTTATGTATATTTTCCTAAAAATTATCATTTTGGAAATGAAAAGTAAGCTTCAATGAAACTATGGTGGGTAAATCTATACATACCCTATAAGGTAAAAAAACATACATTTAAACATTAAAAAGGATAGTAAAATGAATCATTTTTAATGTGACAATAATATTACATTGAAATCATAGGTAATAGAAAAAAAGGGTTACATTTCATTTTAATAATCATAGGGAAATAGATGAATATTCTTGGAAACTATTTGTAGAAAACATGGTTTTAAAGGAACACATATTTAATATTGAAGGGAGGGTAATGTTGGGTTTTCTTAAAGACAATTTCTTAATTATATTTTGTTACAGAAATTATTAATATGGTAATAACACATAAATATATCATTAATAATCATAGGATAATATAAGTCATTAATTTTCATTAGAGAGGCATAATAGTATTTCATTAACGGAGAGATAAACAATAAAAATCATGAAATGTGATGAGATTGTGTCAATAATTCTCTATCACTTGGTATCAAGGGATTATAATCTTTATGTAAGACAAGGAAATTATACTAAGATTATAATATCAAGAAAACCTTTATATTCCTAATAAATCAAATAGAATATTATTATATACACATAAAAATTAATTTAGGTTCTTTACAAAACATGAGTCTCAAAGAAGACAAATTGAGACCAAATTAGTTTAATTATTTGGTAACTTTTGAATATTAAATTACATGACTGAAAGGAAATAGAATGTATATTAAAATATAATTGAAATTTAATATAATAATATTTTATTCAGTACATTGGATTTATATACACCACACAAAGGGAATCGATGATGTATGAAGCATTTATCTCATAGAAATAAAAATGGAGATGAAATACCCTTACCCTTTGTCTTGACTATCATCACACTCTCTAAAACCTCCTATATATTAAATTTAAATATAATATAACTCTATCCCATAAAATTATTCTTACTTTTAATACAATATATTCTTATATTATAACTTTATATTACAATCTTGTTTATAAATTTTTTTATGGTTTCACTTCGGGCAATATCTACATTGTTTTTTCACATGTGTCTTTATTTGACATATATTTTGTCCTTTTATTAATATAATGACTTCTAAAATAAAAAATTTATTTAAATATAATTTATATTTAGTTTATATTTATTTTAATAATCCATATGATATATAATTATGAAATTAAATTCATGGTTCATGGAGATAGTAATCCATACATATGCATGAATTATATTTTTGTTTAATTGTCAAGTTGAAAGAATTGTAGTAAAAGAAATATATGTATATATATATATATATATGTATTTATATATATAATTATTTACATTTATTTATTATAATATATATGTCATATATATTCTATATATTCTTCCTTAATACATTACATGTAGTATGTGAATGAATCCAATTGCTTTGAGGGGGAAAGAGTCCACACATCCTCTAATGAAATTATCGTCTTAACAAAAAATGGGATGTATAAATATACGTGTTGTAAAAATAATTACATTAAAATAATTAAATAATATTATATATAAAATATATAAAAATATTTACCAATATTATTTATAACATGATCGGCAGTGAAATAAAAATGAAAATCATCATTATTGAGGTGATAGTTCAAGGTACATGTAGATAATATGTTCATTACACATTAGATTCAGGTGTGTGTAAGCCTAGGTCAAAAAATTATCATAAAAAATTATAGTATATTTTGGAAGTAGTTTTTTTTATTATGTAATAAAAATATAGGATTAGGTGGATTAAAAAACAAAAGAAATGATCTAGAGAGGAAATACTACCTATTAATAGGGTAACTCCTATTTGAATGTGCTAAGAAGATTCCATGGATTGATTTATGAACAAAGGGACCCTTTAATGAGTAAGATATATATTTACGTAATTTAATGGGATCATCTTGGATGATACTAAGTGGTGTGAGAGGTGTGAAGAAGAGTAAGGGGTGGTGTCCTTTTATAGGAATGGGAAATGACACATTTGGCAATTTTAAAACTAGTTTGGTGTACACATGTTATGATCTAACAAAATTACTAAGGAATACTCAATAATGTATGGTGAATTTCATAATAATGACCATCCAATTTGTTTTTTACCACTGTATATGTCACATTGGGTCACAAATTCATTGTTTAGTAACTAGTAATGATTAATTTCACCTTAATCAATGTAATAAATTTTAATTACTTTCACTAATATTTTTGGTAAAAATCTAAGTTGGAAATATTAAAAATTATTAATTAGGATTATTAAATGTATGTAATCTATTTTAATGAATTATAGTGACATAATATGGATAAATTAAATTAAAATAAATTCTTGTTGACGGGAAGACACTATGAGTTGTTAATGTTAAAGCATCCACACTTTTTCTATGTTTTTATACCAAATTTCATAGAGATATTGATTCCAATGACATAAATTAGATTAATTGATAAAAACATTTTCTATGAAACCTTTAATCCAATTTAAATTATTATTTTACCTTATAAAAAAATTAAATTAAAATGTAGTTTTGATTTAGAATCTAGTATTTTTCTTTATTCATAAAAAACGTTGATTCTCAAAAAAACACCGAAAATTCCCCCTATGATAATTTCAATATAATAAATTAAAAAATGAAATATATTTTTACAATTAAAATTTATAAATTTTACTAAATCTAATTTTTTTAATATTTAGAGAACGATATTAAATGCAGTTCAATTGATTAAATAGTACATTTAAATATATATGGAAATTTTAATAAATTATATATTTCATATTCAATATGTTTTATTTACATAAAACAATTATAAATAATAAATTAAATGTATTTATCACTATTATTATTTCTATGTTTAACATCTAGAATATGGTTATATCAGTTATATAATTATTATAATACAAAATATGTTTTGTAGAATCTTAGTGTTGCCTGTAACGTAATACAAGTTAGTGTTTCATGTTCTTTATTACACGTTATTGTTGTTTGTTTTGTATTCCATTTCATTATTGAATGTAACGTATTCTAAGACACATGACAAAAACATTTTTCTATGTAGTCAAACTAACATTTCATTGATGTGTTGTGCAAAATTTACTTTTTATGGCATGTTATGAAAGAAAATAAAAGTTATTTAATATAAAATAAAATAATTTTAGTGTATTTTGAAATAAATATACTATAAAGGTTAAATTGATTTGAAAAAATATATAAAAAGTAATTGAGTGTTACAGATGATGGATGTTCACCCAAAGAATGGGGAACCTCAGTTTACCATTTTTTGGGATTGAACCTTAGAGAGGAGTCTTACCTTACCTATCTAGATGATAGGTATCAAAACTAATGTACTTCAATTCCAATGTGTAAGATTCTATGAACGGGCTAGTACATTCATTTTATATCCCATGGTAAAGAAAATCATGTTGCAGAGTGAGTGTCGTTGAGAGATAGTGCGGGGATTATGCATGGAAGCTACCCTTTAGAAGAGGATTTATCCAGGTTAGATGGTGCGGGGATTATGCATTGGGTTGGCTAAGGGACCTGAAAGTGATGTGGAATTCATGATGAGTGGAATGATCTTACCAGGGTTGTGACCTCAAGGATATCAGGATGGGTCTGGATATTGTGTTTGGACCTCTCGAAGGGTTCTTACACATCCTTATTAATTTGGATTCAAATCCCAGGTAGTTTGGAATAGGATACAACTTCTTCCTATGGAGGAGGCCCATAAGAGTGGAGCATGTTGTAGGGGATTACACATAAGAGCGGATTTAATAGTTTTTCTATGGTTTAGGAGGATTAAATCTAAAAGTATTCTAATTGGATTGATGGTGGACATCATAATACCTAAGAAAATATAAGACCACACGAGTCACATTTGGTGTGAAAAACTAGAGGAAACAATACACCTCATGCACGTGTCATGAAATAAGAACAAAAAAAAATCATGTGCGGTTTTCCATAAGAAAGCAACCCAAGGAGAATGTTTATATGTATAATGATTGTTATCTCTACACATAAAATAAGAAAGCATCGATGATGTCTTAGGGGAGAGAAAATTCATATCAAATTTGTTAACTGAACTCTTCATTTTTCCTAGAATTCTCTTTCATTATGTCTATCTTTTCAAATGTCAAAACAAAATATTGTTCCTCTAATTCATTCTCTTAGGTGATTATTTCCACATTATTGAAACAAAGGTATCATAATATTCATTCCACCATGGTCTCCATCACTGAATCTCTCAGCGAACTCCATATTTCTTTTCCTTGGATTGTATGAGAGATGGTCAAGGTACATGTTCTTAATCATGATTTGTGAAAACTGATTAGGTATTATAATAACATCATTCACTATAGTGAATATCCCACATGACAGCTCATCGACAATTCATCCATCACATTCAATATTAATCTATTACCTTTTAGATTTCTCCTTTTTTTAAACTAGATAAATAGTGTGAAAAATGCTTATCATAATAGAACACCATATAGAAATGAAAATGTTTACATATACGATGTATAAATCATGAAACCATCCTTAATATACGAAAACCTTTGTTCATCCTAGTTTATTGATAGCCAAATTATATTTAAATCCTTCATAATGGTTCCTGAAGTGTTTGTGAATTCCCAATGAATATCCTATAGAGTGTCAAACCATGTGTGAAGTAAAGCCCATTGTTGTGTAATAGATTACCTAGAGCTTGGCCCATAACATCTTGTTGGATTAGTTACCCCTAGGTACATCAATTATATATCCACACACACTTACTGTATATAGATAGTTAGGTATTTATAGTTAACTAATCACCCAATCATTTACAAAAATTTCATTACATTTTCTGTAACATTTACTTATCCTTATACATAACCATTGAGACATCCCTTGACATATCCTATGAAATATATGTGGAGATATCAAAAAACTTTTCTCATCCTAGTTTCCAAATGATGACTAATCCATTCCATTGATACAAACTATAGAAACGCGGGCTTAACAAACATGGATATTACATCATCTTAGATTAGTAATCATTAAATTAAAAATATACATGCCTAAGGAACTCAATTGATTACTATCTTTGGAAACATGGAATTAAAATTTTCATTCATGGTGAATGATCTTAAACATCTCCCATAATGATCTCTACCATCATTACATCATCCTAAAATCATTCTTCATAATCATTGGAAAGGAAAAACATGATAGGGGTGATCTAAAATGCTCAGTAAGAGTAAATAAGGGAGATATGTATGATTAATTATGAGAATAAGGTTATAAGAACATGATCATGAAAATATAAGTTCACACCCTACATATCAAAGATGATATACAATAAACATGAAATAAATCATGATTGTTCCGAAGACATGAATCATAAGGATGTAATGAACATATTCCATGAATGAATAATATAATAATTAAAATGGAATAGTGAAGACACAAAAGTATATATAATTATTTTCATAGTAGTCTTGGAATTTCTAACAAGGCCATCATAGTAGGAAAAGTGATTCAATAATCTGGGTTCACATCATGTTCTAGCCCTACATTAATTAAATATGTTCATATGTCAGTCCATCTCTGTAATATTGAATAATGTTAATTTTTTGTTCTACCCCTATAATACCGAACCAAGTTCATTTCTCTTTCCATCCCAATAGTACTGATGTATGTTCATTTATCAATCCATGATTACAATGCTAAACTGAGTACATTTCTCCTTCCATCCATCTCTATATCATGTTATATAATGCATTACCCAATACATTGGATGGAGATATAGGTCCCACCTATATAATAAATAAATATTACATACGTGTGCCAAAAGATCATAAATAATCATATCTTAACCCATGAAATTAACTGGGTATTATAAACATATAATATTATCTTAACCTATAGAAAAAGACATGTTTCATAATATGATCATGATAAACATCACCCATGAAAAAAAGAGAGTTTCAAAATCCAATAACCTGTGAAATATGAATGGGTTTCAAAAAGACCCTGACATTATGTGTAACCCCTTCAGAGAAATAATATGAATGGAACCTTTAAATCATTTAATAAAAGGGCATGAGTAACATAAAAATATTTCTTCATAGATGGAAAATAATTTTGAAACATCTTTTTAAAAATATTCCATAGGAAAATAACATATCTTTTTTGAGAAAAGTATTTTTAATACATAAAACATTCGGAAAATAATTTTTTTAGAAAATAGATTTAAAACACATAAAGAAGACATGTAATCATTTAAAAACCCATGTCAATGAAAATATATAAAATAATATTCAAAACATAATAAAACTTTTTTCCTTGAAAATAATTTTAAATCATATAAATAAATATTGAAAATATTTTGAAAACCATTTCATTGAAAACACATTGAAAATGTATAAATTAATATTGAAAATATTTTGACATTCATTTCTTTGAAAATAAATTAAAAAATTGAAAATAAATAATTAACTACTTTTGAAAACCATTTATTATTACAACATATAAAAGAAACATGAAATTTTGTTGAAAACAATTTCATTGAAAAATATTTTAAAATAAATAATTTAATATTGAAAATGTTATAAAACCATTAGTCAAGAACACTTATAAAATGCATATTAAATTTATTTATAATTGTATTTCTTGAAAACATCTCAAATGATCTTGAAAATATCTTTAGAACCATTTCATTAAAATATTTTTTAGATTTTTTTTAAATTAAATTTTAAACATGAAAATAAATCTTCAAAGGATTGAAAATAGATAAATCCTAAAATACCATACAAGGTAAAAAAGAATATTTCTTTTTCATGGTAAAAAAGAATGAAAAATTAATTTTTAATATAGATTAAAAAAATAATCAATTGAATATATTTGGACAAGGTAAAAATTATTAAAATTTATATTAATTATCATACGATATTAGTAGAATATACTTGGAAACTATTTATATAGAACATAGTTCTCCTACTGAAGAGAGGTTGTCGTCTTTCTTTTGTAAAAAAACTTTCTTAACTATCTTATGTATAAAATAGTATAAAAATGATAGAAATAAATTATTATATCATGAATAACCAGTGGGTATAAAATTTAATGAATTTATAGTGATATGGGTTTTAAGATTTCACCAAAGGATGCATAATCATCAACAAACTTAAAATTCGATGAGATTGTCTCAATAAACTATTATAACAAGGTATCTTGGTATCAAACTCTCCATGAAAGAATACAAATTTACATGAATCGAAAAATACAATTAATATAATTAATTTCAAGATATAACAGTTAAAGTGGATTTATATACACCTCAATAGATAATTTAGGTGCATAGAAAAATATGACCCTCAAAGAAGGCAAATTGAGACAAAACTATTTTTCGATTTGGTAACTTTTGAAACATAAAAAAACAGAATTAAAAATCATAAAATATTTATTTGAATACCAATAAATTTAATTATACAATACATATTTTACCATAATTAGAATTACATACAACACATAGAAGGAAAGAGTGTAAAACATTGCATGTATCTTCTGAAAATACAAAGTAAAATGAAATCCCTTTACATTGTGTCATGTCTCTCATCGTACTCATCCAACCCACATGTATAATAAAAATAAATTAATTATAAATATTTTAATGAACCATATTATTTTAAATAATACCATATGTGGTTTTATTATGACATTATATTACCATCTTTTAACTATCCCATGTTAAGGTTTCACATTGGGAAATATTCCCTTTGTTCTTATTATGTGTCTTAATTTTTTATATTTTTTGCCCTTATACATATACAATGCTTCCAGAATGTAAAAAATGATATAAATATCATTTATATCCAGTATATTTTTTTATAATAATCTATTTAATGTAGAATCATGATATTTGATACATTTTTTAGTGCGAAGGTAAGTCCAACATACACATTATCTTTTTTGGTTTTTATTATCGTATTGAAATAAAGAAGTTAAATGAAATATGTAAATATATTTGAATAAATATTTATATATATATCAAAATTATAATAGAATTAATATATATACAAATATAATTTATTACCACTAAACCCATCCTTAATAAATTCCAGGTAGTGTGTGAACAAGTCGCATCGCTTCGAGGGGGCGATAGTCCACAATTCCGTAGAAATAATTAACATATAAACACAAAATGGAAATTTAAAAAAGAATTTTTTTGTAAATTAAATAGATAGGATTAATTAAATAATAAATATTATAAATAATATATATATATATATAGTTTCAATCATAATTTCCACCATGGGAGGCAGTAAGGATAATTTAACAATCATGGTTTGGTGAAGCGGTAGTTCGATGTACCTATAAACAATATTATCGTTAACCATTAGATGGAGGAGTATGTATGTTTAGGTTTAGACCATAACATAACAAAATTATAGTATATTTATAATACTAGTGTTCTTATACAATCATGGAAAAAAGAAATTTTAGGGGTGTAGAAAGAAAATAAAATAAAGGACTTGAGAGAAGATGTTACCTCTTAATATGGTAAAACCATTTGGTTTTTTCCAAAAGGCTTCCATAGATTTACTTTTTAAAATGGAAAGTAATATATAATTATGGGATTTATGTTGGGATTTTTATTTTTATTTTTTAAAAAATATGATGTCGGATATGTGTAAGGATATGGGAGAGGCAGTGGCTTCTTATCAGTATGGAAAAGGACTTATTTGATATTTTAGAAAACAAGTTGGATATAAATGTGTTCAAACATAACAAAAGTCCTAAAAAATATCAATAATGGAATTTTAATGGATGATATATGTTAATACAATTGGTTTTGGATGAGTTCATAGCTGATTTGGGCTCCAAATATTAAGGTTTACTCCTTAATTATTTTTAACCTGACCTTAATAGATGTGATTAATTTAAATCACTTTTACTAATAATATTGGTTAAAAATAAAAATTATCTAGTTAGAATAAATATATTGTTCTGTTTAAAAAATTTTTATGTCAGTTTTTCAAATTTGAATTCAAATAATGTGCTAAATTAGTACTAATGTTAATTACTCAAATGAGACTAAATTATGGGTTTTTAAACTAGAAAGCAGTTGAAAAGATTATTAAGTTTTTATATTCCATTTCATTGTGAAATTGATTATAATAACCAAAATTTCATTAATATATGTATAAATATTCAAATATGACCATAAGAAAAAATTTAAAATATAATTTTATATTAATTATTATTTAAATAAAAATACAGTTGTTAACTAAAAAGTAGTATTTTTCACTATTTATAAGAAAATATATTTTCATAGAAAAATCCAAAAAAATCAACCTAAGATAATTTACACATTATAAATAGAATCAATTATGTACATTTTGTCAAATTTATTTCCTAAATGATCCTAAAAATAATTTTAATATTAAAAGAAGTCAATTCAAAAAAATAGTATTTTTAAACAAAAAACATACATTACCAAAAATCATATCCTTAATTACCATTTTGTTTTATCTGTTGGAAATTATTATAAATAATATTTGAAAAATAGAAATTAATATTTATATGAATATGTTTAATGGCTATGTTAAAATTATCTCATTTGATTAAATATAAAAAATAAATTGATGTTTCATAGAAACAACTATGTTGCGTGTAATTTATGCCTATTCGGTATTTCATGTTGCACAAGACAAATTGGTTTTACAATTAGTTCATTCATTGTCAGTATAGCATGTAGTGCAATCCAATTCGGTGTCATATTAAATGAATAGTGGAGCAAGTCTTTTACTATATATATATACATACAATGAACTATTTCTAGTTTCAAGGGAAATGAAGAACATAAAAATGACAAATTAATTCCAAAAAATAACTCACAAAATATCTGGGTGTTATAGACATGATCTTTAACTTGATAGATTGAATATTGTTGGCTTTTATGGGGCCAAGATGGATCCATTATTAATGGGTCTTGGGTGGTAGATGTATCAAGGGTGACTTCAGCACCCCCGACCTCCTTGTAGAAGGGGATTAATTCATAGGATCTATTTAGGGAGAGGATTTTTAAGTGATACTTTGTTTCAGTTAGGAGCAGTGTCTCCTTACATAGCCCTTGGGGGTGTCTGTGCTATTGGGGCACCAAATCATTCATGTAATTAATTGCAATTTCCCTTGTGGTAATGACCTATACTACCCGTACAAACACCCACCTCTAGATTATTTTCATGGGAGAGATGGGGTGTGGGTCCCTATTAGTAATTTTAGAGGATGATGTAATAGTGGAGGTTGGGTTATGCATGATTTCCACATTAACGTTTCCTCTGCTCTAGAATCTGTAGGAATTGTATGGCTAGTTTCTTTGAGTTGGTGTCATTCAATATATAATGATTCACTTTTCAGTATGGATTATTATAGCAACTCCCAATGTCCTAAAATTATCCAAAATTCCATGGTTGGTGAGCGTTATTAGTGATGATAATTTCAGAGAATATAATTCCCAATGTTTGACTTCCACAGTTTCTAGTGAGTTCCTTACCAAGACCAAAATGGTCATTGTGGGTCCTAAAACCAGATAATAGGATCTCGTGACATTCTAGTCTACTAATGCCTCAAATTCTCCTAGTCCCCATTCTGAGGTGAAGATATTCACATCGGGTTCAACATTTCTATTTTCAACTCTTTCATAGGGGTGTCTCGCTTTGTGTTTTAATATGCGGAAGTATGTGTTTGTTTTCCTTCATTCCAAATTTTAAAAAAATGGTATTCTTTAATATCATTTAATTATGATTTCTACTCCTTTATCAAAATGGGATATTGGCATGAAGGTTCCTCATTCCATGGATTCCTTGTTTGGAAAATGTGGCATAGTCCAAGTCTCTGTCATCAAGTTAATTCATGTTTATGGAACTTTTTACCAGTGTTGTATCTTTTTGGACACTTGAAAATTAGACTTCTTCTATACTAACATTCCAATGGGTATTTATAAGTAACTATCCATTGGTTTTTAGAGTAGTTAGGATGGTCATCACCGACATGTATGGACGTTAGGAACATTGGTCACCAATATTCTTCCACATAAGTTGGAATCTCATGGAAGCATTTTTTGTGTAGTATAAAATGAATACCATGTGGATTATAATGTATTCAATGCCTAGTGTGTATATATTCCAAGAAATTAATATCATAAGTCCCATGTTTTTGATGTGGTATATGATTCCATAGGTGAATATCTTCCATGGTTTTCACCTTAGACATCTCATCATTACAATGGGGCTTTTATTTGGGGTAATGGTTTTAACGACTTATGGAGACAGATCAAACCATATGGTTGATACCATTCATGTAATGAGTTTAGCTTCTTGTGTAAATGGAATGTGAGTACCAATTATTGAATATTTCACAATATGGGGGTGCATCCCCATGTGGGAGTAGGGTAAGGGTTTACAAGAAAGGTGGGATAGAATGCTGATGGAGGTGGATCTGAGAAGTGTGTCCCATCAAGGGAAGATTTTCCAACATTAAGGTGCATCCCTTGGAGGGAGTACGATGAAGGTTTATCATCACACCCAACTAGGTGGATCCTATAGTGAACCATTCTTTTCATACATAGATTACATAAAATGTTCAGAATAATTAAAAAATAAATAATCAAATGATCAAAGACCATATTAGTATATTTCCTTTGAGAACGTGTAAACATAAAAACTGGTACATAAATTAGCTATATCATATTCCAAATGATTCTAATTGAATAGAACCCTTCTCATACACATCATAAATAATACATATCTTAAAAACATGGGGGGAAATGAAACATAAAAAGGGGTGAGCTCAAATGATTATAAGAGGTAAAAATAGGAGATTAGTAAAAATAATCAAGACCATAAGGGAATGAGATCATGATAATGAAAATAGATGATCATACCCTACATATAAAATTTCATATAAAGTAATGTGTAAAAAATCAAGGTAGTTAAGAAGATATGAATCATATGAAAATAAAGAACATATTCTAGGAAATCACTAAATATGACTAAAACATGGAATAATAGCAGACAAATAATATTATATAATTATTTAAATACTATTCATGGCACTAATATTGAGCCCATCATAGTGGAAACATTCCTTTACTGAATTTTGTTCACACCCCATTCCAGAACATTATTACTGAACCGAGTTCACTCCCCATTCCAGAAATTTATTAGTGAACATAGTTCACTCCTTGTTCCTACAATGTATTACTAAACCGAGTTTATTTCATGTTTCTACCATATAATACTGAATTGGGTTTATTTCTCATTATATCCATGTCTACTCATGGGCTATAAGTATTTACCCAAAGCGTTGGAGGGAGATAAAAGTCATACCCATCTTATAATGAAATCATACACACATGTTCCAAAAATATTCTAAACAATCATATCATAAACCAAGAAATGATATGGGTATCATAAATATGTAAACATATCATAAAATATGATAAAATACAGGTTAAATTATAATTTCATCAAAAAAAATAACTCGTGAATGAGAAATAGATTTCATAAACTTGTAACTCATGAAAGAGAAATTGATTTCATAAACATATCACATGTGAAAGATAAATGGATTTAATAAAGAGCATAAAATTAAGATTAACCCATTAATATAAATAATATTATAGGAAAAATAATATCATTTCTTATAAAGGAAATAGTAACATCAATGGATTTCATCATAGATGGAAAAAAAATTTGAAATGACTTTCCAAAATATTTATGGAGGAAAATATCCATTCTTATATGAAAAAGGTTTTTTAAAACATAAAACTATTTGAATATAATTTTCTTTTAAAATACAATGAAATATTGTAATTAATACTTGGAATCATTTTGAAAACTTTTTTCCTTGAAAACATATAATATGAGGTTCCAAATATTTTCAAAACCGTTTTCTTTGAAAATAATTTGGAAACATATAAAAAATGCATGAAAATGATTTTAAATAATATTTACAGTAAAACATATTAATAAATCATAAAAATGTTTTGAAAATAATTTCCTTTATAATATATAGAATATTTTTAAATAATGATTGAAATCATTTTGAAAAAAATTTCCTACGAGAATATATAGAAGAAGCTCGGAAATTTTTTAAAAACAATTTTCATTGAAAACATATAAATAAATATTTAAAATGGTTTAAAAACTAATTTTACATGAAAATTAAATTTTAAAACATTCTCTAAAAATTTAAATTTTAAAAATTCAAATAATTCTTCAATTTAATGATGGAGTTTAAATCCATACATGTCATACAAGGTAAAAGTAACATTCCTTTTTCATGGTAAAAAGGATAGAAAAATGACTCCTTCTAAAAGACACAAGAATATTCCATTGAAATCATAATAAAAATAAAAAATAAAAAATTCCTTTTAATTATAATATAATATTAGTATAATATTATTTGAAATCATTTTCCAAAAACAATGTTTTGAATGACCCCAAATTTCCGACCGAATAGAGTGTAATGCCATGCATTTTTTAAAACACATTATTAACTATAATATGTACCAAAGATTAGAAATATGATACCAATTCATGAATATATCATTAATAACCTGAATATATGAAAATTCATGAATTATCATGAGATATGGGTCATATGATTTCATCAATGGAATCACAAAAATAAACAATATTGAATAGTGATGAGATTGTTTCAATGAATTCCTATCACTTGGTCACTTGGGATCATACTCTACATTTATGAAAATGAAATGAAATTAATCTTATAATATAATATAAATATTTAGATTCCTGATATATCATATAAAATGGAATTATATACACCTCATAATGAATTTAGGAGCATAATAAAACATAAGTCGCAAAGAACACAAATTGATAGAAAACTATTTTACTGATTTAGTAACTATTGAAGCATAAACCCATGAAATAAAGGTAATATAATGTATATGTAAATACCCATAAATTTAAATTTAATAATAATTTCTTACATTCATGGGTAGTATATACACCACCCAAATGGAATGGGCAGTGTATAACGCATATATCTCATTAAAATTAAAAGTGAGATGAAATCCACTTACCTTGTGTCTTAACTCTCTTCATACCCATTAAAACAACTGGAATAATAAATATAAATTTATTATGAATATATATATTAGAAACATATTTTTTCTTATAATGAAATATAAATTTTTATTATGGCTTTATATTACCCACTTTTTAACAAATATATGTTAAGGATTCACTTCCGATAATATCATCTTTTTTGACATGTGACTTATTTACATATATCTTTGGTCCTCATATTAATATCATTATTTACAAAATTTAAATGATGATTTAAATATAATTTATATTCATTACATGTGTATTATAATAATACATAGTATATATAACTATGAAACCAAATAACCCATTCATGGAGATGGTAAGCCAAACATACACATAAATGCTATTTCTATTTAATTGTCGTGTTGAAATAAAGAATGTAAATGAAATATAGGTATATATATAAATACCATTATAAAATTATTTTTATTATACCATTTATTTCATATATATTCAATAAAAACATTCTTAATACATTCAATGTAATGTATGAATTAATCACATCGCTTTGAGGGGTTGTAGTCTACACTTCCCCAAATGAAATTAACATATTAACACAAGTTCAAATGTATAACTATATGTGTTATGAAATAATTACATAATAATAAATATATAATTTAATATATATCATATATTAAATTATTTTCCATCATAATTTCTCTATTGAAATGAGGTAAATTAATGATGAACAATCATCGTTTAGTGACGTGGTAGTTTGACGTACATGTAAACTGTATATTCATTACCTACTAGGTGGAGGTGTTTGTATGTGTATGTAAAACCCATAGCATAAAAAATCAATGTATATTTAGTATAATAGTGTTTTTATAGAATAATTCATGAAATATATTGGTTGTGGTGGAGAAATAAAATAAAATAAAGGATCTTGAGATAAGACATTACCTCTTAATCAGGTAACTCCTTTCGGTTTGGGCCAAAATGATTCTTTAGATTTATTTACGCCTAAATAGTGTATTAAAGGAGTATGTTTTAGATCTTGGGAAGTGTATTGAGTATATCATGACCAATCGTAAATGGTTTTAGTGGTTTTATGATGAGGGAGAGGTGGTGGCCTTTTGTAGGGAAATGAAATGACACACTTGGCATTATTGAGAAAAAACGATTGGTGTAACGATGTTTTTATCTAAATATAGTCTTCCAAAAAAACTCAAAAAGAGAAGGATAATAGATGAATAAATCGAATTAAATGGGTTTCTTACCTTTTTATGTGACTTTTTGGATAATAAATTTATGTTTTTGTCCTTGATAATCTGAACATTAACTCAAGTGATGAAATTAATTTTAATTACTTTCAATAATATTTTTGGTAAAAACTATGTTGAAATTGTTATAAATAATAAATTATGATTACTCAAAATATGGAATAAAATTTTCCAAATTCTAATAACATAATTGGAGAAAATTAATTTAAAGTTATTTTCATCGGTATGACGATACTACAGGGTTTTAACATAAAAATGATAACATTTTGATATGTTTTTTATAAAAAAATTCAATGCGGAATTGATTCCATCGACCAAGATATTTATTTTTATATAAAAATATTATATAATCAATATTTTAATTCAAATTAAAATATAGTTTATTGGTACAGATAAATGGGGTGAACAGGATGTATTGAATTAAAATCCATTATATTTTATTTCAAAAAATGATTTTTATCCAAAAAATCTAAAATATTCAACCTAATTTAATTTTGAAATTATAAATTCAAAAATGAATATTATATTATTAAATTACATTTCTAAATTTTCCCATAATTAATTTTATTGTTTTTCACTGAAGGTCATTAAAAGCAGTTCATTTGAGAAAATAGTACTTTTAAACATATAAGTACTTTACCAAAAATTATATATTTAATCATAAATATGTTTTATTGATAAAATACCATTATAAAAAATATTTCAAATGTATTCATCACTATTCATGTTACAATGATTAATGGCTGGATTATAATTAAATAATTTAAATATCTATAACAATAAAAATATTTTTGGTAGCAACTCAGTGTTGTGTGTAACATACCCCATGTCAGTGTTGTGTGTTGAGTACATCAAGTGAGTATATCATGTTGCATATTCCTTGTTGGGTTTTCATGTAATATACATCATATTGAATACTAACCATGGTGTTCCATGTATTCAACCTAAAATTTATGTTTTCTGTTGTAAATGATTAACTTGGTGTTGTGTATAATGCACAGAAATCTAATTTATTCAATATAAAATAATATATTTTAAGGGTTTCTTGAAATAAAAATTATCACAAAGGAAAAGGTAATTCACAAAATTTTTAAATCTTGAGGTGTTACACTCTACCCCCCTAATAATGGATTTCACCATCAAAATTCATCTGTGATATCCATGGTTTAATACATTAATGTTTCATTCATAAAAAACAAAATCAAAAAAAATCATTCTATAACTTCCATAGAAAATGGAATGTTTGAACCATATTTGTTACCAAAATTAACATTTAAATAGGTTTCAACATACGAGATCATAGGATGTGAGAAATGAATGGAAATGGAGGAATAGTGTAAATAATTATAGCGATTGATTTAGGTTTTCAATATCAACAAAATGATTTGGCAAAGAAATGTTGTGGGACCAAAATTCATAAATCTGTGATGATTTCAAAGGGAATCAGTTCAAAATAATTAAGTTCTTAGAAAAAAATATTATTTATCATTATTCAATATTTGAGTAATTATTTTACTGACCGTGAATATAATGAAATGGAAATTTTTGATATAGTTTTATGAAAAAATTCCTTCTTTAATTGTGATTTTAACTATCTATAATTAATCCATTACGTCATGAAAGGGATTTCCAAAAATTCGTTCTAGAATTTTTGCTCGTTTTGGGGTTTTAAAGAACATATATCTGACCCTACTGCCAAGGGACTCCATAAAGGGTAAGGGGTAAATGTGGTCTTCATCTAAAGATATTTAGACTCCTGTAATGTAATGATATGGAGTACATTTTATTTAGTTTCATTTAATTTATTTTGTAGACACAAGATGTTTGTTGCCTATATGTAATGAATGAAGGGTTGGCACTGATGCTTTTTCTTGCTGTCAAAAAAAAGTAGCACTATATTTTAATCATAAATAATTATTCATAAAAAATAATTATGCTTTATCCAGGACATCACATGAGCTATTGGTAGGCTTGAAACCATAATAATCATTTTGTCATGGGTTCTAGGCCTAAATCCATGTTGGACTTGATTGGTTTTCACTCAGCAAACATGATGTGCATTTCTAAAACCACACTAATATAATTTCAAAAATATGACATACATTTTAGATATAAGGATAATCCCTAAATAACATTTTAACCAATGTTTTCAATATAATATCAATACATAAATACATCCTCTGATGTGTGACCTAAACATTTAGTTAATGGTTAACCTTTTGACCCCTATGAATGATGAAAATCCATAACAATAGAATGATGGTCATGAAATCTATTTAACACTAATCCACCATATTTCATAAATTATCTATTGGTTGTCACATTCTAAACACGTGAATGCCCTCAAGAAAAATTCTCTCTGATCACGTAATGTAAATGAATTAACATAAATGTTTTTGGAAAACATGCATGCTTCCTTATTCCACATATTACTGGATAAAATCAATAAATCCATAAAGTGTATACTTCAAATATTATATCTGAATATAATAGTAAATTGGCCTTTAAATATTTCCAAGATAAATAGTACCATTTAATTTACTTGTTAATTTCCCATATATATTTATCCAAACAACATTATCATAATATAAGGAACATATTAAAGGTTATATTTCAAATAATAATTTGTTCTCCAAGGACATCACCTTTCCATGGTTTAATTTTTCTATTCCATTAGATCTATTCAACATGTTCTTTCAAATCACTATTAAAAAACATAATGTAAAAAATCATTATGTATTTTACATTACATAATTGTTGAATCCAAATATCTAAAAATAATTATTACTATATCCTTAATACATCGAAAGGATACCTCATCATAATACCTAATTCCTTAGACATTTCATATGTAGTCTCTTCATCATCAGTAATGTAACCATTACTCATACCAAATTATGGATGTACTTCAAGATATTTTTACCTTGGGACATTGAGATTCATAATAATTGTTTATTCCACAGTTAAAACATATATCCATCAATTATTTTCTTGAGATGCCAATATTCTCATCCATCTCGTTAACCGAACTCATTATTTTCCCATAAAGTCACTTGATTTGTGTCATTCTTTTCCACTATCTATACATTTTCTTATTACACTAAGACATTCACTTAGGTGATTTCATTTTCTTCCTTAGTGATTATGAGAGTTGGTTAATGTACTCATTTTAAATCATGTTGAATGAAAATTGATTAAGCCCAATCACAAAATTATTCACTCTAGTAATCATCCCACTTGACTTATTACTAGAAAATCATCCATCACATTAAATGTTAATGCAGTTCATTCTATTTTCTACCATTAAATATAACCAGAACTATTTTTTAAGAATTATTTATCATAGAAAAAAACCACATTGTATTGAAAATAATTACTTATTGTATGTCAAAATAATTACACCTTCCATAATTTATGATTAATTGATTTAATAAAATTTTATTCATAGACAACTTATATTTAAATCATTCATGATGTATCATGATGATTTTGTGTATTACCAATTCATATAAACCAGGACTGTCAAATTAGGTGTGTATCAATGCTCGTTGTCGTGTACCAGATTACCCCGAGTCAGGCCCAAAAAATCCTGTTGGAGTTTTTTACCCGGGGTACAGCTATCCTAGAGCGAAATCCACATGTATTATACATACATTGATTTATTAATAATAATCCACTAAAAATATCTTTTAACAAAATACCAAGGTATTTTCTTATACATTTCCTTATCCATAGACTTCTCTGTAGTCATGTCTTTAGGGTTATCACAGTGGATTTATCATCCCTGGTTCCAAATGATAACTAAACCATCGATATGATAAAAAATTTAGAGAAGATACATTTTCATATATAGAAATTTCTAATCTTTTTAGAATACCTAAAACATTAATCAAATATACACCTAATACAATATTAGGCAAGTTCCATTTGAAACACGGAAATATAAGCACTGTTACATAAATGAGTTGTATTATCTCTCACTAGGTTTTTCTTGACTAGTACCATTTATAGAAACATCTGATATAATACATATACTCATAACCAGGGGAAATGAATCGTAAAAATGGGTCAGCTCAACAGACCAATAAGGGTAAACCGATGAGATATGTGAGACTAATCATGAGAATAATGGTGTGATTACATGATCATTATAATATAAGTTCATACCCTATATATTAATGATCATATACATGAATCATGGTATAAATATTTTTAGTTCATAATATATGAATCCTATAAAAATAAAATTATCCATGAAATCATAACACCTGGATAAAAAATGGAATTAAAGATGACTCATAAACATATATAATGATTTACATAGTTTCTACTATATTGCTCCAAGACGGTATTAGTGGAAAATTTCCATTATTAGAAATGGTTTACACCACGTTCTAGCCATGTATTACTGATCCAAGTTCGCTCCCCATCCCGACCATATATTACAATATCTAGTTAACTCTTCATTCCATCCCTGTATTAATGAAATAATTTTATTTTTCAATTCAAGCCTTACAATACAAAATGGAGTTCATTTCTCATTTCAGCCATGTCTACCTCTTGAGATATAATTGTTTACCTACTGAATTTGAGGGAGATATATTTCTCATCCATCTAATAGTGAAATCATACATACATGTTCCACATAATTATAAATAATCATATCTTAACCCATGAAATGATATGAGTGTCATAAACTTTTAAACATATCATAACCTCTGTAAAAAATATAGGTTCAAGAATAATTTCATCAAAATAATAAACTATGAAATGGATATGGATTAAATAAATTTAATGGAAATGGTTTCTCTAATCCCGTACATTATGAAAATCAAGTGATTGAGGTGTTCTTGGAGGCAATGGTGGCTCATCTCACGAGTTTCCAAATAATCCAGTTTTTTTCAATGTTGATTTTGGAAAGATAGGTGGCATCAGTGAGTGGTGTTGGTAGGTAGGGTCAGTGAGTAGAATTAGTGAGTGTCATTATTAGGGGGCAACGATAGGTAGTGATGGTTGGTGGCTTTAGTAGGTGGTGTTATTGAGTGGTGTTAGTAGGTGGCGTCGTTGAGTGGCATCAGTTGGTGGCGTCAGTAGGTGGTGTTGGTAGGTGGCATCAGTGAGTGACATCTGTAGGTGGAATTAGTGAATGGCGTCGATATGTGGTGTTGGTTAATTGAATTAGTGAGTGGTGTCAATGTGTGGTGTTTGTGAGTGGCATTAGTGAGTGGTTCTATTTAGTGGTGTCAGTAGGTGGAATCTATGATTGAAGTCAGTGAGTTGTGTTGTTGAGTGGCATTGGTGAGTTATGTCAGTGAGTGTCATCCATGAGTCACCTTGGTGAGTTTTTTAGGTGAGTTTCATTGGGTGAGTTTCATCGGTGAGTAAATCATTGGAAATTCATTTCCAACAGATTTTGAAAATTCCAGTTTTCTCCATTTTTTCCAATTTCACCCCTTCGAAATTTGCATTATTGTTGAATGTTTATCAATCCATTTCGATGAATTTTTATGCTATTAATAATGTTATCTACCTCTAAAAAACATGATTCTTCCTTTGAATCCTAAAATTACTGGTCTTGATCATGATTTTTACTTAATGAAATTTGAAACAATTTCCCATATAGATTAAGGATATTTCCTTTCTAAAGCTAAGACCCGTCCTCTCTTGTGTGTTTTCTTTTCTTATGGTACCATGTATACTAGAACCCTTATTCCCTAAGTAATACATAACCATTCTTCCCTATGTGATCATGTGGTTATGGAGATCCCACTTGGATCACATCTCCCTAACGGTTCCTCCTATTATTTGTCCTCCCCCTATTTTTTTCACTAGGAGTAGTTGGCGATCAGTTGTTATTCCAAGATGGGATCCCTTTATATTTCTAATTATGTGTATTGTGTGGGATTGGTGTACCCGTTTCTTCTTGTGGGTATGGATGAAACCAATTTTAAAAGATAAATTAAGGACTGAGATGGTGATAATGATGATCATATAGTTTTATATGTTATCCTTGATCCATGTTGTGATTGGTATTTTTTGTATTCCTTCTAAAAATCATGTTCAGTGTTGGTCTCTGTTTGCAGAGTTTTATGGACAACGAATTCATAATGTAGATTTCATGTTGAACAAATATATATATTAAAGGTATTAACAACATATATTCAGTTAATTAAATGGATTCACCAAGATTGAAATTTGTTGTGATAGCCCCTATTTTATCGAAGTAGAATTAAAGAATGAGTGCTTACTAAATTTGAATACATTTTAATATGTTTGGTGTGGCTATGTATTGTGTGTCGTTTATTTATATTTTATAAATTTTAAGGATGTGTGGTTCTATAATACATTAGGGTTATCAGGATGGTTTTCAAGAGGTTTTTTGTGAGGTTTGGATGTGGGTTAGGGGCTTTCTTGTTGAGGCTTAGGACAGGATGACATGACATTGATGAATAATAATGGAAATAGTTGTCTTGGGTGATAATTGGGAAGGAAACGTGAAGTTAGGTGTTTTAAAATATTTTTCATAATCTAGTGTTTATGGTTGTGAGGCTAGTTGTGTTCTGTGGTTGTTAGTTTCTTGGTTAGGGATGGTTTAACTGGTAAATGCTTAATAAAGTGGAAACGACAGGTTGGTAAGAAGCTTTATTTTATCAACATCAGAAGTGTCCATTTTTCATCCTGATATTTTCATTTTAGGGGTAGCACCAAAGGTAGTATTGTGGGATGTTTGTTGTGTGAGAACCCATAGTTTGGTCTTGAGTGTTTGATACTCTATATACATAATTGTATTTTCATTTTGTTTTCTATATGCTCCCCACCATAGTTAAGAACTATGTGCTGAACACCCACATTATTTTGGTAGGGGGTCTTTCCCGAAAGTCCCAGTGGGAGGATGGATGGATTGACACACACTCTTATTTTCTCCCTCATCCAGGTAATGATAGCCCATTAAACTTTGGGTTGGTTGTGGTTTTTGAGGCATGGTGTGTGAGGGCGAGTTGTGCTTCTCATGTGACTATATGATGGGATCGACGGTGGCTCCTAGGGGTCTTCGCGATGTGGTGTGATATGTGACCCATGTGTCTATGGGTTGGATGAGATGTGTTGTGGTTTGTGACCCATGTGTCTCCGGATGGGTTGAGATGTGGTTGTGTGGCGCAGATGTCTGCAGGCTGGATGTGGTGTGATATGGTCTGAAGAGGTGGGAGTGTAGGGAAATATTCCATTAGGGTGTGAGATCAGTAAATCGGTGGGAATGTGGTGTGTGGTACCCTATCATCGTGTTTCTCAATGTTTTTACATGAAGTGCATTATTTTGTGAGTGTTCCTTTTGTGAGGTTTTGGTGGTTGGTCATAATTAATAGTGTTTTTGAATTCTTTTATTTTCCCATAGGGGCATTAGTATTCTTTTCCACTTTCTCACAAGGGACAAATGTTTTCCTACTGAGTATACATGTATACTCAAATTACATTATAAAATATCTTTCATGTTTTGAGGTGGATTATGTGGACCAGGCTGGAGCATACTATCTCGGATCATAACTGTTGTTGTGTCATTTCATAGCTCTACATTTGGTACTTTCATTGGTTAATTTTGTATTTGTATTTGTTTTCATTTTAAAAATTATTGGGGGTGTGTTGGCTATTATTTTGTTAATATATATATATATGTGTCATTTAGTTATTGGCCGTTGTTACATCTTATGTCCCGATCATGGTTACTATAAAAAGGATAATTCCTACCAATTTGTGAGATTTATATACCCTCGGTTCTGGTTTCCACCTTGGGGCCTACTGAATGTGGGACTCGTGGGATCCATATTTCATTTCCATCCATTACATCACCTAAGGGGAATCCTTTAAGGGATTGGGTTGTGAGAGAATGGTTTCAGAGGTAATGGTTGAAAGATAGGATGTACTTTTGAGTAAAGAACAATGTGGAGTTGGTGGATTTTTAGAGAAATGGTGTTATATGACCATTGGGAATGGAATAGGATATGGAAGACTGACATCGAAATGGTATTTTAGCGCTCCCCATGATCATATGCAAGGAGTTTGAGCGAAATGAATTTACATTTGAGGCTACATTGTATGCTTTGTAGAGACACTAGGAATTCTACATGCATCATGATGAATTTTGTTCTTCCTCGAATTGGATTTTTTTGGGTAATTAAATAATTAAAAGTTTAAATTAATCTTAAATTAAAATCCATACTACTCAGTATTAGTGGTTCCTTATTTACTTTTCAGCTATGGATCCATGTTGTCATCCACAAAGGGCATGGGTAGTGGAGGATCATCAGGCCGATCTAGATGATTGGTGGGGGTTGATCAAGAGGAGGAGGAAAACCATTGGAATAGAACATTACATTCATTCTAGTAGAATTCCTTGGGAATGTATGAGGTTATTTATCAGACATAGAGACCGAGTTTTAGGTATATTTTCATGAGATGACCTTCAACCTAGTCTGGGTTCTGATTGAGTAATGGGTTCTGTTGGTGGTTAGATAGTTGAGGGGAGATACATTTCAGTTGTTAACACTGCTCCTAGGGAAGAGAATGTTGGATGATGTTCTATTGGTCGATTTTGCGGAGTCCTAGGTGGAATTCCTTTATTCGACCACAAATGCTGAGAAGAGACAAGATCAATTGTCCCTCGAGTAGGGGAGTATATTGTTATGAGAGTGGGCATGATGTTCAAGTATATCATTCTTTTTTCTCTGGATCTATATTCTAATGAGGATTCTCAGGTGAAATTCATATAGGAGGAAAATCATCCATCTCTCTAGAAGTAGTTCCTCAATTCACCTTCCAGACATACATTGTGATCCAGAAGAAGGATGAGGTAGTATAGTGAATTCCCTCATGAGGTGTTATTCTAGGAGAGGTGATCCAACATGGTTCTTCTATGGGAACAGATACCAGAACATGGATTACATACCATGACCATTAAGGTTTTGTCCCTCAGGAGTTTAAATCATTAGTGTCTATTACAACTATATTGTCCTTGTTTATGTCTTACCAGCACGTGTCCAGTGTTTTTTGTCTTTTTTGTCCATTGTAACCTTCATAGTCAGTGTTTGAAAACTATTGAAAGAACTGTATGGTAGAGGTGGGATGGTTCAATTACCACATCTATAGCAGTTTCTAGCTAGGACATTTCAACCATAGGGACAACATGCTCCTACTCCACCGAAGGGAGATAGAGTAGGTAGAGGCCAACCATAGAGAATTTCTTAGGGACCATGACCGAGGAATGGTCAGGGAGGCAGTCTTTAGCATAAGGGAAGATGATATGGGCACGATTACTTACATGCAACATAGGTATTTTTCGGTAGGTCTGGAGATAATTTGTCCTACGATTAGCTTATTTTGATCTCTTTCATATGATTTTCTTGATTTGGGAGCTTCAAACACCTTTGTTTCACCCAGTCTAACACACGATCGGGGAATTGCCTATAGAGGCTTTTCATGACCCTGGCAATGAGTACCCCAGTCAAAGGACAAGTAGTATTTTTTGATTTTTTACGAAGATATATTCTGATATTGGGGCTACATCAATCTAGTGGGGATCTCCTTCTACTACAGATGAATCAATAAAATGTTATACTTGAGACCGACTAGTTTTTTTCCATTCATGCTATTATCAATTGCTTTTGGAAATGAGTCATTTTTTAGATATGGATGGACAATGTGATACTTTTTTTGGAGGTTAGTTTTGTCAGGTCAGAATATGATGTATAGAGCCACATATTTAATTTTTGTAAAATTTTTCATTAGGATTGGTAGATGCCGAGATAGTGGAGGCTCCAAAAGTTTTTCAAGAGATCATTTATTTTTCCCCTAGGAGGTTGTTACTCTACACCAATTTTGCGTGACATTGAGTTCATGGTAGACTTACTACCCTATGATAATATAATTTTTTTGGATCCTTATCGTATAAAACCTTATGAGTTGTAGAAGATATTGATTCTTATCAACGTCTAGATGAGAAATGGTTTTATCTGGACAAGTACATCATCATGGGGTGCTCCAAACATGTCCACAAAGAAGAAAAATGGTGGTTTTAGGTTGTTCATAGACTACCATTGGTTGAATCTAGTGAAAATAAAGTTCCATTACCCTATACCACAAAAATATGATATTTTGGACCAACTTATGGGAAATTTTTTTCTTTATGATTGATATATAGTCTGGATAACAATAGTTGATGGTGAAGAAGGGTGACATCCTGAAGACATCCTTCAGCTACTAGTATGGGTACTTCAAGTTCATGGTTGGGTTGATAGATGTAATAAAATAATAGGTCATGTTCATGGGACTTATGAACTATGTGTTTCATGTATTCCTAGAGATCTTCATCATCATATTCATGGTTGAAATATTGATCTAATCAGAGTTAGAGGAAGAGCATACCCAGCACCTAAGGACTATATTATATGTTCCTAGATTCCACCCGCTCTATTAGAGGTTTTCTATGTGAATGATATTGACAAGGAAGGTACATATCCATTGAAATTTGGTGTCCTGTTAGGGCATAGAAGTGGACTCTTCAATGGTCGAGCCAGTGGTTTCTTGGGCATCACCAATTATTGTGACAGAGGTTCACAATTTTCTTGGTCTAGCAGGATTTTACCAGTGATTTGTACACGATTTCTCTTAATTTGCTGCTCTATTTAAGGCACTGATGAGAATGATTCATTCCTTTCTATAGAGGAGCAGTGTCATGTATCTTTTATCTATGTGAAGGGGAAGTTGGTTAGCGATATGGTTTTATAGTTTCGAAAGAAATGGGTGATGTTATAGATGTTTCTTGATGGCTCCAATATAGGATTAGGATGTGTGCTAATGAAGAAATGGGGAGTGATCAATTATGGATCTTGGAATTTTTTTCCCCTTGAATGTAACTATTCATTACATTTTCTAAATATAATAGCAGTCATGTTTTTTACTATAGTTGTGGTGGAATTACCTCATTGGGGAGCTCTTTGTGGTATTCATGAATTCCATGATCTTTAGGTATATATTTTCCTAGAGAGATATGATCTTGCAATAGCGGATGTTGATGTAGTGTTTTTTAGGATTATGATTTTGAGATCTCCAATAACTCAGGAAATTGGAATTTTGTAGACGATGCCTCGAGAAGAAATTCATTCATATAGTTTGTTTGGAAATTTTTTGACACTTAGAAGGTGATGTGGGAGTTCTCCTCCTTGATCATAGATGCATGGGTGAACAATGTAAGAGGTTTTATATTTCAGATTAGAATGTATTGATAATTGATTCCACAAGGGGAGGAGTCTTAGTGGGGAGACTAGAAGGAAGATGTGATGCACATTCAAATTGACCAGTGTGATGCTCTAGAAGGATGGTTACAGGATTGTCAGAATTAGATGTTATTCCATGGGAGTGTATTCATTCTAGAATCATATCATGAGGGAGTCAATCATGATATTAATTGATAATCTTTAACACTACATCCATGGGCTTAGTGGAAAAACTGTGGCATAAGGGATCAGTTTTAGTAACCTGATATGAATTATGTTATGGAGGCAGTTGTGAAGAAGTGCTTAGTGTTCCAGTAGGAGAAGGTTGGGAGCAATGTTCCCACTAGATTTTTGTTACCATTAGACTTCCATGATTGTAATTGGGATATAATATTGATGGATTTCATCACATTACTACCCTGGGATCAATCTATTTGTGATTCTATCTTTATAATAGTGGATCAGCTGACCAAATCAGAACACATCGTGGAAATCAAGGAATCGATCGTTGTGGATGCCTTATATAGGAGGAATGTGGATGATGTATTGTGGATTCATAGAGTTTAACTATCCATTATCTCGTATAATGACATGTTTTTACCTCATTAGTCAATAGGGTATTGCAGAATGATTTTGGATCTCAGTTATGCCTTAACACTGCTTTCCACCCTCAGACAGATGGGAAGCCAGAACCGATAGTCTAGACGTTGGAGGACATGTTGCGAGCATGAAACATGGACATTGGAGGATCATTTGTATGGAACTTTTCCTTGGTAGACTATAATTACTATAATATCCATCAACATTCCATTTTCATGGCTCCATTTGAATCTTTATATAGTAGGACATTTCTTTCACCATTGTGCTGGAAAGAGTTTGGGGAGAGAACTGTTCTATGATCTGAGTTTCTTTAAAGAATGACAGAGAAGGTCCAGATTTTCCATTAGAGGATAATGGTAGAGTTTGACTGGTATAATTCATATGTTGATTATTGGAGGAGGCCTTTAAAGTATGAGGTTGTGGACCATGAGTTCATGGAGTTTTTCCTTCAACATTATTAGTGGAGGAGTGGTAAAAGGAGAAATATTTATATGAGTTTCATTAGAACCATTGAGGTGTTTCTGATATTTGGTGTGTTGGAATAGCATTTGGAATGTCCACCGAAGTTAGAGAAGGTAAAAAACATCATTCACATCTCTCAGCATTGTCGGTATCTTCATGATTACTCCCATGTCACTAAGTGGGTAGAGTTTCATATCAAGGATGACACAATGTTTGTTGAGCATACATTGGAGATCTAGGATCATCGGGAGAGTATGATTCTTGGATGAACCATTCCATTTTTTACATTGTTATGGAACCATGGTTTTTTGGAGGATAGTTGTTTGTATTGAGATGAAAAGATGCTTACCCAATACCTATAGCTATTTTGAGTTCCACATTGACCTATTTTTCTTTATAATTTTGGAACCATGATTGTTATGAGATGTGTTTTTTCCATGTTTTTCCATGTTTGATAATGTCATGGAATATGAAGAGTGGTGGACCTGATCCCTAATCAAGTCACATTAATTTCAGTGGGACTAACCACATGAGGGAGAGTTCATGTCCAAAAAAGTTGATATCATTTGACATGGAGAAAGAAATTCGCTAATTCATGTGTCCAGGTCGTGGGGTTTTGGGTGCTTATGTGGTGTGTCAGGTGGTCTTTTTGTGTGGTAGGGATCGTATGAGATGTTCTTAGATGCCAATGTTTCACATCAACTTAGGAGAAAAACATGGTGGTTATTCACATGCCACTTTATTCTAGGTTGTTGTAGAATTATTAACAGTTATAATAGTTTGAGTGGTATTTTATGTAATGGATCAGACCTCCTTGATCCATTCCTTTGTGAAAATCAAGTGGCTGATGTGCTCTTGGTGGAAAAAGTTGATCATTTCATGATTTTCAAAAAATCCATTTCATTTCCAATGGTGAGCCATGATCGGTAGGTGGCATTAATGAGTGTCATTGGTTGGTGGGGATGAAGTGTGGATTTGGTGAGTGGAATCATAAGGTGGCTTCCAAAGGTGGTACCAATTAGTGGTATTCGTATGTATCTTCAGTGAGTAGCATCGGTATATGGTGTTGTTGGGTGTGGTCAGTAGGTGGAATTAGTGAGTGGCATCGATAGGTGGCGTCATTTTTTGTTATTGGTGAGTGGCATCAGAGGGTAGAGTCAGTGAGTGGTGTCTGAGAGTGTCCTCAGTGCATGGCATTAGTGGGTGGTGTATGTTGGTGGTGTTGGTATGTGGTGTCGGTGACTGGCATCTGCGACTAGCATAGGTGAGTGGTGTAAGTGAGGTGTGTTGGGGAGTCATGTTGGTGACTCAAATCGACCACTCGTGTTAGTGACTCATGTTGGCGACTCGGATCGGTGATTCAACCAATGCTGATTTTTTTAAAATAGTTTTTCTTAATTTTAGTTTTATACTATTTTTCTAATTTCACCATGTTTTCATTTACATGGATTTTAAAAGAGTGACAAGCCATTTTAATTAGTTTTTGGGTTGTTTCAAATGGAATCTATATCCTACAATCGTGAATATTCCATGGACTCCAAAACTGCATGGTCTTGATCTCAATCCGACATTATTATCCATAGAAACTGTTTCCCCATATATTTAAGATCTTGCTTTTATAATGACAAGACCCTTGCATTCTAGTGTGTTTCCCTTTATCGTCATTCCATGGTTCCAATAACCATTATTCCATTAGTGATCATGTGATTTTGATTATCCAACATGAATCAGGTCTCCCTAGATTTTCTTCCTATTATTTGTGCACCCCCCCCTGTTTTAGCATGAGGATGAGATTTTGATCGACTATTGGTCCAAGTAGAGATACCATTGTCATTCTTAGATTGTGTACAATGTGGGGTGGGTGTATTGATGTCTTCTTGTGGGTATGACTGAAACTAATTTTAAAAAAGATAAATCAATGTGAAGAAGATAATGATGGTTGTATTGTTTTAAATGTTATCCTTGATCTATCTTGTGATTGGAATTTTCTATATGACTTCTAAAAATAATGGACGCTTGTGGTCTATGTTTCCACACCTATAGGGATTATGAATACATGATGTTGATTTATTGGTGAATAAATGTATAGATTCAATTGATTAACTATGTATATTCTATTAAGGAAATGGACTCCTCATGATTGATCATGTTTTGTGATAACACCTATTTTATCAAATGGGAATTAATGAATGAGTGGTTGTTAAATTTGAATACAATTTAATTTGTTTGGTATGGTTGTGTTCTGTTTGTGGTTTCATTCTATTTTGTGCCTCGTAAGGATGTATGGTGCTATTATTCCATAGGGTTGTCAAGTTGGTTTTAACAAGGAATTTTCAGAGGATTGGTTCTACGTAGGCGATTTTCTTATTGGGGGAATGTAAATGGTGGAATGACACGGAAAAATGATAATCGATGTTTTTATCTTGGGTTCTACATGGGGAGGAAGTGTGAAGATAAGTGTTTTATCGCAGTTTTAATCTCTTATTTGTCTTGGTTGTGAGGATAGATGTCTATTTTGGATGTTAGTTTCTAGGGCATAGATGGAATAATTGGTATCAGCTTTAAAAAGTCCAAATTATCAAGTGTTAAGTGGATTTTTTATCAATATGTGATGTGAATTTCATTCACACTGATATTTACATTTTATAGGTATTAGAAATGTTAGTTTTGTGGACATGTTTTTGATTGAGTATAAATTGGCTGGACTTATGTGTTTGATACTATTTAAAAATTCATATTTTTTCACAGTGTTTTTTATACGAACCCACCATAGTAGAGCACTATGTGGAAAACACCTCCATTTTAATGGGGGAGGGTGTCTTTACAAAACATCACAGTGCGTGGATGGATGGTTTGTGAAGTGGTATTCAATGCTCCCTACCCCAGACGATGATAGTCTAAGACTCTTCAGACATGTTTTTGTTTGTGATTCCCATGTGTGTGTGGGAATGTTGTGCTTCTGAGGTGTCTTTAGTATGAGATGTGTGGTGCTTCCTAAGTGTCTACAGAATGTGGTGTGATATTGGACGAGGTGTATGTTGGATGGAGGACATGTGGTGTGTTTTTTGGTTCATGTGTCTATGGGTGGGATTAGATGTGGTTGTGCAGCCCATATTTCTATGAAGGGGTTGCAGTGTGGTATGTTAAGAAGAGGCGGGAGAGAAAGGTTGTCTACCGTTAGGGTGTGAGAGAGGCTCATGAGGGGGATGTTGGTGCGGGGTACCCTATCATTGTTGTTCTCAATATTAATTTACATGACATGCGTTATTTGGTGAAGGTTCCTTTGGTGGGGTTGGGGTGGTTTGTCTTCCCTGACAACATATTTTGGTTCCTGTTGTTTTCTCAGGGAGGAATTGTTATGTTTCTCCACTTCTTCATGAGAGACTCTGGGTTTCCTACTAATTATACTTGTATTCACACCCTATGTAATAGTATTTCCTTTAGGTTTCTTAGTGGATTACATAGACCATGTTGGACCATACTATCTCAGATTGTAACAATTGTTATGTCACTGCATAGCTTTACTTTTGGTACAATCTTTGGACACTTGTATTTGTATCATTTTTCATTTTGAACATTCCTGTGTGATATTTTTTATTTCGTTTTGTCAATACATATCTCTCTTGGAGTTTTTTGAGGTTGGTAAATCATATCTACCAATCATGGTTACTTCAAAAGGGCAATGTCACCCATATTGTGAGATTTCTATACCCTTGGTGATGGTCAACACCCTTGGGCCCACTAGTGGAGAGATATGGTTATTATTATATCTCTTCCTTCATTTAGATATCTAGAGGGGAATATTTGGAGGGAGGGTATCATGATAATATAAAATGTGAAAGAGAAATACATTTCATAAATGTATAACCTATAGAATAAAATCTGTTTCATAAATAATATAACATTATGTTTGACCCATTCAGTGAAAGAATATGAATGGTACCATTAGATCATTTTCTATAGGGGAATGAGTAACTTCAACGGATATGATATTAGATGGAAAATATTACAGAAATATCATTCAATAAAGTTTCTTGAAAAAAATATCATTTCTTTATTAAAAAATTATATTTTATTCCTAACATAATTTGAAAATCATTTTCTTAAAAAATACCCCAAATTCTTATAAAGAATTATTTAAATTATTTTGAAACATTTTATTATAATAACATATTAAATGATGTTGAATATATTTGTAAAACCCATTTTATTTGAAAACACTTTGACAAATTATAAACAAATCATGAAAATGTTATGATAATTTTTTACACGAAAATTAATTAATTAATCATAAAAATATTTGAAAAAAAATTTCATTAAAAATACTTAAAAAACATCTAAAAAGGCTCAAAAACATTTATAATTTTTTTTTCATGAAAACATATGAATATATCTTCAAATATTTCTAAAAAAATTTAATGAAAATTACATTTAAAATATATTTTTTTAAAGTTATCATTTTGGAAATTAAAATCAAGCTTCAATGAAACTATGGTGGGTAAATATATACATACCCTATAAGGTAAAAAAATACATTTAAATAGTAAAAAGGATATTAAAATGAATAATTTTGAATGTGATAATAATTTTCCATTGAAATCATAGGTAAAAGAAAAAAAGGGTTACATTTAATTTTAATTATCATAGGGGAATAAACGAATATTATTGGAAACCATTTGTAGAAAACATGGTTTTAAAGGAACACATATTTAAGATTGAAGGGAGTGTAATGTTGGGTTTTCTTAAAAATAATTTCATAATTAAAATTTGTTACAAAAATTATTAAAATGGTACTAACACATGAATACATAATTAATAAACATAAGATAAAAGAAGTCATTAATTTTCATTAGAGAGGCATAATAATATTTTATTAACGGAGAGATAAAAATTAAAAATCATGAAATGGGATGAGATTGTGTCAATAATTCTCTATCACTTGGTATCAAGGGATTATAATCTTTATGTAAGAAAAGGAAATTATACTAAGATTATAATATCATGAAAACATGTATATTCCTAATAAATCAAATAGAATAATAGTATATACACCTAAATATGAATTTAGGTTGTTTAGAAAACATGAGTCTCAAAGAAGACAAATTGAGACCAAATTATTTTAATTATTTGGTAACTTTTGAATATTAAATTACATGAATTAAAGGAAATAGAATGTATATGAAAATATAATAAAATTTTAATATAAAAATATTTTATTCAGTACATGGGCTTTATATACACCACCCAAAGGGAATGGATGATTTATAAAACATTTATCTCATGGAAATAAAAATGGAGATAAAATACCCTAACCCTTTGTCTTGACTATCATCATACTCTCTAAAGCCTCCTGTATATTAAATTTAAATATAACATAACACTATACAATAAAAATATTGTTACTTTTAATACAATATATTCTTATATTATAACTTTATATTACACTCTTCTTTATAATATTTGTTATGGTTTCACTTCGGGTAATTTCTACATTGTTTTTTCACATGTGTCTTTATTTGACATATATTTTATCCTTTTATTAATATAATGACTTCTAAAATAAAAAATTTATTTAAATATAATTTATATTAAGTTGAAATTTATTTTAATAATCCATATGATATATAATTAAGAAATTAAAGACATCGTTCATGGAGATAGGAATCCATACATACACATGAATTATATTTTTGTTTAATTGTCAGGTTGAAAGAATTGTAGTAAAAGAAATATATGTGTATATATATATGTGTATTTGTATATATAATTATTTACATTTGTTTATTATAATATATATGTCATATATATTCTATAAATTTTTCCTCAATACATTACATGTAGTGTGTAAATGAATCCAATTGCTTTGAGGGGGAAAGAGTCCACACATCCTCAAATGAAATTATCGTATTAACAAAAAATGGGATGTATATATATACGTGTTGTAAAAATAATTACATTAAAATAATTAAATAATATTATATATAAACAATATAAACATATTTACCAATATTATTTATACCATGATCAGCGGTGAAATAAAAATGAAAATCATCATTATTGAGGCAATAGTTCACGGTACATATAGATAATATGTTCGTTACACATTAGATTCATGTGTGTGTAAGCCTAGGTCAAAAAATTATGACAAAAAAATTATAGTATATTTTGGATTTAGTTTTTTTAAAAGTAAGTAATAAAAATATATGATTAGGTGGAATAAAAAACAAAAGAAATGATCTAGAGAGAAGACGCTACCTATTAATAGGGTAAATCCTTTTTGAATGTGCCAAGAGGATTCCATGGATTGATTTATCAACAAAGGGACTCTTTAATGAGTAAGGGATATATTTATGAAATTTAATGGGATGATCTTGGATGATACTAAGTGCTGTGAGAGGTGTGAAGAAGATTAAGGGGTGGTAGCATTTTATAGGAAAGGGAAATGACACATTTGGCAATTTTAAAAATACTTTGGTGTACACATGTTATGATATAAGAAAATTAATAAAGAAAACCCAATAATGTATGGTGAATTTCATAATAAAGACCATCCAATTTGTTTATTACCAGTGTATATGTCACTTTGGGTCACAAATTCATGGTTTAATAACTAGTTAAGATTAATTTCACCTTAATCAATGTAATAAATTTTAATTAAATTCACTAATATTTTTGGTAAAAATCTAAGTTGGAAATATTAAAAATTATAAATTAGGATTATTAAATGTATGTAATCCGTTTCTATGAATTATAGTGACATAATATGGATAAATTAAATTAAAATAAATTCTGTTGACGGGAAGACACTATGGGTTGTTAATGTTAAAACATCCACACATTTTCTATGTTTTATACCAAATTTCATAGGGAAATTGATTCCAATGACATAAATTGGATTAATTGATATTTTTTTTCTATGAAACCTTTAAAATAATTTAAATTATTATTTTACCTTATAAATAATTTAGATTAAAATGTATTTTTGGATTAGAATCTAGTATTTTTCTTTATTCATCAAAAAAATTTGATTCTCAAAAAAATACCAAAAATTCCCCCTAAGATAATTTCAATATAATAAATTAAAAAATGAAATATATTTTTACAAATTAAATTTCTAAATTTTACTAAGTTTAATTTTCTTAATATTTAGAGAACGGCATTAAAAGCAGTTCAATTGATTAAATAGTAAATTTAAACATATATGGAAATTTGAAAAAATTATATATTTCATCTTCAATATGTTTTATTTAAATAAAACCATTATAAATAATAAATTAAATGTATTTATCACTATTTTTATTTCTATTTTTAACATCCTGAATATGGTTATATCAATTATATAATTATTACAATAAAAAACATGTTTTGTAGAATCTTAGTGTTGCCTGTAACGTAATACAAGTTAGTGTTTCATGTTCTGTATTACAAGTTAGTGTTGTGTGTTGTGTATTCCATGTCATTGTTGAATGTATCACATTCTAAGACACATGCTAAACACATTTTTCTATGTATTCAAACTAACATTTCATTGATGTGTTGTGAAAAATTTACTTTTTATGGCATGTTATGAAAGAAAATTAAAGTTATTTAATGTAAAATAAAATATTTTTAGTGTATTTCGAAATAAATATACTATAAAGGTTAAATTTATTTGAAAAAATATCTAAAAAGTAATTGAGTGTTACAGATGATGGATGTTCACCCCATGAATGGGCAACCTATGTTTACCATTTTTTTGGGATTAAACCTTAGAGAGGAGTCTTACCTTACCTATCTAGATGATAGGTATCAAAACCATTGTACTTCAATTCCAAAGTGTAAGATTCTATGAATGGACCGGTCCATTAATTTCATATCCCATGGTAATGAAACTCTTGTTGCAGAGTGAGTGTCATTGAGAGAGAGTGTGGGGATTATGCGTGGAAGCTACCCTTTAGAAGAGGATTTATCCAGGTTAGATGGTGCGGAGATTATCTATTGGGCTGGCTAAGGGACCTAAAGGTGATGTGGAATTCAAGATGAGTGGAATGATCTTACTAGGGTTGTGACCTGAAGGATATCAGGATGGGTTTTGATATTGTGTTTGGACCTCTCGAAGGGTTCCTATATATCCTAATTAATTTGGATTCAAATCCCATGTAGTTTGGAATAGGATACAACTTCTTCCTATGGAGGAGGCCCATAAGAGTGGAGCATGTTGTAGGGGATTACACATAGGAGCGACTTTAATAGTTTTACTGTGGTTTTAGAAGATTATATCTAAAAGGATTATAATAGGATTGATGGTGGACGTCATAGTCCCTAAGTAAATATAAGACCACATGAGTCACATTTGGTTTGAGAAACCAGAGGAAACAACATACCTCATGTTCGTGTCATGAAATAAGAACCAACAAAATATTATATGAGGTTTTCCACATGGAAGCGAACCATGGAGGATTTTATTAAATGGGGGGGGGAGTATCAAATTCTATGTCGGGAGGATATAATTCCCTATTAGTGCAGGGATTGTAGAGACCATCCCAAGCCACTCACACAAGGAGCATCATGTGCTTATTCCATTATGGCCACAATTTTACATCATGATATTAGGGTGTTGGTTCTAGGAAATTTTATGTCAATTTTCTCATACATTAGAGACTCACTATTTAATCCATGGGATTACATAAATTCCAATAACGAACCATTGGTAGGGGAATGGATTTAACAATGCAAGGGTTTATTGATGCGGAGGAGTGGTCAATCACGAGGTACAAATTTGTCTGCCTATGTTGACAAGAAAATTGAATCAGAATACCTATACTGTTAAGAAAAATGCATGGAAACAAATTCCCTGTCGTCATAGGGGACCTCTCATGATGGAACATGGAATTTTTTTCATCCAGGTTTGGAGGGTTTAATGGGACAAGTGCATGAACGGTTGGCATTTATCATGCATAGGGTTCTCAAACATGGTGCTTCGACATAAGGGAAATGCATGGTTCTTCAATGAATGGTTGAATTCAATATTGTAGGTTTGTGCTTAGGATAAATGGTGCATGAAAGAGGAGACATTTCGTGTACCTATCATGGATTAGAAATGGGTTGGGTGAGTATTACATAAATATTGGACCAGTCTAGGATGGACCCTCATGGAACCTGTAGTGCAATATTTTCAACCATGAGGGTTCCCTCATTTCACAATGTCACAAATAATCTGTCCAACATGATGTGAACCAATGTTTCATCATCCATAGATTCCACTCAATGAGAGGGGGGAGTGAACTTCTATTAATTTCCGAACTCTTTGGTGAAGTGTGCACAAGATTCCCGTCACAGAAGAGGTCTTCCACATAGAGTTATCCTTTTCCATTATGAATTATAGGTAATTGAAATTTCTAAATTCATATTTTTAGCAAAACTGGTTTTTCTGAAAAAATGGGTATCCAAGACGCCATGCCAAACAATATTGTGTGGATCCCCTGTTGAGTCGAGGGACATTTGGGGATGGTCCTGGAATTTTCATCAAATATAGCATAGAAAAATCTATTTCGTGGATTCTTTTCTTTCATGAAATATTTTAAACAAGAATGCACCTTCCTTTTTGTTCTTTGGATTCTCCATCGAGATGGATGATGTATTTAGTTTTCAAAATGTTGTTTTTATGCGAATTTAATTAGTTTTTAGCTCCACAAATTAACATCACTGATCATGATTATTTCTATAATTGGAGGATGAACTTCACTAGCCCTGATGGAAACTATCATTTTTTAAAAGGATGATACATCAATTATAGTCATGAAAGACACCCTCTCCATAATCCTAAAATATTATTATGTTGTATATCATTATTTTTCAATGTGTTGTGGAATAAATTAGTGATAAAAAACCCCTTGTTGAAAGGGTGTTTCTTAAGGTGTATTTGGAGGACATATCAGGATTAACCCTAGAAAGAGAATTCAATTTTACATGATATATAAAACTTGAAAATTATACTGTTCTGATTAATTTATATCATATAATGCCTATAAAGATCTACAATTTAAGGTTTGAATAGTTGATGTGGAATCCAATGGAATAATATATCTGAGTGTTTCTCCTAGGTCCACCCTAAAACTTATCACTAAAATGTGTTTATAACTATTTCAATGTACATAAAAAATATGAATTTGAATAATGAAAAATTAAGAACATATATACCATGAACCCCATCGTTGAACTATTTTATGAGATAAAGGGAGAAATGTTGTTTTGAAAAATTAACCTTCGGTGAGGTTATCATTAACTCGTGGTGATAGAGGTTGATGTTAATGGAACATATTTTTGGAAAGTGTTATTATTTTGGGTCTCTCTTGATTCCATTTTGGATAACTGATAGAGATAATATATTCACAATAATTAATATTTTCTAAATTATTTAATCCATAAAAAATAATCAATGTCGTCTTATTTCTATAATTTTATAATTTTTTGTGACTTTTTGGCTTAAGGGTAAAAATTGGATAATTTTAGACATTTCATAGTATATTGTTTCCGTTTTCTATCATGAAAAAATCCTACCATTAAGATCCCACTAATGTGATTAATTTTTTAGGATGTTTAAGTTCACTGGACAAAAAAATTTCTTAAAAAAATAGATCCAATTCGAATTCCCACATGACCAAATAATTCAACCTAATTGAAGACTTATTCTAGTTGACACACTATACCATACCTCATTCAATGAAAAATATACTTGGATAATGACCATAAAATTGGATGATTAAAGTGGGTATCTATATCTGACTCAAAGGGGAAGTGCAACATTATATTTTATAATTAAAGGATTTCATTAAGGCTACCCTTCAACCTGTCAATGTAGAGTCAGTGTAATAGTTATTGGTGGCCAAAAAAGGCCAGGTATAGTAATTTGGCCATAATTCAATCAACCAGACTCCAAATTCCTAGTAATTTCTTGGTTATATGGAAAATTCGGCTTCCCGCATCTTATAAGAAGGGGCCTCTCATGTATCAGAGATAAGTGGGAAGAACCAAAACAATCTTTTGCCAGACAGATTCTGGAGGATTTATTTTTTGGTTCCTTCTTTTCATTCTCTTCATTGTATTTTTTGTAATGTCTTAATCATATCCATTATTCTCAATTAACCTTACCATGGTTTGGTAAACAATGAAGTTATTGGGTAAGGGTTTGTTTTCTATTTTTTTAATAATTGGGTTCTTGCATTTGTTTGAATAAAATCTCTCTCTCTTCTGTTATATTGTTTTGAAATTATAATAAATAGTTTTATTTTCTTATGAGATCGTATTTGATTTAATATTATGTTATTATTATTTCTTTAGTACAATATTATAATCTCTCTCCACTTGTTTCTCATCTATATATGATGGAATAGATCCAGGATTTGTGGTGATGTACTCGATGAAGGTTAGTACATGTGGTAGGAGTATTGAATATTATTTATTGTTTCGGATAAACCTGACATGAGCAGGAATTTCCAAACATAGTTGAGGGTATTCTCTACATATATTTAACACATAGGAATATGATTGGACCAAGATGAAAAATTAGTAAGGTTTACTCTTACCATCACCATTTACAAAGGTAGTGACAAGAAGTGATCATGAAATATCACTTAAACCGATATAGCATAAGATTATTGAATAAAATTGGAATTATGAGAACATTTCAACTGAAAAACACATCCCAAACCCCTCAAAAATGTATTATCACTATTTTTAATCATATAAATTTACAATTTTAAAAAATATTTTCCATCAGTGGGTTATTTTGTTTCATTAATTTGTTTTAAAAAATAAATTTCAATAAAAACCTCCACTTATTTCCTAAATTTAAATTGATGAATTAGATTATTGTGGGCTCCTCTCTAGGGAAAACCTATGTTAACCACTTTACTACCTTCTAATATATGAAATAATTGATTTTTCTTGACCCCGTGAAAGGCACATGTCCAAACATTGCGCCATTGTCAGGAAGGTAGTTCTACAATCTAATTATAAATATTTGACGCTTTTAAAAAAATATTTGAAAAATATTTTACCATGTTGTTTTAAAACGATTATTTTTTTTAATTCATGTTATAATTACCCACATGTTCTGAAACCAAATAATATATCACAATTTTCTATGGAGGATGGTGTTTTTGTTAATGAAATACATGTGAGGATAATCTAATAATAGGGAGGAGGAATTCATGGAATTTAGAGCATTCTTATGGAGTATATGAACCCCAATATTTTTTACATGATGGAACTAGATAAACCTATGTCCTCCCATTTCATTCATAAATATTATAATTTGGACAAGTTCTAAGACGATTCTCCCTTAGTCTTCCCTAATTTTTCGAAATAGATCCAAGAATTGGTGGAGCCTGACTACCTGCCTCTATCTACGACTACTCAACTCCAAGATGTTATCTCCACTGAAGAAGAAATTGAATCCAAACAATCTTTGGGAGTTGATATTTTCACAAACTAAATATCATCAAATTTTATTAAAACCAAAATGAGTATCACCTCCCCTTTCTTGAAATTTCTAGATTCAGATATCTTATGTTGTTCCTTGGAGGATGAGGAAGAAAAGAAAGATGAACTTGATAAGGAATATATGGAGCTTGGTAAAAAAGATGAAAAAATATTAGAGGTATTTGAAAATGATATAAATGTTGGATTTATTGATGAAAATGATAATCAAGCATGTCACATTGAAGGGAATTATTTAATATTGATTTAACATGTTTTAATTTTATTCCAATAGAATTACACTTGGATTCTCCCATTGACTGTTGTATTGATGTAGAATATATTGAGAAACCACTAGATAATTAATAAGATCTCATGAAATCAGAAAATAGGAAATATTAGGAATCATTCTTTTTCCTACCCTCACCATTAATATTTTATATTATTTTAATGGGGGTGGATTTGGTGTATTATACCAATAGATTCCTTAACAATAAAGAAGATGTTCAACATGGAAGGAATATGTTCTAGTGGATCATTTTAAAGTAACTCAACCGAACATCATATTGGGATAAACAACTAAAACTACCCATCTTGAGTCTGTCAAAACCTAGGACCCAAATAGAGGATTAAACCAAGATCAATCTTTATTTTCTCACTCTATCACTATTTTAATTTTCATTTAATAAATTTTATATGTTATTTTATCTACTTATGATTGTAGGTTTTCATTTGTGCAAGCCATAGGACCATAACAATATGATGAAATGCAAATAAATCAGGTTGTACATCTCCTTATCATTTTTTTGATTTATGTGATTCAATTTAAACTATTATTACATGTTAAATCCATAGGAATTATTTTGAAACACCACATCATTTATGTTTTGGGGATGGAACCTTTTTAGTTTAGTAATTTAAATTTTTTTTTATATTAAAAAAACATATTGTGTTTCTAAATCATTGGAGAAAAAATTAATATCTTTCTAACTATTGAAACATGTGTATATGTGTGAAACAATTTATCCCATGAAACTGAGCTTAAATTAATGTTGAAAATATATTTGTTTCATGTTTAAATCATTATAAATTTAATGAAAAGTAATTTTATTTTGGAATATGATGCCACATATCATTGTCGTTATCATTGAAATAACTTTTCCTTAGGGATTCTACACATTATTTTTATATTCTTTTCATTCACCTCACTTCATTAGAGAACCCAACCATGATTGATTTAACAAGAATTTTTTTATTCCTATAAAATCATATGGGATGGAGGTACTTGTGTTGTAAATGATTGAGGACATAATTTGGATTTATATCCCCTTTTGAAAAAATAGTCCTTTTTATTATGGACGACGTTGCACATTTAATCCTTCTATCCCTTAGAATCCATGAAAATCTTCTTAGGGTAGCCACATTATAAGACAATTTTCCTTATCCAACCTGCTTTTAAAGTGAAATTAAATAATTTAGGTGAACATAAACGTGGGGATGTTGTCTTTTATTATTCTACTACATGTGGTAATACATTGGGTGCAAAATAAAATGTTGAATATATGTTTTTGTGGATGAAATAAAAAAGGAAATCATTATGTTTAATTTCGTGTCCTTTCTGGAGATTTAATAATATGTGATGTTGTTCCACTCTAGAGATTCTAATGAATAAAAATTTTTGCCTATCTAGAGATTTCATGAAAAATCATTATTGAGATAATTTACATTGTTACTTCTAAAATATTGAATGGTGTTAACAATCCTTGAATTTTTAAGGATATTTTGGATCGTATTTTCTTATAAGGGGAGTGAGTATGAGAGCATACATGAGTAAAAATTATAATATTGCATTTTTTTAATCAAAAAATGCCAAACACTCTTCATTCTTCCACAAAATTTTTTAACACTAAATCCTCAAAAGCTAAATCCATAGAAGAACCCTAATATGTCACCTTGATATAAATATTTTCATAACTCAAATCGGGTGGAGATTAGGATATTTATCAAGCCTATGGTGGTCCTTGTGTGAGTTTGGATGAGGAAGACATTATTGACCAATTGAGATTTTTTTTTGATATGAGAAAATTCATGTGAGGTAAGTGTTTTTTTGGAATGGGATTAGAAATGAATGTGAGATATATTTATCGATCTTAATTGAGTACTTGAAATAATTTTTTAATGATGCATGATATCTTTTATTTCTTGGTGTGAAATTTTTGGATCTAAAGGATCTGTATTTTAAAATTTTCATTTATTTGATTTTGATGTTTAATTACCTAGGATTCCAAGGGCTAAGTGTGGGGGAATTGATAAGGATAATATTTTCATAATAGTTAATATGTTTTTAAATTATTTAATACCCAAAAATTAATCAATGTCTACTTGTTTGTATCATTAAATGATTTTTGGTGTGTTTTTAGGTTATGTTTAAAAATTGGCTAATTCTGGACATTTTACAGTTTTTTAATACAACTATATTTCAAGAATGACTCCTACTATTGGCATACAATTCATGTGATTCCATTTTTTTAGTATTTATATGTTCATGGGATATAAATTATTCTTATGAAAGAATATCCAATTTGAATTCCCACATTCCCAAATAATTCAACTATATTGAAGACTTATTCTAGATGACACGTTGGACCATACCTCATTCAAAGAAAAGAATCTCAGAATAATGAAAATAAAATTGTATAATTATAGTGGGTTTCTACATATGACTCAATGGAGAACCACAGATTTAAATTTCATGAAAAATTCATACATTAAAGCCACCATTGTACTTGTCAAAGAAGGGTTGGTATAACAGGGATTGTCGGCTAGAAAAGTTCAGCTATAGTAATTAGATTATATCTCATTCAACGTGGCTTCAAGCTCTCTATAATTTCTAGGGTATATGTGAAACTCTATTCCTCAAAGCTCATATGATGGCATCTAGGAATTATTCCATGAAATGTGGGTAGAACCAAATCCAACTTCTGGCAATATGATTCCAGGGGATTTTTTTGGTTCTTTTTTTCTTCTTACTATTTTTTGTAATGTCATAATCTTCCCCTTTATTATCAATAACCCTTACCATGGTGGCATAAAAATATGAGGATATTGGGAAATGGTTTGTTGTCAATTTTTTAATGCTTTAATTTTTGTATTTGATTGAATAAAAACACTCTCTTCTACCAAGTTGTCTCTAAAATCTAATAAAAAGATTTATTATCATATGCGATCGTATTTGATTTAAAATTATGAATTTATTATTTATTTGTTAAATTTTTATAATATCCCTCAACTAGGTTCTAGATTATACATTATGGAATATATAAGGACTTAGTTGTGATGTACTCAGTGATCATTAGTACGTTTGGTTGGGGAATCAAATATTCATAGTTGATTGGGATAAAGAAGATTCAATTAGGAATTACCAATCTAAATTGTGTAATTGATACATCGATTTTACACATAGGAATGAGAGTAGACTGAGCTTATAAATTAATAAGGTTTACGCATACCATCACCATTTACCAAGGGAGTGTTATGAAGTGATCGTGAAATATCACGTAAACTTACATAGCTGAGGATGACTAAATAAAATTTGACCTATGATAACATTGCAATTCACAAACCAACCCCAACCTAATCACCCAATTATTATCACTCCTTTTAATCTCATTTTTTTCAATTTTTTTTAATAGATGAATTTATTGATTTCTTTTGTTTCATTGCTTTTTTCCAAAACAAAACAATTTCTAAAACAACCTCTATTTCATTCTTAAATTTAATTTGACAAATGTGATTGTTGTGCGCTAATCTATGGATACAACCTTGGTTAACAACTTTACTACATTATAAATTGGGAAATAATTATTTTTTCCACACACCACAATAGTAATTAACCAATGATCTTTTAGTGTTTGTAGATCTCGTGAATTGGATGTTCCATTGATATTTGTATTCTTTTTTTGTGGTATATGTGGATGATATATTTGTATATTCCATGGCTAAAAAGGATAAAGTATACCATTTGAGATTTTTTTAGAGACACTCTATGATTACCACATGTATTACAAGATATCAAAATGTGTTTTTTAAATAAATTAAGTATTTTTATATAGAAACATGGTATCAGAATAAGGCATATTATTTGAACCTAAAAAGTTGAGGCATTCCATTTATTGGGAAGAATGAATGAGAAAATTAAAGATATTAATATTCTATGGTTTATGGAGATATTATCTATAATTTTTAAAATCATTCTCCAAGATGGTGTCACAATTGATCGATATTTACTATAATTATGTGGGACTTAATTATATCTAATACTGCAAATAATCCTTTAATACAAAAATGCATCAATTTACTTTGGTTCCTAATACGATTCTACATAATATCTGTTAGGTTGTCATCTTTTGTTGTTAATTTTAATATATGATATTTTTTCATCAACATATAATGGGATCATGCATTACAGTAGCATTTTTACCAACTTTTTACTCAATATATGAATAACTTAACCCATTACATTGAGATCATAGTTGTTTTGCAAGGTCATATGTGTTGGTGTATTTTTTTGGGGAGAGAATTGCAGTTTACTCTGAACATTAAACTTTTAGTTAGATATATTCTATAAAAATATCTAAATATATTGAAAAGGTTATGGGTATAGTACTTTTAGACATTTTAGTTATTCAAAACTTATATTCTAGGAAAAGGTAATGTGGTGACTAATTCTCTATACATGATGTTTCATTCTCAAGCACTAAGGGAGTATAGTGATGAATGAAATCTCATGGGTCTCTATTCATCGATCCTCTTGGATGAAAATGTGATATAATTCAGATATGTTTTTATTATGTCTTATTGTTAACTTCTTTTCAATAAATTATTCACCAAAATAAAATTGGAGATAAAGAGTGGAAGGGAATCAAGGAAATTCTATATGGTGGGGAGATCACCTACGTTGGGTCAAAGAATCTTGTGGACATTTTCTTCTTATGTAACCTGTATGTGGTTCCCATTCCTATGAGAAAGGACATGATAAAAAAATTGCATCACTCTCATTGATTTATCCACCATGATACCAAAAATATTTATTATGATATGAAACACCAATAATATTGGAATGGTATTAGATATGACATAGAAAATTCCATTTCATGATGTTACACTAGTCACTGGTTAAATGTTAATTATAAAAATACCTATAGTTTACGGTTTGTGCCAATATTCCATGAGTTTGATCAAATCAGGATAGGGAATAAAAGGATTTGTTAAGGGTTTTGTATCATGAATCACTTTTTCAATGACCTTCATAATCGGAACCATTGTAAAGATGTCGGGAAGGCGTCCTCGCGACTGTTGAAAAGGCAGTGATAAAAGACATTGTGAGATTGATGAACTTGATTAGATCCTCTGTCACTACTGAAAAAAATGTTATGAAATCCTTCTTCAGTCCAAGGAATGATACCAGAGCCTCCACGATTACCATAAATGAATGGATGGAATCATCCATAAGTATGTGTAACATGACAGATCCGCCTCCATCTGTGAAGTTTTATTTTCTTCACAACATGTCCCCAAAGAATTTTGACGCCTAGTTCCTATAAATAATCTACTCACCCACACTACAAAGGACTCACACTGTGAAATTTCACCTTCTATGCTCTCATTTCAAGATGCACCCTTTGCTCTATGAACCATCAAGAAAATGATCCATAGTAGGTATTTCAGAATTGCAAACCAACATTACCTTTGTTCCATTTTACCTCCTCTTCATGTGGGGATATCATTCACAAATCCTTGTGGACCTCACAAAGGAAAAGGGAACCCTTTGGGTACTCAGAACCTCACTAAGCACTATGTCTTCGTGATGCACCCTCCAAGAACATGCAAACACCACGTCTAATATGGGTCACTATGCTTTGTGAAGCCCCCTCCTTCGAAAAGAACCTTCACATTGTGAAGTACCAGAACTTCATAAGAATCAGAGCTTCGAGAATCCCCTATATATGAGGCATTCTACTTTGAAAACCACTCATTCATGTGGCCCTCTAGGAATTTAAATATTTTTTCATGGTCCCCCCGATTTTTTCTTCATGTTTTGTTTCAATATTTCATGATTTCTCCCTTTTCCACACTAATGTATATTACTCCTTATCATACACATGCTAATATGGACCCTTTAATGGATCACTACACAAATCCATTATTCCCAAGAATTACTGTTGTCTTCCCTTCACCAAGGGTTAAATTACAATAGTTATGTTTGTCCTATGGGAGATGAGCATGTCCTCATCATCTGATCTGAATACTATCCACAAAACTTGATGTAAAAATATGATCACCACATGTGTGGCAGGCCATGGATGAGTCGATGAAGGATTATCACACGTTCCTTCTCACACACACTCTCTCTCTCCCATTTTTCTTTTTCACCATGTGGATTGCAGGTTGCCTCTGCGCAAGCCACAAATACCCTTTATAGGGTGATTCTTGTATGATGACCATGTCTTCCTCCTACATTTGTACATCTTACTCTCTCATAGGGCATCACTTCTAGAGTAAGTCAGAATATTCTCTCCATGGGCCACTAACCATGCTTATTCCCCGTCCCTTATGTTACATCATTCATGACATGATCGTTATGCTGATTGCTACCTCTTGTTTCTCACACCATGCATGAATCACATAGATATGAGTAAGCATAGTCCTTGGCATCCTCTATGGGCCACTAACAATGCATAATCCACAAGACCCTCTACACATAACAACACATAAATTGATCACTTTATTCTATGCATGGTACATAGGATGCCTCTATGAGGTCCAAGACCATTATCACTCGGTCCCAACCATTTAGCGTCAGTTCACTCTTTGTCCAACATAATGATAAATGGTATGCCCATCTTGAATTATGTTGGTTTTGATCACTTTCGAGTATATAGGAAGCCACACGAAGGTTCAATCCCAACAAATTCTAATCTCTTGTGCTCCCTCCTAGGGATATACCCTCCTGATGTGACATCATCCCTTTATGGAACACATCACCCAAATCTGCCACCTTGAGGCATTTCAATCATCCCATTCGGGTGGATTCCCTTTGTGTACTCGCCGAATACAAATCCCATTATCTAGGGTTTCTAACTAGGCATTGTCCCCCACACTCAATCCATACTCATCTAACCGAGAGTGCCCCTCTTGCGATGGGAAACCAAACATTTGTAAGAAAAAATCATGTCTTTGGGATTTTGTCTTTTTTTTACACTCAAATTCTATAACCCATATCTCAACTATATGGACATGGATCTTTTCCATTTTTGGGAATGTTATGTAGGAATCCTCCCTAAGGTTCAATACCAACTCTGATGTCCCATCCTGGTCTCACCCTCTAGCCATTGTCTCTCAAGAAGATCATGCCTTAACATGTTGGTTCCATTTCCTTCGGGCCTCATCCATTTGTCCATTCTCCCTGGTCACCTCCTTAGGTTACTCATAACCCCAATTCCTTAACTACATGGACATTGATTCATTACCACATGGATACATAGGAAACCAATATGAGATTTATCCTAGTACTATCACCTTCTCAACGATTTTTTGTTCCATACCCATTCATTCTATCTTTCAACACTTCATTCATTTCCATCCAATTTTTTTCCCGGCCACACATCTCGGTAAAATCATTCCATCTGTATAGGTAGCTACCCATGTGTAGACCCCATTCATATCACTACTATTGGAAACACTTAGTTAGCTAAAAAATCATAGTCCCCAACAATTCTCTAGGTCATTTTCCTTTATGTACACCTCGATTTCATGTTATTCCCATTTAACCTATGTGGGGTTTGATCCATGCCATCTAAACTTGTTACATAGGATGCCTCTTTGAGATTCCATTCTAGCCAATGGTAAACATTGTTGTCTCATTTTCAAGGACTTATCCTCCTATCTAATCCACCCTTTATGGGGTCCAAATCAGTCATCACAGTGGGAAACCTTACACATTGTGGGTCACACCATCATAGGTTTATCATAATTGGGAGTTATGATCCATAAATTTAGTTAACCTTCTAGGTAATCCCCCTAGGGAAGTTCCAATATGATCCACTCTCATCTGTATTCTGATAAGTCTGATAAGTCACCATTAGATGTTATACACGCATCATAAACCATGTGAAACAATGGAAACATTGTAAAACCTCGGAGATTTTCCTCCGTTATGAAATTCCCCAAATTTTGCATGGGATGCCTCAGGTTTCCATGCCCTTATGATGCTCAATAATAATGGAAAATCAAGGTGTACCAGTGTTTTAACATCCATACATGCCACTGACATCCAACATGACAACTCTCTTTATTGAATGTCGCATCCCTGACTTTACCACTTTGGAATTCCCTGAATGAAGCAATGAAATTAACCGGTGTGCAAAAAGATATGGCATCGAGAAGAGTGTAGAAAACAACATCTTAATCTATATGGGAGAACATGACTAGGAAATTTGTTCGGAAGAGGAATCCATGTATGTAAGAACGGGCATCCCATCATCCAATTTCGATAAAGGATCAATCATACCCCAAGAGGTGATAAATTCTCCAAACCATGGAATGTGGGAATGTGGGGTACAATGCTACCATCATCCAAGCATCCCAACACACATAGCATAGAGAATCACACCCCAGTGGAAAATCATGTGAAATTGAAATTGTGAACTCGACAAGAAATTATTCTCATCAATATGTGCATTATTAGCATTCAGGGTAGCAGCAGATGAGCATGTCACATGATCCTGCATTCGATACCATGTGTCGCCAAGAAAATATTGGGCCATGTGTGAAACTCACCAGATGTTTTGGTAGTTAATCATTGGGAATCCCTATCTATGACGTTGTCATCCCAAATATTTGAATATATCCTTGGAAGACTGAATAGTGTTGGGGAATTGGGCATTTCATTCCTACATTCACAACTAATTTCTTAATATTCATGCATTGCAGGACCCAAGCTATAGATAGAGGAAACCCATCACCTCCCACCGTCAAACACATGGGCATAGGTAGGGGAAATACTAATGAAACAACCTTGTATGGATCCACTTCCACCATGAAATATTTCACTTCTACAACTATCAGGCTCCCCCACCACCTATCACCTTCGAAAATTGATTAATGGAGGGTGATTGATAATATTTTCCATCAATAAGAATATGATAGGGTCATTCGGAGGAGGGATATGGATAGTCAAGATATGAAGGCCTTAGTAACCTTCCATCACCACCTCTCCAAAGGGCCACACTGGGACCCGCTCCTCCACAATCCAATTTTCAATTATTCTGGGAGCCTCTCCATGGAATGCTTTTATGACTAACCCAATTATACATATTAAGTAGATGGTGTTTGATTCATCCCAGTTGATACAATGTCCATGAAACCATTGAGGAGTAATCCCTCTTGACCACAAAAATTCCACTAACCGGTCTCATAGACTAATGTGTAGGTTGTTCATCACCATACACAACCATCCCTAGTTCGGCTGACTCGGCCCCAACACTGGGAGTACGCTCCGGAGGATACCCACTTGAGATCATCATCTTCTATGGATTAAGTGGCCCGAGTCACCATTGATAGTGATATCACCTCCCTATTACTATAGAATAGGGTTACCTCTAAAACTAGATCAGTATTGAGGCCTCAACAACCCGACATGCTGGATAGGTTGACTTCCCCAGTCTCTGACACAAGTAGAAGCCATCGCTGGCCAGAATATGATGATGAGATTCAGTGGGGACGTCCCCCCATGGCTTTCTTAGCCAGAGTTGGGGTTCTACCAACTCCTATATTCAGCATGGAGATCCCCCCATGCCACCATTATCAGTCACATTGGAGGTCCCCCATATTTTCCTGATCTTAGATATAGAGGTTTTCCCTATATTTAAGGTCATCAATGTGAAGGTCCTCCTCGCATCATCACCAACTCAAGCAGGGGCCCTCCCCACAACAAAACTAACTAGAAAGTTGGTTCTCCTCCCCCTATCACCCATCATCATGTAGGTCCTCCCTTTTTCCATTGTAAATTTTTTCAGGTCCTCCCCGCACCATAGTTCATCCAAGAGGAGGTTCTCCCTTCTCCAACATCAACCTTCATAAAGGTAAATTTCAGGTCGAAAATATACCATGGATTGAATAACCATCGAGGGGTTATGATTTCTGGTCATTAAATCCAGTTGAAGTACCCTGAGAAACCATGTATCATCATCAAACCCATCATCTTTTCAGAATATAAAGTGTTGTGAAACTTAGTGATGCAACCCGCACTCCGATACTCGAAATCGGGGATTGGGAAAGGAACTCGACATATCAACTTTGTCCTTCAATAATGGGAGATGAACCAGATTCGAGAATCCCTCCATAGATACATAAAAGAGGAGTAATGTTTTGATCGTTCCAAAGGTTTGGTGGTTCCATCCTCTATGTCATCACCATGATTAGTGTCAAATTAAACCAGAGATCACAACTAATTATTCTGGGGTGCATTCAAGGATGAGCACCATCCTGATTCACTGCAAAATATTTCCATCCCTTCATAGGATGCAGTGTCCAGTAATCCATCCAATAAGGATGTGGTGGTACATGAAATGTATTCATCGGGAGAAAGAACGTGATGTAGTAGTTTGTCAGATCATGCTTCATACTCTTCATAGAACAATACACAACTACTATGGTCCCTGCTAGTGTCATTACTAGTTCTTTATCCACTGTAGTCGGTGAATGGGGAATCCAACTGAAAAATATTGTGTCATAGAAGATCGGTTTTTGGGACATTCTTCGAGCATACCATCTCCCTGAGATGTTCTGGTCAATCAAAACTCTAAGATTCAATATTCTGAAGTGTGTCACCTAGGAAGTGGTTTTGTGATTCCGCCGAACCATATTGATGACACAATCCCATCTCCATCATTAGTAGTTATCTTTCACCAAGATCCAAGAACACTTTTATGACATTGGCCAATAGTGATGCTTGGTTGAGTTGGTCACACTCTCTATGTATCAACACCCTGCATGACCAAGATATCCTTAAACTCTCTATAAATGATGTGTCCAAAGAATTACTGTTCTCTGTATTATTTTTAAGGAGGATTCCCCATAGGTTCGGATCTTTGGATGGGGTTGTATGTTGTCTTTTATTTCAGTCATATCATACTCTATCCCAGCTCACCTAGTTATATAAGGGATATTCCTTCGGGCATTGTCATAGTATTCATGTTGATTTATCAGATATAATCATAATGGGGATTCAGCACAAGGCATGGAGAAGAATAATATCCCACTGGGGTAGCAAAATACCTGGATGACTTTGTTGGCTCCCACACTCACAAAAAAAGATAGACATATGGAATTCTAAAACCTTACAATTCATTTCCTTTGGGTGGAGATCACAACATGGGAAAATCACACATGGGAACTATTAAGCCTTCCAATCCATCTGGTTCAGTAAGAAAGGTAGAAGAGGATCTCAAAAAGGTTGTGCGGCATCCGTAGCTAACTAAATACAAGAAGATTTTTGATGAACTCGTTTCAGAATGCATGAAAGAACGATGAACCAATTATAATAACTATCGACCAAGGAAACAAGGGTAGGAACAACTCCCCCTTGGTGAGGTGCCTCCTTGTAATATAAATAAACGTAGAAATATAGACCTGGTAGAATATGGATTTTATTGAAAGTGAGAACGATGTAAATCATTGAACCCACCCAACTTTTGAGATTATCCTCCTCAGGACCTGGCTCAGATTCAACTTTCTACTTTTAATGTTCCACCGGCCATTCCAATGTTCCTCTAGTGGCCCCTTGGGTCATTCCCCCAACCACTCCACAAGACTTTCAATTAAATTACCACATTAATGAAAAAATAAATTCATTGGTATTCAGGAATCATTTCCACGATAGAAATACCTATCTAGATGATTCAATTGCTGCTCTCATATCTCTCCTAGAGGATCTTGTAACCCGAAAGGTGGTAATCCCTCTTGATTGAAATAAATATCTAAAATGGAAGGATGATATTTCATAACCCACTATCTTCACGAATCCAACCATCTCCCCTTTTGATGGGATGGTAGATCCACTACAGCATCTAGTCCACCTTATTTCATGGTACGAACCAATTCTGGGAACTATAACACATCAAGAGGATTGTAAATCTCCAGTGTTTTTTTCAAATGTTGGGAGGTCCCTCATTCATCTGGTACATCTAGTTTCCTATTAGGTACATATCTGGTTGGGAGGATATCCGCATGTAGTTTCTATAACAACTCATTTCCACCGCCCAAAAGACTAATATTACTGACCTCTTCAAGAGCAAGAAAAGGATGGTTGAGTGAGTCGGAGACATTTTCATCATGTTGAAGAACCACACATATTCAATATACATGACACTAACCTAGGGAAATATGCTAAAAATATTCATAAGGAATGTGATGATAGAATAGGTTCCTTCTCTCATCACTCAGAACTTCCTGGGTAGATTTTCGGATTTCTCTGACAACGATAGACACCTCGAGGAATCATTGTAAATAGCTGAGCAGGAACTCATGTTTCTTTATGAATCTCCCAAAAAGAGAGTTTCAAAGACTGAGACCACTTCAATTACATAGATAGATGACCCTAAATAGGTGGATATATACCTAGTGGAGCTACCCCCATAGCCTCGCTGATGGCTACCACCATAGGCTTATCCTCTGGATCAGAATTATTAACTTAGAATAAATAGATACCACCATGTAATTACCCTCCATCTCCATAGTGAGAAAACTAGGTTCCAACACCTTTCTAGGTTCCTGCCCCTTGGTAGGGCCAGGCTCTTTAATCCACATTCCTGAATCCAAGAAATAAGACCTACACATTCAATGAGGCTAAGGTGCCCAACTACTTCTAGAGTGCCATGGATTAGGGAATCATGTAGTTTCAAGGAAACAAGAGGCCCGAAGTAGTAGATCTGATAGATCAACCCAACTATTTTCCTAATTATCGGTTACTTGGACATAATACCAAGTCGTGTTATGTGTCAAAACACTTCATTTAGAACCATTTTGATGCCATCATAGTTAGACTGTGTCCGGCCCTATCACATATAGAATGTATGTATTTAATGCCTAAGAGTGATAGTGAAGTTGAATGAAATCATTTATCTTACACTAGGTCACAATAGAATGAAAAGTAGATAACACCCATGGTAGTTTTTTAGGACCACAGTATTTTCCATGACCATTTAAATCAACTTAAGCCATCTGAAATCAAAATTCTACCTTAAGCTACTACTTCTGCCATAACATATCTGCCTTCCATCTACTAGAATGGAATGCACCGATAATGCATGGGAGAATGAATCCTTCCTCCTATGAAAAATCCATCCCGAAATCTCATTGACTTCAATCCCCTAGATGTGGGGATTTCTCCTAGGTCCCACACAGCATTGGAAGTACCCTATGTGATGATTAGGAGTAATGATAAGTGGAAAAAATTGAGCTATTTCATCTATACATGGTTCGTGAAGAGGCGGGAAACCAGGATGACTACCCTAATGCCCCTATACAACACTAACACTAAAAAATATATGAATACATGAACCATAAATGGGTGTCAAAAACTGCTTTTGACCAAGAAATGCAGGCCACTGAGACAAAAAAACAGGCGCAATACAATGCTTTGGATGAAAAATCCTCTCACGCTGTTTCATCAGATCCACATCCCCCACTGTTTTATCAACTCAAATAGGTAGATCCACGTAGACCATGTGCAGCAGATGATAGACCATAATCATCCAACCATCATCCGGTATTCATTTTTCATGGTATGACTTATGACCAGCGGGATACACCCACCACCATTTGAAATCGTCATGTTCGACAATAAACACCTACCATACCAATTTTCGTGGAGAAACCACATGTTTGAAGAATTGTGGACCCCTCATGGAAGTATGAATTTCTCAAGTAGCATTCCATCATTCCATTAAGACTCTCAATTCTCGAGACTCTCCACCTCTCTAAATTTGATGGAAGCCCTCATATATGATTTAAAAATAGCACTCTAGTTTGAAACAGAGGTAGCAACTGCAGAAGACTTCCATACTAAGGAAGTCAAACATGTGGAATGTTTTTCCATCATCTCATTATCAAGTGAATATGAAGTTTCTCTTATAGAGGCGAATGTACGCCCACAATACATAACTGGTCAATTAAATGGCGTGGAAGTCCATTTTTGTCTCATTGACACGGGTTCCAGGATCAATCTCATCCCAAACCTAGATGCTCCACAAATGGGGTTGTTTGAAATAGATCTAAATCCCTCTAAAAAGAGGATTAAATGTTATGATAGAAAAAATATGACACATGTTGGTAAAATCTACATGATGAGACAATTTTGTTTCTAGATTTCTTGCACAGACATCATAGTTGTCTAACAGGACACCACCTATAATGCACAAATGGGAAGGCCATGCCCTTAAATACACACAGTTATCCAATCCTCATATCACCATTGCCTCAAGTACTACCTTAATAGTTGTGTGGGAGTTCTCCAAGGTTATGAATATGTCATTTCCTCTTATGAATCCCACTACCTAGATACTGAATAATATAGGATCAAGGACAAAATGTTCAGGACAATGTGGTTAAGCATACTACAATTGTAGTCGAACCATGGGAAGACCTGGTTGATGCTTAGAAGTTCCAAATTACTTGTTTGGAGGCCAAAAACTTAGACATGGGACACTGATTTTTCATCTATGGAACGAGGGGAATGCTTGTTCCATGGGGAAGGGAGCATTGGAAGATCACATTGTACTCCTTCATGAATTAAGCTTGAGTGATCCTAGATCCCCTTACCCAGGTAAGGTATTGGGATGTTCACCCCATGGCATCATCAATACATCATAGATCCATGTTCCACCAGGCTGGGTTGAACCAGATCAATACGATGTTCCACTACTTCTTTGATACTATCAAGAATGGGACATTGGGTCAATGACATGATGGATTTAGATAGACAGCTTCCTTCTCCATAATTTGTGAAGCATTAGAATGCTTTGATGAATGATCCACCACCACTCAGGTCAGCACTATCAATCTGTTGGAATTAGCCAACTCAGAAGAATTGACCCCTGTCTATGAGTCTCTCACTATAGATAAGGAAGGTAATTTGGAGGATTCTCCTCATACATTTGAGGAGGTGTCTCAAAAATCATTAATAATTTGGTACATGTGAGCCCCGACATCGAGACAGATATGAAACTAACACTTTTCAGCACTCCCATGTATATATAAGAGAACCAACATTTTATGGTTTTCCTAAAGCATCATCGAGATGTATTAACATAGAAATATGAAGAGATTCTCATACTAAATCCTTATATGACCATCCACCAACATGGTCTCCCGATAAACCATCGTGGGTTCAAATAACCTCCTTGAAAGATGCACCATTATCATTATGGAATGGTCGAGGAGGAGGTTGATGAGATCATTAAATACAACTTTTTAAGGAAGTAACGTAACAAAAATGTCTATCCAACTTAATTATTTATTGAAATAAGAGCATAAGAATCAGCTGCATCAAGTTCCGGTATCTCAACGTTCTCTATCTGAAGGATGGCTTTCCCCTTCCTTCGATAGAGTTGTTAATCAATGCTACCAATCTATTTGAAGCTCTCTCCTTCATGAATTGGTATTTTGGATATAATGAAATCCAAATGTACCCTAATGATGAAGAGTTAACCACATTCAGAGGGCCATAATGTACTTTTTATTACCAATTAATTCATTTCCATCTAAAGAATATAGCAGCCACCTACTAGCATGGCATGCGCCGCATATTCAATCTGATACTCAGGAAATTGGTGGAGTGACTTGTGAATGATTTGGTGGTAAAATACCAACATAGATAAGACAATATTATAGATAATGATAATGTTTCCATGTACATCCTCATACACCATCAGAATATGAACCCCTTGAAGTGTGCCTTCATGGTTACATCTAGAAATTTTCTCATTTTTTCATTAGATATAGAGGAATATAGATTGATCCAGAAGAGATCAAGGCCATTTTTTAGATTCCTTATCTATGAAACCTTTGAGAGATCCTTGTTTTTCCTATAACATTAGCCTACATAAGTTGATTTATTTCTATTAAAGCTATCATGTGTAAGTCCTATTCTAGACTCATGATGAAATTCTCCGAATAAAATATTGATAAAGAAATCCAAGATTCTTTTGAGGAGATCAAGAAGTACCAACTATAGCCTCCGGTCCTGATGCAACACATTTACAAAAATATTGTGGTCATTTATGTCACTGCCCTAGAATGATATCTCAGTTCACCTATTTCCCAGAAGAAGAATTATGGGACAAAGAATAGTTTATACTATCTCTTCCGCATGCTCCTCGATATAGAGGAAAGATATTCTTCTATTGAGAAGAGATTCCTGACACTGGTATTCACATTATACAGGTTGAAATATTACTAAAACCACTATGAGAAAATACTTTTGTCCCATATGGATACTTTGATGTATATTCATAACCTCCACATTTTGATAGGTTGTTTGGCCTAATGGGTAGTGTTATTTTAGCCGTTTGACATCAGGTGCATTCTGTTAAAATCCTTAAAGGTTCAGGAATTTGAAGAAAATAATTCCACCCATACAGCCCTTGTAGAGTAGTCTCTAGATGATTATTTCCTGGAGGATAAAATCCCATAAGAGGGCCAATCACTGTCATGTTGGAAGATGCAATTCGATGGCTCTCTATGAAACCTTCCAATAAAAGACTCAATGATCCCAGGTATAACATATGGGCTTGGGTACCATCTTCACCATGCAATAACAAGCTATCCTTCCGTAAATGTTCTTGTCATTATTAGTTTGCACCAATAATGAGTCTAGGTATCAATCAGTCATCACTAGTCTCGAGATGGACCTTAAGATGGATTTTTCTCCACCTAAATGTGAAATGGGACTCCGAAAAGTTCATAAATAAGATCAAAGGAGAATATTATATTAGGAAGCTATATCTAGTACCCCTGTTAGAGTGTAGTCACCAGCTGATGGCCTAGTTCCCTTCTAACATAGATGTTTTTAATGTCCCTTGGTGACCGAACGATTGAATTGAATCCTTGACTATCCTTCCCACATCTCTTGGAAATTTGGAACTAGATGATTTTATTAACCATGTGGTTCATCGAATAGTCATTTCTCCCATCACACTAGATTATTATGATAGCTATAAGGTTAATCATCTCACAGCGGGTGCATCCACATTGGGAACACCGTCTCCCCATACCACATCGGAATGTATCCTCGGTCAGAATACTCCATTTATCGAGTATCTCTATAATTGTAATATCCTAAATGACCAAGCAAAACCACAGAGAGTCTGTAGGTGTGTAGTGAAGTTCACACTCAATAGTGGTTTTTGTCTGGAGTAGATCCTCTACAGATATGGGAATGATGGGGTCCTCCCCAATTGAATTTGAGTAGATGGGATTCCCCTAGTCATGCAAGAAGTTTACCTTGGTTCCATTGGAGCTCATGAGGCAGGGTCGAAACTCTCTCAATATATTTGATGGTTGGAAAACTTCTAGCCCACCATGTTCCTTGACTGTTTCAAGTTCACTAAGAGGTTCCACATATTTTAGATCCATGCTAATTTTGTGCATCAGCCATCATAACCTATCCATACAACTAAATACTATTGTCCCTATTTGGTTTGGGGACTTGAAGTGATTGGACCGAATCCACAAGTGAAATATCACCAGTGAAGGTTCATCCTAACCGCTACGGATTTCGTTTTCTAGTGGGAATAAGAAATTCTTCTCAAAGGATTCAATGCCTATTCAAAATTTGATTTAATGATATCTTATATCACAACTGAATTCAGAGTCCCACATGTTTTCCTTATCGACAATGTATCCAAATTCTGGGAAGCTGGGTAAATGAAATTTTACGCCAAGTATAGTATCAAATATTCTCATTCCTCTCTCTATCATATGCAAGAAAATGACCATATCAAGGTGTCAAAAATCCCTCTCTAACATCTTGCAGATGATAGATGGTCAGAATAAGAATAGTTCGATGGAAAATCTTCCCAATGCTCTATGGGATTTCTGGATGATGACTCATAATTTCACCTAGATGACACTATAATCCTTGGTGTACGGAATAGTGGTATTTCATCCCATCGTGATTCAGTTTCCGTCATTCTGAATAGTGGTCTACGATCCTCAAACATCACAAAAGGAAGTATAATTCTATCTGGATGTCATGGAAGCCCTCAACGAGAATAGGTTTTTAGCCTTCCACAATATGTAAAGGAAACATAACAAGATAGTTATAACTGTCAAAAATAATGTTCATCTCTGTTTTTTCCTTCAATGTGTCGCGGTAATGGCCATGGGAAATCCATTGGTTCTTGATAGGATTCCAATAAGGATGGAACCCAAATGGGAGAAACTGATATCATTAATAGTGTCTAAAATAGTGGTACATATTCCCAGGTCTACATGGATGGTGAGAATATCACTCCTTCCATCAATTCCAAATTCCCTTAGTAGTACTTTTTATGAGTTCCCCCTCACCCTGCATGTTGATAAACAAAAAACGACCTAATCCTTATGACCTTAAACTATGACCCCCTCATATTTCGTGATGATAAAACAAAAAATGGCCCAAGCTCTAAGACCATAAACTAAGATTCCTTTCATCCTACTTGACGATATATTCGGAATAGTAAATAAACCTCATGGTACATGATCTATGACCATAAAATAAGTTCTTTTCCAACCATTCCACATGATGTTAAATTGTGCGATCCATCCATAGAATGATCTAAAATTATGAAAACCCCTTATCCTACATGATGATAAACTACAAGCAGTAATCCTATTTTTGTGGTGAAGCTATACGACAATAAACTATGATCTCTCTCATCCTAACTACAAGACGTTAAACTGCATGTGTTCCGCCACGCTTCTCATATCCCTTCATTTTGTTCTTCATCATAATTCACATATAAATGGACCCCTTGGCATCATTGTCTATGGGAACCTGGTATCACCTATGGTTATGGACTAACATTCCATAGGATCTCAAACGAATATTTAATACAAGTCCCGCATTGTGAATGTTTTCCGCAGTCAATGCTGAAATTATTTGCATTCCCAGTCACCCGATATGGGTATTGCCTTATGAATATTAAAATCATTTATCCTCTACCTTTATCAGAATCCGCAAGGTCTCTTCAAATTCCTATCATGATGATTCACCTTTTTTCCCCTTCTGTCCCATGTACTCGAGATTAAACTAGGCATCTCAGGTCCAAGCACTATGAATTTTAACTAATTTATACCCCATCCTTACCACATTATGTAAAAATATGTTCTATTTCAAGAAAAATGTGTGGCTTGATTCCCTTTCTTATGGGATATGTAGGAACTCTGAAAAATTTCATCTTCAGTTCCATCCCATGTACTGCAGATTTTTCTCTACCTCTTGCCTCTCTTCCTAAGTATCCCAGGAGCACATGATGTGATGTAAACTTTTTTTCCCACTCACATCGTGCCTACAACAACCACATCATGTTTTACTCTTTAGTTATATCCCCTTTTTTCATTACAATACAACTTTAAAATTCATAGCATGTTAAGAACTACATGTGGCTTAATTTTTTCCCTCATATGATACATTGGAACACCCGAACGTTTTGTCTTCATGCCCAAGACATCAATTCTATTCAACAACATGGATTCCCCCTCAGGGTTTATTTCTCTTCATGGGATGCATATGGTATGAGGTGGACTACTTTTTTCATCCTTCATGTCGAGTTTGCACCAGTTGCACCATGTGAACCTCCCTTCAAAATATCCTATTTTACTTTTCGTCCTCACCACATGATGTTAAACAGCATGGCATTTCATGAACTATGTGTGGATTGATTCCCATATTCATGTCATATGTAGGAATGAATAATCAATTCTTCATTGGGTAAATCCTCCATCCCTCCATATTTTCAAAAACCTTGGTCTAATATTCCACCATGGAATTGTGCAGAGTGTGGTGTGGACTTCTTCTGTCCTAATTCTCATGGGGTATTCATTATAACTCCATGTACATTCCCTTTAGAACCTCGTTCTTCCACATGATTACTACCTGTATGACGTTAAAATTATTATAATTAATTAACTACATATGGATTTATTCCCATACATATAGATTATGTAGGAACACCCATACATTTTTTCATCTTCTCCAGTCCCATGTTCCATATTTTCAGCCACATGGCCAAATATTCCTCTTTTTATAATGTGGTGTGGTGTGAACCTTTGTACCCATTCATGTCGGGTTTACAATACCCTCACCATGTGACTCCATTAAGAAAATATCGATTCTATCTACATCCTTACTGTATCATGTTAAAATGAATATAATTTTATAACTACACATGGATTGATTCCTATCCTCATAGGATACACTGGAACACATGAGCATTTTGTCCCCAGGTCCAGTCTTGGCTCCACAAATTATTTCATTTGTTCATCCCCCCATCCATGACTCTTATGGGATTATATGGGATAGAAAGAGTACAAATTTTTTTCCCATTCATGACGGGTCTATAATAGTGGCAACATGTACACCTCCTATGAGATTTCCCATTTCATATTCATATATACCGCATGACGTTACACTACATGGAATTTCAAGAAATACATATGGATTGATCAATTCCCTCACACAATAATTAGGAATGCTCAAGAATTTCAAATTGGGCCCAACATCTGGTTTACTAACCCATTTTACCCATTTCTTTTAATCATATCCTTGAGTTATATTCCCCGAGTTGATCCCTTCAACCTATATCCCGCCTCATCAACATTCTATGATGAACTGTTGTTTTGGACATAGAGTGTTGGATTCTGTATAGACATGCTCTCATTCCATTTCCCTTTTCACATGTCCCTTTTTTGGGTCTCCATCATCTCTCACATCTGAATGGGTGCCAAGTTAGTATGGATTCTTGTCCTCATATCTCACCAACCATTTGGGTCTATTGTCCTGGAATATTTTGAACAACATTTGAGACAGTTAAGACATCGTAAATGTGGTCAGCGATTGACCATCACTTGTTTTTTCTCATCCTATGTCACACGATATGGATACAATGCAATAAATTTGGGCCATAGTTATCATCTATAATTACACCTACCCCATTATTCTATAAATTTTGGTTTCCAGATTCACATCCCCTTCAATTTAAACATGTTCAGATGAATATTCAACACAATTATTATTATCCATCATTGATCTTTTACATGTTTAGAGGACGAACCCACATCATGGGGTAATCCATGACACTGAAAATTCATTTTTTACCATGTTATCGTATATTTTCTAATGATATTCTCTTCCCTTGTTTCCCACAATGAGAAAAAAGCACATGTGCTTAGGGATTTGGGTAAGGTTTTGTGCTTTTATGGAAGAAGCAAACATCCCTATGTAACTAGCATTATGAACATAATCTAGGATCCCATGAATCCTTATCGCATGATGATAAAATAAATGGTATTTAAGACCAACATGTTCCTTGATTATCACCGTTTTTAGGTACACAATGATGCTCGGGTACTTTACCCCTGGGTCCCACAGTATAATCTTGTACTCTTCCAACCCCTTCTGAGTCTGGGTTATCCTCTGTGGAAAGGTGTATGTTGAAGTGTACTTCTTATATCTTCATTCAAGTTGGGTTGCCTAATGATTCTATACACCACCTCTTTGACATAGACAGAACAAACTCTATGACCACTAAACTATGACTACCAGTTCCATAGATCGCATTAAATTAATCAAGTTAATAATTACGATTTTCCTCTCCTGAGAGGATATCATTCATTTTGGTATTGGTTATCCGCTATACCATCTTCATGAACTATGTGTGACTTGATTCCAATTCTCATGAGATATGTAGTGATGTTTAGACTCTTCATCAAATGTTTAGCCACAACCCCTTTCATCTCTCTAGACACTTGTCCTTAGACCCCTTGCATGAACTTGTGGTGTAGTGTGGACTTCTTTTGTCCCCATTAATGTCAGTTTTTTGAACATCACTACATACCTCTCAGTAAGGGTGACCATGTACATTAATGAATGACCTTAAACTGTGAACCCACCCTAGATTAGTTAAAGATTCCCAATGAAAATTTTGGGACGATTCCGTTTTCTGACTAGATCGGATTTCCCCCATCGGTGTAGGTTTCTAACCATAATATGAATCAAGAGCTATGTTCATCTTGGTTTCTTCCGTTAGAAGATACATAGGGATGCCTAAGAACCTAACCTCGGGCCTTGCCACATGTTCATTCACTCTTTAGGATATTTTCCATAAAATGTGGACCAATTTCTATGATCCTAAAATAGGATTCCCCAGTACTTGTACCATGACCTTTAAACTATTGGTCAGGGTATAGGAAATATGACCATAAACTAGGTGAAACATTATGACTATTTGACAATAAACTATTCCATGCATCATCCACACTGTAGGAAAATAAAATTATGTGTATATCATCTTAATTTTCATTACGTAAAAATGAATGGTATTTTAGGTCCTGATGAGGGAGGTCTAGTATGGAAATAGGTTTGTTCTTTATTTGTTACGAAACACCCACCCAATCCTCTTTCTTCATGGTGGTGTAGTTTCAAGAGTGTTAGACATCATTCAACCATCCCATAACCCCATTTCAATTATTTTCAAGCCCTCTATGTAGGCTTATCATCATCTTCCATGTCTGAAGGAACCCCCTAGTAGTATGGATGCTTGGCCTCATGACTCACATGGAATTTTGGGCTAACATTCATGATGATATCAGAAAACACTTTGAGTTCAGGCCCAATTTTTTGAATTTTTTCAACAGATTGGCCATCATGTACTTCTCTCCATTTCATGCTAAAATGATTTAAATGTTCTTTTATGAACATAGTCATATTGTATCATGCATCCTCATTCCACCCTCACTATAGTATGAATTTTGGGTATCCCGATTCACAATTTCCATTCCCGTTTTTTTATATTTATTACAATTCCCCTGGAATTATCCCCCTCATGCCCTATATAGTGTTTGGAATGGGTTGTTTGGATATTTTGAGAACTCTACTATCTGACCATGGCCCCCTCATTCTTCCCAGAAACAATGATTGGCCATTAATACCCCAGTTGTCTATTAGTTGGTAAGAACATTAGTATTCTTGGTATATAATTTCATGGTTGTACATTGTTTCTCACACCGGGCCCGACCCTTGGGAACATAGGGATTGATCGTTGGTTAATTCTCAGATATTCTTAAGATGAATTAATGAATTCATATGAATATACTCATGCACACAACCAAAACAAACATGTAGGAATGTATGTATGATTGTGAGATCAGAAAAATTAGAGCACCCATGGTTTGGAACCTCTGATAGATGGGTTGACATCTTCAAGGGAGTGTCTCAGCTACATCACTCTCTGGCTTGTGGCATCCTGGATTTGTGGTTGCATGCTAAGCTCCCACTCTTCTTTGGAAGACATGGGTCCCATTTCATCATCGCAGAACCATGCTGAATCCCTAGAATCCCCAATGATAGCCATCTCAAGGTATTTTAACCTCATCTTCTCCTCATACTCTACAAATTATGAATTCAACCGTGATATGAGTTTCGATTTTGCATCGGTAAAAGTATAGTGTTCATTCAAATGCACCCACACACACTAGAATTCATGCTCAGCCTCTTGGAGTTTCTAGATATTGACTTCCACCCTTTACTACCATCCAAAACTGGGGCCACACTCGTTCTCCTACACCTTCACTAAAAGGTAATCTTGAATGCACATATGAGGGAATCAGGTATCCACTCCTCCAACACATAGTTCGTACAATCGATAATGATGTTTCTTTATCTGTATTACCCACTCTTCTTGTGGGTTTCATTGATGAACCCCTTAACCAGTTTCCATTACATCAGATGAATAGACTTTCTAACATCTTCTTTAGAAGCTTCCTCGTCCCTCTCCTCTAAGTTAACATGTGAAAATTATTGGAATGCATCTAGTAGATCTGTTTTGGAATCTTCTACTATTTTCTTGTCATACAGGCTGGCTTTCTCATCATGTTGTTTTTTTCTTCATTAGACCCCACCCCAATGATTTTTTGTTCCATACCTCATTTCACCCTACCCAAGAACGCAACAATTCTTATTTGATTAACAAGTGTGTCCATTTCCAGGATAATCACCCTTCCCCTCAGGATAGGATCCCCAACCATACATCCCATTATGGCCTACACCATTTGAAGATCTGTTTAGAGAGAAATACAAAAATTATTTCTTTCTTAGTTTGATGTAAAATAGTTATGGATTCTGTGAGTGAGTGGACATACAAAGATAAAATATTTGTTCTTTCCCACGATTTGATGTCGTCATTACCAAAGGACATGTCCCCCCTTATATGGCTGGATGCTCTGAAGATTCCGAAAGGGTCTCATTGGTTATAACAACACTATAAGATTCTGTGCTCACCATATTCCTAGGTGAAGATCTCTAAGCTACATCCACATTTGTGTGGGAATAGGTTTTTGTGTATTAGGTTATCCTACAGAAGAAAAATTTTAGTTGATAAATCATGGATGACCTAAGTATATTTCACCTCATAATGGTTTGTAGTTTACCTCTAGAGTCTCAACAAACTCTACCAGCTCTTAGGTCACTACCTCACTATCCTCCAAATGGATCTCCCTATTATCCTCTTATCCATAAGAGGACTCCACTAATTCTTCCAAAAAAGGGATACATTTTCTCATATCAGTAGTGTAATGTGGTTGTGGGTCTATACGATAAAGGTTCACTTTCACTCAATCTACCATTAGAAATATGGTTCCCAAAGAATGCACAAAACCATCCATCTTGGCCATGTATTGTTCCCCGTATGCCTATGACCCCAAAAAACTACCCATGGCGAAGGTGATCTCTTACTGATCTATCCTGAGATGGTTAATGCGACCCACATTTTGGTGGGATTGATTAATTTATCGATATAATCCCTGGTATTAAAACCCAAGGGAATATATGATCCTCACGAAATTCTATGGGGCACAACTAATTTTGAGATACTTGAGTAGATGTTCTGCAGAACCCCCATGGTGGCCTCTCTTACTGCTAGCCCTTCTCATCTAGAATTGCATGGTCTACCACTATCGCTTCTCTCACACCCAGTTCAAGCCTTGGAAATGTTTTTTTTTCTCTTCCACTACCCCAACATGGTAAAATGTTCTTCCCATTTTTCAAACATAGCCTTGAGGTTGTGGAGTCACCCCATCATCAACTTAGAGAGATTGTTGATTTAGTATTTCCCCTAGGTAGGCTGCTTCCCATCTCATTTCATACTACTTCATGATCCCATAAATGATGGTAGTTATAGGCATCTGATTCATACATTTCTCATCCTCCCATGTAATCATAAGCCTAATATTCCTAATAATTCTTATATGATCCTCAGGGTTTACCACTAGATATAATTTTGGGGTCAACCACTATATGGACTAGAACATCCTTGCAAATAGGTGAAAGGTATATGACTCATAAATGGGCTCATAGTCAACCCTTTCCACCAGAACTCCTCCATAGAAGACAAGGAGATTAGACCAATGCTATTTAGTTTTGTATCCATCATTAGTGAATACCCCTGTCGGTAGTGTAAATGGATGAAAGATTATTTCATATTCCTTCCCAACCCTGTTGTGTGGAAGCTATGAAGTTAGCTTGGCCAGAAATATCCCCACTAGATTTAGGATGGTTGGTTAGATGTTTTACCCTAGAGGAGAAATAGGGTTCATATATTCATATATATTCATGTGAACCTCTATCAAAAAATATATGAAGTTGAGGGGTCCACATATTCCTTGGTTTCATCACCTATCTAAGATGCAACAACACCTTGTAAAATGTCGCCACCACCGGGATCCCAAGGTGGACGCGTTGCCCCACCGCCAGCATGGACCCCAAAATGAATGTTCATGGTCTCACACCCATGTTCATATCTTTGACTAGAAACATCCTTCCATAAATAACAGTATAGATAATTCCATCCAACCTAACCACTGGTTGCTTCTCGGTGTTGACTATGTTCCCAAAAAGATTCCATTTTCTATCCTCTAGGATTTTCTAGTGATAATTTTATTTTTCGTGTTGGGATCCCTTGAAACATGTGAGAGGCTTTGTTTTTATCTCAATTGGTGGAACCTCCCCCTTTAAAACATTCTCTAGTGGGATGTTTAGGAAAAATATAAATGAAAACAAGAAAAGGGCATCCCTCACAGACTTTTTGTCATCACTGGGATCCAAATCCATCAACACATTTTCTAACTACGACATCTTCTCTGAATCCTCCGATGTGTTATCTGTAGGGAGTACCTCATTATAAATCACCTCTATAATGGGAATTACTTATTTCTGATGGAGTTCCCATAGACTGATGGCAACCTTCCAATAATGGAGATGGAAAGTTTTCATCCTCGACGACCACCTTCTCAATAACTACATCTTCATATGTTTCAAATCTTATATATGCAATTGGGAAGGCCCCATAGAATCATGTAAGCCAACATGATTTACCTCCTATCCAAATTCTTCATAGGAGGCACAAACCGAGTATGATAAGTCCCAATCATATGTGATGTCTCTACCCTGGCATAGGTCCCAATAATCATTCCAACCCTTCCCCAAGTTCTCTAAGTCTTCCTTGAGAATGGTGGGGTACTATGGGAACATACATCTGGTTGTAGTGTGTTCCCATCGACATTATTAACAATATTATGGATATAGTGGGTGAATATAGGTGTGTGGTCTTCCAATGAATGGAAATTGGTAGGCCTAAAAAACTAACATAGACATGGCATGCTCCTAAACCAATAATCCAGTTCATATCTAACTGATCTTCGGATGAAAACGTCATCCCTCAGAGCAAACCAGTACGTTGTAGTTTTTGAAGATTAGGTAGTTCTTTTTCCCTTCTATTAGCCGCCCCATCAGGGACTCATCATTCGAGTTTCTTTGTGAAAATACTCTAATTCCATGATTTTCTTCCATCTCTTCCCATTGATTGGAATCTAGAAGGACCTCCCACACAGCTTCTTGGTAGGCCATTTGGTTTTGGGAATTTTTTATTTTTCTTTATTGTTCACAGAGCTTAATCATAGAGCTCTCTTGAAGAGCTCGACTGAAGAGCTTTGTCACAAATATTGTTCATGGAGTGTGGGGTAACAGAGCCTTAGGACTTACTATATGGCACAAAGCAAAAAGGGATCATAGTGCACCTGTTCGCTAAGAAGCGTTCGAAGATCACTTTTCTGTAATGCCCAGTTCGCAAATCACATTCTCGTGAGACTCTTCATGATTTGAGAGCTCAATAATAATATTGAAGGTATATATTCTTATAAAATAATTCTAGCCACATAATATATTATGGAAATTACCTCCAAGGATTCATGACACAATTGGCTACGCCGAGCATCAGAACTTTATCGAATCATGTTCCACCTCATCCCTCGGTGATTCAGCTTCGTTATCTACATAAATTTTCATAAGTACCTTTATAATTCGGCCCACATTTTATTTAGGGCTCCTATTAAGATGGGGGAAATTCGAAGGTGCCAAAATTCAATACCATGGAATAAATTGGAAAAGGAAACATAAACCATTTTAATGGGGTCTACATCATGACGTACCTTCATAAAGACCACTTGCATGACGACCACAACAATACCACATAGAAGGATTCTACACAACCACCACAAAAGCAGTGAAATAATACTTTGGGAGTCAGAGGAAATTGACCGGAGCCTCTGTGACCACCACATAGGTAGTGACATAATCCTTCATGTTTCTAAGGAACATGAATAGAGCCTCCACAATTTCCGCAATGGAATAGATGGAAGCCTCCATAAGTCTGAGAAACTTGATTGATCTGCCTCTGATTGTGTAGCACTATTTTCATCATAATTCATAATAATAGAATTGTAATTCCTAGTTAAATAAATACATTTCCCACTCCCACACCAAAGGACCAAAACCTTAACCTTTCTCCTTCTCCACTCTCAATTCACAATGAACCCTTTTCTCTACGGACAATCGAGAAAATGAACTATATAAAGAAATTTAGAATAGATAACCCTAATTACCATTGTTCTATTTTACCTATGATTTAGGTGGGTATTCCCTTCATAATGACTTTTTGACATCGAGAAGGAAGTAGACCCCTTTGGGTACTAGGAACATAGTGAAGCACATAGTGTTTGTAAAACACCATTGAAGAACATATAGACTCCATGCCTAGGTATGGTCATGAAGCTTCAAAAGAACCCTCCTTTTTATTGCCACTTCACTTCGTGAAGCACCTTAGCTTCATGAAACCCCTCTCTACAAGGAATTATACATCACAAACCCATATTCTGTGTGGCCCTTAGGGAATGTGTGAAGTGATTTCATGGTCCCATGAGTGGTGCTTCAGGTCGTGTTTCCCTACCTAATCCTTCTTCACATAGGAACTCTAATGGATATTACTTCTTTTTATTATCATGATAATGTGAAACCATCAATGGATCACTTCGAAACCCTATTAATACTTAAAATTGAGGGTGTATTCCATTCACAAATGGTTAAATTACAGTAGTTTAATAAGTCATAGTTGTGAGGATAATGTAATCATCATCTGAGCAGAAAGATGTTAAAATGGCGTGCATCATTATTCACAACACATGACGTAAAAAAATTATCACCACATGTGCGGATAGACTAGGATGAATCGATTATGGATTAACTCCAACTCCCTATCACTCACTCCCTCTCAAATTTTTCTTTTTCATCACGCACAATACAGAAATCCTTTGTGTAAGCCCTGAAATCCCTTGATAGGGTGATCTTTGTATGATGACCACGTCCTCTTTATACATATTGACACCCTCATCTCTCATTTGGCCTCCCCTCTAGAGAAATTACCAATATTCCTCTCCCAAGTCCGGTAACAACAAGTACGACATGCACCATTCCTCGAGTATCATCATTCAGGACACAATCATCATGCCCATTTATGCCTCATATTTCTCACACTGAGAACGGATCACATGGTCTTAGAGTAACCATTGATCATTTCGTACACTTGTGGCCTCTAACCTTGTATAAGACCCAAGATCCCATCCACTGAACTACATGGACTATTATCTATGCCTTCTAAGAAGGGTATGTAGGAAGTCTCTCAGAGGTCCAATCCCATTGTCCCTCTATTCCAACCATTTCATATTAGTTCACTCTTCATCCCACATGATGTTAAACTATATGTACCATCATGAACTATGTTGTTTTTGATCCCTTTTGGGAGTGTGGGATGACTCTCTGAGCTTTAACACCATCATAGGGTAAACTCTTGTGCTACCTCATTGGTTTTTACACTCCTAATGTGACATCATACCTCTGTGGGACACATCACTGTGATTTTCCTCCCTAAAGTGGGTTGTTCCACTCATTTGGGTCATTGTTTTTTGTTTACACCCCAACTACATATCCCATTATCTTGGGCATATAACCATGAATAATCCACCTACAGTCAATCCATACTCCTCCAAACAATATGTAATTCCCCAACCCCAGTTACCCAGAGTCGGTGCCTTACTACATAACATTTTCATGATCACAAAAGATCATGTCACGAAATACCGATTAGTTTAGTATCCTTGGAAATACTAGATACATTCATAAATGTTACATTTCATCATAAAGTGAAAAACTACAATAACATAGTCTCTATAGTCCACACCATTATCCCCTTCAGACTATCCCTCTAGGGCAGTCATAAAATATTTCTTCACATCCTTGGAAATATAAAACTTAGAAAGGGGTGAGCTCAGATGGTCAGTAAGGATATCAATATAGCTGAAGCACTCATAAATAAACATAAACATTTAAGGCAATGTATAAATAAAACAACAGCCATTTAAACTTTAACTTCAGAATAATATGGCAAAAATAAAATGTTGTAATTAAATTTAATTATTCACATGGATATTCTACTAGTCTAATAATCACATGAAATATAAATAACCACATTCATAATGATGGAATGCATAATTCCAGACTATCATAACCACGTAGCCAAGGCATCATGCCAAGACATCAAATAAGATTTTGTCAAGGCCTAATTTAAAGGCACTAGTTTTTCTCATGAGACCTACCGATGCATCAATGAGCTATAGCGGTCTCCACCCAACACATATTATGTCCAATGCATTCCTCATATAAACAGGTTTAGACATACCATAAACCATAACATATATGTATCACATAAAACATGAATAAAGGAATCATTACATTTCCGCATTTCAATCACAAGATATCAATACAACACATTGTTATAATAAAACCATTTTCAATACAAAAATAAAAGAAAAGTAAAAATTGGTTTTTATTTTTCATTTTAAAAAGTTATGGCTTGTAGAGGAAGCCGAAAATCAAATAATAGTCACAACAGCGGAGAAGTCGTTGTCACCGCGTATGTAAGACCAAAACATTCCTTTTTCCATTTAGTAAAAATGCTTTGTATAAAATATTCCTTTTGAATAAAGGTAAAATTTAAAGGGGTTTATACACCGTATAAAAGAATGTTGTGTATAAAACAAAATATGCCTCAATGAAAGGAGATTGAGAAGAAGTCCCTTACCACGTGTCCGACATGACTCTATCGTTATTTAACCTCCTCAATAATAAACTAGATTTAATTTATACTTTATTAAGAACAATTTTGTAGTTCATTATTCATTTTATATCACTTATTACCATGTTATGATCATTATGTAATTATTTAAGTTAATAACGGTCGTTTTGTCGATCTTTGGTACTTGAGTCAAAAATAAACTTCTTTTAATTACATGTTGTTTATGTGGTAGAATATCCATTATCTAAATAATTATATTCATGATGTAGATATAATATATATCATATATATCCTGTAGATACATGGATTTATAATATTACATAACATTTAGAGCTAAGAAATGAAATGCACTGTTCATGGAGACGGTAAGCAGTACGTACGCATGAACGCTACATTCATTTCAATTTCATATTTAATGGAATGAAATAATAATTATATAATGGTATATGATAATTACAGTATAATATCATATATAATATCATTTACTCCATCCTTTAGACGTCCCACATATGGCATTAACGATACAAATCATTTTAAGGGGGCGGTAGTCCGCACTTCCTAAAATGAAATTATAGCATTTACCCATAATGGAAATCATAATGTTATGACATAAATCAGAAATAAAGAAGAATAAGGAAAACATAAAAATAATATATATCATATATAAATATAGTGACCTCTTAATGGCCACCATGAGAGGTGTTAAAAGAATATGGAACAATCATCGTTTCGTTAGACAGTGATTCGCCACCCACGGAAACAGTAAATTCATTAACCATTAGACCAAGGTGTCTGTAATTTTAAATCAAATAATTCTCATAAAAACATTATAGTTTATTGAATATAATTGTGGTGTTACAAAATAAAGGATTAAAAAGAGTTTAAGGGGTTGGAGATGAAAAATAAAACAAAAGAACATAAGAGAAGACAATACCTTAAAATCGGGTAACTCTTTTTGATTTGAGCCAAAGGATTCCTTGAGAATACTTCTTCCCAATTTGAGGCTTCTAGGAGTAAGATAGGGAAGTTAATAGAGTATTTTGGCCGAGGTCAGCTGAGCCAAATGGATTTGAATGTGTAAATAAGGTGGTAGGGGTGGGGCCTATTATAAGAGGAGAGGAGGGGCACTCTCGGAAAGTCATGAAATGTTACATTATTCTGAAGTCCTTTTCGGATTTCAAAGGTCCCACAATTTTATATTTCAAGGATATGTTGATAAGGGTTAGAAATATACTCATCCAATTGGTTTTTTACAAGTTTATGTCTTAGAGTTTACATTATCATTTCATTTTATTTAAATCGTTAATTATTGAGGTAATCGTTGCATCATCATGGTTTTATAAACAATTTAAATTATTTAATGTCAAAAAAATTTAAAAAAAAATCTATTATGTATGAAATATTTTTATATTTCCAATGACTATTTATAGTAAAAAATATTACTTTTATAACCCCATGTAAAAATTGTTTTAGTAAAACAATACATGTTTATGATACTTTTATTATTAATTTAAATAAAAAGTTATTAATGTCATTATCTTTCCCAAGTGGCTCCATGGGGTCCCACAAATTGACCCATGGAATTTATTTGTCGACCATGACTCACCCAAAAAGGGTAGGACAAGTGTAAAGGTGATTTCATATTATTATATCATTTTATTTACCTTAAATTACACTAATTTCCTTTAATAGCGATTAATAGAACTTAAAAGTTACTATTCACCAAAAATTATTTTAATCCCATTGAATCACATTTTACATCCTAAAATCAATGATTTATGTCGGTTTTTTGAATTTCAAATCAGAGAGGTGCTAAATTTTCATTTAAACGAAAAATCAATTTTTTAACTACCACTTAGTGGTTTCACTATTCATCAAAAATCGATGTTTTCCAGAAAAATACCAAAAATTCACCCCAAGCTATATTTTATATTCCAAATTCAAAGATGATGACTATTTTACCAAATTCAAAACATATATGTTTCATTAATTGATTTTATAATTAATTCTATTGTCAAAACAAATAGCGTGTTTTTACAAAAAAAATATCAATCAAAAGATTGACACTTGTTTATGGCCAATTTCAAGGTGAAATTAATTATAATTACCACCATTGGATAAAATGGTAAAATTATATTCTAATTATACTTTAATACCACTCAATGTTATAATTTATCAGTATAAATTATTTTTATTAAAAATTTGTTTTTAAGTATTTTTCACTATTCATCGAAAATTGGATGTTCTCAGAAAAATACCAAAAACTCAACATAGGATAATTTCGATATTCCTAATCCAAAAATGAAGTCCATTTTGAAATATAAAATTTATATAATTTGAAAATGTAGGTATTACTATTCATAACTGGTACTTTGATTGGTCATAGTGTGTTAGAATCTCGAACTTGCGTACAATGAAAGCTATAGAATTATTAAAAGAGAATCGTGCCGTTGAAGCTTGGGGTGTTACATTATACCCTCATTCAATAAATTTCATCCTCTCAATTTGAAAATGTTCTTCGAAAATAAAAGGTTGAATGTAGAAAATACAATTGTGGAAATCCCACATCGGAAATAAGGTTAATAAAATATTGCCTTAATAAGAGGGAAAGGTAAATAGAAAAGTCACCACCAAATTATGATCTCGATTTGGAGAACATTGGTGGAAATTAGAGGAAAATAATTGGAGGGAAAACATAAATATTTATAGGGATTGATTCCGGTCATCAATCACAAACATGTGTAAAATTGAGGGCCTCAAATCCATCAATCTATGGTGATTTGAAATATCATCAGTTCAACAAAACATAAGGTATTAGGATAACAAATTTTTTTAATATCCCTTTCCTAAATTTTAAGAATTTATTTATCCATAGAATAAGAGAGAGTTATATATATATATGTACTTGACATGTAGAGTTTCAAACTTCAACTAATTTCTACCACAAACTCATCTTTCCCTAAAAAACATAATAGAACTCAAAAATATTATATTTATTCAAATCGTACAAGGTTCCAAATATTAACAAATACCATATAGATTAGGAAAATTATTTTGTAATAACCAGGGACTTCTTGTAGGTTAGTGGTAGGTAATAAAGGCATGTCGCACTATGATTGTGGGTTCGATTCCCACAGCTTTGTCCGACGCGACAAGTTATCCCCCGACTTGCAGGTTGTCCTTTTCCTAAAACTATTGTATTATAATATTCCAAAAATAATATTCAAAAATTTTTTAGACATAAAAAATACTATCTAAAGTTAAACATAATCCATTCCAACCATTATAGTTATCCAAAATACCTCTGTCCAGACATACTCTAAAAGGTCTCTAAATTCCAAAATCAATTCATCAGAATCCCCAAACAAAGTAAAGTTTCTCTTATTGTCACATAATGAAAATATGATTACCTTTATCATATTAAAATATTAATGAAAACAACAAGTACTACAGTACAAAACTTATAAATATCACATTTTTATTATAACCATAAAAGAGTTCTTGAGTCCAAAAACACCAATACATTAATTATTCCACTTCAACTGTAGTAACAACACAATATTGGCCTTGATCCCTTGGCCTTTTCTGAGGTAATTTTCCCTGACGCTTCAGAAATTCATTTGCATAATGCCGCATTTCCCTAAAATTTTAGAATTCAACATAGATATCCTATTTCTTTCCCTTTCAATCACGAGCCTGGTGTCATTTTTCTCCACATTTATAAAAAACTCCCATTCCTTTTAGGCAAGTACCGGGGTGATTATTCCCACAATTATCACATAATGGAAAATCCATCTTTCCTTTTTCCCCTTTATTTCTATCTTGTTCCACCATTATCTTCTTCTCTTTCTTTACATTATTGTCATAAGATTTAGAGAATTACTTTTCTGTCTTGATAGCACATTAGACTATATCTTCATATGTTGAGAAAGACTGTGATACTAACGCTCGACGGAGAAACAGTTTTAACCCATCAAAGAAATTATCGATCTTACTTCTTGGGTTACGTATATAATCTGCAGCATGCCTCACTAACCATGTAATTTTAGACTCATACTTTGTGACATTATTATCCTACTTTTCCCTCAGACTCAGAAATTGCCTTTCCATATCTGCTCAATGGTCAGTAGGAAAGTATTTTTCTATGAAAATATCTTTGAACTCTATCCATTCCATACATGATACATATTCATCTTCCTTTGTATTTAGAAACAATGACCACTATTGATCAGCATCTCCAGTGAGGTAGTAAACGACCATGATTATCTTTTCCCTTTCACTACTCCCCATGGCATGGAATATTATCTCTAAGGAATTTATCCATTTCTCAGCTACTAAGGTATTTGTACTCCCACTGAATGTTGGTGTTTCTTGCCTCATGAAGTAGTCTAACATTGATCCTCCACGTTGCAGATCAGGGCGTTCCATACGAGTAAGGTTATTATTCATAACTTGAGTGAGTTGTCCTAGTATGGTGATATGCTGATCAGAACCAGTTGTATCACCAGCTCCACTATAATTATCTTGAGTAGGAGGGAAATACCAACATGGAGTGAATGCATTGATACTGCTTCCATTCCATCCACTAGGTGCCATTTCTAAACAATGGCATAAACTAGATCTGTTTATGAATCAAAATACATAATTCCATACTTGTAAAACAGTTAACATAAATTGAACGGTTTGGGGATATAATACATAATTATAAAAAGAAATTTTTTCTTTGAGGAAGTATGTACTCATAAACCCTTCATAATTTTTTTAATGAAAATGAGAATTATCCTAATAATATCCCCCTGGAGTTTCGTAACCAATATTGTTGCAGGACCCGTTGTTGTGCACCAGTTCTCGTTCGAGTCTTGCTCAAAGCGGTGTTTTCGGGATTTACCCCTAGGTATATCTATGCCAGAGTGGACTCTACCCTCTCATATCCAGTTTGGGATGTATTACTTGGAAAAATCACAAAATCAAAATAATACCAAAATTCTAGGAAGTTCTTCTATACTAATCCTCAAAGTCTATCTTAGGTCTATGTGCTCTAATAAGAGTTTTTCTAAATCTACCTTCCAAGGGTAGTACTAAACTGCCCCTGATACCAACTGTAACGCTCTGACCCCAGTTACCCAGATTCGGTGCATTATTACGTAACATTGGCATGATCACAAAAGATCATGTCTCGAAAGACCGATTAGGTTAGTAGCCTTGGGAACACTAGATACATTCATTAATGTTATATTAAATCACAATGTGAAAAAAATACAATAACATATTCTCCATAGTCCACACCCATATCCTTTCCAGACTATCCCTATAGGTCAGTCATGAAATATTTTTTATATCTTGGAAAAAATAAAACATAGAAAGGGGTGAGCTCAAATGCTCATTATGGATAACAATATAGAGGAATCGTTCATAAATAAAAAAAACATTTAAGGCAATGTATAACTAATACAAAACCCTTTTAAACTTGAACTTCATCGTAATATGGAAAAAATAAAATGATGTAATGTCATTTAATTATTCACATGGATATTCTACTAGTCGAATAATCACATGCAATATAAATAACCACTTTCATAATGATGGAATGCATAATGCCAGACTATCATAACCACATAGCTAAGGCCTCGTTCCAAGACTACAAATAGGATTTTGTCAAGGCCTCATTCCAAGACACTAGTTTTTCTCATGAGATCTACCGATGCATCGAGGAGCTATAGCGGGCTCCACTCGTCACTTATTATGTCCAATGCATTCTTCATAAGAATATGTTTAAACATATAATAAACCATAACATAATCATATCACTTAAAACATGCATAAAGGAAACATAACATTTACAAATTTAAATCACAATATATCAATACAACACATTGATATAATAAAACCATTTATAATACCAAAATAAAAGAAAATTAAAACATGGTATTTATTTTTCATTTAAAAAAATTTATGGCTTGTAGAGGAAGCCGAAACTCAAATAATGGTCACAGTGGTGGAGAAGTCATTGTCGCCGCATACATAAGACAAAACATTCATTTTGACATTTAGTAAAAAAACTTCGTATAAAAGAATTTCTTTTGAAAAAACGTAAAAGTCAATGGGTTTTATACACCGTATAAAAGAAAGTTGTGTATAAAAAAAATAAGCCTCTATGAAAGGAGATTGAGATGAATTTCCTTACCTCGTGTCCGACGTGACTCGATCATTCTTTATCATTATGAATAATAAACTAGACTTAATTTCTACTTGCTTAATAACTGTTTACAAGTTCATTATACATTTTATATCTCTTAATATCATGTTATGAACATTATGTTATTATTTAAGTTAATAACAGTCATTTTGTCGATCTTTGGTACTTGAGTCAAAAATAAACTTCTTATAATTACAAGTTGTTTAGGTGGTAGAATATACATTATCTACAGAATTATATTCATGATGTAGATATAATATATATAATATATATATTTTAGATACATGAATTTATAATATTACATAACATTTAGAGGAAAGAAATGAAATGCACCGTTCATGGAGACGGTAAGCCGTACATACGCATGAACGCAACATTCATTTCTATTTATTATTTAATTGAATGAAATCATGATGATATAAAGTAATATTATAATTTCATTATAATATCATATATAATATCATTTACTCCATCCTTTATACGTCCCACATATTTCATTAACGATTCAAATCACTTTGAGGGGGCAGTAGTCCACACTTCCTAAAATGAAATTATCGCGTTTACCAATAATGGAAATCATGAAGGTATTCCATAAATTAGATATACAGAAGAATAAGGAATAAATAAACATAATATATATCATATATAAATATAGTGACATCTTATTGGCCACCATGAGAGGTGTTAAAAGAAGACTGAACAATCATCGTATCGTGAGGTAGTAATTCGCCACCCACAGAAACTGTATGTTCTTTAAACATTAGACGAATGTGTGTGTAAGTTTAAATAAAATACTTCTCATAAAAAGTCCTATTAAATTTCAGATACTAGTGTTGTTACAAAAGAAATGAATAAAAAGTGTTTAAGTGGTTGGAGAAGAAAAATAAAACAAAATAACATAAGAGAAGACATTACCATAAAATCGGGTAACTCTTTTTATTTGAGAAAAATGATTCCTTGGGAAGACTTATTCCCAAATTGAGGCTTCTAGGAGTAAGATAGGGAAGTTAAGAGATTATTTGGGCAGAGGTTGGATGAGCCAAATGGCTTTGAAGGTGTAAATAAAGTAGTAGAGGTGGGGGCCTTTTATAAGAGGAGAGGTGGGTCACTCTTGGAAAGTCATGAAATGTTACATTATTATGAAGTGATTTTCGGATTTCAAAGGTCCCACAATTATATATTCCAAGAATAAGGTGATAAGGGTTCTAAATATACTCATCCAATAGGTTTTTGACAAGTGTATGTCTTAGATTTTACATTATCTTTTCATTTTATTTAAATCATTAATTAATGAGGTAATCGCTGCATCATCATGGTGTCATAAATAATTTAATTTATTTAATGTCTAATAATACTAAAAAAAATAATATGATGTAGGAAATAATTTTATCTTTTAAATTACAATTTATAGTGAAAAATATGACTTGTATAACCCCATATAGAATTTGTTTTAGTAAAACAATACATGTTTGTGACACTTTTTTTAATTTAAATAAAAAGTTATTAATATCATTTTCTTACCCATGTGGATCCATGTGGTCACCCTAATTGATGATTGGATTTTATTGGTCGGCCATGACTCACCCAAAAAGGGTTGGACAAGTTTAAAGGTAATTTCATATTATTAAATCATTATATTTACCATAAATTACACCAATTAAATTTAATCGCGGTTAATATAACTTAAATCTTACTATTCACCAAAAATTATTTTAATCCCATTGAATCAAATATTTCTTCATAAAGTCAATGATTTATGTAGGATTTTTGAAATTCAAATCACAAAGGTGGTAAAATTTCATTTAAACGAAAAATCTGTTTTTTAACTACGACTTAGTGGTTTCACTATTCATCAAAAATCGATGTTTTTCAGAAAAATACCAAAAATTCACCCTAAGATATATTTGAAATTCCAAATTCAATGATGATGTCTATTTTAAAAAATTCAAAACATATAATTTTCATTAATTGATTTTATAATTAATTCTGTTGTCAAAACATATAGCGTGTTTTTATGATAGAATATCAATCAAAAATTTGACACTTGTTTATGTCCAAATTAAAGGTGAAATTAATTATAATGACCACAATTGAATAAAATGGGAAAATTATATTCTAATTATACTTTAAAAACAATCAATAGTAAAATTTATCAATATAAATTATATTTATTAAATTTTTTTTTTTAAGTATTTTTCAGTATTCATCGAAAAGTGGATGTTCTCAGAAAAATACCAAAAATTCAACATTGGAAAATTTCGATATTCTGAATTGAAAAATGAAGTCCATTTTGAGATATAAAATTTATATAATTTCAAAAATTGGGTATTACTATTCATAACAGTTACATTGATTGGTCACGTGGTGTTACAATCTCAATCTTGCGTACAATACAGGCTATTGCATTATTGAAAGAGAATCATACTGTTGACGCTTGGGGTGTTACATTCTACCCTCCTTCAATAAATTGCGTCCTCAAAATTTGAAAATTTTCTTCTAAAATTAAAAGTTGAAAATAGGAAATACAATTGTTGAAAGCCCACATCGGAAATAAGGTTAAAAAAAATTATCCTTAATAAGAGGGAAAGGGAAATAAAAAAGTCACCACCAAATTATGATCTCTATTAAGAGAAAATTGGTGGCAATTAGAGGAATATAATTGGAGGGAAAATGTAAATATTTATAGGGATTGATTAGGTTATCAATCACAAACAAGTGTAAAATTGAGGGCCTCAAATCCATCAATCTATGGGGATTTAAAATATCATATGTTCAACAAAACATAAGGTATTATGATAACACATTTTTTTAATATCCATTTTCTAAAGTTTCAGAATTATATTATTCATAGAATAAGAGAGAGGTATATATATATATACTTGACAAGTAGAGTTTCAACCTTCAACTAATTTCTACCATAAACTCATCTTTCCCTAAAAAATATAATAGAACTCAAAAATATTATATTTATCCAAATTATACAATGTTCCAAATATTAACAAATACCATTTAGATTAGGAAAACTATTTTGTAATAACTGTGACTTCCTATAGGCTAGTGGTAGGTAATAAAGGCATGTGACACTATGGTTGTGGGTTCGATTCATATAGCTTTGTCCGACGCGACAGGTTATCGTCCGACCTGCAGGTTGTCCTTTTCCTAAAACAATAGTATTATAATATTCCAAAAATAATCATCAGAAATGTTTTAACCATAAAAAGTAGTATCCAAAGTTAAACTTAATCCATTTCAACCTTTATAGATATCCATAATACCTCTGTCCAGACTTACTCTAAAAGGTCTAAAAATTCCAAAAATCAATTCATCAGATTCCCCCAAAAAAGTAAAGATTCTCTTATTGTCACATACTAAAAATATTATTACCTTCAACATATTAAAACCTTAATGAAAACAACAAGTACTGTAGTACAAACCTTATATATATCACATTATTCTTATAACCATAATAGAGTTCTTGAGTCCAAAAACGCCAATACATTAATTATTCCACTTCAACTTTAGTAACAACATAAGATTGGCCTTGATCCCTTGGCCTTTTCTGGGGTAATGTTCCCTAACACTTAGGACATTAATTTTCATAATGCCCCATTTCCATACAATTTTAGCATTCAAAATTTATAGCCTCTTTATTTCCCTTGAAATCACGAGCCTGGTGACCTTTTTCTCCACATTTATAACAAACTCCCATTCATTTTAGGCATGTACCGGGGTGATTCTTCCAACAATTATCGCGTAATGGAAAATCCTTCTTTCCTTTTTCCCCTTTATCTGTCTCTTGTTCCACTGTTATCTTATTCTCTTTCTTTACTTTATTGTCATAATATTTGGAGAATTCTTTTTTTGTCTTGATATCACACGAGACTATATCTTCATATGTTGAGAAAGAGTGTGATACTAATGCTCGACGACGAAACAATTTTAACCCATCAAATAAAAGATCAATCATACTTCTTGGGTTAAGTATATAATCTATTGCATTCCTCGCTAACCATGTATAGTTAGACTCATACTTTGTGACATTCTCATCATCCTTTTTCCTCAGACTCAGAAATTGCCTTTCCATATCTGCTCGATTGTCATTAGGAAAGTATTTTACTAAGAAAATCTCTTTGAACTCTCTCCATTACATACATGATACTACATCATCTTCCTTTTTATTTTGATTCAATGACCACCATTGATCAGCATCTCTAGTGAGGTGGTAAACTGCCATGATAACCTTTTCCCATTCACTACTCCCAAGGAATGGAATATTTTCTCTAAGGAATTTATCTATTGCTCGGCTACTAAGGGATTTGTACTCCCATTGAATGTTGGTGGTTGGAGACTCATGAAGAGGTCTAACATTGAATCTCCATATTGCCGATCAGGGTGTTCCATACGAGTAAGGTTATTATTCTTAACCTAAGTGAGTTGTCCCAGTATGGTGATAAGCTGATCAGCACCAGCTGTATCACCAGCTCCACTACAATTTTCTTGATCAGGAGGGAAATACCTACATGGTGCGTGTGCATTGATACTGCTTTATTCCTTCCACTAGATGTTATTTCTAAACAATGTCATAAACTATATCAGTTTATGAATCAAAATACATAATTTCATACTTGTAAAACACATAACATAAGTTGAACAATTTATGGATATAATCCATAATCATAAAAAGAAATGTTTTTTTTGAGGAAGTATATACTCATAAACCATTTATAATGGTTATTAATGAAAATAAGAATTATCCTAAGCATATCCCCCTGGAGTGTCAAAAGCAAGAGTGCAGCAAGGCCCGTTGTCGTTCACCAGTTCCCGTTTGAGTCTAGCTCAATGCGGTGTTTTCAGGTTTTACCCCTAGGTATATCTGTTCCAGAGCCGCCTCTACCTTCTCATATCTAGACATGGATGTATTGCTCGGAAAACTCACAAAATCTCTATAATACCAAAATTCTAGGAAGTTATTCTATACTAATCCTCAAATTTTATCTTAGTTCCATGTGCTCTAATCGGAGTTTTTCTAAATCTAGCTTCCAAGGTTAGTACTAAACATCCTCTGATACCAACTGTGACGCCCTGACCCCAGTTACCCAGAGTCGGTGCATTATTACGTAACATTGGCATGATCACAAAAGATCATGTCTCGAAAGACCGATTAGTTTACTTTCCTTAGAAACACTAGATACATTCATTAATGTTACATTACATCATAAAGTGAAAAACATAGTCTCCATAGTCCACACCTATATCCCCTTCAGAATATCCGTGCAGGTCAGTCATAAAATATTTCTTCACATCCTGGAAAAAATAAAACATAGAAAGGGGTGAGCTCAGATGCTGAGTAAGGATAAAATTTTAGAGGATGCTTTCATAAATAATAATAAAAATTTAAGGCAATGTATAACTAAAACAAAAGCCTTTTAAACCTGAACATCAGCATAATATGGAAAAAATAAAATGAAGTAATTCCATTTACTTATTCACATGGATATTCTACTATTCGAATATTCAAATGCAATATCAATAACCACTTTCATAATGATGGAATGCATAATGCCAGACTATCATAATGACATATCCAAAACCTCATGCCAAGACTACAAATAAGATTTTTTCAAGGCCTCATTCCAAGAAACTAGTTTGTCTCATGAGACCTACTGATACATCGAGGATCTATAGAGGGCTCCACCCGTGACTTATTAAGTCCAATGCATTCCTCATATAAACAGGTTTAAACATATCATAAATCATAACATAATCGTATCACATAAAACATGCATAAATTCAAAATAAAATTTCCACATTTCAATCACAAGATATCAATTCAACACATTGATTATATAAAACCATTTTCAATACCAAAATAAAATAAAAGTAAAACATTGTATTTAATTTTAATTTTAAAAAAGTTATGGCTTGTAGTGGAACCCGAAACTCAAATAATGGTCACGACGACAGAAAAGTCATTGTCGTCGCGTACGTAAGAAAAAACATTACTTTTGTCGTTTAGTAAAAATTCTTTGTATAAAATATTCCTTTTGAATAAATGTAAAAGTAAAAGGGGTTTATACACCTTATATAATAAAGTTGTGTATAAAAAAAATATGACTCAATGAATGGAGATTGAGATGAAGTCCCTTACCTCGTGTCCGACTTGATTTGATCTTTCTTTAACCTCATAAATAATAAACTAGAGTTAATTTATACTTACATAAGAACCGTTTTCAATTTCATTATTCCTTTTATATCAATTATTACCATGTTATGAACATTATGTAATTATTTAAGTTAATAACATTCATTTTGTCGATCTTCTGTACTTGAGTCAAAAATAAACATCTTATAATTAGAAGTTGTTTATGTGGTAGAATATCCATTATCTATAGAATTATATTCGTGATGTAGATATAAAATATATCATATATATCCAGTAGAAACATGCAGTTATAATATTACAAAACATTTAGAGGTAATAAATGAAATGCACCGCTCATGGAGTAGGTAAGTCGTACGTACGCATGAACGCTACTTTCATTTCTATTTCGTATTTAATTGAATGAAATCATAATGATATAAAGGTATATTATAATTCCAGTATAATATCATATATAATATAATTTACTCCATCCTTTATACTTCCCACATATGGCATTAATGATTCAAATCACTTTGAGTGGGCGGTAGTCTGCACTTCCTAAAATGAAGTTATCACGTTTACCAATAATGGGAATCATAAAGGTATAACATAAATGAGAAATATAGAAAAATAATGAAAAAATAAACATAATATATATCATATAAAAATATAGTGACATATTAATGGCCACCATGAGAGGTGTTAAAAGAAGATTGAACAATCATCGTTTCGTGAGGCAGTAATTCACCACCCACGGAAACAGTATGTTCTTTAACCATTAGAAGAAGGTGTGTGTAAGTGTAAATCAAATAATTCATATAAAAACATCCTAGTATATTTAATATATAGGTGTTTTTCAACATAAAATAATAAAAAGAGTTTAAGGGGCTGTAGAAGCCAAATAAAACAAAAGAACATAAGAGAATACATTACCTTAAAATCGGGTAACTCTATTAGATTTGAGCTAAAGGCTTCCTTGGGAAGACTTCTGCCCAAAGTGAGGCTTCTAGGAGTAATATAGGGATGTTAAGAGAGTATTTGGGCAGACGTTGGCCGAGCCAAATGGCATTGATGGTGTAAATAAGGTGGAAGAGGTGGGGACCTTTTATAAGAGGAAAGGAGGGGCACTCTTGGAATGTTATGAAATATTACATTATTATGAAGTGATTTTCGGAATTTAAAGGTCCCGAAATTATATATTTAGAGGATAAGGTGATAGAGGTTCTAAATATACACATACAATAGGTTTTTTACATGTTTAAGTCTTAGATTTTACATTATCTTTTCATTTTATTTAAATCGTTAATTAATGAGGTAATTGCTGCATCATCATGGTGTCATAAAAAATTAAATTTTTTTAATGCCTAAAAATTAAAAAAAACTATGACGTAGAAAATAATTTTATCTTACCAATTACTATTTATATTAAAAAATATGAATTGTATAACCCAATGTAAAAATTGTTTTAGTAAAACAATACATGTTTGTGACACTTTTATTTTTACTTTAAATAAAAAGTTATTAATGACATTTTATTAACCGAGTGGCTCCATGGGGTCCCAAAAATTGACCCAAGGTTTTTCTTGGTCGTCCATGACTCACCCAAAAAGGGTAGGACAAGTGTAAAAGTAATTTCATATTATTATATCACTATATTTATCTTAAATTACCCTGATTACCTTTAATCGCGATTAATAGATCTTAAAAGTTATTATTCCCCAAAAAAATTTAATCCCATTAAAACACATTTTACTTCCTAACATCAATGATGTATGTAATATTTTTTGAATTCAAATCATAGAGGTGGAGAAATTTCATTTAAACGAAAAATCTGTTTTTTAACTACCACTTAGTGGTTTCACTATTAATCAAAAATCGATGTTTTTTAGAAAAATATCAAAAACTCACCCTAAGATATATTTGATATTCCAAATTCAATGATGATGTATATTTTACCAAATCAAAATCATATATGTTTCATTAATTTATTTTATAATTAATTCCCATTGTCAAAACAAATAGCGTGTTTTTATGAGAGAACATCAATCAAAAGATTGACACTTGTTTATGACCAATTTCAAGGTGAAATTAATTCTATTGACCACCATTGGATAAAATGGTAAAATTATATTCTAATTATACTTTAAAACCACTCCATGGTATAATTTATCACTATAAATTATTTTCATTAAAAATGTTGTTTTTATGTATTTTTCACTATAGATCCAAAATTGGATGTTCTTAGAAAATTAACAAAAATTCAAGATAAGATAATTTAGATATTCTGAATCCAAAAATTAATTCCATTTTTAAATATAAAATATATATTATTTCAAAAATTGGGTATTACTATTCATAATGGCTACTTTGATTGGTCGTGGTGTGTTAGAATCTCGAACGTGCATACAATGCAAGCTATTGCATTATTGAAAGAGAATCTCACGGTTGAAGATTAGGTTGGGGTGTTACACAAGAGTTCCCCTTTTGTGATGTCCTTCTAAATATGCATAAGCCCCAATAACATCGACGAGTTGTTTTCCTTTGAGAACACTTTGATTTTATGCCCCATATCTGAACAACATGGGGTTTCTTTTTTCCATTTATGAGAAAGATACAGATGAAGCCTCCATGAGGTTCAATCACATCTCCCATGTCCCATACTGGTCTCTCCCAAGATCCATTGTGTCTTAGGAAATTAACACCTTAACACATTTGTTCCAATTCCTTCAAGGATCCATCCATGCATTCATTATCACAAGACACCACCTTAGGTGAATCATCACCTTAATTCTTGATCTACATAGAATTTGATTCCCTACCATAGGGATATGTAAGAAACCTCTTTTATGGTCAAGACAAGTACCATCATCTTCACAACGGTTTTATGTTCCATCCCCATTCTTTCCATCCATCGAAACATCATCCATATCCATTATATTTTTTCCCAACTACCACATCTCAGTAATACCATGCCATCTTTATGGGCATCTAACCATGGTTAAGACTCGTTCATATCATCGATCTGGCTATCTCCTAAGAAGCTGACCATGAATATTCCCAAACATATCTCCGAGTCCTTTTCCTTAGGGTACACCATGATTTTATGCCACACCCACTCGAACGATGAGGGTTTTCAACCCTACCATATATATATGTTTTGTAGGAAGCCTCTTCGAGTTTCAATTAAAAATAGTGGTAAAACTTGGTGTTCCCTTTTCATGGACCCATCCTCCTATATGATCCACCCTTTTGGAGTCCAAATTAGTCTTCGTGGTATGAATCCTCCCCCTTTTTGGGACATTCCATCCTGGTTCTGTCCTAATAGGGTGTTCTGATCTACCAATCTAGTAAAACTTATAAGTATCACCACTTGGGATGTACAAATATGATCCACTCTCTTTAGTATATTGATCAGTCCGATTTATCTGCACAAAATTTAAAACTCTTGGAATACCCCTTGTAGAACATGGGAATCCGAGGAAAAACATGAAGACAATCCTATGGTATAAAATTCCTTGCATTAGAATGGGGATACCTTGGGCTTCTGCACCCCCAGGAAGCCCTATCATAAGAGATAATCCAATTGTACCAATGATTAAATATCTTAACATACCATAAATTCCCAACCTGACTACTATCATGTCTGAAGGTAGATTCCCTTACATGACTCCTTTGTAATGTCCTGATATAAGAAGCATTAATAACAGTCATCCATAGAGATATGGAACAATGTATTGTTTCACGAACAGTATCTAAATCACAAAGGGAGACCTTGTACTATGAAATGTGTTTCGAGGTGGAATCTATGGAAGGAGGAACATACTTCCCATCATCCTATTTCGATCAAGGAGAAAATCTCCTTAAAGAGGCGACAAATGAAATTTATTGTTGGAATGTGGGAATTTGGGTTACAACGCAATCGTCAACCGAGTGTCCCAACACATGTAACATGGTGAGGTAAACCCTAGAGGAAAAACATCGGAAACATTTACTATATCATATTTTTGTTCAAACCTATATATAATATAATATATATGTATAATTTATCATTAGAATTAATCATATCACTCATGGTAGTAATTATATCATGTTTATGATTGATAATTTGGATAAATTTAATCTTTTTATTTTGATCAAGGATTCCACAAAGGTGAAAGATATTGTTATGATGTATGAACAGAATATTATCAGTACTCATAGTGTCCTATACACTATAATTTTTTATAAGGATCCTCTATGGACATAATTTTTCTTGAAAGGCCATTAAGATTTTACGATGTCTTAGATAAAGATGATTATAATTTACAATCAATATATAGATGGACAAAAAGAGAGGGTGATCTAGATTTTTGAGGATGTAGTCTGCGCCTATGTCATATAATTTATAGGTGTGTGGGATTTATATTTATAAATGGACAAGTTTTATTTTGATAAAAAATATCTATATTCTATCCACATTGATCCTTTGGAATCCTTGTATGGTTATTTATGTCAGTATGTCCTCTATTAGGTCATGGTATTAGATATTTATCATATGAGGGCTATTATAATCCAAGGGACAACTAGTAACATTAAAATGATTTGGGAATGTCTAGAAATTGATCAAATTATCTATATGTTTATAATTACATTTGGTGTCTCTATTTGGAGTACTCTGTTAGGTATCATGTGTTTAAAAGTGAATTACATGGGATAAGTCACTGACATCTTTTGATGATGGGGATGCTTAAACTGATATATGTTGAAACTTTGTAGATTTCTAGAAGGATTGGATGATAATATTGTAATTTTATAAACCTCTTTAGTTGACATCAATCCATAATGTCCTCGATTTTTCATTTTGGAAGACTTATAATACCCACCCCCCATGTTCTATATTGATAAGATCTTGTGTTGGACACATATTAAATATGACTATGAAAATGGGTTGTATGGTTGACTCTAGAGGGAATGTGCTCCATGAGAAATGTATCATATTGGTCCAAGAAATATGGATAAAAAAATGATTCTCAGGTAAATTGGGAGAATTAATTTTTTATGAGGGACTATTATCCTCACCTACATATCAATCCATCATTTTCAAGTTTAATTTTTATGGTTAGAAAGTGATGTAGTGGAGGGAATTGTCCCATCATAATTGAAATTTTCAATGAAAAATATGTCTTGTTTTTTGGTTTTTATATCTATCATTCATTTATAGATATATAAATATTAATTATGATATTAATGGGGAATATATAAATTCACATTATTACATTATTATAAGAGATAACAATTTAGTAACTGTGAAAAACCAGTAGTTTTTATCTGTTGTAATTTGTATGGTTGTGTCTTTTTTTGAATAACGAGGAGGCCAAGCCATTTTGGTCTACTATATTAGAGAGTTCTATCAACCTGGTTGACCCACGTTTTAATGAACTAGAAAACATACCTATAATTTTAAAAAATTTCATTTTAGAAAACAACCCATAGCCAATTAAACCCTATATCCCATTGATTTCTCTCTCACTCAAATTCATGCACCCACCTCTCATAAAATTTCATTACACCTTACTCTAAGGATTGTTTTTTTGTTTTAATTATTCATATTCCATTATGAAATCCCCATTTGAGTGTCTCTTTTCCACTTCATTGGTTCTTTTATCATTCTTCAAATGAGATTCACTCGTTATTATGGGCATGGTATCCTATGGTTTGAAAAAACCTAGGGGATTCTCCTTATATAAATACAATATTCTATGTTTTTCACTACATAGAACCCCAAAAACAAAAAGATAATTTTCTTTCATAATTTAGGAAGATAATTTTGATATATAAACAATTTAAGGATAATTGTTAAATACATTTAAAGTTATATAATTATATAATAACAAAAAATATATTTTCTTCAAAAATAAAATTAAATTCATATAACTATGTAACTAATAAAATGATTTTTTATGAGTAAAATTTATTTTATAAGGTGGGTATTTTTCCATTTTTGATATATTTATGATTATTGGTTATTTTATAAGAATATAAATATCCAAAAAATGATTCACAATAAAATATATTTTTCACGATATTTTATTATTTTATTTATAAGTTAATATTATCAATTTTACGATGTAAATTTATGAAAATTAAATTATTTTTTGTATTTATCCGGTTCAAGTTTGCGTAATATAATTTTTACAGATTTTTATATATTAATTTATTTTAGGTGAATAGTGTAAAATAATTTTTTTTTAAAATTCTTTGGATTTTATACCATCGCTTGGATATAAGCATAACTTAATCTGTAGGAAACATATTTTGTGAACAAATATATGTATTCTGGGTAACACTGAATAATTAAAATTGAAACACTTGAATTATAAAAAGATATTTTCAATTTTAAAACAAAATTAATAATTTCTCAAAAAAATTTAAATACATTACTCATTAGTAATTTATAATTATTTTCAGGAAATTAAATAAAACTAAAATATTTTTAAATTTATAATTATTTTTTCTACCTTATATAATAATGGTAACATTATTTTTAGGCATAATGTTTAATTCACCATGGGAAAATATTTGTTACCATGGTTAAACATTTATTTTTAAAAGAATAATAACTTTCTAAATAATTTTTATTATTAAAATTAAATGGAGACATTTTATTTAAAATCACTAAAAAAATGTTTAAAAATATATAAAAATTTCTTAAAACATATTCAATGTCTAATCCATGTTTATAAATTACAAGAAAACGTAATGATTAAAATAAAAATTTTCAAGCACAATAATTTTCATAAATTTATTTGTTTTTATTTAGATGTTAATTTTATACATGTTATAAATTTAATTAGGAAAATGGATCCCTAATTAAGGTTCATAACATTGAAATTTTTTAATGACTTTATAGTTATATTTTTAGTTATTAAATAAATGGAATTCTTAATATTTAATAAAGTGTAATAAGCATTTAAATGAATAATCTATAGTAAAAATAATTTTCCATAATTAAAATGATATTATACCATATATGAAAAATTTATAGTTTATAAAGTCATACCTATGTGTCTTATGAAAATTATATTACATTAATCAACTATCTTTCATGACTGTCCATTCGTACCCATTACATACCATTCTTTCTCATGGAAATGTCCTTCTTCCTCGCATATAAATGGGAGATCACATTGAGACTTCTAAAAATACTATCATATTTAGAATTTTTATTGAAACCATACAAAAATATACTATCCTGGATTTCATTTAACATCAAAAGTACCAGTAGTCTCCAAAAATTAGATTATTTCTCTCAAATATATGTCCTTAATCAAGAAGAATTTTAAGGTCTTAATGTTTGTGGAACAACATTATTAAAGTCTCTTTGTTATTATTTATAAAATAAAACAACCATATAAATTGTACAATAATAACCTTAATATCAATATTATGTTGATATGGTATTATAATAATCTTACAACCACTATTTATATCTACCATGTACTATGAAAAACAACATTCATCGTTAATTTTTGTTCGTGGATTATGACCTCCATAATGAGAAGCTAACAAATTTTCATCACCGACACTCATGAATGTTATTATTGATGATATTTATGAATATATATGATTTATATTAGGAATTTATTATTTTTCAATGATGAAAAACTATCTACCTCCACCCCCTATTAGTTCGGAGATGAAAATGTCAATCGTGCATTGTCCAGACTACTGCCTACATGAAGAATCAAATTTTTTCTTCTAGTTTTATATTATTTATCCATACGTTTTAAAATATGATTATACATCATAAAAATTTCAAAATAATATCATTATGATTATTTTATAATTATATTATTTTAAAATAAACACCTCCTTAACTATACTCACAAATTCAGCAAAACTTAGTCCATATTGGGTCGGTTTGATAACATAAATTTGTAATGCTATTATAATATATTGTGGATAATCCAAAAGATATTATTTAAGGATTAATATGAAATTAATATTTTAATAAAACATTTTTTTTCATATAAGTCATACATGAAAATTTCAGTCATTAATTAATAAAATTAAATTCATAGAGTGAATATAATTGAAAAATTTTAATTGACGATTTCATCTTCTTGGAGAAAAAAATTAGTAATCATGAAAGGAAACATAAAATTCATAAATAATTATAATTGATCAATTATAGTTGAATTAATTAAATATGAATGATTACATTTTTAATTAGTATAAACACAAACACCACTCCAATGGAACTACTATAAATGGTCAATTATATAAAAAAATAATATTGGAAAATAAAAAAACAAAAAAATATACATATATATAATGAAAAAAATGAAAATTATAAAATATTTTATGTATGAATATGGTTCTAAAAAATATATTTAGATTGTTATTATTGTATTTGTCCTGTAATTCAATTTTTAGTAATAAAAAAACAATTTTTTTTGTTTCTAATCCTTTAGATTATTTTTTAATGTTAAATATTTTTTAGAATATTTAAAATTTTAACAAGGTGTGAGAATATCCATTATGGAAATAAAACCAAACAATGTGTTTAAAGGAGTAATGTTTTGAAAACATCAAGATTGAATGTAAGGATCCATCCATCGACTGTAAGAAGAAATATGGATAATATAACATTCCAAAAGTAGTAGAGTGAGCATACAATAGATATATCGCCCATGTTATGTATGTTGTAAATTTTTCATATTTTTTCAAAGGGTATAATTGACCATACAACCAATTGTATCAAAAACATACTTATTTTATTGACTATGATAGATATCTTACTAACTATTAAATTGATTAAATAATTTATCCATCCATCTATAATCTCCTAATGCATTAGAGGAATCACATGTTACATCACAATGGATGACATAATGATGTCCAAGTGACTATATGAATGGTTAATATTTTGAGAAGATGTATGATCTATCATGATACAAGATGATAATGTGCATTGAATTGAAGTGGGGTATCAATTTTTTTATGTACAGGATCAGGCATGATTTTGTTGAAAATGACCATATAAAATTTTATGTAATTATATCAATAATTTAAGTAATAATTAGACCTACAATCAATGACATATCACGGAACACAAAAATAAATAAGGAATAAAATTAAAAATTATATTTTGGTATAAATTATGAAAACCAATTTTCTATGAAGAATTATATGCACAATCAGTGGAATTTATTACCCCCTTATTTTATGTATAGTCGGGGGATTCATAATTATGCATTTTAAATGATTCTTTTGAGAGGAATTTTTATTTTTATTGAAGTATATGTTTAGAAAAATATATAAATAGATTTATATAATTATATGATCAAGAAAAATGTGAACTACTAGATACCCGATATTTATGAGAACATGACTTTGTGATCTTAGAACATCATCCCACCATCACATATAAACTATAAAATTAAAGAATACATTTATAATATAATAAAAATATACAAAAAATCTAATGTATAACCATTTTTACATTAAAATATTTCAATTTCCCTCTTTATTTTTATAACATTTGAGTTGTGGTTTATATTTCTATATATCTATTAGATCAAAAACTCTTATAGAGAATTTCAAATATATCAAAAATTCATTAAATATTTTTTCACATATTTTTACTCCCATGAATACTATGGATGTGGCAATGTGTTATCCTAGAATCCCATATGCACTGTCTTATATAAAACTAGATCTATGTTGTCTATCACCTGATTATTGTTAATCAATGTGATTTTTAATGGGTGACTGTTAAGTGGGGAGGGTTTGGAAATACTTTGAGACTAAAATATTTATATTTTTATATACATTTTTTCATTTTAAGGTTTTTGGAACTCTATATTAAACAATTTTTAAAAATATTATTTGAAAACTATACATTGACAGTATGATTATACAGTTGATATTTATACAATTTGATCTATGTTGTGTTATCTTAAAAAATTAGTATAATCATAAGATTATTTGAAATAAGATTGCATCAGACATATATATGTTTATTAGAATGAAATAAAATAGATATAAAATATATATTAGTTAACTGGGTGAATATTACGATGGTGTATTTTATTTACTAAATTATTTTTAATGTAGTTTTTTGGGATACTCAGTTCACCAACCAAGTGTACACCACTTTGAAAAACATTTTGTATTTAAGGTTACTTCTTTATTTCTTAATCATGTTCTTGTTTTATGGAAAATGACCATATTTATTTATATTCTACGATTCTCTCAAAATTGATAACAATACAATTGAGGGTAATGATATCAAAAAAACTCCTTATTTTATATGAACTGTATATATAAAATAGACTATTAATACGAAAACACATCTTGAGAGAATGTTATTTGATATCTGGACCATAATAGTGGATAAAAATAACAATCCTAAAGATGCTAAAGATGGATAGAGTTCTTCCACTAATACTACTAATAATTGTAATTTGAATGGTATGAATGATTTATATTATACATTAGTAGAAGGAAAATTCCATAGAATATATGTATGTGAAACATCTTACAAAACTTGTAAACGAGTTGAAAAAATCATATGTAGATGTATGAATGATATTTTAATTTAATAAATATATTTCTGATTAGATATTAGGTCCACAATGTGTATGTGTGATCATTTTCTAGATTATTATTTGGAATCCCATTTAATTATTGTTAAAATAATTTTCAAGTATATCATAATTATTAAAAATAATGGAAAATTTTATTCTAGAGGAAATTATTTTGATTCAATTATTTATTAAGATGCTAACTTCAATTGATATAAGATGGATATAAATATATCACATTGATCATGTCAATACTTTAAAAAATATCTAGAATCATGGTGTAGTATGAAATAGAATTTACTATACTATCCACCACTAAAGTTCAGTACATATCTACATGATGTTTCTATGCACATATTCTATGGAAGAAAAACTCATTACATGAGTATGAATATCAATTCAAGAATGTTCGTATAAATTTCCACCAAAAAAGTGATACTAACTTATCTAAGAATCCTGAATTTCATTAAAGGATAAACACGGTTGATATAAAAACTCAATATTTTAGATTTCATTATCAAAAAGGATATATCCCTTATAAATTCCAAGGAACTAATATCAATATGGAGAATGCTTTCAATTCCTATTTATTTTGAGAAAATAAATTTTATTAGACATGTGTTAATAATGATTGACTATATTTTATTTATTTCGTGTTTAAATTATTTGATATATATCATTTTTGAATTCATTAAATTAGTATGTAATGAAAAATTATTTTTATAATTAGTGTTTATTTAATTGATTTATATTGAACATAATATATGTTTTCTTAACTTTTTGAAGAATATATTAATTATGTTTTAAAAAATTTACTATACATAAATCCCATAATGATTTTAATATCATGATATAGAAATATAATTTTTGTTTCTATTTCTAACATGAGCGAAAACCCATTCAACCCTTTACAAAAACCATTTCCTTCTAACACATTAATCTGAGTAGTCAAGATGAAGCAATTTTTCTCGAATGATTCTCCTAAATATCATTATGCTTTCAAAATATTGAAATAAATAATGATTGGATATATAATATTCTTTAAGGTGAATCTTTTTCCGTTTCCTCTATTCATTAAAATGAATTTGATATTGAATGTGTTTGGACAAGCCATTCTCTATTTTAGAGATCCATGCTTCAATATGGATGGAATGATCGAATTTCGTAAAATTACCTCCATTTCTATATTCATATATTTAAATAGTTTTATGTAAATATTATGTTTAATGGTTGTGATAAAAAAGAACTCATTGAATATTTAATAATTTTAATGAACACATCTTTTCTTCATCTATTTGGGATGATAGGTTAAAAGTTTAATATCAAGGATTTTTTCAAGATTAAAATGTTATAATACAGTAGAGAATTTCCATTTTCAGATTACAATTTTATTATTGGAGTCAAATGGATATAAAAACCATTTAGTTACTTATTATATAGATTTTAATGGCGATTGTAGGACATTTTTCTGTTTTTATTGCATACTATACTCCCTAGAAATCGGGATTTTTGTATTATTTGGAATAAAAAACTCTTCCAACTATACATGATGGTTCATGAGAATTAGATAAATATATCAGGACATAGGATGATTAATATAGATGATATATTTAAGACCTCTATTGGGATTAACACTTTTCTTTTCCCCAAACTCACATCAACTCTTCCTAAATAAAAAATTCTATTCCAAATGTAGTATAAGGGATAGTACATTCATGTGGGTTGTTTTCATAACCAATCCATATGAAAGATAATTAAAATTAACTATAATACCCAGATAGAGATTTTGGTACTAGATTAGTATAAGATTTATTAATGTCGTAATCATTTAAAAAACCCTAAAAAAACTAAGATATGAAAGAGATCTAGGCTTGGATCAAAACTAGATAGTTGAGGCTGACAACTCATCTGATGAAAACGAAACTCATGCTACCGATGATGTAGTTAGAAATGATAAAAGTGATTATGAAAAGAGAATACACAACTATACTTTTCCTAATGTTTCAAAGGATTCATAAGTCCCCTTATATGCTAAATAAATAATGGAATACTATGAAACTCCTAAGGGTGTGAAAACATCAAGATCATGGTTATTTGAAAAATCCTCTCTAAATCTAATAAATACAGCTGTGCAATGTAGTTGTATGTAGTTCCCCCATGGTTGAGATAGGAGAAACATGATTTTTGATTCAAAACATCGCATGGAATATTATTATCTTGGTAATTATTTCATTAATTTGGATTTAACTACTCATAGTAATGGCTATGGTGAGGTTGATCATAATGATGAAAATCTACCTTATATTGATGGAAATACATTTCTAATTATTTCCAATGTTCTAGATCCTATTATCTTAATATCATCTTCATCTATTCATTGAGAATATCTCAGATTATATCCTTTTTTAATATTTCACTTTTTTTTGTATATATAGAACCATCTCAACTATAATCTCTCGGACATGACTTAGATAATTGTTTCATAGTGGTTCTATTTATGACTACTCTCTTAGAAATAAGGTTATTTTTATTGAAGATTAATGTAGTTTTTGTCAATAAAATGGGTAGCCATAGTATATATATTTAGATTAGTATGGATATATGTTGAGACCTTCATTGTTGGTGTCTAGTTACTCAACACTAGAACCTACTCTTGTTTTATCTTCATAATATTCAAAAAACATAACTGCACATGGTAAATATCAACTTGATAAAAATATACATACATTAGTTATTACTCCAATCTATTTTATCAAACAAAAGGGTGATCTTCAATATGTGATCAATTAAGTCTTTATTATTATCAATATTTTAAATGAGTATGATATACAAAAGGATGTATCCAATACTAGTGATATATTTGTGTATTATATTTTTGCTAATTTTTTATAATGTTTAACCATATTGATCACGAAATTCAATGATTTTGAACTCATAAATGTTATTTTTAGGATACAATGGATCTATTTAAGATTATATGTTTGATATTTATTCTAAACATGGCATTATATATCTCACTATGATCTTCAGTCCTTTGTAACATTTAGTTTGTTCCCCATCTAAATCTATTTATTTAGATGATGATAATATTAAAAGACCAATGCCAGCAGAAATCCAATGCATGATGGAAAGTGATATGTATAATAGAAAACAAGATTATATGGATGTTGTTTCACATGGTGATAATATTTATGACATGATGAAATCACAATCTGTCAAGACATCTGAGGAATATGATGTAATTAAAAGATATATAATGTATAATCTTGTCTATATTTACTGTAAGACCTATTTGGAATCATATTTTCTATATTTGTATAGAAAACACTAATTTATTACTCTCTCCATAAATTTTAAATCAATTGTTTATAATTTATTGATTATAGAACCCCAACTATTTAAGATTATTTATTAGAAGTATGTGTTCTGGTAGATTATTGGGAATGGGTCTAGAAATATGAATGAAGATTCTAAGATATTGGATCCCTATATGTAGGAATGAAATTATATAGTTCTAAAACATTTATTTATTCCTTTACACATAATTTCTCTTCCTTCTACTTGAGCTATGACATTGTTGTCGTCTTTAGTTTCTACAATTACCCCGTCATTAGTTTCCACAATTTTTCTTATTACACCTCCTTGATGGCCATTTTTTCTCAAACTAACTCAATCCCCTCATTAAATTAGGAATTTTTCAAAATATCTCATGATTATACTATATAATTATAATCCTCACCATGGTCCTCCTCCATTATTTTTGGAAAAGAAAATCCTCAATTGATCATTAATCATCACTATACGCTATTTCATGTTCTCATTGGGGACACTAATAAGGTCTTTCGTAATTCCATTTATAATATCGATGAGAAATTTTATATTCATCTTCATTTATTTTTATTTTCTATACATTATCCTAATTATTTATATTTCACTTTTAAACCTTTTAAAATTATTTTACATAATAAAAAAATTGGGCATCAAATTAAGAAATTTTAGCATGTTATCGAATTGCATTGTTTACAATATAATTAATTTTTTATATACATGGTTTACTTTTTTATTAATCCCATTAATTTTGATCATAAAAAAAAAGCTATTATATTCATTTTCCATCAATTCTTTATTTTAATAACAAAAAAAGTTTTTATGAATTTCCAATCCTTTATGTGATTTGTGTAATTAAAATATTTTTATTGGTAATATGGAAATTTTCCAATGTCTTTGAGAAACTAAAAAAATCAGGCCAAAATATCAACCATGTGTATGGAGGAGTGAAATTTAAAAAGGTGATCAATCAACCATTATGATCATTTTAATGACCCTATAATGAAACATAGATAAGTTAATTAACAAAAAATACTATAGTGGCCACATGAAAGATGCATCGACCATGTGGATCCTATTGTTACTCTGCCAAATTTTAATAAAGGAATGATGTTACTACCCAACCAATTAGACTAAAAACATGCCTATATTTTTGTTCATAAACAATTTCTCACTAACACCTTAATGAAAAAAATACTATTCATTTATCTAAAATCTCACAATTAATTTTAAGGACAACATATAAATTCTTAATCAACCACATGGTGATGCGAAAGCACTCATATGACAAGTTGATATTTTGAAAAACTATTGGACCTACCAGGAGACTTAATTCTTTCTAAAATTTATGTGATGTGACAAAATAGAATTTTTCAATGTAGTGGATTAACCATTTGTTCAAAATAATGAACTGTATGAACTGTTATTGAATCCAATTATTATTTTGATGGTTGGGACCAATTATGGGTAGTGTGATATGGAATAATTATTTCCACCATGTCAAAAGGTTGTAATTATATTTAATATAATTAATCCGAACTAAATTTATACAAAAAATTCGATACATTTTAAGAGAAATTTATTTATTCTATGATTTTTTCTGTGTTTGAGGAATCATAATGATGTATTTCCAATGGATAATTTTGTAGGATTATTTCAATTTTTTGGAGACTAAGGTCATATAATGATTTTCAAGGATATAGAGAATTTTTTTATTATGAAATAAATGAACTATGAGAAACTATTATTTCCGAAGAACATTACCAATTGATCAGGAAACATCCTCCAATATTCATAAATGAACTCCAAACAAATGTAAAAAATCAAGAAGAGGAGAAACATATATAGAACAACCAAGATTAAAATGCATCAAATTCTTTTCACTTATCTCTCTCTCCCATGCTATGTTTTTATTATTATTTTGTTTTTTGGTTATTTTTTTTACATATATTAGAGAAAATTATCTTAGAGATCATATAATTGTAATTATATAATATTAATCTAATTTACCTAAAATTTACAATCCCGTAAAAAATGTGGAATAGGTGATGAATAATCCTATACAAACCTATGTGATATTGTATATAAAATCAATACTAGGTTGTGGATGAAAAATTAATTTGTAATAAACATGATTGGTAGTAGGTTATTGTAAATTGAAGAGGATTACTTGTCATCTTGAGACCAAACCTATTTCATTTTTATATTCCACTGTTCATTTAAATGATATTATCAAATTTTTTAAAACCTTTTTTTGAAATCTTCTTTTTAAAACCATACTCTGAGAAATTCATTTTATATATTATTTTTTGGTAGATTAATCGCAAAAGATTAGTTGAATCGTAAAATTATTCTAGGTGTGTCTGGATTGATATTCTGAGAGGTTATTCAATATAATTCATTTTGATATACCTACTTTATTAGTTAAATGGTTTAATTTTAAACTATATATTTTTAAATGCAATTTTTAATAGACATTTTTAACGGATACTCAATCCATCCACCATATTGTGCCTTAAAATGTGAATATTATTTATATATTTTATTAACAGTTTATTTCACATTCTTCAATGTATGAAAATAGTGTATGTGTTTCTTCGTCTCAAATTTAAATCTATTGAGACATGCTTATCATATAAAATATGGTACATTTTTTATAGTGAATATACCACACTAATACCTATTTATATAATTATTTCATTATATTTCATGAATTCCAATGTTTTTATCCATGTTCATTCTCCCTTTAGGTTTTTGATCAAATGATACAATACTGTAAGGGTTCTCCTCTCAACACTTCTTCAATTATATGTGTTTTATTATTTTTGAACAATTTATTATTTCTATGATGTATACAATTCTCTTAAATATATGTTTAAATACTACATGTTATAATATATTTTATTTTTAGAACTATTTTAATTTTATGATTCTATTATTTTATATCTAAAAATTGATAATTCCATATGTGGTTTTTCCTTACACAATACTCTTCCTTGGGTCCAAATCAATAATCTATTCTATCATCTTTCATGTAAAATATATTATAAAATATGATGATTTGTTATTGAATTTTCAAAATATTCTGATGAGAAATCATGTTTCACAACAAATATTTCTTCATCATTGGTTTTAATACTTAATTAAATATGATTTCTATTAATAATAATACCCATTAATTTTAATGTATTTATTTTCCATGTACATATTTTTTTACATCACAAAAGTAATCTCATCTGCCTAGTGGAAAATAAAAATAATTTAAGCTCCAATAATAATTTTATTACCATTATTATATTTTAAATAAAGGTATTCACTATCCTTTTTAATGATTTAGTTTTTAAATAATGTTAATTAAAATATTCAATAAGTTTTTTCCTATATGTTCAAAAAAATTATTGTATTCCACTGTATATCATTTCGGTAACCAATATATTTTTTTGGGTTCCATTAATAAGGATTGATTTAGAAGTAAATGTTATTAATGTGTTCTCACTTCTGAATTTTGAAAAAGTTATTTATTTTTAATTTATCCATAATTAAATATTAGTTTAACAATATTTTTTTAAATGTATTATTAATTCTCTATTTTGAATTATTTTTGTTTTTAAATGATATTTTATTTACAACTATTTCTAAAATTGTCTTATAAATTCATCTCATTCCATTGATCGATGAATATTAACATCCTTTAGGTACATGGTAACTTAAACATCATTCTTTGGGTTAAAAAATCTCTTATTTGAAGGAATAATTTCAAAGAAATCATTAAAATGATGTTATATTTTATTTCTTGTGTGGAATATGTTTTTTAATACAATTCCATCACCATGAATGGTTTTATTTTCATTTTTATTAATAAAATAGGATATGATTTTGAAAATAGACTCTTAACTAAATAATATACATTTATAATGATATTGTTTTTTCAAAAATATATTCTTATAATTTTTTTCTACTATATTAAAAATGATCAAACATTATTGGATTAATGTTTCATGTTTCGTTTTATATTATTATTTTATAATGTTATTATTTTGGTTCACCTTATTTTTGGTTATAAGATATTTAATTAATGATGATATTGAACGTTCTAAGAAAACCATATTATTTCCATGTGTACCTTATAAATTTTTAATGATTTCCGTTTGGATGATCTATGAAATCCATTTAATTTCCATGGGTTCTTTATTTCTTGATTTGAAATGTCATGAAACCCATTTTATTTCTATTGATTACATTATTATGTGATGACTATTTTAATGTTTCGTACACACACACACACACATATATATATATATATATATATATATTATGTGATGGGTGTGGACTCTGTCTCTATATAATGCATTGGGTAAAGTGTTATATATTATGAGATAGAAATGTTATATGAACATGTTAGAAAGTATCATGGTTCATAATGGGTGAGCGCGAGGGATTTTAACACTAATCAAAATTTTACATGTAAATTGGTTAGTGGGTAACCGATTTCCCAATGATACGAAATACTATGTTTATGATTTTTACAGATATAAATGATTTATCATCATGTTTTACATTGTTTTATATTCTGAAAATATTTTTAATGTATCCAACATTTTTTTTAGAAATAACACATTTAATGATTATTGATATTTTATTAAGTAATTTTATGTCTTTTATACATGACGATATTTTAAGGAATTTATGTTTCTCTAACATGTTTTTTGATTATAATATTTGGTCAGGAAATATTATTATTATGATATTTATGTCCCCATAATGTGACCCTTTGTATGTGGATTTTTCCCTTTTTGAGAATCTAAATTCAGCCAATAAATATTAAAATATTAAAAAATATTTGAAAATTATCAAATCATGTGAGATATGTATGAAATGATCAGGTGGATAAAGATTATGGTTATGTGTATGAATTTTTTGTAAAATACTACGTTTACAGAGATAATTTCAACAACCCTAAATCTTTATATGGTATATTTGTTTGATCATTTGGAGATGAATTATATAAATTAGTGGATTAATGAATTATTTATTTCATGCATAGAATAATACACTTCAGTTCTCATAATATAGCTCTTTAGTTATTTTTGGAGATTATTTTTGTTATTATAGAAAATTTGTAATGTTTTTTTTTGGGGATTGATATTGATAACAAACGTGAAAACCCTATAGTTAGTCGAGGTATAAGATAAAATATAGAAATATTAGTAATCTCTTGTGTATATGGTCATCCATATAAATCCATCCCTATATATATTCATATAGTGTATGTGGATTTGACAAAAATTCACTATGAGAAAATCACCCTAAAATGGGCTAGAATAGATTGAACACAATCATCGCCCAGATCCAAGATGAGTGGTTACAAGACTACACATCTAGTTTAACATTAAATATGGATATTCTTTGGTTAATCAGGAAATCGTTAAAAACAACTATGAATTATTTGTTTCATATTTATTTTGAGAAATTAAATTGATAAAAATATTTTAACCCAAATTTATGTAACTTGGTGAAACTAACTAAACCATATGACAACATGATAATGTAAATTGAAAAAAACTGTTTAAGGTCAAAATCCTTTAATGATTATGCTGGTTTGCCCAAATTTTTAATGTTTTTTCACACATTTCAAGTACTTTTGTAATTTTTGATGGATGGAACCATATAGGAACTTGATTTGCTTGGATATGAAGGATAACGATATGATTATATCAACAATAAGCCCAATGGAATGGGAGATAGAATAATGAATTTTGTGATTATTTCAAACCATCTATCACAAAACATGATTAAAATATAACCATTGTTAGAATCTTATATGTACAAAATTAGATAATGATAGAGTATCTTGAAAAGTTAGGAAATGAATATGATGAAAAAAAGGTTATTCAAATTCCATTTTATTAAAAATTATGGAAAATTAATCCTGGTAATTTCCTCAATGGAAAATAAAGATACCATTCCTGTGGTTATGGAATTCTCCCAGCATTAAACTACCGATAGAAAATGAATTGTTCAGTTTACACATCAAAAGAAGATATACCTCATAAATGGTAACCAGAAAATATCAATTTTTTTTGTGTGGAGTAATCCGAAATTATCTATGTCAATGAAAAAAATCCGAGGATTTCCTAATTCGTTGTCTAACAATGAATAAGATATAGGTAATTAGGTTTCACATACCCTCCAACATGAAATAGTTGATCTATTATAGTTATATCAATACAATTGAATATAGAATTCATTATAAGAACAATAATTCAGCTGCCTAAGTGAGTTGCATTATAATGAAAATGCATAGTTGTAGGACTATTATGATTGGGGAAATAAATCTGTTTAAATTATAGTATCCTCCTATAGGGAAATTGATTCAAATTTCAAATTAATGTAAATATTCATTTTTAATACACATTAATTTCATGAATATGCAAGAAAATAAATTCTATATCAATAGTGAAAATCTATTAGTTGATGTACAATAATTAATTTTCTATGATGAAAATTGAATCCCTTAAAAGGGCTTCATTACCTAGTTTTGAGATACAATTCCTTTAAATGGTTTGGAAAAAAGTGTTTTCTAGTTATACCTACGATGTTGAATTTCATATATCATTATATATAATATCATGAGGTATTCTAATCTTTTTATGCCATTATCTATTTCTACAAGTTAATGATAATTAAATTCTTAGGACAAAATTTATTTAATAGGGATAAAATGTAACAACATGTGTTTTTCATTTAAAATAAATATTTTGTACTATGGTTTTCACCAAATGAAACACTAAAATGTAAAATAATATAGGCAATAATATGGAAGACATTATGTCAGTAGGTATAACCAGTGTTAACATATTTATCAAATATATATGAATGAATTTTTATAAATATAAATGAGGGAAAAAACTAAATATCCATAAAAAATAGAACTTAATCTGTATTGATGAGATAATAATAAAATATCTTTTTATTAACAAATTTTATTTCCTAAATTGGATATTTTTCATATTTTATATATTACATATGAACAGAAGTTTTATAATAATAGAAAATAAACAAAAAAATTATTCCCTATAAAAAATTTCATGATATTTTATTATTTTATTTAAAATCTAAATTTATAAATATTTTATATGAATAAGAAAAAATTTAAAATAAATTGGATTTATAATTTTCATATTATTTAATGATGAATTGTTTATATTTTTCTAAAATAATTTAATTTTATGAGAATATTGATAAATATTGTTTATTTTAAAATAACATGAATTCTGTAAAATCATTTGAATATAAGCATAATCTAAAATAGGGGAAACATATTTCTAGATAAAATATATATCATTTCGATATTGAATTTATTTTAACTTTATAATCCAAATGTCTAAATTATATAATATATTCCACTTTATTTTTAGGATAAATGAGTATGTTGCCCTAGGGATATGTTAGTTATACAATTGGAATGATAATTTTTCAATGAATTATAGTTTATTAAAAATATTTATTTCTAAAATTAAATGAATAATATTTTATTTTAAACAGTACTATGTTTTAAAATTATGTAGAAAAATTATTTAAAATTCATTTAGATTGTAATCAATGTTCAATAAGGAAAATCAAACTTATAGATTAATAACACAATTTTCTAGAAAAATATATTTCCAATACATTATATGTTTTGATTTGAAATTACATTTTATCATATTTATAAAGTGAATTGGATAAAAGGTGAAAAAAGTAGACTCATCACATTGATATTTTTAATTATGGGTCTATTTTATTTTTTTGTAAATAAAATTTGACATGATTAATATTTAATTTAGAGTAATAAGTGTTTAAAGGAATAATCTAAGGTGGATCATGTTATCTAAAATTAACATCAACTATAGAGATTATAGAAAATATTTTTTAGGTTTTCAATTATTAAGGACATTTCAAACCTTCATTTCCATTAAAAACTTTCCTTAATTTCCTGAATTCTTATTCTTACCAATTATATACCGTTATATTTCATAGAAAAGTACCTCCTACTTACATAAAAATGGGGTACCACTTACACCATTTGAATAATAAACTATTTTTTTAAATTTCATTGAAAAACTACAAATGTTTTTCTAATTTAATTCCTTCATACTCCCTAGTTCCCCTTGTTACCCCAAATCATCTAATATCCCTCAAACAAAAGCCCTTCTAGAAGATAATGTGCAATGTCACAATATAGTTATCACATATTTCTTAACATCTATTAGTTATTATTTCCATCATATACCAACCATTTCTATAACACAATGAAAAATGGAAATTAATTTTTCTGTTGAGATTTTTTAATAATAATGGTAAATCAACTCTTTTTACTCTTCCATATACTATAAAAAAAGAACATTCTTCAGTGCCTCTGTACATATTTCCATCTTCATAAAGTGATTATTTTAGTTTTTTACAACTAACTATAATAATTGGTATTAATGATGGTATTGATGAACAAATATGAATAATATACTCTATTTATAAGTTTGAAATTATCTCTTACAAACCACCTCAACTACTCTCTTTAATTGTTTAGTAGAAACACTAATCCTGTAATGGATCGGACCTCTCCAAACCATTACATTGTGAAAATGTGTTGTTGGAGGTGTTTCGGGATGTCAATGTGACTTATCCCCAACACTTTGCCAAATTTCTAGTCCATTGAACAGTGTTTCCAGTTTTATGAACTGTTCTATCAGTAGGTGTACAGTAACAGTATGTGTAAAGTAATGGTAGGTGTACAATGCTTCACAGATCTGTTTCACAAATTTGTTTCAGAGACCGGTGTCACATATTGGTTTCACATATCAGTTTTAAAGATCGGTTTCACTGATCGGTTTCACAGATCGGTTTCACAGATCAGTTTCACATATCGGTTTCATAGATCAGTTTCATAGATCAGTTTCACATATCGGTTTCACCGATTGGTTTCACAGATATGTTTCACAGATCGGTTTCAGAGATCAGTTTCACAGATCAGTTTCATAGATCGATTTCACAGATCAGTTTCGAAGATCGGTTTCACATATTGGTTTCATTGAAATTTTTTACAGATCGATTACAAAGATCAGTTTCACAAATCAGTTACACAGATCGGTTTCACAGATTGGTTTTACAGATCGGTAGGTGTATAGTAACGGTAAGTGAACAGTGATTCCAGCTTCCTACAGTTTTTGCCCTTTGACGTTTCCTTTGACATAAAATACATTTAATGCCTTCTTTTATGAACTCTTAAGGACGATTCAAAGGACATAAAACCTACATTAACTATTCCTATGGCCCGAGATGTTTTATCTTGGTCAAAATAGGTGGTTTAATGTGATTCGATTTTAATGGGGAATTAATCATATCATAAACCATCACCCCATTAAATCATCAAAAGGGATGTGATATCTTCCTCCTTGTTCTCACCTATGAGATGCTAGAAAATTTCAATCCTTCCCATAAGAGTTTCACAATCATACATTACTCCTCAGAATGGTTCCGCTTTGTTTTGATGCAACCAAGCTGTATCGATCAATCTTCGATATAAGTTATGTATTATCGTCGTTCCTTTAAGGATCATCTTCTCCTGTTTCTCCTTCCCATGTTATTGCATGTAATATACATGCTTCTACTGGGGTTTATCTTGGGGTTTGGTTGGTGATCTCGTACCAAGGCATCCTCAGGTAGATGTAGTTGTCGCAAGAGGAAGATCATGACCCATTTTGTGGGTAAAAAATGCGAGAAACTGTTTGAGGTAGGTGATTCTTTGATTCTTTTTCTTTTATGTGAAACTGTATTGATAGAATGTTTAATCAACCATGATGACAATGGAATTGACATAATAAATATTTTAACCGGATAAATATATTGATATTGATCTTGTGTTATTGCCTCTTGTTTTTCTAGATAGTGTGATATATATGATTAATTTGATTAGATTTTAGTTCATGATGATGATTTCTAAAGAACATAAACTGGATGTAATTGAAAATTGTTGGCTATGGATAAAGAATCATGTAAATGAATATGGATCTTCTTATTTTAATTTGATGTTAATCAAATTGGTACAGTAAGCCAATTTATTTATTTGTCATAGTCTACTAATTAGGTTTCATGAATTTGGAACCTACGAATAATAACTCTGTTAATTCAAGAGGGATTAAAGAACTGATTGTTTGAAAATTCCTTAAAGGGTTCTAAGTTACCCTCTTGATTGTTAAAGGGCCAAGGGACCTATTAATGTGATGTTGTTTCCTGATGCTTTTGATGTGATGTGATCCTGGATGGTTGAGTTGATATGTTGAGGATTTAAGGCTTCGGGTTGTGGTAGAAGATAATGCCTAGAGTGGTGAGATGCATTTGTTTATGCATGTGGGTGTCGGGGAGGACACTAAGGATGATGGAATGAGACAAATGTGATTGTTGGATGCTTGCTGTTTCTTTTGGTTGGTTATCTGCTTTACTTTTCCCCACGGATCAAGGAAGCTTATCTTACTTACACTTCATCTAAAAGAGGCAAAGACACGCACGGTATGACATGTGCTTTATGTTTTTATCTTCTCAAGAAAGGATGTGGCTATTCTCTTGATATAAGCGGCAAAGACTCGATGGGTAGTAGATCTACTCACTGTGTTGAGCCCCCTTGTGTTTTGTAGGATATAATGTTTTCCTAGAATGTGACACCCCGAGATTTTATGAAAAATATTCTTTTCATTTCATTAATGTCTTGTGTTGTATGCTACACCAAGATTACCTTTCTCTATACGCAACACCATATTAGCTTGCAGTATACGCAACACTATTCCTGGATCGTGTTACACACAATTTACTTAATAGTTATTCTACGCAACATTGAGTATATATATATATATATTAAATGTATAAATTAAATATGGTTGGATTATGTAATACGAAACAATGAAGGATTCTTGCACAACACGCAACCCTGACTTGGCTTGCATTACACGCAATCGCGACCTTCCTCGATAGTGTCTGTTGTACGCAATACCAGGTTTTAATAAATAACGATATAATATTATAATATTATTATGAACTAGCCGTTATTAATAGTATTAATTAATTTTGAATCTTATAAAATTATTATTCATCTTGCACATTTTCTAAAACATGGTATAAGAACAAAATAAATTTTTCGGGGAAAAAAAGTATTTTTAAAAAAATGCACTTTTGCCGCCTTTTGATGGCGCACCCACATTCAATCTAGTTTATGACATGTTTATAAGTTCAATTTGACAAAATAAAATTCTTCTTTGGAATCATGAAATAAAAATTTACTTTGGATAAATTTTCATATCATTCTGGTAACTTTCATATTTTGATGAATAGTAAAAACACGCTATATTTTAATTAAAAAAACTTTTTCAATAGAAATAATTAATAGTGATAAATTATTAATTTTAGTGGTTTTAAAGTATATTTAGAATATATTTTTACAATTTAATACAATGTTGGTCATTGGATGTAATTTCACATTTTAATCAGACATAAACAAGTGTCAATCTTTTGATAGTTATTATCTCTTAAGAACACAGTATTTGTTATGACGACGAGAATTAATTTTTAAATTAATTAATGCAACTGATATGTTTTGAATTTGGTAAAATAGAAATCATTTTTGAGTTCATAATATCAAATATAGCTTAGGCCTAATTTTTGGTATTTTTTGGGAAACATTAATTTTTTGATGAATAGTGAAACCACTAAGTGGTAGTTAAAAAAATGAATTTTTCATAAAACGTAATTTTACCACTTCTGTGAGTGGAATCTTAAAAATTAGAGAAACACGGTTGATGTCAGTAAGTAAAATTTTGTTCTATTAGATGAAAATAATTTTTGATGAATAGTAACTTTTTACTTTTTTTTACCACGGTTAAAAGTAAATAGGGTAATTAAGGGTAAAAATGATATTATTATTACCCTAACACATGTCCTAATTATATTGGATAAGTTTAATTCGACCAAAAACAACCTTAGGAATAAAATATGATGATTTAGGCCCACTTGGATTAGATTAGGACATTTATTATTATTTAATTCAAAGAAGAGTTAAAAGAGTTAAAATCAACGATTATTTACTAAAACATTTTTAATATAGGGTTATACATAATATAAATACGATTTTAAATATTCATTATAAAGCTAATATGATTTCCTACATAATGATATTTTATTTATTACTTTTAGACATTATATAATTTAATTTATTTATGACATAATGATGATGCAGTAATTACCATAATAGTGAAAAAATAGAACAATTGATATTATAAATACCCAAATAAGTGTAATTTGAGACTTTTTATGAATTCCAATAATTTTATTGGTTAATATGACATGTTAATATTGATTTAAATAACTTTTTTCTAACTATTCATTCTGTTATGATTTTCACAAAAATAAATTACTAAATAGTGTCAAAATTTACATAAAATATTTTTGAAAACAAATACTATATTATTAATTGTTATTTTATTCCTAAAAATCAATGGTTCAGAAACATGACTTAGATAAGGTTATATATATTAATAATAAACAACTTGGGGTTCTTTTGGATTGTTATAGTAAGTTTAATAACCTTATAGTTTAAGAACACAAGAAGACACGGTAAAAGTAAAATTATTTTACTTAATGTTAAATATAAATGATAAGGTTAAAATAGGAACCTAAACTTGTCTAAATTCTATTGGATGAGAGGATTTAGACCCATCCCTACCTTAGCTTCTAAATAAATCAATTTGGAGCTATTTAAAACCGAATTTGACTTTATAATAATATAATAGTTTTAGTTATTCCAAAGGCGCCCCTCTCCTCCCTTATAAAAGGGCACCTCCTCCCCCTCTTCCTCACACCACTTTGAGCCTTCAAGCTCGGCCACCCCCTGAAAATATCTCCTCTACACTTCCCTAGAAACATCCTAGAGGTTCTGGTCCTCTTCAAAGACCAATTTTAGTGCCCTAAAAATAGGTCTCAAAGAAGCACTTCAAAGAAGAGGTAATGTCCGTTACCGATTCTTTCATCTTTATTTCTTCATCCACTTCTTCTTATTTAGTTGTTTCATAATGAAGTAATAACATCAGTATCAATCACATAATGATATGTTATTATAATTATGAAACAACCCTATTTCACCATCTATCCATCCTACGGAAAAAAAATCACCGCGCGTGCGTACGTACGGAATACCATCTCCACACCGTGGTATAATCTATTTTCCACCACCACCTTTACTTGGATGGGTATAATGGTGTCAATAATGAAATTATATGACTTTTATAAAGTGATATTGATTCTGAAATAGTATACATACACTCCAATAAAATTCCACGATCATAGTAATTATATCATCACTCGTGCGTACGTACGGAATACCGTCTCCACGATGTGATTCGACTCGTTCTACATGATATTCATTTCATAATGATTATATAAATTAATTGAATGAATGAATATGATATATATTACACTAATACCATTATTTAAATGAGGTATCTATAACCTAAAGAGAAGAATAATAATTTATTCGACAAAACACGCATAAGAACAAAAAGTAATAAACACCCGAATAACAAGTTGTAATGAAATATTACTAATAACAAGCAAAGAATATGACCATATATGGTATCATATAATAAGTATGATTCTGTAATAATTAAATAACATTATTTAAATCATTATACAAGAGGTTCAGACTCTTACGAAGCAAATCAAACCTAAGGTAAGGGAAATATCACAATCTCATTTTTATCCGAGATTGTTTATACTTTGAAATTTACTGGGGTGTATTTTATCATCCACATCCATGTTTCCTCAATATGTAATATTATTTCCATCCACCTACAATTTTTTAAATCCTGTTTTACCCTTCGGTGAGTTTTTAGTAAAATATATGAAAGGAATCTTTTGTCGTTTTTCATATGAAGTACTTTTTGACTTTTCCGAAAAAAGTACGAGAAAATGTTTTTTTAACTTATACTGCTTGAATGGATTTTTAAAACATTATTTCCAAAAAGTTTCCTTTACAGGTTTTCATGTTTATTTTTAATAAACTTATTTTAGTTTAGAATTGTATGAAATGTTATGAAAGGAAAAGTGTTTTTGAAGTATAAAGGATATATTCCTCAAGAATGGTGTTCAAGCATTTTATCAAAATTATTTTCCATCTAAGATAATAAATGGTTCTGTTTCTATCCCTACTATTACATTGATTTGATTATGTTGTGATGGAAGTATTTTTATGAATTCCTTTATCTTATGTGTGTTGTTTTATGATGTCATGATGTTTAATATTTCCATTTTTATTACCTGGGTTATGCTATGATGTATGGTTTATGATTTTTTGGCACACATAAGAATGGTATCATTATGAGATGGGTGGGACCTATATCTCCCTCCAATGAATTGGGTAAAGATTTTATATCTAATGAGATAGACATGGCTGGAACGGTAGGTTGTACCGGTTCAGTGAAACAGGACTGAAACGAGGAGTGAACTCGGTTCAGAAAGGGACTTTGTCCACTAATATAGTCTTGGCAATGAGTCTTGACTAACAAGAAATGATTCTCTATGATTATGTGTGTATTCCACAAAGTTTCATGTTTGACGTTATGATTATTGGGATTACATTTCACCACTATGATTTATCCCATGTTATGAAATTATGATCTCTTTTGCAGGTTAAGATTTCCAAAAGATATGTTCTTATGAATTTGACGTGATTGATATTTCTTTTTTTTTACCCTTACTGAGCATTTGAGCTCCCCTTTTATGTTTTCTTTTCCCCAGGATATAAGGAAAGGATTTAGGTTAAAAAAAGAAGATCTTTATGGGAGATGTTGAAGATCTTTCACCACGATTAGAAAATTATATTACGAGTTTCCAAAGACACTAAACTATTACGGTCCTTGTATGTGTGTTTTGTTATGTACTAGGTATTCCGAAAATGTAATGTAATGTCAATGTACGTCAATCTTTGGGACTCTACAGTTGGTATAAAAGGAAACGTTTAGTCAACCTTTAGAAACTAGGATGCGAAAACGTTAGTAAGATCCCTAGAGATATTTCTAAGGTATGTCTAGGGATGTCCCTAAGGATAAGTATACGTATAGGATATAGTCATAGAACTATGGTAACGATATTAGATTAAACCAAAGATGATAGATATTGAAGTTACTCCCCCTTTATTATGATTTTTGCCTCTTACACTATTATTTTTGGGTTTTAGAAAATGGATGGAAACAAGATGATTCACGATAATGGAGGATATGATGGAAAATGGAATGATATTCTTCATGAGAAACCAAATGAAATGGGATTTGGAGGTCCAAACATCATTATTATGTCGAATCAGCAATCTCATAATATGATCAATAATGTAAAATTTGGTAACTTTCCTGACTCGGTTAATAAAAGAAAGATGGAGTTTCATGATGATCATAGAGGAAAGAAAGTTCAATTTCCCTAATGTAAATCATGTGGGAAGAGGAATCGAGGAGAATGTTTCAAAGGAACTGGAATATGCTTTGGGTGTGAAAAAGAAGGACACAAAGCCAGTAAGTGCAAAGGAAAAGGTTCAGTTAAAACCAGGGATGAGGATAATGGTATTTCTACGACATCAACAATGGTTAAATGTTTTAAATTTTGAATGTATGGGAATTATGAAAACCAATGCCCTAAGGGAAAGTCTCAGGAAGATAATCAGTATGGTCGTATGGGTATTATTTATGTTGATGATGATGAAGATACTACAAATGATATGTGAGATGAAAGAATTGTTGAAGCTCAGTCAATGGTTTAAGAATGTAGTGTAATGATTACATGTTTATCATTTGTAATGTTGTATAAGTAATATCATGGTACTATGGAATAAAGAGACATCTAAGGATTGTTACACGGTTGCCTTTCCTTGAGTTTTGAAAGTGTATGATTAATGGTACCATTATCCATGAAAGGTTATTCATATATTTTTTGAATGTAGATGATATGCACATAATGAAGGGATAAGGATAAAATTAAATGTTTGATAGTATTAATGAGCTCATGAATGATATAAGGAGAAGGTTATATCATTGTTTGAGTATATAGAATTTTTGGATTTTGGTATGTGGAAAGAGTTAACTTTTGACAGCATTCATGTTTTCACTAAGGTTTAATGGGTATTCATTTTTCAAGAGAGTACACGATTAAGGTATTCACATGATTGGAATGTGACCAACAAGATATATGGGGGATAAATGATGGTATTCACATGCTTGGTTGATGACATTTCAAGTAATCGTTTTCTTTATTCTATGATCTTGGACCGAAGTATTTTAGACAAGACTAAAGATTTGAATCGATTATGTTGGACATAAGTTAGTATTGTTTAATGATAAAATATGTTTGATATTGTTGATGGGATGTTATAGTAATATAGCTTTAGAAAAAGTACAACCTGCAGGACGAGTTGCAACCCATCACGTCGGACAAGGCTGTGGGAATCGAACCCACAACTGAAGTGCGACTGGCCTTTATCACGTACCACTGGCCTACAGGAAGTCCCTGTTTAGTAGAAACTAGTTTTATAATACTAAGCAGTCTGATATATAAAGTATAAGTCCATTTTAGAAACCATATACGATTAATCTCACTATAGATGGACTTATGTGTTTTTTGATAACTTTTCTAACCTTTTGTTTGAGACAGATAGAATGACCCATCATTCTATCACATGATCTGCTAACACGTCACGAATGACAAATTCAACTTCATTTCTTTAAGAGATGAAGTGGAAATTGTCCAAAGAACGACCAACGGTGAGACTATACCAAAATCATGAATGTATTTATTCTAATTCCAATTTCATCAACTTTAGGGAAATGATCTTGAAAAACAAATTTTTTTTCCTAGTGCTCTTATATCTGATGAATCAGATGGTACCTTAGATCGTCACAAATTTATGGCTTTGTGATTGCTGACTTTTCCATAGCCATGTTCTCTACCACTCTCCATCAGAACATGATGGTTAGATTTCTCTTCCATATCCATATTTTCACCTATGTGGAAACCCAATGACTAGTTTATTTGGGTAACCGTTATGTTTCATACTTTTGTTTTTAAATATTGGTTTTGGTATTCCTTTTTACGATGTGGGTTTCTATTAATGAAACCTTCAAAAAGTAAACCATTTATAACCCCCAACGAATTTTGAGGGCGAAATTCATTTTAAGGGGGGTAGAATGTAACACCCCGAGATTTTATGAAAAATATTCTTTTAATTTCATTAATGTCTTGTGTTGTATGATACACCAAGATTACATTGCGCTATACGCAACACCGTATTAGCTTGCAGTATACGCAACACTATTCTTTGATTGTGTTACACACAATTTTCATAATAGTTATTCTAGGCAAAATTGAGTATATATATATATATATATATATATTCAATGTATAAATGAGATATGGATGGATTATGTTATACGAAACAATGAAGGATTCATGCACAACACGCAACCCTGACTTGGCTTGCATTACACGCAATCACAACCTTCCTCAATAGCGTGTGTTGTATGCCATACCAGGTTTTACTAAACAATGATATATTATTATAATATTATTATGAACTACCCGTTATGAATAGTATTAACTATATTTTGATTCTTATAACATTATTATTCGTCTTTCACATTTTCTAAAACATGGTATAAGAACAAAATAATTTTTTTGGGTAAAATAAGTATTTTTAAAAAAATGCAGTTTTGCCGCCTTTTGATGGCGCACCCACTTTAAATCTAGTTTTTCACATGTTTATAAGTTCAATTTGACAAAATAAAATTCTTCTTTGGAATAATGAAATAAAAATTTACTTTGGATAAATTTTCATATCATTCTGGTAACTTTCATATTTTGATTAATAGTAAAAACACGGTATATTTTAATTAAAAACAACTTTTTCAATCGAAATAATTAATAGTGATAAATTATTAATTTGAGTGGTATTAAATTATATTTAGAATATATTTTTACAATTTAATACAATTTTGGTCATTGGATGTAATGTCACATTTAAACTAGACATAAACAAGTGTCAATCTTTTGACAGTTATTATCTCTTAAGAACACGCTATTTGTTTTGAGGACGGGAATAAATTTTTAAATTAATTAATGCAACTGATAGGTTTTGAATTTGGTAAAATAGACATCATTTTTGAGTTCATAATATCAAATATATATTAGGCCAATTTTTGTGTATTTTTCTGGAAACTTTCATTTTTTTGATGAATAGTGAAACCACTATGTGGTAGTTAAAAAAATTAATTTTTCATAAAACTTAATTTTACCACTTATGTGAGTGGAATTTTAAAAATCTGAGAGACACGGTTGATGTGAGTAAGTAAAATGTGGTTCAATGAGATGAAAATAATTTTTGGTGAATAGTAACTTTTTACTTTTTTTTACCACAGTTAAAAGTAAATAGGGTAATTAAGTGTAAAAATGATATTATTATTACCCTAAAACATGTCCTAATTCTATTGGATAAGTGTAATTCGACCAGAAACAACCTTAGGAATAAAATATTACCATTTAGGCCCACTTGGATTAGATTAGAACATTTATTATTATTTAATTCAAAGAAGAGTTAAAAGAGTTAAAATCAATGTTTATTTATTAAAACATTTTTAATATAGATTTATACATTATATAAATATGATTGTAAATATTCATTAAAAATCTAATAAGTTTTCCTATATAATGATATTTTATTTATAATTTTTAGACATTAAATAATTTAATTTATTTATGACACAATGATGATGCAGTAATTACCATAATAGTGAAAAAATAGAATAATTGATATTATAAATACCCAAATAATTGTAATTTGAGACTTTTAATGAATTACACTAATTTTATAGGTTAATATGACATGTTAATATTGATTTAATTAAATTTTTTAGAACTAATAATTCTGTTATGATTTTAACAAAAATCAATTACTAAATAGTGTCAAAATTGACATTAAATAGTTTTTAAAACAAATATGATATTATTAATTGTTATTTTATTCCTAAAAATCTAAGGTTCGGCCAAATGACTTTGATATGATTATATATATTAATAATAAAAATCTTGGGGTTCGTTTGGATTGTTATAGTATGTTTATTAACCTTATAGTATAAGAACACAAGAAGACACGGTAAAGGTAAAATTATTTTACTTAATGTTAAATCTCAAAGAAGAACTTCAAAGAAGAGGTAATGTCTGTTACCGATTGTTTCATCTTTATTTCTTCTTCCAGTTCTTCTTCTTTAGTTGTTTAAATATGATGTAATAACATAATTATCACTCACATACTGATATGTTATTATAAGTATGAAACAACCCTATTTCACCATCTATCCATCGTACGAAAAATGAAATCACCGCGCGTGCGTACGTACGGAATATCGTCTCCACGCCGTGGTGTAATCTATTTTCCACCACCACCATTACGTGGATGGTTATAATGGTGTAAATAATGACTATATAGGACTATTATAAATTGATATTGATTCTGAAATAGTATACATACACTCCAATACAATTCCACGATCATAGGAACGATATCATCACTCGTGCGTACGTATGGAATACCGTCTCCACAATGTGATTCGACTCGTTCTACATGATCTTCATTTCATAATGATTATATAAATTAATTTAATGAATTAATATGATATATATTACACTAATACCATTCTGCAAATGAGGTATTTATAACCTAAAGAGAAGAATAAGAATTTATTCAACAGAACACGCATAAGAACAAAAAGTATTAAACACCCGAATAACAAGTATTAATGAAATATTACTAATAAGAAGCAAATAATATGACCATATATGATATCATAAAAATAAGTATGATTCAGGAATAAGTCAATAACATTATTTAAATCATTATACAAAAGTTTCGGACACTTACGAAGCAAATCAGACCTAAGGTAAGGGAAATATCCCAATCTCATTTTTATCCGAGATTGTTTATACTTTGAAATTTACTGGGGTTTATTTTATCATCCACATCAATGATTCCTCAATATGTAATATTATTTCCATCCACCTACACTTGTTTAAATCCAATTTTACCCTTCAGTGAGTTTTTAGTAAATGATATGAATGGAATCTTTTGTCGTTTTTCATACGAGGTACTTTTTGAATTTTCCGACAAAAGTACGAGAAGAATGTTTTTTTTAACTTATACGGCATGACTGGATTTTTAAAAAATTATTTCCAAGATGCTTCCTTTACAAGTTATCAAGTTTATTTTTAATCAACTTCTTTTAGTTTAGAATTGTATGACATGTTAAGAAAGGAAAAGTGTTTTTGAAGTAGAAATGATATTTTCCTCAAGAATGGAGTTCAAGCGTTTTATCAAAATTATTTTCCATCTAAGATAATAAAGGGTTCTATTTATATCCCTGTTATTACATTGATTTGATTATGTTGTGATGGAATTATTTTTATGAAAATATTTTTCTTATATGAATTGTTTTATGATGTCACGATGTTTAAGTTTCTCATTTTTATTACACGGGTTATGCTATGATGTATGGTTTAAGATTTTGTGGCACACATAAGAATGGTTTCATTATGAGATGGGTGGGACCTATATCTCTCTCCAATGCATTGGTTAAATATTTTATATCTCATGAGATAGACATGGATGGAACGGTAGGTTATACCGGTTCAGTGAAACAGGACTGAAACGAGGAGTGAACTCGGTTCAGAAAGGTACTTTGTCCACTAAGATAGTCTTGGCAATGAGTCTTGACTAATAAGAAATGATTCTCTATGATTATGTGTGTATTCCAAAAAGATTCATGTTTTATGTTATGATTATTGGGATTACATTTCACTACTATGATTTATCCCATGTTATGAAATTATGATCTCTTTTGAAGGTTAAGATTTCCAAAAGATTTGTTCTTATTAATATGACGTGATTGATATATCTTTTGTTTACCCTTACTGAGCATTTGAGCTCACCCTTTTATTTTTTCTTTTCCCCAGGACATAAATAAAGGATTTATGTTTAAAGAAAGAAGATCTTTACGGGATATGTTGAAGATCATTCACCATGATTAGAAGATTATATTCCGAGTTTCCAAAGAAATTAAACTATTACGATCATTGTGTGTGTGTTTTTGTTATGTACTAAGTATTCCGCAAAAGTAATGTAATGTCAATGTACGTCAAGCTTCAGGTCTCTACATAGAATTCCTTGGAATGTGGGAAAATATTTATATAATTAATAATTTTATAAATGGTGTTAACCCACGGGGATGGATATGCTGGAACATAATGATGACGTTGTAATTTATTAAAGGAACATTTGACTTTGGGTGTAATTATAATGAAATTTAATGTGGATTTTTTCATGGTTAATGTTTAAAGAATTAATTATCATAATGTGAAACTGAAGAAAAGGGAATGAAGTTATATAATAATTCTCTTTAAATGGTTGTATGCTTATAGGATACATATTCTAACAAGTAGCAGCCCGGAGTCTGAGAGACGTTAGCAGTAGTTGTGTCTAAGACTAGGTTATGCTTGAAGTGTGGTTTTGATATATAATATATCTTGTAATATTTGTGTTTCTACACACTACTCCACCCAGTCAGTAATGGAAACTGACAACCCGGAGATTTTGACCCCTAGGGTGTTTTCCCCAACATTCTAGTGGGATGATGGATGGCTGACTACCCCCTTTGGCCCCGCTCTCTTCTCTTGGAAGTTACTTTTACTGGTAGGCACAACGGTAACATTTCCCCATATATGTGTGAATAGGGTTGTAAGGGCTTGTGGTTATTCACACACATATATTCTGGATATAGTATCCTTTTGACTACTATAGGTGTAACGTGTATGGGCTGTGATGGCTTGACGATTCTTAATCGGTGTATGGGCTATAATGGCTTGAGGTATAATACATGAAGTATGATACACATTATGCAGGCTGTGGTGGCTCCTAGAAACTACCTGTTTACATTGATTACGTGGACATAGTGGTTTCATTGTATGAAGTGCACATTGTGGTGCTTCGCCCAGGTGTCTGTGGGCATGTCTTTTTGGAGAGAGAAGCCCTAGATGTGCGACATTGGGGAAAAGCAGCAAACCAGTGGGGAAGTTATAGTGGGGTACCCTTGATATTATTTATTATTTGATATATTCTTGTCTGATTTACTTGGTGAGAGAATCCATGGTGAGATAGGTAACATAGTATACCTATTTAGATGATGAGTTAGTTTCACTTGTTGTTCACTATTCATAGCATGATTTCTTTACTTTTTCACGAGAGGCTTCGGGGAGGATCCTACTGAGTATACTGTTATACTCACCCTATGTATATATAACCTTTTTTATAGGTCACTTTGAGTAGGTTAGAGATCAAGCTGGTTTTTACTAGCTTGGGGTTGCAGGAGCTATTCAGGCTTGTGGGTTCTCTTTTTTACTATCTTTTGGTTACTTTCACTTTTTGCCTTCCAATTGTAATACTTTTGTAGGAAATTTCATATATGAACATGGGATTCATTTATATTCTAGTTCTGAGTTGGAGTTGATTGGCATCTATCTTATCTATCTCTTCCTCATGTGTTCTCTTAGAGGGTAATGCCTCCCATTTTTGTGTTTACTATACCCTTGGTGCTAGTTGCCAACCCGTGGCCTACTGGAGGCGGGAATCGGGGGTCATTATCTCCCTTCTCCCATTGCTGACCTAGGAGGGGTTCACTTTGTGGGGAGGGGGTCATGATAGAGTGGTATCAATGGGGGGTTGAGGGATAGAATGGAGTTTGGAGTTAGGCACTGGTGATGTTGCATGGGATGGTAGGGAAACAATGTCATTCATGTTTAGCAAGTGAGGTAAACACTAGAGACTGGCTGATACATAGGCATTTAGGGCCCCCTATGATCTGATGTATATACCTTTATGTTTTCAATGGCTGTGAAATATGGTGACGAAAGTTTCAGTGTAGAGACCTAGGAAAGGATCATGCATCATTCTTCTTTGTGCCTATGATTGAATGGCTAGAACATGGGATAGGTAAAACTAAAATGAATAAATGAAAATTGATAAATAATTAATGTTGAATCTTCCATATTCCATGTTTAAGAGCACTAATGGTATTTTATTTTAGAGGAATGGCTCCAGGTTGACGTGCTCTCCAGGTTTGCACAGAAAATGTTTAGCAAGCTATTCCAGCTGATCTTCACAGGGTAGAGGTTGATGACTACGACACATGGAGGAAAAATCTCCAAGAGTTTTAGTGCCAGATTCAGCATAAGTACAAGGGCTCCATTTTAGATTTAGTAACAGAATATGGGTTAGAGGAGGTCGAGATCATCAATAGTTCAATTCGTGCTCTGAAGGATCACTGGGGGTCCGTTATTGTGATGGTGATAAGTGGAGCAACGAGGCAATGGTGGTTCTTCATTCCATGGGAATCATGAGGAGTCAGCGATCTCATGGGAGGAGTTCCGTGACATGTTTAGAGTCATGTTTCATTCTTCGACTGCAAAGGCGTCCAGTTTCCAAAAGCATCATACCCTTCGACAGGGGATATCTATTGTTCAAGAGTTTGGAATCCTTTTCAATAATCTTTTACGATATGCTTCGTACCTATTACCAGATGAGGAGGCTAGGGCGAGGCATTTCAAGGAAGCTTTGTGTCCAGAGATCCAGCGCTAGGTCACCCCATTAATATTGAAGACATATCTTAAGCTACTGGTTTGGGAATAGGTTGTCAAGATGACATTGGCTTGGACTGGATCATCACGAGAGGGGAATCAGTATGATTCCTCATAAAGAAGAACTGTGGTCTGAGGTTCTCGATTTTCAAGGCAGAAGAGTTTCCATTCAGCTGGGGTTAGGTCCCAGCCCTTCACATCTCATTTCACCCGAGGCATCAACTCTCAGGCTTATTCCAGGGATCAGGAGCTTGTTTTTCTTATGGTGGCCAAGGCCATCAGTTGCGGTAGTTCCCAACCTTTCATAACGGCCATCATGTACCGGGTGCTACGCTCCAGGTTCCTCCATTGATGCAGTTCTAGTCAAGGCGGCAGTAGCCAGTTTCACCAACTTTAGATCACCAGAGGGTAGATGGGACATGAATAGGTTAACCCCATGACGCTCCCCGTCCTCAGAGAGCAGAGCGCGACCATGGTGGTGGTAGTCATCATGGTCAGAGAGGGTGTGGAGGAGGACATGGCCGGCTTTATTCTCTAGCATTTCCAGCTCCGGGTGATCCAGACGTCATTCAAGGTACCCTTTTCTTGTTCTCTAACACCGTGTATGCCTTGTTTGATTCAGGAGCAACAAACTCCTTCATATCACCTACCATTGTCTATACTTTGGGACTTGAGGTAGAGAGGCTTCCAGTGACCTTGGTGTTGACAACGCTAGTTGGTGGTTGAGATGACATGTTTGAAGTATGTAGAGATTGTGAGCTAGTGTTGGGGAAATACCACTCTTGAAGAGATTTTCTATGTTTACGAATAAAACCATATTATTTCTTCCTAGGCATAGATTTGTTTGATTCGGTGCAGGATATAGTGGACTGCTTCAGGAAGAAGGTCATTTTCATTTGTGCGGATGGAGAGAATGTGGTGTTTGAGGGTGAGCGAGACCCTCAGATGGGTCATATGCACATTCCACACTTATCAGAAATGATGGCTGAGATGATGTTGAGTTCATCAGAGGATTAGCAGTTGGTGTTTGCAGGGGTCGTAGAGGAGTTCCCTGATGTCCTTCTAAAAGAGGTTTTAGCATTACCACCTCGACGAGAGATCACGTTTGGGATTGAGCTACAACCAGGAGCATCTCTTTTCTCTATGTCTCCATATAGGATGACCCCTTATGAGTTACGAGAGCTACATATACAGCTTGATGGTCTGTTAGAGTGCAGTTTTTTCGGCCAAGTGTGTCACCGTGGGGTGCACCCATTTTGTTTGTGAAGATGGTTGACAATAGTTTGTGTTTGTGTGTCGATTATCGTCACTTGAACAAAGTGACAATAATGAATCTCTATCATCTTCCACAGATTGACGACTTATTCGATCAACTGGAGGGTGCATGTTGGTTATCAAAAAATTACATTCGGTCATGATATCATTAGATACATGTGAAGGATGAGGATATCCCGAAGACGGCTTTGCATTGTCATCATGGGCATTATGAGTTCGTTGTAATGCCATTTGGTGTGACGAATGCTCTAGCTGTATTCCTAGGACTGATGAATGCTGTTTTTCATGAGTTCCTGGACAAGTTCGTGGTATATTTCATCGACGAATTCCATGTGTACTCCACATTTTATGAGGATCATGCACAACATCTACAAGACATTTTGAGGGTTCTTCGTCAACACCATCTATTTGGAAAGATGTCGATGTGTGTGTTTTGGGATCGAGAAGCCCATTTCTTGGGGAATGTTGTGTCCCAACAGGGAGTAGTTGTGGATCAACCGAAGATAGAAGTAGTTGTTTCTTGGGCATCCCCTAAGACAGTTTCATAGGAGCGAAGTTTCCTTGGTCTCACAGGCTACTACAAGAGGTTCGTAGCCAATTTCTGACGAGTTGCGACTCCTATAACAGCTTTGATCAGGATGGATAAAGCATTCATATGGACTGATTAGTGTCCATAATCGTTCGAGTACCTATAGGAGAAGTTATTAAGTGCTCCAGTCCTTTGTCTTCCAGCTGAGGGGGTTCAGTTTTATGTGTGCATTGATGCTTTACATCTGGTGCAAGGCTGTGTTCTCATGAAACAGAGGTCATTTGTTTCTTATGGGTCTCAGAAGTTGCATCCCCATGTACGCAACTATGCCACCCATGATCTTGAGTTGGAAGCCATGGTGTTTGATCTGAATATGTGGAGACATTACATCATTGGTGAGTGCTTTGTGTTTTTCATTGATCATACGAGTTTGAGGTATGTTTTCTCCCAGCGTGACATGAACTTACGACACTGTCAGTGGATAGAGTTCTTGTAGGATTACGACTTCAAAATATCATATACACCTGGAAAGGGGAAAGATATAGCTGATGCACGGATTCAAAAGCACGTAATGATGATGTCCATGAATCTAGTGATTCCAAGAGAGTAATGGATGAACTGTCAACATTACATCTTGATATGGGAGAAGTTGGGTGTAGATATTGTCTTTTTCAGATGATGGTACATTCATCCCTGATGTAGAAGGTGGAAGAGTCCCATTTGGGAAATCTAGAGGTGGAGGTCTGGGGAGACCAAGTATTTTGGGGTGAGGCCCTTGATGGTTGGTCGGAAGATGAACAACATCGACTGTTTTATCATGGAAGGATTTTTGTTCCCTTGACGAGTCATGATAAGGTTCTTAGAGAGTTCCATAGTTCGTGTTTAGCAGTACATCATGGCATGAAAAAGATGTACAGATCCTAGAGGAGTTAGTTTTGGTGGCCTGGGATGAAGTGTACGGTTGTGGAGTTTGTGTCTTGATGTTTAGTCTTCCCGAAGGTGAAGGTCGAACACCGTTTTCCTGGTGGTCTTCTCCAGACATTAGAGATTCCTCAGTGGATGTGGGAGGATATCTCAATGGACATTGTTACTGGTTTACCCCGAGATTTGGGGGGACATGATGCTATTTTGTTGGTAGTGGATCGTTTAACAAAATCGGCCCAGTTCATAGCAATCAAGGAGTCGATCTCAGTGGAAGTTTTGTCGAGGAAGTATCTGGATGAGGTGGTGATACTTCATGGAGTCAACAAGACGATCATTTATGATAAAGATCCTCATTTTACCTCTAGGTTGTGGAGAGGTCTCCAACATGCTTTCGGTTCACAACTATGCCTTAGAACAACTTTTCATCCTCCAACGGATGGTCAAACAGAGTGAACCATCCAGACTCTTGAAGACATGTTACACTCATGTGTTCTTGATTTGGGAGGTTCATGGATGATGCAATTACCCATTGTGTATTTCGCTTAAAATAACAGTTTTTACTCTACCATCGGTATGGCGCCATTTGAAGCCTTGTATGGCCATCATTTTCGTTCTTCATTGTGATGGACTGGGGTTGGGGAGTCAGCGGTTCTCTGTCCGGAACTAGTGCAGAATACAACAGAGATGGTCTAGGTGATTCATGAGAGGAGGAAGACACAACAAGATCATCAGAAATCATATGTTGTTCAATGGAGGAGATCCTTGGAGTTCAAAGATGTGGATAATGTGTTTTTGAAGGAGACTCCACATCGTGGGCTGCAAAGGTTTGGTTGGGGAAGTAAGCTTTACCCGCGGTTTGTTGGGCCTTTCTAGGTGTTAGCTAATGTTGGAGCTGTGGCCTATAGAGTAGCACTTCCCACATAGATGAGTTGGTTACATGATGTTTTCCATGTTTCACGGCTCTGTTGTTATCTAAATGACGACTCCCATATCATCGATTGGCAGTAGATTGATGTTGATGATGTTGCAACCTTCAAGGAGCGACCTGTGGAGATCCAAGACAACAAGGAGAAGGTGTTGTGTGTGCATTATATACTTTTAGTTCCTGTCATGTGGCAACACGGTCGAATTGAGGAGATTTCCTGGGAACGTGAGTCACAAATATGTGCATAGTACCTAGAGTTGTTTGATGTTTAACTCCATTAATGTAACTATGTTCCCTTTGTGGTTAGACCTCTCATGTTTTATTTATGAATTTTCTTTTATTAATTTTGTGGCTTCCTCTCTTTTAAGAGGTATCATGATGGGTAATTGTTCGGGCCCCATTTCTTTTAGTTGGATTTGATTTCTCGAGGACAAGAATATTTTGAGAGGTATCTGATGTAATTTCCCAGACCTCTCTGGTCCATTACATTGTGAAAATGTGGGGTTGGTGGTGTTCCGGGTGGTCAAGGAGACTTATCCACCACACATTGCGAAATTTCTAGTTCTGTAAATAGTGTTTCCAGTTTTATGAATTGTTCTACCGGTAGGTGTAAAGTAATGGTAGGTGTACGGTAATGTTAGGTGTATAGTGTTTCGAAGATCAGTTTCAAAGATCAGTTTCACAGATCAGTTTCAAAGATCGGTTTCATAGATCAGTTTCACAGATCGGTTTCAGAGATCGATTTCACAGATCGGTTTCACAGATCGATTTCACAGATAGGTTTCACAGATCGGACTCACAGATCGGTTTCACAGATCAGTTTCACAGATCGGTTTCAAAGATAGGTTTCAGAGATCAGTTTCCGATATCAGTTTCACCGATCAGTTTCATAGATCAGTTTCACAGATCGGTTTCATAGAACTGTTTAACAGATCGGTTTCACAGATCTCTTTCAGATATCAATTTCACAGATCGGTTTCAAAGATCATTAGGTGTAGAGTATTTGTAGTTGAATAGTGTTGCTATCTTCCTACAGTTTTCCCCTTTGATGTTTTCTTTGACGTAAATTACATTTAATGCATTATTTTAAGGACTCTTAACACCGATTCAAAGTCCATAAATCCCATATTTATTATTCCTAAGGCCCGAGATGTTTTATCTTGGTCAAAACATGGGGGTTAATGAAATCCACTTTTAATAGGGAATTAAGCGTATCTTAAACAGTCACCCCATTAAATCATCAAAAGGGACGAGATGTCATCCTTCATTTTTCTTCCTCCTTATTCCCAGCTATGAGATGCTAGAACCTTTAAATCCTTCCCGTAGGAGTTTCACAATTAAACATTAATCCACGGATTGGTTCCGCTCTGTTTTGATGCAACCAAGCAGTATTGATCAATCTTCGATATAAGGTATGTTTTATCATTGTTCCTTTGGGGATAATATTTTCCTGTTTCTCCTTCACAAGTTATAGCATGTAGTATACATTCATCTAATGGGATTTATCATGGGGTTTGGTTGGTGCTGTCGTACCATGGTATATATAGGTGGATGCAGTTGTCACGAGAGGAGGATCATGACCCGTTGTATGGATAAAAAACATGAGAGACTATTTGAGTTAGGGGTTTCATTGCTTCTCTTTTCATTTACATGAAACTGTATTGATATCATGTTTAATCCCACAGGATGACAGTGGAATTTACATAATAAATATTTTAACTGGTTATATAAATGGATATTGATCTTATGTTATTGCCTCTTGTTTTGCTAGATAGTGTGATATCTATGATTTCATTGATTAGCTATTCATTCAGGATGATAATTTGTAAAGAACATAAACCAGAAGTAATTGAAAATTTTTGGGTATGGATAAAGAAGAATGTAAATGAATCTAGTTCTTCTTGTTTTAATTTGAAGTTAATAAAATTGGTGCGGTAAGAATGTTTATTTAATTTTGATAGCTCAATGATTAGGTTTCCATAATTTGGAACATATGAATAATAAATCTGTTAATTCAATAGGGATTAAAGAACTGATTGTTTGAAAATAACTTAAAGGGTTATGAGGTACCATCTTTATTGTTAAAAGGATAAGATACCTATTGATGTCATATTGTTTTCCTTCTTCTTGTGCTGTGATGTAATCCTGGATGGTTGTGGTGGTATGTGGAGGCATGAATGCATTCGTTTGTGGTAGCAGATGATGCCTATAGTGGTGAGATTCATCGGTTTATACATGTGGGTGTCGAGGAGGATACTAGGGATGATGGAATGGGATAGATGTGATTGTTGGATGCTTGCTGTTTCTTATAGTGGTTTATCTACATTAATTTTACACTCTGGTCAAGGAGACTGGTCTTACATACCGATATTCTGAAAGAGGCAAGGACACATGTGATATACCATGTTCTTTCCATGTTTAGCTTTTCAAGGATGGATGGGTTTATGCTCTTTCTATAATAATAAAAGACTCGATGGGTAGTACATCTACTCACCGAGTTGAGCCCCCTTCTATTTAGTAGCATATAATTTTTTCTAGAATTCATGGGAATGTCAGAATGTATTTATATAATTAATAATTGAATAAATGGTGTTAACCCATGGGGATGGAGATACTGGAACATAATGATGAGGATTTAGTATTTTGAAGGAACAGTTGCCTTTGGGTGTAATGATAATGAAATTTAATGTGGAATTGTTCATGGTTAATGTTTAAAACATTAAATAACATATTGTGAAACAGATAAAAAGGGAATAAAGTAATATAATAAAGCTCATTAATTGGTTTTATGCTTATAGGATACCTAGTCTTAGAAGTAGAATCCTGGAGTCTGAGAGACGTTAGCTGTAGTTGTGTCTAAGACTAGATGATGACCATATTGTGGTTGTGAGATATAATATATCCAGTAATTTTAGGGTTTCTATAGACTAATCCACCCAGTCAATAAAGGAAATTGACACCCCAGGGATTCTGAGCACTGTTGGGGTGTTTTCCAAAACATTCTGGTGGGCGGATGGATGGCTAACTACCCCCTTTGACCCTGCTCTCTTCTATTGGTAGTTACTTGTTCTAGTAGGCACAACAATTAGTTTTCCCCATATATGTGTGTAGAGGGATGTAATGGCTTGTGATTATTCATAGACATGTATTCTGGATAGAATATCCTTTGGAATACTATATGTGTAACGTGTACGGGCTCTGATGGCTGGACGATTCTTACTCGGTGTATGGGTTGTAATGGACTAAGGTATAAACCCGATGTATAATACACATTATATGGGATGTAGTGGCTCCAAGAAACTACTTGGTAACTTTTATTATGTGGAAGTGGTTGTTTTGTTTCATGAGGTGCACGTTGTGGTGCTTCTCCCAGGTGGCTGTGGGAAAGACTTTTTTGAGAGAGATTCTCAAGATGTGCGAAGTTGGGGAAAAACGGTAAACCAGTGGGGAAGTAGTAGTGGGGTACCCGTGATATTTTTATTATTTGATATATTATTGTATGTGTTACTTGGTGAGTGTAGCCATGTTGAGTTTGGGAACATATTATACCTATTTGGCGACGAGTTAGTTTCAATTGTTGTTCATTGTGCATAGCATGAATTCTTACTTTTTCATGAGAGGCTTCGGGGAGGATACTACTGAGTATACTATTATACCCACCCTATGTATATATAAATTATTTTTTCAGGTCACTTGGAGCAGGTTGGAGATCAAGCAATTTTCTACTATAATGGGGTTGCAGGAGCAGTTCCGTCTTGTGGTGGCTGTTGTTTTTACTTTATTTTGGGAACTTGTAGTTTTTCCCTTCTAGTTGTACTAATTTTGAATGAAATTTCATATATGAACTTGGGTTTCATTTATATTCTAGTTATGAGTTGGAGTTGATTGGTGTCTATCTTATCTCTCTCTTCCGCATGTTTTCTCTTAGAGGGTAGTTCCTCCCATTTGTTGGTTTTCTATACCCTTGGTGTTAGTCGCCAACCTAGGGCCTACTCAAGGTGGGACTCGGGGGTCATTATCCCCCTTATCAAATTGCAGACCCTGGTGGGGTACACATTGTGGGGTGGGGGTTGTGACAAATCGTATGATGTGCAAAATATCGCCTTTATGAGGAATATTTTTTTTGTTTTCAATAGGGATTTTAATTATGTATCCCAAAAATATTAAATTTTTTCAATATCCTAGATATATAAAAATTATTTCATCATTATTCTTTTATAATTATACTATGTCAAAAGAAACAATCCATCTTCCATACTCTTTAATCATGATAAATCGTGTATTAGAAGTGGATAGTTTAAGAACATCGTTGAATAGTTCTATAAAATTATATCACGGATGGCTAAGAAATCATTATTTATGGTCAAATATGATATAAATAAATTAATATTTTTTTTTTATTTATTGGTTAAATCAATAATGAACTAATTAATGAATAAAAAACCATTCTTAATATGGAAATCATTAAAAAATATTTATTTTTTCTTTCATATTCATGGATAATGACTAATGTACTAATGAAATGGAATATAAAAATAAATAATTACTATATTACATCCAGTATATTTAATGTAATTAAATTTTAATGAATATATTTTGATGAATAACAAACACTAACACTAATAATATGAAACTATTATAAATGCAGAAAATTATAAACACCAGTTGTGGGGAAATAGGAAAAAAAACTAATATACATTTTGATATTGATTATAAATGAAAATTATAAATAGTTTTTGGTAAAAAGATGGATATTAAAATGTATATTCGGATAGTTATGTTTTTTAATATATGATAGAGAGAATATGAATAAGTAGAGTTAAAATATTAGTGTTTCAATGTCTCTAATTTTGATCCCATGAGATATGTTTATTCCAAACACCATGTTTCATTTTAGATATTTTTAATATTACCCAATTATAATTTTATATCATTATTTCATTATATTTAATTATGTAAGATTTTCATTTCAATTTTAATTCCCTATAAGTCTTCTGATTCAAAAGATAAAATGTCTTGAAGGCTTTTTTGAATCAACTTTTATACATTGAGTGATGTTTTAATGTTCTCAAAAAAATTATTATTTATAAGGTCTATACATTACCAAATAATTTATTTTGAAATTATTCAATATTTATTCCTTGGTATATATATAGCTACATTATTTTCAATATTCCAATGAATTATCATTAGAACATTACTAAATCCACAATTGGTTTTTTCATGACTAATTTCACTTTCTCTGGTCATAATCACTCATCTATATAAATTTTCTTTTATTTTTGATCTTTTATAACATATGATTATTTTATATTGTATTCAGACAATTGTTTTTGGGAAATCACAATTCACACTAATTATTCTTCCTCAATGGTATTATTTATACCTTAAAAAGCATTTTTTAAGATATATTTTAATAGATTATCCTTCCATTACAATATTTTTTTAATCCCCACTAGTTTTCCTTTTGACCTTGTGGAAATAACCTTTTTATATATAATTATCCTTATATTCCAAATATTTAATTTTTAATAAATTCATTCTTAATCATTACTAATGATGTGGTATTTTAATATTGCTATTTAAAAAAGTCAATGAAGAGGTTTTCTATCTATTCCTACTAAAACTTTTGATCATCCAATACAAATTATATTTTTGAAACATTTATGTTTTCTTGAGGTTTCATTATAAAGAATTATTTTAAATGTAAATGTTTTATAATTATTTTTATTTCACATAAATTGAAACATTATGTCATTTTGATGTCTCCATTAATAAATTCTATTTTACGAGTAAAAATTGGTCAATGTATATTCAGATCTTCTTTTTTAGACATCTATGTATTTACAAGGATCTTATCATAAACACAATTTATAATAATGGAATTTAATTTTATCTCTATTTCATCCTCTATGAATTATGATATCCATAGGGTACATTGTAACTCAAATACAGTTATTTGTGTTTTATGTTTTGTTTTTGAAATTCAAATTTCCATAATGTTCCATTTTAAATTATTTTCTCAATTATAATTTTTGATAAAAATATTTAGGAATATCATTAATTTTCATAAAGGTTTTGTTTTAATTATTATTAAAAAGGTGAATTTTAGAGAGTAGACTCATTAATATGATTTTTAAAATGATTAATTCAAATTTATTTCAATAATATTATTTTGTGATTTTTATTCATTATCTTCAATATTATCGAAATCTATTGGATTTATATATTGGGATTTATCCTATAATATTATTTTATTTAGGGATTATTATAGGCATTTATGTATTTGGAATAAACACATTTAATTCATGATACCACTATGAGGTTTTAGGAATCCCAAATTATTTCCTTGGGTGCCTTACGAAAAATTAATTATTTATATTTAAATGTTCTATGAAACACATTTTTTTAATTTTTCATTCTATTAATATTTATAAATGTCATATGAACTATTTTATTTGTATGGGTCATTTTATAATATGGTAGTTGTTTTTTTGTGGCACAGAAATATATAAGTTACGTGATGGGTGGGACCTATATATCACTTCGACACATAGGGGAGAAGAATATATCTATTGAGATAGAAATGGTATGTGAATGGTATAGAAATTAAATAATTTCACAAAAAGGGTGAGTTTGATGACATTTAACTATACTCATATATTTTGTGTGGACAAGTTTGTGGGAATCAATTTTTAAGATGATAATATATACTATGTTCATTATTGTTCATTATATTCATGTTTGTATCATGTTGTTTCATTCATTCATGATTATTCCCAATTTTAAGGTACTCTATACAATTATTTCATGATTGCTTTTATAAAATAATTGAGATGTTGTTTTGATCAATTCCATATCTATTATTATTTTTTGATGATATTTTTTGATATTATATTACTGTAACATGTTTTATGATTATCATATATGATCTTAATAACATCTGATAATGATATTTTTGTCTCCCTCAAGATATCCTTCATGTTATGATATGTTTTTTTCTTATTGAGTATCTGATCTCAACACATTCTTAGGTTACCAATACATATGTTATGAAAATGATTATATCATGTGATATATGTATAAAGGGTATAATGATGAATTATTATAGGGATTGTTTCATAATTGTCATCAAATAAGATGTTTTTCTAACTATTTTACATGAATCCATATCTCTGAGTCTTGGATTGTTTTAATGTTGTGAGATTTTTATTTAAATCATAGTATTAATGTATTATTCACATAAGTTATATCAATGGTCACTTAAGGGTTTCCCTTTATCCAATTATTATAGTTTCTGTTGCAGTGTTTATTTTTTTCTCTTACCTTTGTGAATCATTATTTCTTGTTTTAATGTGAATCATACCCATATAAAGTGTTTAAAATATAAAAAGGTTTGTAGTGACTTATGTTACATTTGTTTAATAAACTGTGACTGTTTACATGTTTTTAATAGAATTTGTAATCATTTCCTATAATGTTATATAATTATTTTTATGGTTTATATATGATATAAATTTTATTATATTTTTATCAATTAATATAAGAAGTAAATTTGATTTAAAATATATGGTTTTCATTTAGAAATGAGTTTTGTGGGCTATATGTTTGATTAAATACCCCTTTAAATATCAAATGGATGTAAATGTTGAAATAGTAACCTTATAAAAGGGGTATACCATAATGTAATCAGAATTACTTATGTAATAGGATGGGGATCAACATATATAGTCATAAATCACCATACATTGCATTTTATTAATGTTAAAATTCTAACTATACATATTTATGATATATATATTGTGCCAATTTTTCAAAAGATCCATTTATGTTGGTCAGTGATTCAACTCTCCATAATGGATTGAGTGTGGTTATTTATGATGAATAGACCACCAAAATTTAGTGAGAATCATGGAAATCCCATGAATATAGATACATTAGGTATTCACTATGGCTCTTGAATTAAAATCTATTGTGAGTTTGAGTCTCCATTCTTTATATATATAATTATTAAATCATATTCTAGATCATTTCCATTTAATTATTAAAATCAAATTTTCAATTTTCATACTTTTCAAACTGAAAATTTTGGATTTATCTAACAATGGATTATTGTGAGTTTTTTTGGGATCTTATGAATAATTTTGTAATAAAACCCAATATTCACAAAATGGGTGTATATAATGATTATTTGGATAGATAAATTTAATGTTAAATAACCTTTTATAAGTGATTAGTTTTTTTTATAGTTGGGCATGAGGTTGGTGGTAGTGATATGGTTTGTTGATTACCCCTATCAGAGGCAGATGAGTTCTGTTTTTATATTAATTTTCGTTCATGTTGTTGTAGCATAATATTATATATCCTATTTATCTTCTGAATACATCTTTATTTTATATGTAAATTCTTGATCCTTCATTGAATATGTCATAGTTTTGAAGAATATTTATGTGGTTACATACGGATTCTATTATTTCCTTAGATATTTTATTTATGTTATGAAAATTTGATTATTTAGAGTTCTTAGTTCTACCTATTTGAGAAATGAATCCAAAAATTAGGGTGTGGTTATGATTGATTCTTTTTTCAGACCGACATGATCTTTCATTGAAAAAATAGTTACCAAGGATATTATTGGTTCCTTGGAAGTTTTTTCTTTCCCATAGGGAATGGGAACAACCTATGTGCATTTCCATGTACCTTTTTCAGGATCGCATCAAGCGTAGTCCACGTTGGTTCATGAAAAAATGGTATGTCATTTGTATGAGTATATTTATGTGGTATGTGATCCTCTATCTATAACAAATTAACAACTACTTAGTGTGTAGGATCCTATGTAATCTATGAATGAATATAAATTCGTTGAATTTGTCCCAATACATGTCTATATCTTCAAATTGATGGTGGTAGTGGTGTTGCATCATTCTCATCTCGCAAAATAGGCAAATGGAAATTCCTAACTACCTCATTGTGTGCATGTGAATCATGATATATTTTTGTATTCTCATCATAGACACTCTTATAAATAGAATAGAAAAAATACATGAGAGAGATTATATATATTTAAATACATCCCGAATGAAAATTACCCTTACAAAAGATTAAATATATGTATAATAATATTTATCCCCCTAACTAAATATAAAATAAAATTAATGATAATAACAAATGTAAAATAAAGAATATATAATAAATGGTAGAAACTAATTAAACAGATGGAGGATTACCCCATGAAATATAATGTACATGATAGTTTGACATTGGTACCAATATACATATTACCCCAGATCAAATAGATGGGTTTTTTCGATGGGATATTTGTTCATAAATATATTATACTTGTAATGCATGTATGAACACACAATATAATTAAAATGATAGTGAAATTAATTGAAAACCTACAACCCATCAGTAGAAATTTTTCAATGAAGAAATATTTCATGGTTTATAGTGGATATGTTATAATATCAAAAGATATCACATGAACCATTTTGGATTGTGCCACAAAAGGATATTTGAGTTGATGAGTTTCACTACTTCTCCATGGTCCTCAATTATATTTAAAAATTATAGTGGAATCCAATAAAAAATTTCATATAGAATCCATGAAACCTAAAATAATAACAAAGAATCAATTGATAAATTATAATAATAATATATCCTATTTATCAATATATAATATTATAAAATTCACACAAAAAGTAATGTTTATAAAAGAAAAATTATTGTTTAAATTATATTCTTTAAATATAAAAAGTCAAAAATCATTCAGAAACTATGCACATTGGGTCTCCTTGTATGTGCATAATACTATTCATCATCCCACCTAGTAAAAAATTAATATATGTTCAGTTTATTAATGATACTAAAATTTTAATTAAATAGTTCAAAATAATCGTTTCTACATAAGGAAATCCCAAGAGTTAGTCTAATAAAATTTTTTTGGATGTTATTTAAAAAATATAGTTGTGATTTATAAAAAATATTAACTTTCCAATATATATATCTTAATAAGTCATCCAAAAATCGAAATTTTTTATTCTTCATCAATTTTACATAATAATATAAAAAAATATAATAATAAAATCTACCCCAATATACACGTACTTGTGTTTTAAAAATATTTATGTAAATGTAATTTAACCATATAAGATATGGTAGAAGTTTGTTCAAAACACAACATAATATTCAGTAGCCACCAAACATATGCATGGGTGTGTTGAATATGTTTCAAATCTTCAACACCATAATCATTTACTGATAAGTTCTCATCTATCTATTTTATAGAAAATTGGACATCCTTGATAACATAATGATGATATACAATAATGGTTCTGAGTATATGATGCATGATATGGCCGCATTGTTCCAATTATTCAATTATTACCTCATGGACATGGGTAGGTAGACCCAACATGTATGAAATTTCGTATAATGAAACTAACCTGTATACCACATTAATATTGAAAGTGTGTTTATTTTTTTAACTATATATCAACCAATAAAAAAATCAAATGATAACCAATAGACTTAAAGTCACACATGGTGGATCAATAAAATTTATCACGTCTATTGTTTAAAAAAATTTAGTTAGAGGAGCATCATGGTTGAAGAAATGGGGTCTATCGATAATAATATATGAAATGGTTTACTAATCCATCATAATATATGATAATTGAGTTTTCAAGAAAAATAAATGATAATCATACCACTATATGTATAAATTTTTCATATTTTTTTGTTAGAAATTTAGTAGTAAAAATGATTAATTTTATTCCCATTTTATATTTTGATTATAATGTTATGTTATTTACATGATAATATGGCATCGAATCAAAAATGAAATTATATGATGATTTTAATTATAAGGAAAATCATTTTATTTTATATAAATACTTATAAATTATTTGGTATAGTACACCATAAATACATTCTATTGATCGATGACATCTCTATATATTTTGGGAAATATATACAGGTGTGGATTTCATGAATATGTACGACACACATATTTGAAGGTGATAACTCCCAAAGTAAATCCATATCATTAAGAATATGGGCCTACATTATCATCTCCATTAGTCACTTACAATTTATTTTTTAAAGAAGAAATGGTGTATCAATGAATATGCTGATGTTATGATATTCCCCGTTAGGAATCCCTGAACTAACTTTATTATTATTAATATGTTATAGTTAATACTATAGATCTCAAAACTCCTCAAATATATGAATATTGAAGAAAATAATGTTATATAATTTTCACAATTAAACAATTATTCGTTGAAGTTATCTCTATCACAATAATAATACTATAGTAAAACCAGAAGAACATAGTTATAACAACCAAAATATTTTATCATTGTAAATTATTTTCTTTTAACAATAAAAAATATTATAATCCACATAAAATCTATTTATTAACATATTAAAGACATTATAAATAATAAATTATCAAAATATAAAGAATTAAAAGAAATTAAGGAACCTATAAAATTGCAATACTAACATGAACATCTAAAGAGTATGATGACCACTATTAATAGTAAAGTAAAAAATGGAATAATAACAAAACATATGAGAGTATTCATATAATTTAGGCATCTTATGAATGAAAATATTATCTATTTATATGATGTAATAAATAAAGAAATTTTTTACAATGAAAAATTAATTATTGTTATTTTTGTGAAACATAAATATTTATTTAAAATTTCATAAATAAAATAATGATTTAAAAGAAAACATGTTCTCAAAGATTATTTTAATAAATTAATATTTTCTTTTCATATGATTATAGTATAATTTTATGAGACATTAATTTAATTTTAAATGTGTTAAAAAAATATGTTATATTTTTAATCTTGGTATTTTTTGAATAAATAGAGATTTTATAAAAAATTAAATTTACAATATTTAGAATATTATTTTCATAAAATTGTGCCAATTTTTTAATTATACGTATCAAAATATGGTAATGATGAATTTTTTGGATTTTCCTAAAATAGATGAATTTTTTGTGAATACTGAAATATGGTAATTTATGGTATAAGATGAAAAGATGTATTATTGAGTCATGGTTGTTGAATGGATAATGTAATCCCATAATCAAGATCTATATTTCATTATTTTAATTTATTCTAAAATAATGTTTAGACTAGTCAAATATTTGTTCGAAAATAATAAACTAATGAATAAAGTAATAAAAAACCCCTCTCCTACATTAAAAATACAACACCTCACCACCTTTCTTCGTTACACTTCAAAATAGTTGAATATTTTCCAAATTCTACCCAATAATATTCCTAATCCTCCAACAAAATCTATATTCCATTGGTCTCAAAAAATGAACAACCCCCTTTTTTAAATATTCTATTTTATTTATCATTAAACCACACAAAAATATTTCTTGTATATTAATTATTAAACATACTTTTTTAAATGATTTCAATTCATTTTGGCATCAATTATCATGATATATTCCTAGATTACCATATGAGTGTCCTTCTATGATTTAAATCTTTTATTTCATAAACACCGTTATGATATTATATTTTGTTATTCCTTATGACATGATTATGATGCCAAATTAATTCAATGGGTAAGCCTTATTATTGATTCATCATGAGGCACACATTTCATGGAGAATTTACAATGGGTGTTCCTAGATTGTGATCCAAGAAATTGGGTAATTTTTAATCTCTTGAAATGTACTGTGAATTGTTCCAGGTGGTTAGCCTTGACTCGTTCTTCTATATGGAAAATGGGCCTGGTTGTTATCCTTGACTCGTGCTCCTCAACCTGCAATGTTTTTGGAGGTTATCCATGAATCATACATATGTCATGGTTCATGTTTTTTCAACATTTCTATGAAAACATTGTTATAAGATCCAAAGTTCATTATGTTATTATTCTATAGAGTTATTCATATTCTGTGCCATTATATCATCATGTTATTCCACCTATCCCATGCCATTTTCATTTTCATATTATTATTCCCTTACCAGAATTTTTATCTCATCCCTTTACTCTTGTATTCCCCATGTCATTCTATTAAGATATATGGGCTTATATAAATAAAGGAGATCATTATAAAGATTTTAAAAAATATGTTTTTTTTGGTTTCTTGGTTTTAAATTATGTACCCAATATTATAAATATTATTTACATTATGATCTTTGGATTTTATTTGACAATTAATTTATCCAAAAATCAATTAATAATATGTCTACAAGAATATGATCTTTAAAATTGGTACTAGAGTACAATGTAGTTATTTTTGTAGAATATGACTAGTGAAATTTAGTAAGAACCAATATGATAATTTTATCACCATGGATAACCAATATTAAAAAATAAGTAATCAACTATTAGAATATACTTACGATTTTCGAGTCTATAATTAAAGATTTATTTTTTTCATTTTTTATTATTAGAAGCTTGGTATTCAAGACCCAATTTTTTTTTCATTTTCTTATTTAAATGATGTATAGAGGAATACCATGATCAATTATCTACACACTCACTAGAGATCTAATTGGAACGATTATACCAAAATAATGCTCATATGAATACAAATATTTTTTATAATATCCATTATCGTTAAAAACATCATTATGAGGCATCCAAAACCACTACCATTAACAAATTCATTCTAAGATCAATTATTAACAATTGGAGAATCATTCTCTCTCAAATTTATTACCATGGTAAGAATCAGAAGTACCATTAGGGTATTTAAAATTATTATACTTATTTCAAGCAATTAAAGAACGCAATTATTTTCAAGACACTGTAGATGAGGTTTTTCCACCATGTGGTAGATATATATTTCATGGTATATTTATATATTTGGCGATATATATAATTTAACTAACCAGAACCATATTTTGAAATATTTGATGAGGAATCATTAATATTTTTTTATAAATAATATTTTCCAAAAGATGTTTCTAAATTATATGTTATAAATTCATTTTTAATGATTTATCGATTCTTCCATAGAAATAATCCATTGTGCTGGAGTTTATTTCAATAATGGAAGTATATGATGTTGAAAATATCCTAAGGTACCCTTATGTTGCACTAACCTTTTTAAAATAAAATAAATTCTAACACGAATAGCTAAAGACCCCATTGATGTGATTATGATCCTATGGAATGAATCATGGAATGTGATCTTTAGGATTTTCTTACATAAGAGAAAAACATCAAAGGTGAAATTTCTAAGTGGGAAGAATATAAGAACCCATAATTCTGTAAACGGAAATTCCCTTATTATAATTATGTCATATAGTATAAAATACATATAATAACTCTTAAAACATAATAAAAACCATTAAAAAAGAAAAATTGATCAAATATGAGGTATTTATAGAAATTGAGGAGGCTAAAAAATTGAATTGTTATCTTACCTATAGAAAATTAATGTGACCTTAATGAATAGTAAATAAGACAGAAGAATAGTTACCTCATCTATGAAAGTATAAATAAAATTTAGTAATGTTATAAATGAATATATGATATATGTCTGTCATTTAATAACTAAATTAATGATTGAAAAATGATAAATTATGTATTTATATTTTTTCGAAACATAAAAGATTGTTTATTATTTTATAATAAATAAAATGACTTAATAAAAAAATTATTTTAATAAAATATTTTAATAAAATATTTTTTTTCTTATGATTATAATATAATTTTATTATACCTTTATAACTATTTCATTGTGTTATAAAATCAAGTATAATATAAAAATTGGTATTTCTTGAAATATTGATGATTGGAATAAAAATTTAATTTATCATATTTTGAAAATTATATTTATAAAATGGTATCATTTTTTAAATTTACACACCAAAAATTTCAATGGTGTATTTTTGCGATTTTTATAAAATAGTTGATATTTTTCTGAATTGTTAAATACAATAATTTATTATATAGGATAAATACGTGATGTATGGAGTCATAGTTGATATAAGACTATTTTTTCCCCAAATATCAAAAAATACATCATTATGTTAATTTTTTAGTTATAAGGTTAAAACTAATAAAGGTTTCAAGCCAAAATAATTAAATAATGAATAAAATAATAAAAAACACCCATGTCTTGTACTAGAAATACCACCCCTCACCACCTCTTGTCCTCACCCCTAAAAAGACATAAAACATGTCCAAATTCTGTATAATCCTCTTCCCAATATTCTCCCCTCACATACATGATTTTTTGTGTCAAAAAAAGAGCAAACACATTTCGATAAGGAGGTCCTCAAGGAGGATAAATTCAAGAGGAAAAATCCTCTTTAGTTCTCTTTTTAATTTCATTTATATTTATTTCATTTCCTAATTATCCCCCACCTCAAATTATACAAGTGACATAATAACTCCAAGATATTTTATATACTATAATTTTTTGGTGTTAATGGAATACACATCATATTTTCTCTTCCCCTCTAATTTTTTACTAAAAACGAAATTTCCATTAGTGATGTGTTGATTTTTCGTATTCAAGGACGATGTGTTTGGAATTTACATTACCACCTTTAATTATGACCATAAAACCATTTTAGGGTTCTAATATATTGAAATATATTTATTAAAATCTTTTTAATGTTATGGGACCATTATATATACATGATATTAATTAATTTAATAAAAGTAGTTTTGTGATGATCAAAAAATTCCAAAAATAATCTAAACTGTTATCATTATCATTTAATATAAAGAATCATACTTACACATAGAAAAAAACATATATACAAAAATATGATATTATATAATTTCACATATATTGTACAATTAAACAACTAGAAAACTATTCTGACTTTACATGATTTCCCATACATGTGTGCAAGTAAACCGCTCTAGAAAACAAAGGAATCAAATGCTCTTGAATGGAAGAATTTTATATTTTAACAAATAAAGAAGGCCATAAATTAACATAATAATATTATAATAAATGAAATACATTTATAAATGGTTATTATATTAATAATTAATGGATTTATTCAATATATATAATATATAAAGTGCTAGGGAAGAACATTTTCTAACAAAAGGTAAGAGATTCTCTTGGAACACTATTTTTATTTTGGTTTATGCTTTCTATCTATTTACCGTAATTAAAATAATAATAAAATTTATTTAATTCTTTTCAATTGTTTATATTGATAAATTATATACCAGACTCAATTATTTTATCTATTATGTGGAAATACATCATTTTTATGAGGTTTCATTCCCAATTCTTTCCTATAAGCATGCCTGATTGCAGGGCACTTCCCAATATATCACTTATTCAAAATTAGCTTGTCTAATCTGATTTAAGACCCCATAAATATTATAATATAAAAATATTTTTCATGAAAATATTTCATGGTTCATATTTGGATTTATATAAATTATTCTTCCTTTTCTTCTTTATATAATCTGTAATATTTATCCTTAAACCACATTAAAATGTTTCTTTTCTAATGTTTGTTAGACACTGAATATATATGTTTTCACATCATATTGACATCATATATCATGATATATGCATATATTCACTAATTATTGTTAATGTATCATTTAAATTCATTCTTTAAAGAAATACATTATGATATTTCATTTTGATATGATTATGACAATATTTTTATACTCAATACTTTCTATGGGTATCCGTTATAGTTTATTGTTCATGTGGAACACATATTTGTGAACATCATATGATTGGTGCACATGGATAGAACTCAAATTAATTGGGTAATGTTTTGTATCATAAGAGATCAGATGCAATAGTAATGGTGGACAGACATGACTCAATCTACACCATGCGAATTGATCTTGGTGGTAATCCTAGACTCTTGATCCTCTATGTTCAATGATCTTGGAGGTTATCCTTGAATCATGATAATGTTGTTTTGAATGTTTTACTTATTTCTATGATTCCATGAATACATGACCCCATTTTATGTATGTTATTATTCCTCGTGCTTATCTGTGTTCCACGAATTTTTTAGGTAATCATTTTATGCTTTCTAACCAATGTGTTATGATTTCCTCTTATTCTTATTCCCTTAAAGGTATTTTAATATCATCCCATTGTTCATGTATTCCCTAGGTTATCCAATGATGATTTAAGGTCTCAAACGAAGTAAATATCAGATTATGAAGATTAAATAAAATATGGTTTTATTTTTTTTCATGAGTTTGTACTCATGTACCTAATATTCCAAAAAAATGACTTTATGGTCCTTGGATTGTATTTCACTGTTAATTATTCTTAATATCAAGTAATAATATTTTTACATGGATGAGATCATTATAATTAAATCTAATAAAAATAATTGGATAATGTCACTAAGTGATTCATGCTCAAATTTACCCAAGATATGAAGGTAGAATGGTCCTTTTAGTCTAGATTGGGTTGTCGAATCCACTGAGACCTAAGAAGATACCTAAGACACACAACATATGAGGTGGATTTTTGTCTATGAAGTGGCCGACTTGATTTTTATTTTGGATGGCTTTAATTAACACAAATAAACCTAAGTGAATTCAATTAAATGAAAATGGGTTGATCTTAAGAAAATTCTAGGGGTCGATTGAATTAATTTTACTTCTTTAGACAATTTTGGTTTAATTAATTCTTGATGAATCCATTCTTCAAAATAACACTACCTTCATCATTTTCTGGTTTGATGAAACTGAACTCAATTTCTAATCCCCTACACACATATAGGACCAAATACATGATGCATGCAAGGTATATGGTACTTTTAGTAATTGGATTTAGCTTCCTCAAACACAGTGAAGATGAAGAGTGTAAATAATTGAAGAATGGAAGTCTTAAATTAGTTAACCAATTAACAACATTTTGTTCATAAAATAACATTAAATCCGGAATTTGTGTCTTAATAATATCAAAAAATTTAAGGGTTATCCCTCCATTGATGGTATACTCTCAATGGTGGGTGGAAGATGTCTTACAAGAATTAGATTGAATAAATTAAAACCGCGGAAATAACGAGCACTCCTACGTGTGTGTGAATGAAATTCAAACCTATGTGTGAACTAATTCAGAAAAACCAAAAGATATCACTGTTCTTTGTGATTATAAGGTTTTAATGAAATAAATGGGACGAATGGAAGATAAAGATGTTGATTAATAACAAAGAAGTACAAAAAGTAAACTTACATGGAAATTGAAATTCAATTACAAACACAAAGTGGCAGCATAACATTACAATTAAACCAAACACACAAGATATCAACTCCTTCACCACCACTGCCTTAAATAGACATTTTGGGAGCCTTGGGTCCAGCCTCCAACAGTACAAAAGATCCCACTTGAGTATGGTAGGCCTAGGTTGGTGGAAAGTAAGGGAGAGGAGACTTTTCCACCCTTGACACGAGGTGGCAGCCTGCTTGCTTCCACCGATCAGATGCGCTTGTAAGTCCTTCTCGATGGACGAATATGATTGGTCCATAGAAGAATAAAATGTATCCTCGGATGTCTCCTACCCACCTGTAATATTTGGGCCCATTTGGAGTTTTGGATTCCGAGATATGATTTGATTAGTGGAATGTGTTTCTAGGCCGCAGAATCTGGCCCAGAATTTTATCTCTAAATTGGGATGCCTAAATAGACACCATGGATGCCAAATTAGCATTTTATAATGCACAGTGATTTTTTTATATACATAAATTCTAGAATACCATGAAATTTGGGATTCATTGGGCCTGTATGATGGGCCCCACAGTCTCATTAGTGGGCTGGTATCCAATCTGACTTCTCCAGAATTGTTTGCTTTATCACAAAATATGCCCATCTTTTTCCATTAATTATCCATTGATCCCTGAATCAGAAATGTTCATATTTAAGTTTATATCAATTTACGAAAATATCAAATTAAAATATGTATAATTATTTTCCTTAAAATCAGATGAATCATTGGGTACTGCAAATGATGTTAAAAATCTACTACCAAATAGTGCATTTTAAGAAAGAATTACAATCAAAATGTGAAATGATGTTCAAAGTGTAAAATGAACTGAAATGGTGTTTATGAATAATAAAGAACATGAATATTATATATATTAACAATGAATATTATCCTCATTTAGTGGCTAATCACACCCCCCATCTTGAGTTTTTCTAGTCCCCAGTAAAATATATCTCAACAATATGAAATTTGAATACCCTTTTCCAAAACAAATTTAATACAAAATGATCACCAGAAACCCTTATACCAAAAAATCATGAAACCCATCAAAATATTTTAATAAAATATATTTTTATAAGCATATCCCAATCCTAAGCCCATTCCATTGTTCAAATTCATTACCATATTTCATCCAATATCAATTAAGTATGAGGATGTGTTGCGTATCACAATCGATATGGGGGGTTCATCTTTATTCAAGGGGGAAATTATGAAAGTGCTTGGTGGAATCACATTTCAATATTAAGATGATTATTTAATTTTTTTTAATTGTATTTTTTTGTTTTTTTTGTTATTTTGTTATTTTGTTTTGAAATTTTTCCATGGTAATTGAAGTTGCACTCAAAAGAGTCAACCGCTGTAGTGAGACTTTGTCGATGACTCCCAGGCTCAAAGTCCATAGGGCACCAAGTAAATACCACATAATAAGGAATCATCTCGAGTTAACTCTTTCAAAAACAAATTCAAATTACAAAAAATAAGGATAAAATTACTAACTCTGGGCCAGACAACTATGGAGTCACGATCCCCAAGTACCGAAAGCAACACATTAGGTCATTTCATTTCTCAACGCGGAAATTTATAATTATTTTTAATTTTTTTGTTGAATACTCATATTAAACTAAAATTATCACCAAACCTATGCTATTTATTTAGGGGACCCCATGAACTCAAACTAATACCACACTATCCAAAGGACGTGCATTGTTATCTTTTTTTATTTGGATGAAAATATAAATGATGAAATATCACATTGGACAGCCACACTTTTCAAAATCTATGCTCATGAAATTATATAATGATAAAATTCAGAATCAGGGCATGCTAAATTATTTGATATTCTGTTTCAAAGTGTGCAATGTTTATTACCATGTTCAAAGTTAACAGATTTTTTTCTTCCATTTATAATTTTATTTCAAATCATTTTTTTTATCAAAAGCATTTTTTTTATTTCATCTCCCCCAATGTAAAACAACACTATCCTCAGTGTTTTATGAAATGAAAAATTCGAAGGAGTAGAGGCAGATAATGGGAGTTCAAAATGGAAATTGAAAATAAGGATCGTGGAATGAAGTCACCTTGTGGTTGAAGTCGAAATTCTTGCTGCTCCCATTTCATGCTTTGATATCCATGTCACTTGCAGAGTTCCCTAGTAGAAAAAGAAAAAACAAAAACAAACAAAACAAAACAAATATATATATATATATATATATATTTATTTATTTATATAATAAAGAATGTAAAATATAAGTATATATATATAAATTTTAGAATAAGGAAGCACAACAAGTTGTATGTACGTGGTAAGCGTGCGCCCTGTCTCCCTTCGGTCCTAGGTTCGAAGCCCCGCGGCTTCGCCGGTTGTGACGAGGTTTGACCCATGACCCACGATGTGTAGCTTTTTATTATTATTATTATATTATTATTTATTTTTTTATTTTTATTTTAACCTGCAAAGACATTAAAATAAAACAAACTGATGATACATTGTCTTCTTTTTAAATTTCTAGGTAAGGCATTACTCAAAGATCACACCATGTGACACGAATGAATATGGTGCTCCCCTTTCATACCCATCCATACTCATAATAGAAGAACAGGTCAATAGTATATTTTTTTATTTAATATTAAAATGATTAATTAATCCTATTTAAAATATAAAGATGACTAAAAGAACAAAATGATTGGAAACTTGAAAACCACGGGTTGCCTTCCATACAACGCTTTGTTTAACATCGTTATCTCTCTTTGAACCCCAGAACTTACACAATACCAACATTCAATATTTTAAGGACCACATGTTCCTCCAATTATACTAGGTTTAGATTTATTCTATTTTTATAATTTTTTTCATGCAAAAACGTATGTTCTGAAAAGAGTGGTAAAATCCAATGAATATCAGAAATGGGTGATCTAGTTTTCTCTATAGTCTTTCCGAAGACATCAATGATCATTCCTACATTTTTGGTTTCAAGATAAGAAATTGTGAAAATTGGACCTTTTTGGCTATCCCCAATCAAAGGAAACTTGAGGGTGGATGGAATGTCCTTTCGTTGAAGTTCGGGTAGGCTAACACTTTTAGAATTAGGTGTGAACTTTGAATCAAACTCAATTTCATTCTCAAAATTTCTCAAGAGAATTGGTTCCATTTTAATAGAAGAATCAACCAAATAATTGGAAAGATCAATTTTAGGAATTGGTATGGACTCAATGTTTGTGATTTCTCTCAATGGTTCAATGGATGGTGTTTTTGAAAATTCATCAATGGAGTTATACTTAAGAGACTCAATCCATGATGTCAAAATCTCCTCTTTTGAATCCAAAACGTCAGTTTCCTCCTGATTTAAAGACCCTTCAGTAATTCCATGATCCTATTTATCTATCTCAAATCCAAAGGTTGGTTCATCAAAAAATTCATGTGGGTTTTGTGGGAAACTAGACACCTCACATAAGGTTATGGAAGGGATAGTTTGTGTAGGGATAGTTTGTGTAGGGATGGGTTCCACACAAGTTTTAATGCTTTATAGTTCTAACCTCAATTGCGAAACCTCAAAATTCATTATCTCCATTTTTTGACATAGTTTTTCAATTAATGGATTTGGATTAGTATGGATAAGTGTTTGATCAGAATGGTCTATTCTTGGTGGATAATTAAGTTGTTGGAATTCCACAGGAGGGTGTTCAGATTGGCTTTGTGGGGATTGAAACTCATTATATATTAGAATATTTTATGGATCATTGGGGTAAAAAAAATTTCATTAGGTTGTTGATGATACGACTTGTAGATTTTAGGATGGTAATTTTACATCATACATGAGGATGGGTGATCAAAGTGGGGATAGGTTTCCCATGTTTGGACTTGTTCAAAATTGACTTCCATAGGAGTGAGGGGTGTGAAAAGGGAGGTAGGATGAAAAAAAGGATGATAGTGTCTAAGATAACTTACTTAGGTCCCCGGAAATAGTGCCAAAATTTTATTCATGTTCAAGTTTACCCAAGAGATGAAGGTAGAATGATCTTTGTGGAATAGGTTGGGTTGTTGAATCCACTGAGACCTAGGAAGACACCTATGACACACAACCAATGAGGTGGATTTTTGGTTATGAAGTTGACAACTTGATTTTGATTTTGGATGGTTTTAAATAACACTAATAAACCTATGTGAATTCAATTAATTAAAAATGGGTTGATCTTAAGATTATGCTAGGGGTGGATTGAATGAATTTTACTTCTTTAGACAATTTTGGTTTAATTAATTTTTGATGAATCAATTTTTCAATATAACAATACCTTTATCATTTTCTGGTTTTATGCAACTAAACTCAATTACTAATCGTATACACACATAGAGAACCATATTCATGATGTCTCCATGGTATATGGTCATTTTAGTAATTGGATTTAGCTTCCTTAAACACAGTGAAGATGAAGAGTGGAAATAACTGAAGAATGGAAGTCTTAAATTAGTTAACCAATTAACAACAATTCATTCATATAATAACATTCAATCCAGCCATATCATCATCCTAAGATCAACCCATTAAAGGGTTATCCCTATATTTATGGTATAATCTCAATGGTGGGTGAAATATGGCTTGAAATAATTATATTGATGAAATTAAAAACGCAGAAATAACAAGCACTCCTCCGTGTGTGTGAATGAAATTCACACCGATGTGTGAACTTATTCAAAAAAACCAAGAGATATCACTCTTCTTTGTGATTATAAGGATTTAATGAAATAAATGGGAAGAATATAAGATAAATATGTTGATTAAGAACAAAGAACTACAAAAAGGAAACTTACATGGAAATTGAAATGCGATTACAAACACAAAGTGACAGCATAACATTACAATTAAACCAAACACCCAAGTTATCAACTCACTCACCACCACTACCTTAAATAGGTATTTTGGGAGCCTTGGGTGGAGACTACAATAGTAAAAATGATCCCACATGAGTATGGTAGGCCCAGGGTGTTGGAAAGTAAGGGAGAGGTGACTATTCCACCCTTTGACAAAAGGTGGCAGCCAGCTTGCTTCCACCGAACAGACGTGCTTGTAAGTAATTCTAGTTGGCTTAATAAGAGTGGTACATAGAAGAATAAAATGGATCCCTGGATGTATCCTACTTTATATAAAATTTGGGGCCATTTGGAGTTGTGGATTCATAGATATGATTATATTAGTTGACTGTTTTTCTGGGCCGCAGAATTTGGCCTAGAATTTTATCTCTAACTTGGGCTGCCTAAATAGACACCATGGAGGCCTAATTAGCATTTTATTATGAATCTGATTTGTTCCTATGCAAGTCTTATTGTATCCCACGAAATTTGGAATTCATTGGGCCTGTATGTTGGGCCCCACATTCTCATCAGTGGGATGGTATCCAATCTGACTTCTCCAGAATTATTTCCTTTAATATAAAAATATCCCCATATTTTTCCATGAATTCTCCATTTATCCCTGAATAAAACATGTTCATATTGAAGTGTAAATAAATTTAAAAAAATATCAAATTAAAATATGTATAATTATATTCCATAAAATCATATGAATCATTGGGTACTTCAAATGATGTTAAAAAATGTACCACATAATAGTGCATTTTAAGAACGAATTACAATCATAATGTGAAATGATGTTTAAAGTGTAAAATACACTAAAATGGTGTTTATTAATAATAAAAAACATGAATATTATATATATTAACAATGAATATTTGCCTCATTTAGTGGCTAATCACTAAGTTAATATAAAATTCTTCCCAAAATGTTCAAATGAATATACATGAAATGTGGTAGCTTCCTATAGAATTATAGAAATTATTAACTGAAAATTATACACATATTGTATACCTCAATTAATACCCTCTTTTCTCCTTACTCCCTCTTTCAAAAAAATAATTAACTGTATGATATAATGTTTCTTGTAATGAAACAAAAAAATAATTTGACATTAATATAATAATAATTGAATATACAATTTAGTATATTTAATTACCTAATAATTAATTTTTTAATTACCTATGATGGGTATCTTTTAAAATCCCATATAGGAAATATTTTCACCTTCCATGATGTTGGTATTTTTTTCCACTAATCCTATCATTATAATATGCTAGAGATCATTCATCCAATGTAAAATACACCATTTTTTTCATTACCTCAATATTATCTCTTTGAATTGCATTTAAATTAATCTCCATACTATAATATGAATTCTTATTAGATAAAAAATTATAAATAAAAAATAATAAATTTAAAATTATAATCTCAATTGAATTTTTTTTTTCAATGGAACACATTTATACATTCCAGGATTGATGATTTTGTAGTTTTTGGAATCATACTTGGACTTATTCCTCACATTGATAGAAATATTTTGAATAATATATTAATAATAAGAGTGTGGTGGTATGAGTTTCCTTCCTTTAAGACTGTATTATTTCATTGAATAAATATTTTATATTAGAAATGGGATATATTCATTAAAAATTAATAAAAAAATCTTTGTGGTAAGAAGGAAACATATTATAAGATGTTAAATAACCCTTTTAAAAAATTTAAAATTACAATGAAATATGGGATTTATTTCAATAATGTGTTGAATAAATCAATAAAATTTAATTATTAATCCATATATAAATGTTCCATAAATCTAGAAAAACTACTTGGAAGGAAAAAAATAATCAAAATAGTAGAAAAATGTACAAAACAATCTTTGAAAAACTACCACTGACCAATCAACATGGTTGCGTTATCTAAAATATTCCAACAATATATAAAAAATAAAAGGGTTGATTTTTTGGAAATAGTAGCTCTAAAATATATAGAAAACTATGATAGGATTCATCCATGTCATTATACACTTTCACAATAATTGTAAATCATTAAGCATATTCCTCTATATACAATATATCATAATATAAAAGTTTCTTGAATCCCTCCATCACTACACCATCTTGAATTTCTTGAAATTTTCTTCTAATCTATATAGGGTTAAAATGTATTCACATAGATGAATGTCTAACCTTGTGATGGTATTTTGTTCATACATATGTCTAATTAAAGACATATAATTTCAAAAATTATAAATTATTATCAATCATAGATCAGAAATTTATTTGACTATATGAATAACACATTACAAAAAAAATCATATTTTGATATAACATTGATTATTTCATGAAATAACTATATTTTATTATAAATGTGACACTATTTAATCATAACCATAATTGTATATTTACTATCAAAATCAATACAAATGTATATAACACACGCATCTAATACAAGATTCATGCCACATATAATTCTTGGGAATTTTATACTGGGAGAAAGGATTGACTAATAAAAATAATTAAATGGTTCTATATCTTCCATAAACCATGATTCTGATAGTGGAATATCACTCAAAGATTTTGTGTAACATCACTAGGGTCATCTAAAAATGTTCTTTGAAAAAATATTATTTGTTTTCATTATCATGTTTTTTCTTCTTATTCTGAATCTTCATCATAAAGAAAATTCTCCAGCATCAATTATACCTCACATGGAGTATTATAACATTAATATCAACTCTCTCTTTTAGATTTCATAGTATTATGATATAGAATTGTATCTGGAAGTTTCAATAGAACAAAAAATACTATAGAAGGGAAATTTTCAACAATTGATATAGTGACATAATATTTAATATTTATATCCTTAGACAGTTTCTTAACTAGAGAAAATATTTATTATAGTAGTAATCATTAATAATTTTTTAGGATATTTGAAACCATTGATCTTTATAATTTTGGTGTTTTTATATGTTAGTTCATATCTATCGGGTTGCAACCTTAAACATTATATAACTTTGAGTTATGTCAATAATTAAAATTGACGATCTTTTTAGGTTTAGAGTTTTCGAAAATTATTCCATAACTATTACATAACAACTGAAATATTAGAAAGTAGATACTACTACTCACTATTTTTTTATAAAATATACATCATTAACAAAAAACATTGTTTCATTTTCCTGATAAAAATGTTCATAATATTCATCTTTAATTTTTACATTCACTTACCCATCCATATATCGAGTGAAAATAATTCTTAAATATACGTGTGAGAACAAAAATATCTTAAAGGGAATATAAAATAATGAATGAAAATATTATTCCATGAATACTTGTAAAGCCATGAAATCCTAGTTTTCACCCATAAAACACAATCCCTTTATCATAAATCATGAAATAAAAATATTCCTAAAATGTCATTAAAATCATAAATTATAAAGTTAAATTGTGGAATCCATTTCATACATACATGTTAGCTATCAAAGCTACATATGGGTAAACATCATATCTACGTTTGGAATACCGATAATAGTATATTCCATAAATCTCTTGAGAAAATACTTATTTTTTATCTCCATCTCATTAACCAATGAATTTATGAGCAATCATGGCCTCACCCATCGTAATTTTCTCATGGAACAACCCATATACATAAACAATTGAAAATAAATATAACATAATAATAATACATAAAACATGAATAAAAGAAAAAAAACAATTCCACATTGAAATCATAAGTTATCATATCATGATATTGATATTGTAACATCCCCATCTCAGAAGCCACTAACCGGTGCTCCGAGCCAGGTGGTTACATAACCTTATGCTCACCTCCCTGTACACCAAAGGCTGCCGACTTGCAACGGGGGTTGATGTAGTCATATGGGGAGACTATACCCCCTTTTTATCAGAGTAATCCACAACAGAAATAAACCAAATATAGGAAACAATAACCAACAACATGAACCATGTATAACAACCAATTCCAATAACACTAAATATTCCATTTCATACTACAAGTTCAAGAGTGAACAAAAGCCCCAAAATAAAGACACGGCCAGAATCCCCAAAATTGTCCCGACTCCATGTGCGGATCCTCCACCAAGTGCTACCCATGTCCACTCACTACCTAGCAAGGACCTTTTCCCTTCTCCTGACATGAAAACATGAAGTCTACTCGGGTACCCATCGGCGGCCCGAACAGGGTGTGAGAACAACTTAGTAGGCCACCACCAACGGTGTCTACAAAATATCCAGTATAAACAGGTAGTGAATGAAAAAGGAAAATGAATGATAAATGCCAAGTCATTATTTTAGGTGCTAGTAACAAGTCCAGATCCAATCCATTTCCACTTCCATTACCATCCTTGTCACACTTATTATCATCACTTACCATTTTATCACATTCCATGGGTTAATCACCTTCATCATGTTACATTGTTCTAAGGCCAACAATCACACACAAGAGGGTAAACACATCATTATCCGATCTCACAAGGTCTAACCCCTCAAAGCAACCATATAATCACCTCGAAGCCTCATTCCGGGTGGATGCAACCATTAAGAGAATATACCCTCAATACCCTTTCCTAACCCGTGCATTTTGGGTGGAGTTTTGAGCCTCATTCATCACTCGACCCGTGGGTGTAGATCCTCAAGTCATACCCCTCTCTACCAAGCCATGTACACATTCTTATATATAATTAACCATCAACCTTCCAACCATTGCCCATTGGCAACCATCATTCACAACAACCCACATTGGAAACCACATCATTCCTTAACCCATTAAAACATTACCATTTGAAGTCATTTAACCATTCAACCAATTCCCATGTGTTATTCCTATCCCACAAATCATTCCATCCTAGACCCATGATCAATCCCATTAGGGTCTTTAATCAATTGACACATCAACCCATTTAACCTGTTCATCATTTCAATGAATCAACCATTCATTCCATTTAAAATAACCCTTTGATTATTACCAAGTCTAGTTGCATCACCTAACATGTCTTCCATGTTCAACCAAACATGCCAACATATTCATCATGTTCCCTACCATTTACCACAACACAATCACTTGTTTAATAACAATACCTAAACCTAGGAAATGCCACCACATCCCATGGATGGCCCTAATTTCGGTCAAGTCAATCCCAACAAATCCCATGGGGATCCTGAGGGTTCAAATTTTCCATTTTAAAAACCAGTCTTCTCAAACATGCCAAGGATATCCAAACATAACCACGGAAAAGAAATAATAAAATTATCATGCACAAAAACCCTAAATAACCATGGGATATAACTTTTAGACCACCTACCTCGAAACCTCAGTTGAACGCACCCTCAATCGAGTCCTTAGACCATGTTTCGACCAACCCTTGGAGCTTCAACCTAGAAATCACCCAAAATATAGGGTATTAGGGTTTTAGAACAAGTGGAAAGGAAGATACTAATCCTGAACCAAAAAGAGAAGAAATGATGAGGTTAGCCTTACCCGGAGATTCGATCTGCAACCAACGGCACCAAAAATGCCTTTGAATCGAAGGATTTTTATCTATTGGAGTCCTTTGGAGGCTTGGTCCACACCTAGGGTGAAGTGGAGAATATGGGATGAAAATCCCGAGTTGGGGTTATAAATCCGGGAGTGGCAATTTTGTAAATTTTCCTACTTTAAGTGGCTACACGGTTTTGAAAACCGTGCCAAACCGTGCGCACGCCACTGCCCGGAGGAGGGGGGTTGTAAGATTTAGCCGCACGGTTTGGAAAACTGTGAGAAAACCATGGGCTTGCTTTTTTCTAGAGGAGGAAGGTCGCACGACTTAGTCTGGGCAGTCCGCACAGTTTGGCTGACCGTGCGCAGGCCGTATGCCTTGGTCTGCTTTGCCCAGACATCCCTTCTTCCATGCCCCGAGCCCCCGAAAACCCCCATGGACTCTCACAATTCCACGAAACCTTTTAATTTCATAAAGCCAAAGGGTTCAACCCAAAACACAAAAAACATAGCTTTCTAAAAACTGGGATCTTACAAACTTTCCACCTTATAACGGCTCATCCTTGAGCCGAGCTTTCAAGCCTCATTGCTCCACCGAAGAGAAGAGTTTGCACCACTGAGCCCGTATAACCAATTACTGCTCCCATGTTTCTTCCTGAACTTTCCCATGCTTCCATAGTACTCGCACTAATGGAACAACCTTGCCTCACAAATCCTTTTCACTACGATACACTACACGAACCGAATGCTCATCAAAGGACACATCAACCTCAAGATCATCATCCTCAACATCAACAACATGATATGGTTCAGGGTGATACCATTGAAGTTGCGACACATGAAACACATCATGCATCCCCCCATACTGCTGTGGAAGATCCAATCAGTAAGCCACTGGTCCGATCCTCTCCACAATCTCAACAGGTCTCACATACCTGGGCGCCAATGTACCCTGCTTTCGAATCCATCGGTGACCCAATCTTGGTGACACCCAAAGGAACACTTTATCTCCCACACCAACCATGAGAAGTCTATGCCTCCAATATGATTATGACTTCTACCTACTCTGTTTCATAGCCATTCACTTCCTGATCAACTGATCTCTCTATGATGTCTCCTACATGAGACTCGGACCCAAAAACTCAGATTCACCGGCCTCTAACCAACACAATGGAGATCTACAGGGCCACCCATAAAGCGCCTCAAATGGTTCCATCTAAATTGTAGCCTATAAACTGTTATTGTAGGAAAACTCAACCAATGATAGGTGCCTCTCCCAGGAACCACCAATTTCCAAGACACAATCTCTCAACATGTCTTCCAACACTTGGATCGTACGCTCTGACTGCCCGTCCGTCTGCAGGTGGAAAGTTGTACTCAAAAACACATGCGTACAAAGCACCTTCTGCAACCCATTCCAGAAACGCGACGTGAAATGCGAATCTTGGTCCGAAACTATGGTCCATGGAACACCATGCAACTGCACTATTTCTCGAACATACAACTCAAAAAACTGGTCGACTGTATAGGTCTCCTAAATTGGTATGAAATGAGCCACTTTCGTTAACCGATCCACAACTACCCAAATTACATTATTCTTCAGTGGAATCCTCGGATGACCCACAACAAAATCCATTGTTACATCATCCCACTTCCATTCCGGAATAGGAAATGGATGCAAGAAACCACCTGGGCATTGATTCCCAGCCGTCAATTGCTGGCAGGTAAGGCACCGTTCCAAAAAGCCCACAACGTCCTTCTTCACTCCAGGTCACCAAAACTGCCTTTGGAGATCACGGTATATCTTGATCAAACCATGATGCACTTCCCAAATTGATGCGTGGAACTCACACATCAACTCTTCATGCACACACTTTGTCACCACCACATGATCACGAACATGAACTACACCGTCCACACCGAGAACCCATCCAGAAGGTAGCTCCCCACCATTAAGCTTTTCCTTCATGATCAAACACTCCGGATCACCATGATGACTTTCTTTAACTCGACTCAAAATCACCAACTCCATCGTTAAGGAAGCAAGAGTGACCTGACCATTCTCCTCCTACACCTCCCGGTGCATCTCTGGGAACAAGGCCATCACCTTCCACTCGGTTCAGGACTCATGAACTACCTGATTCTTAACCTTCCTGCTCCGAACATCATCATTACTTTTCCCCTTTACCGACATGTACACCAACACAATGTCAAAATATTGGAGACATTTAACCCATCTTCGCTGCCGAAGATTTAGATCCTGCTGCGAGAAGATGTACTTCAAACTCTTATGGTCATTAAACACTGTAAACATTTCTCCCAATAGATAGTGACTCCTGCACTTCAAGGCGTACACTAATAAAATCAATTCAAGATCACAAGTGGGATAGTTCCGCTCATGGGGTCTCAGCTGCCTTGACCCATAAGCCACAACCTGCTCATCTTGTATCAACACAACCCCAAGTCTGACGCCAGACACATCACAAAAACACGTTGTACTTCTTACCCGACTCAGGTAAGATCAATATAGGTGCAGTCATCAACCACTTCTTCAACTCTTGAAAGGCATTTTAACAAGCCTCAGACCACATGAACCTGATTCCCTTCTTGTTCAAACCTGAAAGTGGTGCTGCCATGCAAGAGAAATCTTGAATGAACCTTCGGTAATACCCGACCAATCCCAGAAAACTCGAAACATCAGAAACACTCCTAGGGTTCTCCCAAGATACAACTGCCAACACCTTCTTTGGATCCACAAACACACCTGCCTCCGAGATGAGGTGACCTAGAAAATGCACCTCACCTATCTAGAATTGACACATTGATAGCTTGGCATATTACCAGTTCTTTCATAGCATACCCAAGATGATGTCAAGATGTTGAGCATGATCACTGTGAGTTTTTGAGTACACTAGGATATCGTCAAAAAAACACAACCACAAAACGATCTAGATGGGGATGAAAGATCCAGTTCATCAACACCATAAACACTACCGGTGCATTGGTCAAGCCGAAAGGCATTCCCACAAACTCAAACGACCCGTACCGACTTCAGAAAGCTATCCGCAGAATGTAAGAATACCTCACCCTCAACTAGTGATAACCCAAACTCAGATCAATCATGGAAAACACTGATGCACCCCTCAACTAATCAAATAGGTCGTAAATTATAGGAAGATGGTAATGATTTTTCACTGTCATCTGATTCAACCTCTGATAATCAACACAAATCCTCAACAACCCATCGGCCTTATTTACAAAAACAATAGGAGATCCGCAGGGAGACATACTAGGATAGAAAAACCCCTTACGCTTCAACTCCTCAAGTTGTACCTTTAGTTACTGGAGTTCTTCTGGTGCCATTCGGTATGTGGGAATAGAAACTGGCTCCACTACCGGCAGTAACTTGATCGTGAACTCAACATCCCTCTCGGGTGGTAACCCCGAGAAATCCTTATGAAACATGTCCAGAAAAAGATCCATCACAGGAGGAAAAACAATATGTTCCCCTCTTTCATCATCCCCAAGAATGAGACATTCCACTAGAGACATGATTTAACTCATCCATTGACCCAACGGTCCTACATGACCTACTCGAACATCCCACTTGCCATGGTGGATATAAGCGTCACCCTCAAGTGACCTGAACGATACTCTGCGATGATAACAGATGATGTGTGCTCGATACAGCACCAACCAATCCATTCCCAAAATTAGAACGAACCCATACATATCATGGACGAACAAGTCCAACAAAAAATGATACCCACCAACTTCCAAGGCACATCCCTTGAACTGCTTTATATCCTCAACTTGCACCCCCAACCGAGTGTCAATTGACATCACCCCAGACACCCCACCATAGGTAAACCCAGCGATACTAAAATTTGAGCAGAGATAAAAGGGTATGTGGGACCTGTGTCAAACAAGGCACTAGAAAAAGTAGAAGCTACAAGGATCGAACCTCAAATAGTCGATGGTCTAGCCTCGCCATCACCAGATGCTAACTGAACTGCCTGATGCTGACCTGCCACTCTACCCTGGGCCCCAACCTGAGTACTATGTGCTACACTGCCCTACTGGGCTCAGTGATCTTGTCCTAGAGTTCCACGTCCACCCCCGGCTTGTACGGCCCGTGGAGCTCCAACAACCTACCTGATAAGGGGCAACCGATCCCCTTCCCGTATCTGGTACCTGATTCCCACCGTCATACTCGCCCACATGTCGTGGGTTCCTGCAGAACCTCTGTACAAGCCACATACTACCGCATGAATGACACTCAACTAGAGGTCGTGGACACTGACCACGCACATCCCCCGACCTACCATACTGATAGTAGAACACCTGATTCCCACTCTGAGAGGCTGACCCTCTCTTACATCCACATTCCATGCTACCACCATGCTTTGAGCTCTCATGGCATCGCTTCCGACCCTCAAAAGCTACACCAGTCGTCTTCCCCACCGGCACCATACGCCCACTACCCGAAGGTTCCTTAAGGTTTCCTTTCGAGATCAATTCCTGATCTACTACCTTTGTTAACCTCTTCAAGAGGAAGATATTACTTGATAAATGATCCCATGTCTCAACCCATCCTGGAAGCGTCTTTCCACCGCTACCTCATCCCCTACTAACAATGGGACAAAGCATATCAAATCAGTGAAGCGACTAGCATAGTTCATCACCGATAGCAAACCCTGAGTCAGGCTCATAAACTCTGCAGCCCGCACCTGCCTCAATGTATCTAGGTAGAAATTCTCCAAAAACATTTCCTGAAAAACCTTCCACGACATTCTCTCAGCCTGCTCGATTTGAGCCTGAATGTCCCTCCAACGCCTAGCCTGGCCTCACAACATATAAGCAGCCATCTTTACCCGATTCTCGATAGGGGTCTCCCTATGATCTAGTATCATTTGGACGAAATCTAACCAGAACTCCAATGCCTCTGGCCCACCCTCTACGGTGAAACTCAGAGGGTGCTGCAGCTGGAATTCCCTGGTCAACTCAGACATACTCGGTGCTACCCGCCATGGGTCTCGATCCATCATCTGCATAAGGTGAGCCATGTTCTCATGGAACTGGTCTTCTCTACCTTCATTAATCATCACATTCTCTTACTCTTCTACCGGAGGAGTGTTCTCTGCAACACCCTGCCGTTTCCCAACTTGAAACCGACATCATGGTGGCATCTCTCTATAATTCCAAGAAAGAGATTTTGGACGCATACCATAAAACATTCCCGACACCATCAAAAACTATTCACTAGCTACAAAAACCCTTTTTTAACAACGTTAACCCCTCAAATTTACTGCCCCGACCATCCCTACCACGGGCCATGGTCCACTTGGGGTAAAAAATCATGCACTACCACCAACTCACAAAACATTTTTCAAGACATTTTCCACTTCATTTCAAAACCTTTGTTTTCATTAAAAATCATTTACCCTTTCTTTCATTTCATTCTTCTCATTATTTCTTGGTTTCATGAAAATCATAATGAACCCTACAATCCTACCTCACACACACCTCCCGTGCATGTACATAATACAGTTCATGTCACCTATCTCCCTAGGTGTCTACAATGAGGCATGAGTTCAAATCCTCATGTCATTAAGGTCACGAGCCAAATATCATAATTCAATCACATTAGACCACATGTGCATCTCCCAATGGTGAAATATCATCAACTGTACCAACACACAAACAAGAACAACATTTCCCACCTAGGGTGAATTGAGTTTTCCCCCATACATAGGTTAGCTACTCCCAAGAATGAACTCATTACCAAGGCCCTACACATCGTAACACATGGCTACCAATCCCAAATAACTAGACCTCAGAGAGGAAGAATAAAGACCACCTCTGATACCACTTTGTAACGTCCCCGTCCCTAAAGCCACTAACTGGTGCTCCAAGCCGGGTGGTTACATAACCTTAAGCACGCGTCCATGTACGCCAAATGCTGCCAACTAGTAGTGGGGGTCAATGTACTCATGTGGGGATACTATATCCCCTTTTTAGCAGAGTAAGCCACAACAGAAATAAACCAAATAGCAAAAAAATAACCAAAAACAAGGAACATGTATAACAACCAATTCCAATAACACTAAATATGCCATGTCATACTACAAGTGCAAGAGTGAACAAAAGCCCCAAAATAAGCACACATCCCGAATCCGCAAAATGGTCCCGATTCCAAGTCTGGATCCTCCACCACGTGCTACCCATGTCCACTCACTACATAGCAAGGACCATTGCCCTTATCCTAACCTGCAAACAAGAAGTCTACTTGGGTACCCAACGGCATCCCGAGCAGGGTGTGAGTACAACTCAGTAGGATACCACCAATGGGGTCTACAAAATATCCAGTATAAACAGGTAGTGCATGAAAAAGGAAAATGAATGATAAATTGCATGAAATTATGTTAGTTGTCATTAACAAGTCCATATCCAAGCCATTTCCTCTTCCATTACCATTCATTTCACACCAAATGTCGTCACATACCATTTCATCACATTCCATGGGTTAATCAACTTCATCATGTTACATGGGTCTAATTACAACAATCACACAGAAGAGGGTAAACACAATGTTATCCGGTCTCACTAGGACTAACCCCTCATAGAAACCATATCCCCACCACGAAGCCTTAGTCCGGGTGAATGCAACCATTAGGAGAATAGACCCTCTGTCCCCTTTCCTAACCCGTGCATTTTGGGTGGAGTTTAAAGGCTCAATATTCACTCGACCCGTGGGCATAGATCCTCAAGTCATAAACCACTCTACCAAGCCATGTTCACATTATTATATATAAGTAACCATCATCCTTCCAACCATTTCCCATCGGCAACCATCATTGACAACAACACACATGGGAAACCACATCATGCCTTAACCCATTAACACATTACAATTTCACATCATTTAACAATTCACCCACTTCCCATGTGTTATGCCTATCTCACTAAGCATTCCATCATAGACCCATGATCTATGCCATTATTGTCATTAATCAATTTAGACATTAACCCATTTAACTAGTTTACCATTTCCATTAATCAACCATTCATTCCATTTAAAATAACCCTTTGTTTATTACCAAGTCTAAGTGCATCACCTAACTTCTATTCCACTTTCAAACAAACATGCAAACATATTCATCAAGGGATATACCATTTACCATAACATGATAGCTTTTTTAATAAAAATCATTAAACCCGCGAAAAGCTGGCACATCCCATGGATGGCCTTAATTTAGATCAAGTAAATCCCAACACATCCCATGGGGATCGTGAGGGTTCCTATTTTCCATTTTAAACACCATTCTTCTCAAAAATTCCAAGGCTATCCAAACATATCCAAGGAAATGAAAGACCACCATTTAACATGCAAAAAAACCCAAAATAACCATGGGATATAACTTGTAGACCACATACCTCGAAACCCCGGTTGAACACACCCTCAATCTAGTCCTTAGACCCTGATTCGACCAACCCTTGGAGCTTAAACCTAGAAATCACTCAATAGATAGGGTTTAGGGTTTCATAACAAGGGGAAAGAATGATACTAACCCTAAACCAAAAAGAGAAACATGGATGAGGTTAGCCTTACACGGAACTTCGATCCGCAACCAACGACACCAAAAACGTGTTACTATCGAAGGAGTTTGATCTCATGGAGTCCTTTAGAGGCTTGGTCCACACCTAGGGTGAAGAGGAGAAAATGGGAGGAAAATACCGAGTTGGGGTTATAAATCCGGGAGTGGAAATTTTGTAAATTTTACAACATTATGTGGCCGCACGGTTTAGCCGCACGGTTTGGAAAACCGTGCGCAAACCATGTGCACACCACTACCCGAAGGTGGTGGAGTCGCACGATTTAGCCACAAGGTTTGAAAAAACTGTGTACAAACTGTGTGCTCGCTTCTGTCCAGAGGAGGGAGGGTCACACAACTTAGTCTGGGCAGGCCGCACAGTTTGGCTGACCGTGCGCAGGCTGTGCGCCTTGGTCTGCTTTTCCCAGACTACCCTTCTTCCGTGCCCCGTTCCCCTGAAACACCCCCAAGGCCTCTAACACATCCAAGAAACCTTTAAAAGTCCAAAAGGAAAAGGGTTCAACTGAAAATACAATAAAACATACTTTTATAAAAATCGGGATCTTACAGATATAATAAATTATTTATCAAAACCTTTTTCAATACTAACGTAGCTAAAAGGGGAAATGGTATTTACTTTTCTTCTAAAAACATTATGTCTAATAGAGTTATCCAAATTTCAATTAATTGTCCAAATTGTGAAATATTTGTTGTCACCACATATGTTAAAAACATTTCTTATAAAATTTTGGGAATCATTTAATAGAAAATATTTCCTTTTGAAAAGCATTGAATGAAATTAAATTTAAAAGGTCTTAATAAAAAAAACCTTTAAAATAAAGTAGTGTATAACATAAGAATATCTCTCAATGAAAGGAGATAGAGACAGAGTCCCTTACAATGATTCCAACTCATCATGTAAAATCCATATATTCTTGAATAATAAATATAGATTAATATACAATTAAATTTTGACCTTATTTAATTATTATTCTTTATTTTGTATTACTTATTACCATTTTATTAAAATTTCATAATCCTTCAGTTTATATCGGATGTTTTGTCGATATTTGGTACATGAGTCAAAAATAAAACTGTTATGATGTCAATAGTCCATGTTTTCATTATGTACATCACCTCTAGAATAAAATTAATTAAATAATATTGAATTTTTTAGATCAATTATAATTTTAAATAAAACCATTACATTATTTTATGAAAAATGTATAATGTTATAATCTTTGATACAGTAGGCCTTACGTACGCATGAGTGACGTTTCCATTTTACATTAATCATTATCAAAATATGGTAATTATTATTATATCATTACATAGTGATCATTATTTAGTTAAAATAATATTAACCATTTAAAAGTACTTATTAATATATATATATATAATACAATTGATAAAATGAATGAAAATGAGTCACATCGTTTCATGGAGGTGATAGTTCACACGTACAAACGAAAGACGTTTTCATTTTTTTATGGATGGAATGTTAGAAAACCATGGATATATTATTATCTAATAATGATTAATATTTTAGACATATAACATATTATAATTATTTAAATTATTATAACCAGATAGGAGAGAAATAAATGGAAAATAGTTTAGAACAGTTCATTGACTTGACAGTTCACATGTATACTGAAACGATTAATTCCAATCCCATTTAATGGAAGTGGAGATAGATTTTGTAAATTTGGTTAATAGAAAAAAAACTCAATATATTGAGGATAATAGAGGTTTTATTTAATATTTGATGAATAATATTTTAAGGAAGTGGACAAAATAAATAAAATATAAATACTTTAATATAATGACACCGTACTTCGGTTGATCGCCTTTGACGAACACCTTAACACCTCTATGAATGGTTTTATGCCTAATATAAGGACATAATATTCGAGGGATGGATTCTAGGAAGGGGTGATGGTTGATCTAGGGTGATCCGAATTGTTCTTGAAGTGCGATTATCATATAAGAGTGGGTACCATTTTATAGGATACGGGTGGGGAATTCTTGGGAATTCTTAAGATATTAAATTAATATAAATTAAATTTTTAATCCAAATGAATATAACATTATTTATGTTGAAGATAGTATGTTTATATTTTTAAATCCTACTTACAAATAATTTTTATACTTCTATTTAATTTATTTTAATCATTATCTATTCGGTTTACCCATAATTTGTTTTATATTTTAAATTTGGTGACAACATTTTATGTATTACGAGAATTCAAATTTTACTTGTATTGGTTAAATTCCCCATAATTAGAAACATTATGATCATTTAGACCACATTATATATTCTTTTTAATTTCAAAATATTATTAGGAGTAGTGAATAATTTTAAAAAAATATGATTTTTATAAAATATCAATTATCTCAATTGTTATTATTATAATTTTATTGAATTTAAATAAAATACTAAAAAAATTGATAAAATCAAAAAAACCATCTAATAGACTTCTATAATGTCATATTCACGTAGTAAATATATTTTTTTCATCATATATTTTAAAATTTATTTATTTTAATATTATTAGTGTCATTTCATTGATACTTCATTAAATAGATTTATTATTTAATCATTTACATGTTATAATTAATTTTATTTATTTATTTATAAAAATTTAAACATACATAACCATGATGTAGGTAATATTTATATATTTTTAATAACTATTTATATGCAAATATATCAGTTAAATAAATCAATTTTAATTATTTATTAATAAGAGTCATGTTAATGTTATTTTAATTTTTACACAAAATAATATTTCATTAATGTCATAATAACTCCAATGTGGCTTCAAAAGGCCACAATTTCAGCCAATGTATATTCTTGGCCTTAATTAAATCATCTAGTTAAATTAGTAAGTGTGTTAGGTTTTTTTATATTATCATAATATTAGTTGTACCCTTATTTACAAGATTTACCATTTAACCATGGTAAATAAAATATTAAGGTTAAGGTTCACCAAAAAATATTGATCACATATGACAAAATTTTTCTTAATTGTTACAAAAATGAATATCAGTTTTTGAAAATTTAGTTCATAGAATGGATTAAATTAGGATTCACCCAAAACATGTTGATAGATCAAGAAAACATGTTTTTTAAATAAAACATTCATAAGATAACAATGTTGTTTATTAAATCATAATTTCAAATAGCATATAATGAATTACATTGTATTAACTGATATAAATTTCATATAATTATACCATAAAACAATGTAAAAGGATTGTCTAACAATATATGTAAATTAGAAAAAATGGTAGTTTTGATTTAAAATGCAATAGTTTTGAATATTCATTAACAAAATGAATATTATAAGAAAAATACTAAAAAGGAAACCAAATTAATGTTTGATGTCCCTCATCCAAAGATTATTTTTTTCCAAATAGAGTAAATAAAATTTATGGAAAATATATTTAAAAACAATTCTCCATCAAAAGCTATTAAAATCTATTTAAAAATATTAGGTTATTTATGCTTAAAACTATATTTATTCTTATTTTATGCCTTTAATATTTTTTAAATTAAAGTAAATACTTTTAATAATTTTTTTTAAAAAGAATATATATATTAATATTCATTCCACCTAATACAATGAATAAGTGATAACTAAAATTTAAAATAATGATAAAAATATTATATTACTTTTCATTATATCTCATTACTGAATGCAATAAAAGGTTTCAGGGAAACTCATTTTTATGTGTCGGGTAGGCTATCAGACAGAACATACCATTTAAAGTAAAATGAATATCCAATTCATAAATATTAACAAATATGAAAAATAAGAATGCTATAAATACATGGGATGTTACAACCTTTCCCCTTTTGAAAATGTTATCCTCACAATTTTAAATTTTGGCTCAGTAACTAAAGTGTCAATTTTTGTAATTATATCATTGAAATATGACATATAAAAAAGAGTCAATAAAAGTTCTATGATAAAAGAAGTAACGTGATGTACAAATGTCACCTTAGAAAACACATACAAGGATTATGAGTAGGAAAATATTGATATGGATGAAAAACTGACCATTTTATTCTGATGGAGATTGATTGAAAACCTTATTAGGAAAAAGTTAACAATCCGAAAACCAAAAAATTATAATGCCATAAATAGTTTTTCTTGTATTTTTAAGAAACTAAAACAAAAATTGTTTGTTTTTTTAAGATACATTTCATAATTTTGTGGAATTAATTTACTACCTACACTAAGATCATATGAAAATACACTTACATGACATGTAGAGTTTCATCATTCAAAACAATTATACCACAAATGCATTTTTCCCCAATTGATGAGTTATTAGAAAGATTTATTTACGGCCTAAAACATTAGAATCCACTTCTAGGGAATAAAATAATCTACAAAAAAATTTATTATCTATTAATTATATCATGTAACATTAACAAAAAAAATTTAGGATAAAAATAATTTAATTCCCCAAATATAATATAATATTATAAAAATAATTACAACTTTTATATCAAAAGAGAATAACTAATACCCCAATTGTAATAGAGACCATTCAATAAATAAATCTCCTCAAAATTACTCAAATCTATTGTTACTAAGATTAAATAAAAAATTCAGATGGATTTAATCAAATAATATTCCAAGATAGTTTATAATATTTAACTCCAAATAAAATCAATCTATTATTATGTCTCCTACTAGAAATGAAATTTAAGAAATAACATATTATCAAATATAGGTTAATCATTTCCATAGGTAACATGAATAAACATAATTCAATAATAAAAAAATAGATTCCCCCAAAATAAAATTCAACAATTACTCCTAACAAATACGATTGTATTAAATTTTATTTTTCCATATAGGGTTCCCAAAACAGTGAACATCTTCTAAAATAACTTTTACAACATAATACATGAATCATTTTCCAATATCAATTATATCTATTTGACAAAACATAAGTTCCCAAAATCAACATAATTTAATTTCATCAACTCATTTAACTAAAAAGAAAATGACATGCTAAATAGGGAATTCATGAACGCAAGTGGTATGCTGTAAATCCGTTTCATATATCGGTCATGGGTTCAATTTCCACAGCCTGGTATGACATAGAGTTCATTAATCCTTCCTGTAGGTTATCCTTTTCCTAAAATTATATAATTTTATAACATTTCGAAAATGAGATAACATTCTAAAATATATATAACATGTTTTGTCGTCGTATTTTAACTCATACCTTTCATTTGGAAACCCAAAATGTAATAACACGAAATTACCTCAAAATAAATGATAATATAAAATATAATGGTAATCCATACCTTTTTAATTATGTTCACATAATAAAATATAATTCTTCATAAAATAACATTTTTAGATAACAAACTTTACGGTTACACATACTTGAAAAAAAAGTATTCGAAATTAATCATATCATTAAAAGAGAATTAATACTTTTAAACATTTCATTATCCAAAGAGCTAAAATAACTATTGAATACCTTATATGTATACTTCTTAATCATTCAATATTATTCTGTTACATTAACATCAATTTCCCATCTTATTCATTTATACTTATTTATTATAAACAAAAACATTAATCATGTCCTAAGAATCAACAATTTCAAACCATGAGACAAGAAATAATCTCGACCATTCATAGATCATTTTAAAGTTCCTGAAATTTAATTTAATTGGAATTATTTATGGTGAAACATATATTTTAACTATCATCTAAATCCAATTAGTGAACCTACTTTATCGGAAATTGATTTTCATAATGAAAATTCTACCCACATTTAAAACATTCAATTGATAATATAGAAATAACTTATTTACCATTCTTGGAGTCAAATTAATTCTTTTTTTTCATTGGTAGGTTATTGATTTATTAAATTAATTAACACATATAAGAAATCATCCCATCCAATAAAAAATATTCCCGCTGTTTCATTCCACATCCTCAACACACATGTCATTGAATATACATACCTTTATGATTAGTACCTGAACATCCACAGGGATTCAATTCCCTCGTATATGATAAACTAGAAAAATAACTATGGTTCAATTGGTTTAAAATGACTCTAGATAGTTAGTTTAGAGTAACAACTAGAGTTATCATTCATGCTCATAAATCATTCAGTTGAAAATTCAGTGAACCACAACATTTTACTTCACATTTATTGTTACTTTAGGGCATGTTGGATCCAAACATTTACAAAAAATGAAAAAGCATAGTGTGATTATATCCATTAAATCGCCCTCATGATATCTTATGAGGAAGATAAAAATTATAATACAATTATTCATGTTATCTCAAAATCATTCAATTTATCTAAAACTATTGTGGTTATATATAACTTATAACTACTGCCTAACTATCACCATAATCACTAAGGTTTTCTAAACCGACCGCTAATACCAACAATATAGACTCATAGTTAAAAATTATTTTTTCTGTTATGTCAAGAATTAATATTAAGGAACTTTTTAGGTATAGTTTTTTTTGATAATTAGCCTATAACTATTACATAAAAACTCAAATATTACAATTTCATCACTTCTACTCACTATAATTTTTATTAAAAAATAGAATAAATTATCAGTAAACATGATTTATTTTGATTGATAAAATTATTCATATCATTCATATCGACTTCACACATTCTCCAATCCCATCATTATACGATGTTAAAATAATTTTAAAAAATATGTATGAGAACCAAAATCTTATTAAGGGAATATAAATTAAGGAAAGTATATGTTATTACATAAATACTAACAATCCCATGAAATCATTCTTTTCTCCCAAAGAACATAATCACTTTTTCAAACCTCATGAATTTAAAAAATTCCTAACAAAATCATAGAAATTATAAATCATAAAGGTAAATTTTGGCATTCATATCTTACTTATATTATTGCTTTCACAGCTACATAGGGGGTTACCTTCATTGCTATATTTGGAATACCCATCATAGTATATTCCATAAATCTCTTAGGAGAAACCATATAGTATATCTCTTTATTATTACCAAATGAATTGGAGAGATATCTTTGTCTCACCCTCCCTTGGATTATCACATATACACTAGTTTACAAAAACAATTCCCATGAACCTTAACATAATCATAACACATAAAACAATCATAAAGGAAAGACAACATTTCCTCATGGAAATTATAAGATTCGATTTAATGATATTGAAATAATCAATCCATTCTCATAAATATATTAAATTCCAAAATAGCTAAAAAGGGAAAATGGTATTTATTTTTTTCTAAAAATAACAAATTCTTATATAGGAAGCCAAATATCAAATAATGGTAATGACAGTAGAAAAGGAATTGTTTCCATATACGTTAAAATTTCAATTTTTATTTTTAGTAGTAAACTTCATAGAAAATGATTCCTTTTTAAAACCATTCAATGTAATTAAAATTAATATGGGTTAATTATACACCATATAAAAAAGGTGGTGTATTATGTCAAAATCTGCCTCAATGAAAAGAGATTGAGATAAAATCCCTTACCGTGAGTCCAACTCGTCACATACAATCTTTATATTATCGAATAATAAAAAGTATAATTTATACATAATTAGCTCCTTTTCATGTTTATAATTTTTTATATCACTTATTACCATGTTATAAAAATTACATATTTATTTATCTTCAAATCAGATGTTTAATCGATATTCGGTACTTAAGTCGAACATGAACATGTTATGAATTCCAAAGTCCATGTGTTCATTTAGTCCATATCCTCCATAAAAATATTAATTACATAATAATATCTTTTATAGATAAATTAGACTTTTAAATAAAACCATTCATTTATTGAAAGAAAAATGTAAATTGTTATAATCATGAATATGGTAGGTCATACAAACACATGAGTATCATTCCCATTTTTCGTTGATCATTAGGGAAATAAGGTAATTATTATTTTATCATAGAATAATGATCATAATATAAAGAATATCATAATAATAATTTATATATATATAAATATCTCTCTCTCATATAAGTGATATAGTGAATATAAATGATTCACATCGCTTCGTGGAGGTGATATTTCAAACATACGCATGGACGATGTTATCATTTTATGTGAAAGTAATAAAAGAAATTAATTGATATATTATTATATTATAATTATTTATACATTATAAATAGCCCATTTGAACATTAATTCAATTATTATAATGATTCATGAGAGATGGCTACGGAAGAAAAATTGATCGCTTCGTAGAGGTGATAGATCACACGTATACATAAACGAAAACTTATATTCCCATTAATGGATGTCGAGATGGATTTTGGTGATGATATTTACATAATAAAATTTATCTATATCATAGATAAATTAGTTAATATTTCATCTTTCATGAATAATATTTGAATGGCATGGAAAATACATAAAATATAAATACATAAAGAAAACGGTACCACTTCTTTGATTGATCTCCATTGAAGAACACCTTAACAAGTATAAGATGGATGTTATTCCTAAAATAAGTCCATTGGAAAGTGGGTGTGGATTATTGGAAGGGTTTTGTGTTGATCATGTCCAATCTAAATGGTTCTTGATGAGTGAGTATTATTGAAGAGTGGGTACCTTTTAATTGAATAGGGTATGAGCACCCTTGGAATCTCATAAAATATTTAATTAATATAAATATATATTTTTAATCCAAACAATTAAAACATGATATTTGTCTATTATAAGATAATTATAGTTTTTATTACTCTATTTGAATAATTTTTATACATGTATTGTGTTTATTTTATTCCTTATCTTTTCTGTTTAGCCTTAAATTTTCAATATTAATTTAAATTACAGTAACAAAAATATTGTAACATCCCAGGTAAATAAAGAACATGACATATTTCATATTTATTAATATTTATTAACTAAATACTAATTATACATTAAAGGGGAACCTATGATAGATGGTATACATGATACAACACAATGGGTTTTTTGATATCATACGTTGCAAACTAAAAATATATTATTATTATTTTAAATCGTAGTTAGCACCTAGCCATTGTAATGAAGATAATGAAAAGAACATACTTAAAAATGATTATATATTTAGGTTAAATTTTTTTACATTTATCCACCAAATTTTATCGGCTTAAAATGTGAATGAATCTAATTTTAAAAATAATTCACATTAAAGGGCTGATTTACCACCTTTTAATGGGGAACCCTCATTAAATCTAGTTTTGGTCACTTTTATATGTTCCATTTGACAAAATAAAATTCTTATTTAGAATCAGGACATCTAAATTTATTTTTGGAATATTTTTTGTTATTTTTTTAATAATATTAAATTTTTATGAATAGTGAGATATAATAAATTTTAATTCAAAATTCCTTTTAATCTAATTTATTTATATGGTTTGATTTTATTTTATATTGGTTTTTAAGTGTGATTATATTATATTTTTACACTTTAATCCAATTTAGGACATTGGAATTAATTTCAATTTGAAATTATACATAATCAATTTTCAATCTTTTGATAGTTATTATTTATTAAAAAATGATTTTTTTACAATGAGAATTAATTTTAATATAATTAATCCAACATCTACATTTTGAATCTAGTAAAATATACATCAATATTGAATTCAGAATATCAAATATATCTTAGGCTCATTTTTTAGTATTTTTCTGAAAAAACATCATTTTTTGATGAAAAGTGAAAGCACAATGTAGTAGTTAAAAATCTGACTTTTTCATTTAAAAGAAATTATAATGAATCCGTGAATTGAATTTATAAATTCCGAGAGTCATTGTGGTAATTAGTAAGTAAAATTTTGTTCAATAAGATGAAAACAATTTCTGGTGAATCATAAATTTTCACTTTTATTTATCGTGGTTAGAGGTAAATAGTGCAATTCAAGGTAAAAAGAATATTAATATAATACCGAATTACTTTAACACTTGTCCTAACCTTATATGATGAGTCATGGCCAACCATGGGAATCCTTGGGTCAATTTTGAGGCCCCATGGAGCCACATACAAAATATAGCGACACATTATTTTAATTATCTAAAAGTAAAGACAAAAATGACATTAACAAATATCATTTTGTATATCAATTTTTAAATATGTTTATATAAGTCATCTGTTGGACTATAAATATTCATTGGAATGTTAAAACTATTTCTTACATTATGGTATTTTTTTTATAATTTTTAGACTTCATATATATTAAATTATTTATGACATGATAATGATGTAGTTTTTACCTCATTAATAAATGATTTAAATAAATATTATTATTAATGTTAAAATAAATTGAAAATCTTGTTAAATTCTTAATATATGATTTTATTTCAACCATTTTTCATCTTATACTTGACTTTAAAAAGTTTTGGACCTTTTGAAACCGAATATCACTATATAATAAAATAATACTTTCAAACATTCCTAAAGAGCCCCTTCCTCCCCCTTATAAAAGGACACCAATTCTATCCCATTCCACACACCTCTCAAGACCCTTGTCTGGTCCAATCCCTGCCAAAATATTTTCTCAAGATCCCCTATTCCTCATAGTATCCTCAACTTAGGGAGAAGTCACTTCATAAAGTCCTTTTGGTTCAAATAAAAGGGAGTTACTCAAATTAAAGGTAATGCTTTCTCTTAAATTATTTTGTTTTATTTTGTTTTATTTTACTTCTAAAACCCCCTAAAAACTTTTTATTACAATATTTTATAACAACACCAGTATCCTCAATATACCAGTATGTTGTTATGAGAATTATTCGAACTACACATACACACACCGCCATTTAATGGGTGAAGAACATATTGTTTATGTGGATGGAAAACTAACGCCTCAAGAAACGCGGATTGTTCGATTATCTCCTACCGTCTCTCATGGTGGCCATTAAGATGGAACTATATCTATATATGATATATATATTATGTTTTTTTCTTTATTATTTTGTATTATCTATTTATAACTTTATTTTATGGTTTCCATTATGGGTGAAATGCGATAATTTCATTTGAGGAAGTGTGGACTACCGCCATCTCAATATGATATGACACATTAATTCCTTATATGGGATGTATAAAGGATGAAATTAATGATATTATATTTTATATTATACTTTAATTATAATACACCTATGTATTTTTTGGTTTTAATTCCATCAAAAGACAAAATATAAATTAAAGTAGCGTTCATGCGTACATACGACTTGCCGTCTCCATGAACAGTACATTTTATTTCTTATCTCCAAATGTTATGTACTGTTATATGTAGATGTATATACAATATATATAATAATATCTAAATCATTTATATCATTATGGAGATAATGTAATTTTAAACCACATGGAAAAATAGTAATTATAACAAGTTCATTTTTGACTCAAGTTCCGAACATCGATAAAATATCCCTTATGAACTCAAATAAATAACTAATTGACATAGAAACGTAATAAGTGATATTAAAGGAATAATAAACCTGAAAAATTTTCTTAATAATGTATAAATTGACTAATTTTTATTATTCCTAAAGAACAAGGAACATACAAGACAATTCAGACTTGAGGTAAGGGGTTTCTTATCTCACTTTTAATTCTGTGATATTTCTATTGTTCGCCACTTATTTATTGCATGTGGTGCATTGTGTACTTCCATTTGATATATATTATAACAATTATATTTATATTCATGGTATTATATGATTATTTTTATTTTTATTTAATTTTTTTCACACGACACGACTAATTACAACATGGTAATGAGGTTTTATCTCACTTCTTATTTCTACGAGGCTCATACTATATTGGCCACTATTTCATATTGTGTGGTGTATGTAATACACATGATTGTATTTTTGGTGTAATTTACATTAATTTATGGGTATTTATATATTTATTGTATGAAACTTCTTTTATGTAGTGTATGATTCATATGTTACCAAATTAGTAAGGGAATATCAAATTTCAATTTCCACTAATTGGGATTTACAGATACTTCATTGGTTATTTTACTCCAAGATTTTTTGTGGAATAAATATTTATTATTTTATAGTAATTTCCACTCCCTATTATCTTGATATACATTTGATACAAATAATCACTCCATTAATATATTCTCAATACATCTATATGATCCTAATAAGTGTAATTTTAACTTAATCTCTATTAATTGAGTTAAACATCCAATTCATTGGTGTTGTTTTTACAAGAATAAGTGTGAATGTTATCTGATTTATTTACACCGAATATCCAATAATATTGACTATATTTGTGTTTTCCACAAATAATTATGTCATTTATTTATCCTAAACCTATGGATATAGTCTTTATAAGGGATTTCAACTCGACATACATTCCATTAAGTCTTCATTGTTGTTATGCGCCAATTCACTTTTATTTGGTGTATATACTGTATTTTGACATAATATATCATCAATCACTTTATTCTCATTGTACCATAACGTTTTAATTACATCAATTATTTGTATTCAAGTGTCTCTCATTCGGTTAGGAACTATAAATAAAATATCATTTTAAATGTTTTAATGAATTATTCTTCTAAATCATAATCATTATTGTCCATGTTTTAAAAATGGTTTTATGGATTATTTTAGATGGAAATTAATTTCTTGAAATTAAAATTCCTTTTAAATGTTTCAATAGGGTATGGGACACTTTGATTCAAGAAATCTATTTTAAACGACTTCATGATAAATATTGAGACTTTTAAATGTTTTCATGAAAAAGGGTGATATTTCTATAAATAGTTTTCATGATTATTTTGATCTTTGTAAATATCCTTCATTATTATCCATTGAGGTTGATCTATAATAATACCATCTTCCATATTTCATGGAATGAGTTATGATTGATTCTGGATGTGCTATTCTTATACCAATCATGGTTTATCTATAATTTATTAACATTTAGTATGCTAGTTTTGATACTAGTGTTTATGTTATGTTTAAACTTTTTCATATGACAAACGCATTGGACATATTAAGTGATGGGTGGAGCCCGCTATTTCTCCTCGATGCATCGGTAGGTCTCATTAGACAATCTAGTGTCTTGGCACATGGCCTTGACAAAATCTTATTTGTAGTCAGGGAACGAGGCCTTGACTATGTGGTTATGATGCCAGGAATTATGCATTCCATCATTATTAGTATAGCTATTTTTATTTCATGTAGTTATTCGACTAGTAGAATATCCATGACTATGTTTTATTATGGAATTATTTACTCAGCTTATATTCCTTCCATAAAGTGTTTGTGTTAATTATTTGTAAAGGAATGGGTTATCAATTATTCACCATGCCTATGGTGTATGTTCTCTTCCGTTGTATTTCTTACTGTTTCTGAGAATGTCAGCTCACCCCTTTCTAAAGCTTTATTTTCCTAGTATTTTAAGAAGTTAGTTATGGGTGATTTACATGAATAATCTTGGATTATTAGATGTTTCTAATGGAATAAATTAGTGTTGTTTTTCTTTTTTATGTTTTAGTGTTGAACTTATGTTTGTATATTATTTCCAAGACTAATAAATAGATCGGTCCTTCGGGACTAGATTCCTTGTATCCATGTCAATGTACTAAAATAATGCACTGGCTCCTGGATTCTAGGGTCAAGGTGTTATAGTTTGTTTTAGAGGAAATTTAGTCCCGTCCTTGAAACTAGATTTAGATAAAATCTGATTAGAGAACATTACCATAAGATAGAAATTGAGGATTAGTATAGAAGAACATCCTAGAATCATTGAAATGTAGGGATTCTGTGTATTTTCGGAGAAGAACATCCTTGTTTGGATACGAGCAGGTAGAGGTGGCTCTGGCACAGATTTATCTATGAGAGAAAAATATGACAATGAGTTTCGGGCTTGACCCGAGGTATCTTGGTACATGACAATGGGCCTTGCGGTATTCTAGGATACAACACTCCATGTGGATATACTTAGGATAATTTACATTCACTTTACAGACCGATTTGAAGGATTTTAATATAATATGAGAATAAATAAACTTGGTTAATCCTAAGGTGTTTCAAATTGAAAGTAAGGTGACATGATATTCCTTAAATTATTTTATGACTATTATTACTCCCAAATTTTTTATGGTTTTTGTCAATTTATGGATTTCAAGGAATTCATAATAACACTGGTCATGATGTACAAGCTTTGAACAGTGGTGGAGATGAGCAACACAATTAAATGTTGACAGGTGTAAAAGTTATCATGTTTATTCAGAATTAGTGTTCAAAAAATATGATCAATACCATATTTATTAACGAAATCCATGACTCAACAAGGAAGGAAAATAAGGTGAATAATAAGAGCTCCATCTGTGAAGACCATAGGGAAATGAAAGCTCATTTTCTGTAATGTAGGAAATGTTGATGGAGACACCTAGGAATGTGTCTTAATTGAACAATGATATTCTTTATGTGAATGAAATAAGGACATAAAGTAATGAATTTCTAAGAAAAAATAAAGTGTAATATAGAAGATAATAAAAATGATCATAAGAATCCATTTACAGTCATTTTCCGTAAATATAGTGGACCAAGCATTACCTGAGTGAAAGTAATATTCAATAGGATATCCTCTTGTTCAAGGAAGAATCTATGATGAAATAAATTAACATAGAAATGTTTAAAAAGTTTTAGTGCTCTATGTTTATGGGATTACTTTGGAAGACATTTCACTTGTATTAGTAACCCTGCAGTTTTCATGTAAAAATGATATTTGAGGAAGAATTATCCTTTATCTTGTTGATATAGTTATAAATAACTATATTGTCTGATATGAGCATTGAGTTTCAGGAAATTACATGTTATTAAATTTTGGAATGAAAATGCGAGGTATGATATAAAATTTCTGATGAAATTATGTTATAGTAATTTTCATGAATCTATATATTTTTTGGGAATATTATAATATTAAATAGTTTTTCAAAAATGACAACATATAGACTGTGTGACAACACGTCATGTCAGAAAAATATGTGGGAATCGAACCCACAACCATAGTGCGATTGTGATTTATCTCCTACCACTAGACTATGTGATGTCCCTGGTCTGTGTGACTAATTTTTCGTAGTTAAATGATTTTATTGTTCAATAATAAGTTTATTTGGGATCATATGTCTTATCAAATGGATATCCTTTATATAGGAAAAAGATTCACTGATTAAGTGATAATTGTTTTTGGAAGATGTTAGCTCTATTGGGAGAAAAATATATCAAAGGAAAATAGAAAATTATGGGATTTCATTTTAGGCGTGATGGTGGATTTTTATTTATATTTCGGGTTATTTATGGAGATGATTAACCTATCATAGAGAAAATGTGACTAAGTAAATTACTTTTGAATATGTGACTTTATGTGTAGTCGATGTCATTTGGAGATACAATTTAACATGGAAGACTACATAACCAAATTTTTCTATGTTTTGGGTTTCGATATTAGTTTGGATTATATTAATATAATTTAAGGACAATTTATTATTGAATTTCATTTATTTAGCTTTGTTTCATTGTTGGTTTAATTTTAGAAATTAAGATTTGTATTTCTGTCTATATAGGATCATCTTTTTTAGCGATCATTTGATCTTGTAATAACCGTTTTTTGGTGGTTAATTTCTAAAGACAAAGTAAATATATTTTGTATCCTTTTTGGATCATTTGATTCTCTAGAAGTTGAATCTAGCTCTTCTGGTGTGACCAAGTCAACTTGAATACTCATCGTATGAAAAAAATATGAGTTGGTGGTAAAAATTTATTAAAGAATGATATTGTACTTTAAAAGTAAGTATATATCATTATGTTCTTAGTCAATCTCATAAATAAATTAATCAACAATATGAAAAGTATCATAAAACAAAAAAAAACATTATCTGTTTACATTTCCTACTGGGAAACTAATGAATGTTTATCCTATCCCAAGTTTGTGGTTCTCTTGTTATTAACTTTCTATTGATCATGTTTTCTATCCATCTCCATTAGAACTTGAAACTTAGTTTTATCTTCTATATCCATGCATTACTACATGGAAATCTAGTATGGGTTATCTAGGGTGACCTTTTTACTTTTATTTCATTATTTTAAAGTGATTGGTTTACTGATACATTTCTGATGTGGGACTTTTAATGAAGTTTCCAATCCTAGTTTCAAAATTTCAAGGATGAAATTCTCAAAAGGGGGGAAGGATATAACATTCTAGGTAAATAAATAACATGAAAATTTTCATATCTAATAATATTTTTGAACTAAATATTAATTCTATATTATAAGGGACACTATGTTCGATGGTATAACCGATACGCAACAATGGGTTTCGTTGAAATCTTATGTTGCACGCTAAAAATATAATAATTTTATTTTAAATTGTATATAACGCTTTGCCATTGTAATGGAAGGAATTAACAAAACTAACTAAAAAATGATTATATATGCTTATTAAATGTTTTTACATTTATTGAATAAATGATAGAGGCTTAAACTTTGAATGAATCTAATATGAAACATAATTTATATTAAAGGGTTGATTTACCACCTTTAAAAGGATAACACTCATTAAATCCAGTTTTGGTCACTTTTATATGTTTCATTTGACAAAATAAAATTCTTTTTTAGAATCGGGACATCTACATTTACTTTGGCTAAATTTTTGGGATTTTTCTTACAATATTCCATTTTTATGGATAATGAAAAATAATGTATTTTAATTTAAAAATGCCTTTTAATATAATTTATTTATATGGTTAGAATATATTTTAAATTTTTTCTAAGTGAAATTAGATTATATTTTTACCCTTTAATCAACATTTGGTCATTGGAATTAATTTCAATTTGAAATTATACATAAATAAGTGTCAATCTTTTGAAAGTTATTATTTCAGAAAAACAGACAACTTCTTTTGATCACATGAATTAATTTTAAATTAATTAATCCAACTACTACATTTTGAAATTGAAAAAATAGACATAATTTTTTCATTCAGAATATGAAGTATAGCATAGGCCTAGTTTTTTGTATTTTTTTGAAAAACAACAATTTTTGATGAATAGTGAAACCACTATGTAGTAGTTAAAAATCCGACTTTTTAATTTAAGTGAAAATTTTCCACATCTGTGAATTAAATTTGAAAATCTGAGATACATGGTTTTTATTAGTATGTAAAATTTTGATCAATAAGATGAAAATAATTTTTTGGGAATAGTAACTTTTTTCTATTATTACTACAGTTAAAGGTAAATACGGTAATTCAAGGAAAAAAGAATATTATAATAATACAATATTACCATAACATTAGTCCTAAACTTACTGTATGAGTCTTGGATGACCATGGGAATCTTTGGGTCAATTTTGGAACCCCATGGAGCCACTTAAAAAAGATAATGACACTTTATTTTAATTAACATAATGTAAAGTCAAAAATTATATTAACAAATATACTTTAGTATATCAATTTTTATATGGGGTTATATAAGTCATAAATTCGACCATAAACAATAATTGAAAAGATAAAAACATTTACTACACTATGGTAATTTTTTTTTTAAATTTTATACATCATATAAATTTAATTATTAATGACATAATAACGATGTTGTATTTACCTCATTAATAAAAGAGTTAAATAAATATGATTATTAATATTAAAATAATATAAAAAACCTGTCCAATTATTAATGGATGATTTTATTTCGACCATCAGTCATATTATATTTGACATTAATTATTTTTGGACCTTTAGAAATCTAATATCAATATATAATAAAATAATATTTTCACACTTTCCTAAAGAGTCACTCCTCCCCTTATAAAAGGACACCACTTCTAAAACATTCCACACACCTCTAAACACCTTGGGTCATCCAAACCCTTCCAAAATAATCTCTCGATATCCCTTATTCCTAAAAGAATCCTCAACTCAGGTAGAAGTCACTTCATAATGTTGTTTTGGTTCAACCCAAGGGAAGTTACCCAAATTAATGGTAATGCATTCTCTTAAGTTCTATTGTTTTATTTTGATTTATTTTACTTCTAACACCCCCTAAAAACTTTTTATTAAATTATTTTATATCAACACCAGTATCCTCAATATACTAGGATGTTTTTTGTGAAGGATTTTAACTATAATTACACACACCTCCATCTAATGGTTGAAAAACATTCTGTTTCTGTGGATGGAAAACTAACGCCTCACGAAATAATGACTGTTCAATTATCTCCTACTGCCTCTAATGGTGTCCATTAAGATGGAACTGTATTTATATATGATATATATATTATTTTTATGTTTTCTTTATTCTTCTTTATTTTTCATTTATAACAATATTTTTTAGTTTCCATTATGGGTAAAACGCGATAATTTCTTTGATATTGTGCGGACTACCGCCCTCTCAAAAAGAAATGACTCGTTAACACCTTATGTGAGAAAAATAAAGGATGGAATTAATGATATTATATATGATATTTTACTGGAATTATAATACACCTATGTATAATTATGTTTTAGTTCCATTAAAATAAAACGATAAATGAAAGTGGCGTTCATTCATACTTACGGCTTACCGTCTCCATGAACGGTACATTAAATCTCTTATCTCCAAATATTATGTACTGTTATAAATAGATATATAAAAAGTATATATAATGATATCTAAATCATGTGTATCATTATGGAGATAATGGACTTTTTACCACATGGAAAATAGTAATTATAACATATTCATTTTCGAATCAAGTTCCGAACATCGATAAAATATCCATTATGAACTCAATTAAATAACTAATTGTTATAGATATGTAATAAGTGATATAAAAGGAATATAAAACATAAAAAAAATTCTATATAATGTATAAATTATTATATGTTTATTATTCAGGAATAACAAATAACATACAAGACAAGTCGGACTTGAGGTAAGGTGTTTCTTATCTCACTTTTAATTCCTTGATATTTACATTATTCACCACTTATTTTTTGCATGTGGTGTATTATGTAAATAGATTTGATATAAATTATAATGATTCTATTAATTTTCAAGGTATTATATATTTCATTTTATATTTATTAACTTTTGTTCATATGAATCGATTAATTACAACTAGGTAAGGAGTTTTCATCTCACTTGTTATTTTATTGAGATTCATGCTATATTAGACACTATTTCCTTTTCTCTGGTGTATGTACTTCCCATTATTGTATTATTGGTGTAATATAATTTCTATTATGTGTATTTACATCTTCATTTTATGATACTTTTTTCATTGGGTGTATGTTTCATAATTTACCGAATCGGTAAGGGAATGTCAAATTTCAATTTCCACTCATTGGGGTTTACAGATACTACATTGATTATTTTACTCCAAGATTATGTGTGGAAACAATATTTATTATATATGTAGTAATTTCTAGTCAACTTTCTATAAATATACTTATGATACACATAATTACTTCATTGATAAATTATCAAGTCATCGATATGAACCTGATAAGAGTAATTTTAACTCAATATCCATTCATTGAGTTAAACATCAAATTCATATGTGTTCTTTTTTACTTGAATATGTGTGAATATTATCTGATTGATTACATTGAATATCCATTTATATTGAGTGTATTTATATTTTCACACATAAATATATCATTTATTTATCCTTAACCTATGGATACAGTCTTTATAAGGGAATTCATATCAACTTACATTCCATTGAGTCTTCTTTGTTGTTATGCACCAATTAACTCTTATTTGGTGTATATACTGTACTTTGACATTTTATCTCATGAATCCCTTAATTCTCATTATATTATAATGTTTTGATTAATTTAATTATTTTTACTCAAGTGTATCTCGTTTGATTAGTAACCCTAACTAAAATATAATTTTAAATGTTTTAAAGAATTATTCTTCTAAATCATTATCATCAATGTACTTGTTTTAAAAATGGATTTAAGGATTTATTTATATTGATATTAAGGTTTTAAAAATAAAATTAATTTTAATGTTTTCAATGTGGTATGGGAAACTTTGATTCAGAAATCTATTTTGAATGACTTCATGATAAATAGCGATACATTTAAATGTTTTCAAGAAAAAGGGGGATATTTCTCTTCATTTGTTTTGATGATTTTTTTCATCTATGTCAATATACTTAATTATTCACTGTTGATTTTTGTTTATAATAATACAATATTCCATATTGCATTTAATGAGTTATGATTGACTGTGGATTTTCTATTTTTATACCTTTCATGTTTTATGAATAAAGTATAGAAATTTTGTATGCCAGTTTTAGTACGAATGTTTGGGTTATTTTTAAACATTTTCATATGAAGAATGCATTGGACTTAGTAAGTGATGGGTGGAACCTGATATAGCTCTATGATGTATCGGTATATCTATTGAGACAAACTAATTTCTTGGCACAAGGCCTTGACAAAATATTATATGTAGTCTTCACATGAGGCCTTGAATAAGTGGTTATGATGTCCGGCATTATGCATTCCATCATTATGCTATTATTTATTGATATTTCTTGTGGTTATTCGACTAGTAGAATACCCATGACTATGTTTTATTATGAAATTATTTAACTGGCTCATATTCCTTCCATAAAGTGTTAATGATAATTATTTGTTAAGTCATGTGTTTTCATAAATTCACCATGCATAATTTTTGTTTTATATTACGATGTATTACATACTCTTACTAAGAATTTGAACTCACCGCGTTCTCATGTTTTATATTCCCAGTATACGAAGAAGTTAGTTATTAGTGACCTGTAGGAATAAACATGGAAGCTTGGACGTTTCTAATGGAATAAATTAGAGTTGTTTTTCTTTTCAAGTTGTAGTGTTGAACTTTTGTATGTATCTTGTTTTCAATAATACTAATCTGATTAGTCCTTTAGGACGTAAATCCTTGTAATCATTCCAATTTATTAAAATATTACACCGGCTCCTGGATTTGAGGGTCAGGGATTTATAAATATAAATATTAAGAGGCAAAATATTTTACTAATTTGTGGTAAATAACTAAAAATTGGACACCTTTTGAAATTTGATACCTTATTATATCCAATTTTTTAAAATATATTAGGATTATAAAATAAATTATTAAATAATTATTATAATAAAATATCAATTATGTAAATTTTGAAAATATTCATTTTAATTAATTTAAATGAAATACAAACTAAGTGATAACAAAAAAAAAATATAATAGAATTATAACATGTAATATTTATCAATAATTTTTTATGGTGTCAAATATATCATATTATATTTATTTTAATATTAATAAAAATATAATTTCATTTATTCTTCCTTTAACAAATCAATTATCGGTTCATAGTTATTTAATAATTAAATTTATTCCTTTTTCTACTAAAATAATAAATAAATTTACATGATTTAATTAATATTTTTATCCTTAAAATTAATATTATTATTCCAATATATCACTTATATAGCACCATAATAAAAAAATTTAGTAATAACATACATGTTTTTGATAATTTTATTTCTACTTTTAATAAAAAGTTCTTAATTTTATTATCATAACCATGTGGCTTCCAAAGGGCATAATTTTAGCACATATTTCATATTGGTCATCCATTACACATCAAATATTATTATGAAAGGACTTAGAGTATTTTTATATTATTATAATATTATTTATACTCTAATTTACCAGATTTTCCCATTAACTATGGTATAAAATATACTAATGTTACTATTAACCAAATTTATTTTGATCATATTGGAAAAAAACGTTTCATAAATATTACTACCATTAATTTTAGATTTTGGGAATTAATTTCAGATAAGTGGTTAAATTAGGTTAACCAATAATCCCATTGACGGATTGAGAAAATAATTTTTTATGTAAACTGTTCAAAAGTTCACATTGGTTTTCTATTTAATCAAAAGTAGAAATAGAATACAATGAATTAAATGAGATTAACTAATAAAAAAATAAATTAATTTTACCTTAAAACCATATAAGATGATAATCTAATTATATTTAAAAATTAGAAAAAAATAAATTTTGAATTAAAATGTAGTATTTTTCACAATTCGTTAGAAAAATGAATATTATTATAACAACAAAAAAATTTAAAAAAATTGATGTTCCTTTTCAAAAGATGAATTTTAATTTTTCAAATAAAGCATATAAAAGTTAAAACTATATTTAAAAAGGGTTCTCAATCAAAATGGGGTACAACAACATTTAAAAAATATTAGAGTATTTATGTATAAAAATGGATTTTTTCTATTTCTATGCAAAAAATTTATTAAAAAAATTCAAAAATGTAATAAATATGTTTAAACCTAATATAGTTAGTTATGTTCATTCTGAAAAATTTAATGGCAAGGAAATAACTAACAATTTAAATATTAATATTAATTGTGTATTATGTTTTGATATATCTCAGTCTTATATGAAACATAATATTTCTAAGAAACCCATTGTTCAGTGTCAGTTAAATTATTAGAAATAACATTCCATTTAATTTTGAATTACCATCTAATTCATAATTATTAAAAAATATGAAAAAATATTACTCTATAATTACATGGGATGTTCCATTATCACCTAGTTAACAATTATTTTTAATCATAATATTTTTTTTATATCCACGATGTCCAATTTTGTACAACCCTCAAGAATTATAAAGGGTTCTATTTTTCCATTTTACTAACTCCATGTTCAATATCAACTATTTGTTTGTTCTGATCAATATAAGAAGCTATCTTTTTATCTAAAGTTAGATAAAATAATATAGTTACATTTTATATTTCATCAAGGAAACATAAAATATTTTTAAAATATTTTGACATTTAATTTTAATTTCAAATATTATAATTAAGAATATATAAATATACCACTTAGTGATAATTTATAGGAGTATGAAATGGACATACATCTAGTTTTAGTTAAGGAAAATCAACAAGATCTCCAGAAAACTATTTAATGTAATGCCTCACTACCCCAAACATTCACACATAAAAAATCTATATAAATTATTAATTGGAATAATTTTTTATACATGAATTCCCATTTATGGAAAAGGGTTGAATTACTTTACTAAACTGATAAATGGAATAACATAGATTAGTTCTAGATATACCAAAATATATATCATAACTATGATAAAACATTTTGGCTATGAAACCTCCCAATTGAAAAAGATCTCCAAAAAAATATATTGGCCAAAAAAAAGTATTTAAACCAAAAAATCATAATGAAATAATATTTTTTATATATAATAAACATGGAAAATGATGCACCTCAAAACCACACCCTAAAAAACACATACAAACAATATAATAACATTTGAAAGGTAAACAAACGAACGAGAAAAAAATGGTACAAAAGTTTTACATGGTTTAGAATATATAACACTTAATTAAGAGAATTAAATAAAATATTTTAATAAATAAATAGAATATGATTTTATTGTTAAACAATCTAATGTTCCTAAATGGATTTAATATTATAAGGTTACATTTTTTTATCAATCTGAGATGTTTGATATCAATGAATAATGGGAGAATATGTGTAATAAATTTGAGTAGGATACCATTAGAGGTGGTGATAAAAATATTTTTTACATTCAGAGGGACTGCTGAGGAGAAGGGTTCACATTGAAAATCATAATTTAAATTTTTAATGTAATCCCTTTAATATATGATTATAATTGATTTTGTCCTCATGTTTTTGGATAATTTCTAAATTAGTAAAGTGTTTTCTTTAATAGTTTGTAAATTACTAAATTCCTATTATCATAAATATGTTATAGAGATTTAGAGAATCTCTACTTGTAAAATTTTGAAAATATATATAGAGATCATGATAGATAAATAGTTGTGTGATGGTTGAATTTAATTTAATGTGATGCATTTAGTGAGATATATCAAGGAAATCAGAGAGTATATTTTTATGTAATTATAATATATTGTGAATAGAGAAAGGAGTTTATGATTTTTTATAAATTCAAAAGTTTTTTTAAATTTTTATGAGTTGATGATAATAGATCGAGATGGATTAGTTAATCTTTATTTTTAAATCAATGAAATCTAGAAAAAATAACTATGTCTATGTTCTATATAAGGGAATTTTCCATGTTGAAAAATTCACCATATATATAAATCTAGATCAGTTTGGAAGATTCATTGATAAAGTATCAACTTATAGGGGAATATAGAACCATGAATGATAACTTTCACATTCCTAATGAGTAATATATGTGAAACCAAATAATACGATGAAATTCAGCTTCATGTATAAAAATTTCACAAATGTCTACAATGAAAAATTAGGAGAAGCAAGAATATTTTTTTCTAAAAAATAATTAAATTTTTATGATACACTATTATATTGATATTCATGGATTTATATATTAATAAATATAGTATTATCTTTATCAAATATTTGGATGAAGGATGAACAAAAAATGATAATTATTTGGATTCTAAGAAATTTCTATGAAAATAATAGTAATAATATCAAGAAAAATTTATTATTTTTTATCTTATATAGTTGTGATGATTATTTTATGTGTTTAATATTATGAGGGTCATTATTGTGGATTAAAATATGGAAACGACCATTTTGTGAAGATTTATATGTGTATATTTGACTAATATTTGGATGGATTTATTGTGAAAATAAATTGGTATCCTGTAGAACATGTATGAGGATCATACATTCCATTAATGTATATAATGAAGTTGAAGATGTATTTTTTTATGAATAGGAATGATATATATTATTTTTTAAAAAGAAATGAGAATAAAAGTAAATGTCACTCTTGTAAAATTTTGTATACAACCATTTGAACAAAAAATAGAACCGAGATCATGTGAATGAACATTTTATGAAAAAGGTTCAACTATTCATGGGAGACATCAATAATGGAGAGACTAAATGAACATGTAATATGAATTTTTTAGTGGGGATTTTGTATATTATAAATATAAAATATAACTTATTTAGACCTATATATAACTTGATAAATATTTTGAGGGAGTAGTGAGAGCATTGAGTAGAAAGATCTCGTATTCATTGAATATTGGGAAACAACTCTCAATGGAAAACAAGAATAATCTGATCTAATGCAAAGAAATAAGTTCATCTGGGAATCAAATAAGAAATGAGGAGAAATAGAACATATGAGAACCAAAATTTTTGAATCCCAAAAGGATGAATTACTAATCAAGGATAATATTTAGGTATCATGTTATTTATTTATAATTATTTCTATCACATGAAGATTCGTAGAGATATTGGGTTTCAAGACCCTCAAATCCCATCGAGGGAGACAACTAGTTTATTTGATACATTATATTTTTTTTGAGTTTTATTTATGATTAATAACTGATTCAAAGAATTTATTTGAAGTCCTTATGGAATTTAATTTTGTTTTTGTTGAGTTTAAGTATTGTAATAATATTGATATAGATACAAATTTGGTGGAACTACTGATCTAATCACTAGAAAGAGCCTCAATAAAACACATGAAAATATATGGGGGAAAGGTATATAACATATGAGACTTAGGGTTTACATGAAGATCACCACATGAATCGATGACTAGAGAGAGATGTAGTTGAATAATTATAGTGGTATATTGGAATGAAAATTCATATGATGTGCATGGGAGTGGATAGTGTGTCTCTCGTAGACTGAAGACTGGTGTGCCTCTGATATGGTCCAATATTAATAAATGAAACTGAATATTGTGGATAATCCACATTAGGTAGTCTAACAAACATTGAAAGGAGTATGTATTAGTTTTATTACTTTTAATTATTTTTGTATTTCACTATACATAATACAAAGAATATAGAACATAAAATATTTTTAAAAAGGATAAAATATCCAACCACCTATAAAAAAATTCGTTAAAAAATTTCCATTTGGGAAACAAATTTATAAGAGAAATTGGTTATTGGGAAAAATTATATTGCACTTCATTTACCACCCCCCATAATGGGGTCTGCAGTGATCCCTTAAGAGAATCTCAAGATGCATCATAGAAAAGTTTCCCGATGAGTTTGATATATTTTTCATATTCCATTATATTATTTTTGGAATATAAGAATGTTTAGATTCTAAGAGATGATTAAATATGAGACTCAAATAGAACAAGTGATGTTAATAAATACTACTATATAATGTCAAATTTCATTAGGGACATTACAAAATAGAATTAAAATGGGGTCCAAGATGGATATAGAAAATATAGATAATGATTTTGAGAAATCTCAAATTGAATTAATTAAAAATAATCATGTTTCATTAGATGATACTATTTTCAAATAACCTATTAATGATTCTGTCTCATATTTTGATGAGACAATGTCTGTTGGAGAAACTAATAAACAGTACTATGATATTGATGGTAATGCTACGAGAGGTCCTCTTGATGTAATTACTAACATATTTTAATTTATTTGGGATATTGATGATAAAAAATCACATTTAGAGGTAGAAAATGATTCTATGGAGACTTAATTAAACAAACAAGTAAGAAGAAACAATAACCTCTAAAAACAAGTGAAATAAAATTGTGATGAAGCCACATATTGTAATAATAACATTTCACTAATTATTGAATGTTTCAAATAATAATTTTTGAGAAGGATGAGTTTAATTTTGTTGTATCTAAGGTGTCACTTGAATATAAAAAACTAAAAAAAGAAATTTTGAATTCAAAGGATTCACAATTGGAAGTGAAATAAAAATAGGTAAAATAATATGATAGTTCCCTATAATAAATATTAAACATTCGTGATGATAAAGTTTATATGATTGTGGGTGATTGGTATGTTAGTTTGAGATCTGGGGAGTGTGAAAGGAACTCACATATACTAACATGTCGATAGTAGGAGAATATGCTGAAAAATATTGAATCAGTTAATGATAGAGCATTTAATAAAAAAATAACATTATTTCCACTCATGTCCCATAAAATAATTTACAACCAATTGGGACCCTATAATGTGGTGAATAGTGAATGAGATCGCATGGAGAATGATCCGCCACATGCCCAAAAAAACGATAAATGCAAACATAATTAATCCAAATTGTTCAATATTAGTATCAATTTGTTTTACATGAATAGTGAAAATATGATAAAAACATGTGGAGAAAAATTATAAGAAAAACATTAACATGTAAAACGAATATGTGATAATGTGTATGAAGGGGTTTTCTCTAGTTTGAATATAAAAAATTGGTAAATAAATTTCTAAAAAAAGGTTCTAAATCTTGATAGATTGCACCTCCATTCAAAATAATGAGGATTTTAGGTTATTTTACATGTTTTTTGAGGTTCAATATTATATTAATTAATTGTCTTTCTATATTTTCAACATATGAAAATGGTATTATGCCATTTTTTATGTGGATTAGAGCTAAAAGGGAGACAGTAAATTCTATTAAGAAACATAAGATTTAGTATTTGAAAAATGGATTTGATCACATAGAGAAAATATATGACTATATAAACATGTATTTCCATTTATATCATTCATAAAAGTATACACCTGTTATATAAAAATATTATTCGTGAGGTAATATAATGAATCAATAAAATGGGAATTCTGTGGTGAAAGAAGAGAAATATAACTTTAGGGGAAAACAAAAAAAATGAAAATACGAAACTCTTACGAAAAAGAATGCCACACCAGATAGAAGAAAATGATTATATTATGGTTTTTTAGAAAAACCAAGAACAACTACTATAATTATATTAAACCCATTGATAATAGAGAAGATCATGAACTTATAGAGAAGTAAATCAATTAAATAGATAAAAATATAGGATGTAATGTTGATACTTCTTGTGATTAAACATAGATAATTCTTATGAAAGGAAAAATATAATGTTGATAAAGAAATTTGTTGAAGGGGAAATATATCTGGACACAATCCATACAAGTGTATAACAAAATTATCTGAATAGATGGATTTGTTGAAGAAAAAGTGGAAAGAACCATTGGTCTCAAATTAACAAACTAATTAAAAAGAAGAGGACCTCACTTATGGTGAATGAAGTTAATGTAGCTAAAAACATGTTTAAAAAATTAAAATAATTGTAAGAAGAAGTAATGAATATAGATAAATATTCAAAGAATGAAATCACTGTTGATTCTCCTGAGATTAAAACCATTCCGTCTGAAGAACAAGATAAGATATTGATGAAAATTTTGATGTCCAATTACGTGAAGATATAGAAGGTAAACGGGGAGTCTGATATACAAAATATAATTCATTTTGAAGCTTTATGGATAGGTGTTAATATTTTTAGAATGAGGTCCTGTCACCAGTACAACAAAATTGTGTTGTGGGAGACCAAAAGTATACCATAGAAAATATATTGGGTCTTGAATTTCATAGGATTGATGGTGAATCAATATGTTATGTATCCCATGAGTTAGAGCTATCAAAGGATTATAATTTGTCTCATAAATATTCATTCTTATGGAATCTAGAAATCTGGATATATTTTTGGTAAATAGTGGCTGAGGTATCATATTCACAATCCTATCATTGTTTTAGTTTATATTTTTTTGTATCAATGGGGAACCATTTTATAAAAAATAGAGATAAAAGAATAATTTTAAATGAAACCCATATATGTGTTGGTTCATGTAATGTGAATCGTCTTATATTACCATTAAAATATTTTCTCCTAGACTTAAATAATTATATATTTGTTTTGTTACCACTTTGAGATGATTGAATAGTAATCATTGGTGTCTTGGTTAATAATTCAGGTTTTCTAAAGTGCATTCACCAATAAAAAAATTGGAATGATAAATTGAACACTCATTATTAAAAAAATATTTAATGGATTTCTTATCTATGAATAATTGAATATAATTTGGACAAAAATATTGTATCCTAAAGAAAGGAGGCCCTCACATATAGTTGGAGAAAAATGTTTCCGACCATTTTACTGATTATCAATAAGTAGGGAGGAAAAAACATTGATATTAGAAACAAAGCTATATTGAAAAAGAGTAAAAAGTGAATATTGGAGATCACAAAATGATTTGAGATATTGGTGTTATATTTATTTCCAATGTGATATGTTGGATTCAATTGTATGTTTGGATAAGATGTGGGAAATTTTTGAGTCAGATGTTACTGAAGATTGAAATTTAAATAATATTCACATTAAAATGCAATGTTGGAGGAGGAAGGCTGCATTAAAACATTTAGTTGGGTATATCCTAATGGTATAACTTTTATAGGTGATGATTATTGAGCTATTCCTCAGGTGTAATACATGTAATAATTTTTTTAAGTGTTTTCAATAATATTTTGTTTTGAAATGAGATAATATAATCTTATTAATGTTGTAGAGAGATGTATAATCGATCATATTTTCCTTTAATTGAATATATAGAAATCATTATTGAAACCAATTTGGATGTAGGATTAATTGGACATGTTGTGATATATGCAGGGATAAATATTTAGGGACTAAAAGATGATTTTTTTTAATTTACTACCAAGTGCTTGGGAACATAACTATGGTGTTTAAGCATGTTTGATAAATTATCTATTTTTTAATGTTTATTTGTAAAAGGGAATATATGTATATGGATTAGAATGATATAGTTTGTAAATAAAAGAAATATTAGAAAAATACATATGTAATTGTTCTGTGTAATTAAATTTCATAAATAGACTAATTAACCATGTATGTGACTATAGATCATGTAAAAATTTCACATACCCAAACACTCAATGTCAGAGAATAAAAAAACAAATTCGATAAAATTTGACAAACTTGAACAAAAATATATAAGAAAACATATAAGTGGATCCACACTAAGATTCATGTATTTGTAATTTCACATATTACCAAACATGAAATTATGTTATTATGAAATTTTATATTCTAAAGAATCTTTCATATGTGGTGATTATATGTTTTGATTATCATGACTGATTGATATATAATTTTGAATAGAATAATCATGATGTATGCTATAGATTATCGACCCATCCAAGAATAATGATATAGATTCAGATAATGTTACATTCTTAAATAAGGTGTTTATGGTATTAGATCATAAAAGTATGGTAAATAAGATATAATTTGTAGGGGGGGTTAATTTATCATTAAAGATTTATATCAATGTTTCGACCTCCTTAATAAATATTTTTTGCTAATATGTATAACTGATTATAATACAATAAAATAAATGTAAAATTATAGTGAAAATACATATGTTTCCATATTCCAAAATTATTAATGATCTTAATGTACATTGTTCAAATATAAAAACGATAGTCCTTACAACTAAATTCATATTATTAGTTTTAAAATGATGAAATTTAACCATAACGTAATATAATTTTTGAAGAAATAATTATCTTAATGGTAACTTAAGAAAGAATAAACCTTATTTTAAAAACCAAACATTGAGTATTCGTTATAGAACCATCTAATCTATTAATATGATGTTATTAAAACCTCACATTTCGATAAAAGTGAAAGGTGGATCTGAAGACCTAATCAGAGGTATCCATGAATTTAAACATGTCATATATTATCATCCTCTTAATACCTGATGTTTGGATATGTATTAAATACCATTGAATCCAATGATAACCTCAATATGAATTTCCCTACGATGATAACTGGAAGCCTGGTTTACCAACTAATATGATTGGTATCTTGGTACTTCTAGTAAAACAACTAATATCTCAGTATTCCAACAACATAAATAGTAAGATTAATTCTATTGTCTACTCCATTGGAATTCATCAACCATCCTAAAATTGGAAAAAAATTAAATATATAATACTAAGTGCATTATAGATCACACCACACAATGGTAGCTCATATATGAAATTCTTCTGAGAGAAACATTATTCTAAAAAAAACCTCAAAAAAAGAATTAAAAAATTAAAAATGTTTCAAATTAATATAGGAACGTGTGGTTACATGTACTTATAATTTTTTTTGTTGTTTTTATATTTTTAAGAAATCAATAAATATTTAGATTTTGGGTAACTCCCCAACCCTAGAGTCCTAGATCCAGTGAATTATTTTAATATACTGGAATGATTACATGGAATCAAATCCTTAAGGACTGATCGGCTTAGTCGTCTTGGAAAATAGATTACATACATGACCATTACATTACAATTTCAGACATAATATACAACATAGAAAATATTTTGACAATTCGATTATTCCCCTAGCTTAACCGTACATATCAATCATAATACACATCATGATATCCTGGGAAAACAAATAATAAAAACAGGGTGAGCTCAGATGCTCAGTAAGGATAAATAATTTAGCGGAAGCTATAATATTTTAAGGAAATATGTGTAATAAAAAACATCCTTTTAAAAATAAACATGAACATAATAAAGATTAAATAAATTTATAATTTCTATATAAACATGAACATGGATATTCAAATAATCAAATAATCACATGTAATAACTAATTTCATAATGATGAAATGCATAATTTCAGACATCAAAACACATAGTAAAGGCCTCGTGCCAAGAATAAAAATAATAATTTTTCCAAGGCCTTGTTCTAGGAAACTAATTTTTATCATGAGACCTACTGATTCATCAAGGGGAAATAACAGGTCTCGCCCATCACTTACTGTGACTAATGCATTCCTCATATGAAAAAGGGTGAAACATAACATAAACATTCACACTAAAACTATCATATGAAATGTCAATACTTTAACCATAAACCATGAATGGTATAAATTTTTTTCATCCATTGTGAAAAATATCACAAACTATTCAATATAATATGAATGATTGAAATATATTAAATAAACCAAAATCAAGAATAATATCCAATAATTGATTTTGACATATTATAAAATAATAAATAAAAGTCATTGAGAGAAAATCCCATTTTCATGAAATCGATTTAAATTTCACAAAATTTATAAAGGATGTGATTTAAAAGTTAATTTTTTAATCATAGGGTCCCATACTACTTTGAATCTTTGAAATTAATTTAACACTTTAAAACAATCATGTCTATGTAAATAAATCCTCAATTTCATTTCGATCAAATGTTCATTAATCAAAAAGAGTTAGAAAAAAATCGTTAATAACATTAAAAACAATGTTATTGTAAAAGATTCCATTCCATAAAACAATAAAATATTCCTTTTTAACTCATTTTAATGAAATAAGGAAGGAGATGATAAATATGCCTTGTAGATAGTTACAGATAATCAATCTAGGTTAATAATGAGATTGAGGATATAACCCTTACCATGTACATTTCTTTAGAAGAGTGTACATTTAACCACTTTTATAACAACCATTATATGTTATTAAATTATAATGAAAATTTTTAATATTTATGTTATCATATATGATTCATTTATTACTATATACTATACATTTAATATTAATTTTCATGTTTAAGAAATATTTCAGGTAATAATAGGTTTTTTATCGTACGTGTTTTTACTTTTTATTCTTAATTTTATCACGTAGATCATTATTTACATACATTTAAAATATAAAACATTATTTACATATCATATATATTCAGAATATAAATATTTATAATTTATATATATATATATATGAAATGGAAACACCGTTTATGGGGATGGTAGTCCGTACGTATGCATGAACACTGTTTCTGTTTTCTTATCGTATAGTATGGAAGTAAGTAAATGACATATATTTACTTATATAAATATATATTATTCTAGTATAAATTTAATTTCAAATATCTCATACTTAATAAATATATATTTTTATAAAAATTCAGGAATGTGGATGGTTGAATATGAATCTCATCGCATCGTGGAGACCGAAAGTCGTACTTACGCACGAGCGACATTATCATTCTATCCATTCTAAAATTGAGTTTATTTTGATGGTATATTAAATATAAAAATTAATTACAATGTTAAATTAATTATTTAAATTAAGTATAATCATTATTATTCCATGCCATATAATTTAGTTTTTAATAAAAAACTACACCACGACATGTGGACGGTATTCCATACGTACTGACATATGGTTACTTTTTCAATCATATGGTTTGATAGATTAATTAATATTGTTTTACCATATTTATAATAAAATATAAGAATATATATGGTACTGGAGATATTTATTTTAGTATGGAAATAACAAAGAATTTGAAAGTGGAAGAAGAAGAAAATAACATTGAATGAGGTGATGAAATAATTATCTCTTCTTCAGGGGCTTCTTATTGATTTGCATTAATGGGATCCATAGGATGGATTTATCTTTAATATAAAGCATCTAGGATGAATTTATGGTATTGGGAAGGTTATTTTACTAGGTGTGGACTGAGCTAAATGGATTTGGAGTTTTTAATTTAAGAGAAGAGGATGTTTCCTTTTATAAGAGAGGTGAGGGGCACATTAGGAAACACTTGAAATATTAATTTATTATAAAATAATTTTCGGTTTATAATAGATCCAAATAGATTAATTTCTAGGATAATGTGTGGATGGGTCTAAATTCCATCAACCAATTAGTTCATTAATGACATATCAATCATTATATATGTACTTTTTCATATCTTTAGATTTTTAGGACTATTATATAATTTAATAAAATTGTATTTTTTCTAAATAATGATTTTTGTCAATTTTTACACTATTTAGTATTTGGATTTTGTGACAGTCATAACAACATGATTAATTCTGAAAAAATTCATCGACTCTACCCTTACACATCATATTATCATAGAAAATATGTTGTACTCCCCAAATATCTCAACATTCATTGATTTTAATATTTATAATATCAATTGATATACTCTTTCTTTAATAATGTAATTACTGCTTCATCATTGTGTCATAAATAAATTAAATATTAGATGTCTAAAAATTATCAATAAAATAGAATGATTTAGAAAATATATTCATCTTTATAATAAATATTTATAGTTGAATTTATCTTATGTATAATTGTATATTAAAAATGGTTTAGGTATTAAATTTAGAATATAACAGTTTTACCTCTTCTTTAAATAAAATATAATAAATGATCTAATATTATCCAAGTGGATAAAAAATGACCATATTTCTGTCCTCAGATTGATTTTTGTCGGAATACACTTATCAAATATAATTAATACATTTGATAGGGAAATTATTAAATCATTTTTAAATTTAATTACCATATTCACTTTTAACCGTGGTAAATAAAATTGAAAAGTTACTATTCAACAAAAATTATTTTCATCCAATTGAAGAAAATTTTACATACTTTTTTCAATTGTGTCTCTCAGATTTTTTTTATTCAATTCTCAAAAGTTGTGAAATTACATTTTAAGCAAATTTTCCAATGTTCCTATAAGGTGGGTAAAAGATGTTAAAATATTTACTAAAATTTAACTATCTAATCTTATTATAAAATGAATCCAATGAATTTAATTGAACTAATATAGTTATTAGGTATATATTTTTACCTTAAAATAAATTTAAAATATAATATAATTATTCAAATGAAATAGATGGTTATTATATAAAATGTTGTGTTTTTTACTATTTATCAAATATTGAATGGTTTCAGAAAAATACCAAATTTCACCCAAAGAAAATTTTGATATTCCAAATTCAAAATTAATTTAAATTGTATTAAATTATAAACATAGTAGTTTCATTAAATTTTTTAAAAATAAATCACATTGTAAAAACCAGAAAGTACTTCTTTAAGAAGAAAAAACTATCAAAAGATTGACATATGTTTACGGAAAATATAAATGTAAAAATACATACAATGAACTAAATTATATTATATTATAAAAATAAAATCTAAATATAATTTTAAACCACTATAGTTCATAATTTCACACTATTAATTATTTAGATTGCAAAAGTTGTTTTCAATTAAAATTTAATATTTTTCACTACACATAAAAATATAAAAGTAATTAGAAAACTACCAAAAATTTATCCAAAAAAATTTTATATGTCCCATTTCTAATGAATAATTTAATTAAATTAAATTTAATATATAAAAGTTTCAAATATTGGATTTAAAAATGTTTTTCCATTAAAAGGCGTAAAACTGTATTTTTGAAAAATACGTCATTTATATGAAAAATTGAATTTATCCTTATATTAGGTCTAGGAAATAAAAAAGTTGAATATTAAACTTATATAGGATATAAATAAAATTCAAAATATGGATAATAAAATTCATAACCTCATTTTAAATGGCTAGTTTGATACGCCATGTTGCACTGTCACTCGGTGTTATGTGATGCACAAGCTATTGAATTACAAAAAAATGATAATGTACTAGGAAATATTGTGGGTGTTACATTATCCACTCCTTAAATAAATTTCATCCTCACAATTTGAAATTTTAATTTGAAAATAAAATGTTGAGAAATTGAAAATAACTTTTTGGAAAACACTCATTGGAAACATGGATAATAAAATTTACTTTTATTAAGAGGGAAAATGAAATTGAAAAGTCACCACCAAATAAGGATTTTTAATAGGTGAACATTGGTGGCTATTAGGGACACATAATTGGAGGAAAATGATAATATTTATTCGGAGTGATTGAGGTCATCAATTACAAAAATGTGATTAATAAATAAGATATTTAGGACCACATTTTTTTCAATCTATGATGATTTAATGTATCATCAGTTCATTAAAACATATGGTATTAGGGTAAAACCAAATTTAAAAATAATTTTTTGAAGAAGAGGGAATAATTTACTCTCAAGATAAAAAATCAAGAATACAAACATGACATAATTACCTTTAATATTCATAATCTCATCATTTGGATGTGCTTCAATCGATTTTTACATTATCCAAAAAACTAGTAAATGATTATTAGAAAACTATTTTTTTACACCTGAATCGCATTTGATAAATCATAAGGTCCACATGTATTATTTTAATTAATTTTTTTATCAAAAACTATTTAGGTCAAAGTATCCAAAAAATCATACTATAACCTACATACAAAAAAATCAAGTGGTCAACTTACACAATTCCATCCTATTGACTTATCCAAAATACTTGTGTCCAAACTCACATTACAAAAAATTATAAGAAATTCCAACATAACATAATGAAGATCAACATGTGAAGACCTTAATTATTTATTTTATTAAAACATGGTAACAACCTGAATTACTATAAATCATTATTTGAATATGTATGTACATCCTTATTCCTTCTGTAAAACAATGAATACTTGATTTACTCCTTAAACCCATAAATGTTGTAAACTCCAACAATGATGGAAAAAAAATTAATTAGTTTCAATTTATTCAAGAATATCCAATATTATTTATCCAAATAAATCATAACTTATTCCAAATTAATTACCTCAACATCTATACTATTTTAAGGATTATCTTTCCCTCATCCATATATTTTCCAAAATGATTAACTTTCATTTGAGTAACAATTCTTGGTACTAGACAATCTCAAATCCAATATGAAATAGTATTTCTATAAAATCCATAAATACAAAATAATTCAAATAAATTGTACATCATTAATAAAATACTCAAATGGGACAATTAATTAATTAAAACATAATACAAATAATCATTATTCTTTATTTGTGGTAGTATCATAACTTGATTATTATCCAATAGTATCATCTACGGTATACTCTGATGTTTTGGATAATTATTCAAATAGTGTCCCAACTCATTGTAGATTAAGAATCATGAATTTGAATTCTTTTTCTTACCCTTACAATCACGAAAATAGTGTCCTTTTTCTCCGTACTTATAAAAAACTCGCTTTCCTTTTAATCATTTACTAAGGAGATTATTTCAATAGTTATCACATGTGAAAACTTCCTTCTTTCCCTTATTCCCTTTATCCTTGTTTTTCTCTTACATCCTCTAATTATCTAGCTTCACTTAAAAACCATATGATGTATAAAATTCATTACTTAACTTATTAACACATTATAGTATTTATTCATATGATGAAAATACATGGGAGAATATATCTCTTCTAAATATTGGATTAAGGCCCTGAAAGATATAATCCTTCTTACTCTGTGGATCATGCATATAGCTGGATTTCTCATTCCTTCTACGAGGCACCATTTCCCAATGATGACATATAATAAGTTAGATCGTATCATAATTTATAATGAAAAAACTAGAAAACTTATCAACATTAATTGAATATTTACACACATCTAGTATGGTAATCAATAGATTGGTCTCCTTTCCAACATATTTACTCATAAATATTTCATAAATGTTTGTTACATAAATGTGTCTTATCCTAAGAATATCAACTTGGAGTATCAATCACGGTGTGTAGTATGACCTATTGTCGTGTACTTGGCTACCTCGTGTCTATCTTCGAATTCCAAGTTAGCGTATTCACTCCAAGGTACATATTTTCTAGATCCATGTCCACTTGTTGCATCCAGATCGGGATGAATTTTTTGGAAACCCACATAATATCTTCATTAAATTGTTTTGGATGTTCTTCTATACTAATCTTAAAATCCTATCATAGGGAAATGTGTCCTGATCATAGTTTTTCTAAATCTAATTTCCAAGGTTATTGCTAAACATCCTATGATACCAATTATAATGCCTGGCCCTAGAACCCTAGATACGGTGCATTATTTTAATAAATTGGCATGATTAACAGGAATCATGTCCCGAATAAATGATCAATTTAGAACTCTTGGAAAAAAATTACATAATTGAACATCACATTACAATTTCTAACATAAAATATAGCATAGATAATCCTTTTAGATTTCCATTATTCCCCTATCTGAACCCTGAATATCAATAATAATGAACTTCTTGAATCATGGGAAACCAAAACATAAGAAATTGGTGATCTCAGATGCTCAGTAAGGGTAAATAATTTAAGGGAAGCTATAAACATCTAAAGAATGATGGTTAATAAAAAAATATTCATTTAAACATAAAATATAACATAATATGAAAATAATAAATCAACCATTTCTTAATATACATGATCATGAATATTTTACTAGTCTAATAATCAAATGTAATAAAAAATTTCATTATGGGGGAATGCATAATGCCAAATATCATTAACATATAATCAAGTCCTTGTCCCCAGAATTAAAATAAGAATTGTTTTAAGGCCTTGTTCCAAGACAGTAATTTCCATAATGAGACATGTCGATGCATCGAGGGGCTATAGCGGGCCTCACCCATCATTTACTAAGTCCAATGAATTTCTCATATGAAAAAGGCTGAAACATAACATAACCATTAAGAATAAAATTTTATTCCAAATATGAATACATTAACCATAAACCATAAATGATATAAAAATTTCTCATCCATAGTCAAACATATCAAAACTAAATCTATAAAATATTGAATATTTTATTGTTGTAAATCATCTTCAATCATAAATAATATCCAATAAAGGATGTTTACATATTTAAAAATACTCAATAAAACACTTTGAGAGAAATACCAATTTTAACTAAATCATTTAAAAGTCACACATTTTATAAAATATTTCATTTAAAATATATTTATTAATAATAGTTTCCCATACCTATTGGAATATTTAGAATGAAATTAACAGCTTAAATAAAATATGTCCATGAAAATAAATCCAAAAAATCGTTTTGAAAACATTGACATTAATTGAAATGAATTTGAAAATAAATCATGAAAAACATTTAAAATGATTATATAGTTAAAAATACCATTAAATAAAATAGTAGATTATTCCTATTTATACTTTTTAATGAAACATGGACATTGATGATAAATAAGCCCCATTATATACATACAGATAAACAGTCTTAGATAATATTGATATTGAGGAAATTACCCTTACCAAGTACTTTCCTTTAGGTGAGGGTACGTTTAGGCTCATGTATAATGTCCATAGTATGTTAATATATTGTACATGAACCATATTAATATTTATGATATCATATATAATTCATATATGACTTTATACTAAATATTTAATAATAAATTCCATGTTAAAGTAACATTATAGGTAATAATCGCTTTTTTAATCGTTTGTGTTCAAACATGTTATTCTAGATCGTATCACATAGATAATGATATACATACATCAATAATATAAAATATTATTTATATATAATATATATTAAGAATATATATATTTATAAAAGATAGATATATGAAATAGAAGCATCGTTCGTTGAGACGGTAGTCTATACGTATGTGTGTATGTTGTATCTATTTTCTTATCATATAGTATGGAAGTAAGTAAATAAAATATATTTATCTACATAAATATTTATTATTAATTTATAAATAACACTTCATATATCTCATACTTAATCCATATATAAAATTTTATAAAAAGTATTGAATGGAGATCGTTGAAGATGAATCTCATCGCGTCGTGGAGACGGTAAGACGTGCGTACTCACAAGGGAAAATATCATTCTATCGAGGGAAAAAAGTTGTTTAGTTGGATTTTATATTATAAATACATAATCATTAAAATTTTATATTATTTATTTAAAATAATTATATACCCATTATTATACCCATCAAGATAATGTGGTGTCGAATAATAAAATACAGGACGACATGGAGACGGTAAGTCAGGCGTACGCACGTATGGTGACATTTTCATTCATAGGGTGGATAGAATAATGAATATTGTTTTACCATATTTATAATATATTATAAATATATAGATGGTACTTGAGTTATTTATTTTATTATGGAAATAACAATGAATGTGGAAGTGGAAAAAGAAGAAAATGACATTGAAAGAGGTGATGAAATAATTTACTCTTCCTCAGTTGCTTCCATCAGATTAAAACAAAAGGGATATGTAGGTTGGCTTTATAATCAATGTAATTCCTATAGAATGAGTTTATGGTATTTGGAAATATATTTTATCAGGTTTTGGATGAGACAAATGTCTTTGGAGGTGTGAATATAAGAGAAGGGGATGTTCCCTATTATAAGAGTGGTGAGGGGCATATTAGGATAAGATTTAAATATTAATTTATTATAAAATAATTTTCGGTTTCTAATAGATACAAATAGATTTAATTCAAGGATAAGGTGGTTATGGGGGGAAATAATCACAACAAATAGGTTTTAGACACATTTAGGTCACCTTATTAACCTTATATTTTATATTTAACCCTTTTTTAAATAGTTTATCTTTTACCATGCCTTCATGTATTATTATGATACATTTTTACTAATCATACTATAAAATTGCAATAGAACATAACGTGGGTCATCAATGAAATATATATCATTATATAAGTCCTTTTTCCAAACCTAATATTATTGTTATTATTATATATTTTAATACCATTTTATTTGTAATAAAAAATCATTTATGTATATTTTGAAAATATTTATTATTTGGTTTTTGTGAATTAATAAAAACCTGATTACTTTGAAAATTTTATATCAAATCGACCCTAACATGTCATATTAATCTAGAAAATTCGTGGAATGTATCAAAAGTCTCAATATACATTTATTTTAATATTTATCTTTTAAAATATTTTAGTCTTTCGTTAATAAGGTAACTACCTCATAATGATTGTGTTATAAACAAATTTAATTATTAAATGTCTAAAAAATTATCAATAAAATACAATGATATAGTAAATATATTTAGTTTTCTAATGAAAATTTACAGTCAAATACAACTTATGTATAACTCTATAATATAAATGTTTTAGTTATTAAAATTTGAATTTATTACTTTTAAATATTCCTTAAATAAAATATAATTACTGTCCCCAAGTAATCCAGGTGGATCAAAACGGATCGTATTTTTATCTAAATGTTTAATTTTTCCTAAACACTCTTATAAAATAAAATTAGTACAAGTGGTAGGGTAATTATATTATAATTATTCCCTTTAAATACTCTATTTACATTTTACCATGGTTTATAAAATTCAAATGTTACTAATCATGAACTATTATTTTATTCCTAGTGAACCACATTTTACATAATAATGTAAATTGTGTCTCTCATTTTTTTAATTCAATTCACAGAATCGGTCAAATTACTTTTTATGAAAATTTTCTAATGTGACTAGAAGGTGGGTAAAAGACGTTAAAAACATTAATAAAATTTTATATATCTAAACTTATTATAAAATAACTCCAAAGAATTATAATAGACTAATATATGAATTATGTATTTAATTTGACATTAAAATAACTTTAACATAAAAAATATTTATTTAAATGGAAAAGATGATTTTTATCTACAATGCACTATTTTAACTATTCATTAAAAATTTCATGTTTTCAGGAAAAAACCAAAAATTAACCCAAAGCTAATTTTTTTATTACAAATTCAAAAAGGATGACTATTTTTTCAAATAAAAATATATAAGTTTCATTAATTAATTGAAAATTAATTCTCGTTGTAGAAACTAGAAAGCATGTTTTTATAAATTAAAATCTATCATAGATTTACATGTGTTCATGTACAATTTAAATGTAAAATTATTTACAAATACTGACTTATAATAGTTGATAAAAATAAAATCTAATTATACATTTAAACCACCCAAATTAGTAATTTAACACTATATATTATTTCTATTAAAATAGTTGTTTTCCATTTAAATTTAGTATTTCCAGTATCCATCAAAATATGAAAGATATCAGAAAACTACCAAAAATTTCTCCAAAATTAATTTTTATGTCCTTGTTCTAAAGAAGAATTTAATTTATTTAATTATAATATATAAAAGTGTCATATATGGTATTTAAATAGTGTTTTCCATTAAAAAAAAGAAAACTGCATTATTGAAAAATACTTCTTTTATCTAAAAAAATGAATTTTTCTTTATATATATAAAGACCCTTAAAATTCAAGGGAAATTTTTTCTTAATTTTTCTTCGGGATTTTATAAGAACGCAGTTTCTGACGGCACTTGATTCCGAGGCCCGATGTGCCTGGAATTTCTATTTGATGTTTAGATTGGGTACGTTCAGTGAACGAACGAGTGGGAATTTCTAACTTTTGAACTGGTTCTCGGAATCGAATTCCGAGGGCACTGATGGAACCGCAGTGCCGATAATTGCTTAGGAACACCTGTTCCAGAGTTCTGTTTTCAAGAGAGAAGATGATAAAAATTGTGGAAGTTTAATTTATAATTTAACTACATTTTTTATTTCATTTATGTTGTTTAAGGCTTTGGGTGGAAGTTGGGTAACTACCGAACTTCACAAGGGAGTTTATGAGGGTGGTGGGGCCCACACGAACCCCACCCCTTCATATTATTAAACCCCCTCAACTCACCATTATGGATGACAACTTTCCATGAATTAATTAAGTGGAATTAATTCAAACTCTTGAAATTCAAAAGTTTATGTTATGTCAATAAAATAAGAGATGAACTTATTTTATTTGTGGTTGGACCCTTGTTGTGTGATCTTTGGGGAGAAAATCCAAGGAGCTTGAGAACCTCTTCATCTTCAACGAAGAACGCGAAGAACATATCGGTCTCCGACGAAGAATGCCGAGTTCTCGGAAACTGATTACGCGACACCGTGTATCGCGACACCGACGACGTCTTCATTCATGACATCTCTTTCCGTGACGGGTTTTCCACGACGAATCCTCGTTCGATGAACCTCCGTTCAAGCTCGCTCGAGGTAGGGATTTATTTAATTATTTTGTTCATGATTACTACCTTGACGTTCTTCGTGAAATATGACCAATTTCTATCGATTAACGAGAGGGGGCCGGACCGCACAAACACGGACGACCCTCCTCCCTTATCCATGTTTGTTTCTGTTGTGGTTGGAACAGAATGGCGTGGTGCCGTCGCACTGCGCGGAATCGTCCGGCATGAAATTCACGGCGTCGTCGCGTCGTGCCGTGAAATCGAACAAGGACGTGACACCGTCGCGCCGCGTCGGAAAAACCAAAGACACCGTGGTAGGAGTGGGGCCGCAGCGAAGGGGCGTGGCGTCGTCGGGCCGCGCTGGACGAATCAAGGCAGCGGCCAGTTCCGAGCCACGGTGGAGCAGGGTGACCTGAGGTCGGAAACGGACCGCCGGCGTCGGAGTAGGGAGGGGACCGCCCATCGCCTGTCCTGTGGCGGCAGAAACCGGCCGGCCAGGGTGGGCCGGCTGGACAAGAGGAAGACGGGGGTTCAAACCCCTGGCCGGCCAGCACAACGGCCCCCATTAAAGGGGGTCGCGGTTACAAACCAGGGGGCTGGCGCCCCCCTCCTCAACGGCTTGGCCGTTCGGCCGGGCGCCTGTCCAGCGCGTCTGGTCGGGCCGACCCTGTGGGTATCGGGCCGGGTCGGACCGGGCCCGAACCCCTTAATACCGAATCTTTTCAGATCGGACGCCCAAAACTTTTGCTACGGACCTCTGATCGATACACCGTTAGCGGCGATGCAATCCTTGGATCGAGATGGTCGTTTTGTTATATCGCACTCAAGGTTTCAGAATACTTTGGGTTCGGCCGAGTTGGTTCGTACACAAAACCAACCGGGCCCTCGGAGCGAAAACGCTCAAAACATGAGTTCCGAACGTCCGATTGACATGCCGTCGACTTTGTTGGATACCTCTAAGTGTGACGGATCTTTTGGCTTACTTCGCCCGACGTTTGGATGCAGGTGGAGTATGGTCGGGTTGGTTTTGACTTAAAAACCAACCGCATCACTGGGACGAAAAGGCCAATAACTTCCAGACCGGGCGTCTGATTGACGCGCCGTCTGTGACGTTGAGTTCCTGTCGACGATACGGAACATTTGGACACATCGTCTCTGGACTATGTGTCAGTTGATGTATCAGTATCTCGGCTCGTGGAGCGGACCCTCCCGAACGAGCTTGCTGTGTGCGGGAACCCTAGAGCTGGCTGTGACAACGACGACGACTGTACAGAGATCCTCAGTGGATTCGACGGAGACGACTACAGCACTCAGCGATCCTACGTGGACCAGTGCTACCGATCCTGTGTGGGTCTGATCCAGTGTGGGTCAGCGCACAACGGATCTGTGTGCGCCAGCGCCTACAGATCCTATGTGGGTCCGATCCTATGTGGGTCATTGCGGGGGTTAGTTACCTATCGATCCTGTGTGGGTCAGACCCTTCCTGGGTCATTGCGGGGGTTAGTACCTATCGATCCTTTGTGGGTCCGACGACTTAGATGAATCAGTGGCTATATCTGATCATCTTTAACGTCATAAAAAGAAGTATACCTATGTGAGATGAATCCTGTTTGCTTTCCTATGTTGATTATGTTGTGTTATCCTGTGTGGATTTACGTTTTGCTTTCCTCTGTGGACTGGGTTGTACTTGGGTTCGGATGTTGGAGCCGAACGAGAATTGATGACTTAGGTATATGTATGGGCATATACCTAAGCATTGTCGGATTTTACTTCGTGATTGTAACTTTCCTTTGTGGTTTATCCTTTGTGGATTCTGGGAGACCTTAGGGGGTCTCGGGGTCCCTACTGAGTAGCTTATACTCACCCATGCACGGGATATGTCCTCACTACGTTGTGTTGGATGTGGACGACGGACATCGCTGATCGTGGTTAATGCTTGCGGAGCAGGACGGTACCTGGAGGTGGACCATTGGGCGGAATGTACTCGGAGTGGACGGTTGGACCCGAGGAGCTGTAGAGGCTATCTGTACTCACCCTTCAGGTGGGAGTCCCAGTGGACAACTCGACGATGTGGATTACTTTTCAGTTGTTGTTTTCCCTTTCGAGTTGTACTTTACTTTCAGTTTGGGTTTGTATTTTGTCCCACTTACATTTCCGCACTTACTCTTGTACTCAGTTTTTACTTAGTGTTTACTTCTTCTGCTTTCTTACTCTGTGGTGTTTGTTTACCTTGAAAAGGAAATGCCTTCCCTTTTTACCGGGAGTTACGCCTTGGTGCTAGTCACGAGCACCTGGCCTATGGAAGGTGGGCTTGGGGTAGTCAAGGCACAAGCCCTGAGGACGGGTCGTGATAAATTGGTATCAGTGGAGTTCGGTTCTACCACAGAACTCAGTAATCTTATCTTTTTCTATGTGAAGTAATAATTTTAAGTGTATTGGGTGTGGTTTTCAGTCCAGGGAGTCCAGTATTGTTGCAGCGGCTGACGTATCCGTACACCAGGACCCTGACTTCTGATTTCGGACTTAATGCACGAAAACATTGATTTCATGTGTGTTTCAAGGTTTCTTTGTGATTACTTGTGTCAGCTCACCAAGTATACTATTTTGACCGTGGCACACCTGTTTATTTCGAGGATGGCCCCACGACGGCAGCCAGCTAGGGTTCCGAGAGTTGTGTGTGATGATAACCCACTGAGCGAAGAGGCCTCGTTACAGGGCCCTTTGACAGCTGAGGCACTGGCGGTACCTATACCCGCTGAGCCACCGATGCTACCAGCCCCATCCGCGGACGATGCACGTCTCCTTAATGCACTGCACGGGTTTCAGCGCCAGCGACCTCTGAGGTTCCATGGGGAGATGGACCCCCAGGCAGCCAAGGATTGGATGGAGGCAGTGGTTCGAGTTTTCAGGTTAGTGAGGACACCAGCAGACCTCATGGTGATCCTCGTAGAGAGCCTACCGCACGCGGTAGTAGGCAGATGGTGGAGCTTGATTCTCCAGGTGCACGATGAGGCATCTCTCCTCTGGATGGACTTTGAGAGCCTCTTCCGCTCGGAGTTCATCCCAGCCACCCTCTATGCGGTGCACATCCAGGAGCATCTTCAGCTGCTGCCGGGCAGCTTGACGGTCGCCCAGTACTCGGCGAGATTTACCGATCTCTCACGCTACTCAACAGAGATGGTACGAGACCCACTCTTCTAGGCCCAGACCTTCGAGCAGGGATTGAGGCAGGAGATCAGGACATCACTGATCTCCCTCAGCATTCTGACCCAGGTAGCAGTATGGAGCGAGCCCTTTTGATCGAGAGCTTTCTTGCTGAGCCTTCATCAGCGTCGAGACCCACCGCAGGGCAGCACGTAGCAGTGTCTTCTGCAGTAGGCAATCAAAGGACGACTCATGGGTCTAGAAAGACCAGAACCTCAGGCAGATGACCTCAGGACACTGGCTCATCAGTGCGGAGCACTCAGCGCGGAGCCCGTCTTTCAAGAGGATGGCAGTGCTACGCATGCGGCGGGTAGGGTCACATGGCTCGTGACTGCCCGACCCGCCGTGCTGAGGAGCAGCAGATGGTTGAGTGGCCACCCAGGAAGAGGGAGAGGGTCGACCGTGGCAGTCTGCAGGGAGCAGGAGGACGAGGAAGAGGAGATAGCCAAGCACCAGGTGGTGGGCGCCACTTTGAGAATCTAACACCACCACCACTAGGACGTCCACCCAGACCACAGGGAGCTGGCGGACAGAGACATGCACAGCTCTAGGCAGCGGAGGCCTACGACCACAGCGTGCCCGAGATGATTTGAGGTACTATCTGTATCTATTCCACCCTTGCTGCCATTCTTATAGACACAGGAGAGAGTCACTCTTTCAGAGCCGCTACCCTTGTTCGGAGCTCAGAGATTCCGACAGAGCCGTTGGCTCGATCCTTACGGCTAGAGACTCCTATGAGAGCAGACTCGATGATTACGCACTGGTGCCGGCAGTGTGAGCTTACTCTAGGAGGCGAGAGCTTTGGCTGTGATCTTCTTGTAGCAGCGTTGAGGCCTTACGACGTCATCTTGGACATGGATTGGTTATCTATAGTCCATTCTCAGATCGACTGTATTAGGTGCAAGGTGCGATGTGTACACACCGACGTGAGCATGTTCACCTTCACCGGCGAGAAGGGAGCCTTTGAATCACATGATGGACTCTCATAGAGGAGAGGACAGCTCATCACTCATCTGTTGGCTAGCCTCATCCTAGGAGCAGTTGACGTGCAGAGTCCTGGTTTTCCTGTAGTGGTGGATCAGTATGCAGACGTTTTCCCCAACGACGTCCCAGGGATACCTCCTCGCAGGGAGGTAGACATTTATATTGACCTATACCACGGGACAGTCCCGATATCAACTCCAGCGTATCGGATGGCCCCCACTGAGCTTTGGGAGCTATGTGTACAGTTGGAGGACTTGCATGGCAAGGGATTCATCTGACCCAGTGTTTCACCCTGGGCTTCCCCGATTTTGTTCGCCATGAAGGCGGACGTGAGCTTGTGACTTTGTGTCGACTATCATCGCCTGAACCAGGTAATAGTGAGGAACATGTATCCGCTACCGAGGATTGATGACCTCTTCGATCAGATCAAGGGATCATGGTGGTTTTTGAAGATAGACCACAGGTCAGGCTATCATCAGCTCAGAGTTCGGGACGAGGACGTGCAGAAGACGGCCTTCAGGTGTCGGTATGGACACTATGAGTTCGTGGTTATTCCCTTAGGCTTGACCAATGCTCCAGTAGTGTTCATGGACCTCATGAACATGATCTTTCATCCATACTTCGATTGATTTGTCGTGGTCTTCATCGACGACATTTTGATTCACCCGACCACTAAAGAGGAGCACGCCTACCACTTACGGGTTGTACTGGATACACTCCGAGAGAACCAGCTTTATGGAAAGCTCTCGAAGTGTCAGTTCTGGATGCACGAGGTCCACTTCCTGGGACACATCATCTCTGAGGTGGGAGTTGCAGCGGATCCCACAAAGATCGAGGCAGTGCTAGCTTGGGAGCCACCCAGGAGCGTGACAGAGGTGCAGAGTTTCTCGGAACTAGCTGGATACTACTGGAGATTCGTGCCAGACTTTTCCAGAGTTACGTCACCACTCTCAGATTTGACGAAGAAGGGAAAATCCTTTTTATATTCAGACAAATGTCAGCAGATCTTCTAAGAGCTAAGACAGAGATTGACCAGCGTATCTATCTTGAGGTTTCCTAAGGAGGGAGTAGGGTACATAGTCTACTGCGATGCATCAGGGACCGGTCTCAGATGTGTACTGATGCAGGAGTGGGCTGTGATCACCTATGGATCACGTCAGTTGAGGCCACATGAGAAGAACAACACTACCCATGACCTGGAGTTAGCAGTAGTGGTCTTCGCTCTGAAGACATGGCGACACTACCTGATGGGCGAGCGCTTTACAGTCTTTTCTGACCATCAGATTCTTAGGTACATCTTCTCTTAGAAGGACCAGAATTTGAGATAGCGACGATGGCTTGAGTTCCTACAGGACAATGACTTTGAGATAGTCTATACTCCTGGGAAGGGGAACGTGGCAGCCAATTATCTTAGTAGGAGGATGGGAATTGGGCTACTTGAGGAGGTGACAGAGCAGCTAGCCACCTTGTAGATATCCTTCGTGGATAGAGATGGAGTAGCCTACCTTCAGTCTCTCACAGTCACCCCTCCACTACTGCAGCGGGTAAGAGAGGCACAACGTGGGGACGCTGACTGTGAGATGCAGCGTGTGTAGATATCCTCAGGACAGGCACATGATGGTTTCACTTTGGGAGCAGAGAACGACGACCTTTTCAGAGGACATACCTTGGTACTAGTTGCTTTATGATAGGAGGTACTGAGAGAGTTTCATACTTCACCTTTGGTGGTACATCCTGGAGTGGAGAATATGTACCAGGATCTCAGATGACAACACTGGTGGCCGTGCATGAAAAAGGCTGTGGCGATGTTCGTATCTCGATACCTCACCTGCCAGCAGGTGAAGGCAGAGCACCAGGTACCAGCAGGCTTGGTACAGACTTTGGAGGTCCCAGAGTGGAAGTGGGACGGAATATCTATGGACATCATGACTAGACTTCCACGCACTTACAGAGGTCACAACTCCATTTGGGTGATTTTCGACCGACTCAGCAAGTCGGCGCACTTCTTACCCATCAGTGAGCCGGGCTCAGTAGAGAGCTTGGGACGTCTCTACGTTCAGGAGATTGTACTGCATCATGGTGTGCCATCATCTATCGTCTCCGATCGAGATTCTCACTTTACTTCCCGGCTTTGGAAGGGGTTGCAGGAGGCGTTCGGGACGTAGCTACGTCTGAGCACTACCTTTCACCCTCAGACGGATGGTCAGACGGAGGGGACCATTCAGACTCTCAAGGACATGCTCCGCGCATGTGTCCTCGAATTTGGTCGTAGGTGGGAGGACCACCTACCCTTGGTGGAGTTTGGGTACAACAACAGGTACCACTCCACCATCAGGATGGAACCATACGAGGCGTTGTAAGTCCGACCTTGCAGATCTCCTTTGTGCTGGATAGACCCTGGGGAGTCAGCACTTGTGGGACCAGAGATGGTCCAGGCCACGACAGAGAAGGTCCAGGTCATACAGGAGCAGATGAGGATAGCTCACAGCCGGCAGAAGTCTTATGCTGATAGGAGGTGGAGGACACTAGAGTTTGATGATGGCGACCACGTCTTCTTGCGGGTCTCACCTCGACGTGGATTACGGAGATTTGGCAGAGGCAAGAAATTGTCTCCATGCTTCATCGGACCATTCTATGTCCTCAACAGGATTGGCGAGGTGGCTTATCACTTGGCTCTACCACCTCAGTTTCACCGGGTGCATGACGTCTTCCACGTATCTCATCTGAGGAGATACGTGGATGACCCGACACATATCATTGATCATCGGGAGTTGGACATTGATGATGGGGCGAATTTTACGGAGGTCTCTATGGAGATAGAAGATTGACAGGAGCAGGTCCTACGTGGACGGTCAATTCCTCTAGTGTGCATCATATGGTAGCACGAGAATCTCCAGGAGAGAACTTGGGAGAGGGAGGCTCAGATGCGTGCTCAGTACCCACATTTGTTTCCATTGTTTTCGATGTATCTTTACGGGGAAGTAAATACATGAGGTGGGAGTAATGTAAAGACCCATAAAATTAAAGGGAAATTTTTTCTTAATTTTTATTTGGGATTTTACAAGAACGCAATTTCTGACGGGACTTGATTTCGAGGCCCAGTGTGCCCGGAATTTCTATCCGAAGATTAACTCGGGTATGTTCAGTGAACGAACGAGCAGGAATTTCTAACTTTTGAACTGGTGCTCGGAATCGAATTCTGAGGGAACCGATGGAACCGCATCGCTGGTAATTGCTTAAGAACACCAGTTCCAGAGTTGTGTTTTAATGAGGGAAGATGATAAAAATTGAGTAAGTTTAATTTATAATTTAACTACAATTTTTATTTCATTTAAGTTGTTTAAGGCTTTGGGTGGATGTTGGTTAACTACCCAACTTCCTAAGGCAGGTTATGAGGGTGGTGGGGCCCACACGATCCCCACCCCTTCATATTCTTAACTCCCCTCAACTCACCATTATGGATGACAACTTTCCATGAATTAATTAAGTGGAATTAATTCAAACTCTTGAAATTAAAAAGTTTATGTTATGTTAATAAAATAAGAGAATAAATTATTTTATTTGTGGTTGGAACCTTTTTGTGTGAGCTTTGGGGAGAAAATACAAGGAGCTTGAGAACATCTTCATCTTCGACGAAGAACGCAATGAACACATCGGTCTCCGACGAAGAACGTCGAGTTCTCGGAAACTGATTACGTGACATCGTGTACCGCGACGCCACCAACGTGTTCTTTCACGACGTCACTTTCCGCGACGGGTTTTCAACGAAGAATCCTTGTTCGATGAACCTCCGTTCAATCTCGCTCGAGGTAGGGTTATATTTAATTATTTTGTTCATGATTACTACCTTGACGTTCTTTGTGAAATATGACCAATTGATATCGATTAACGAGAGGGGGACGGCCCGCACAAAGACTAACGACCCTCCTACATTATCCATGTTGGTTTCTGTTGTGGTTGGAATGGAATGGCATGGTTCCGTCGCACCACGTGGAATCGTGCGGCAAGAAATGTGTGGTGCCGTAGCGCCGTGCCGTGAAATCGAACAAGGACGCGATGTCATCGCGCTGCGTCAGAGAAAACCGAATACACTGCGGCTTGAGCGGGGCCGCGGCGGAGGGGCGCGATGCCGTCACACCGCGCCAGACAAACCAAGTCCGCGGATGGTTCTGGGCTGCGGCGGATCAGGGTGACCGGCAGCTAGAAACGGACCTCTGGTGTCGGAGCAGGGATGGGACCGGCCTTCGCCAGTCCCGTGGCGGCAGAAACCGGCCGGTCGGACAAGAGGAAGCTGGGGGTTCAAACCCCCGGCCGGCCAGCACAACAGCCCCCATTATAGGGGGGTCGCGGTTACAATCCAGGGGGGCAGGCGCCCAAGCGGGTCGGACCCGGACCCAGTTCGGGCCGACCCTGTGGGTATCAGGCTGGGTCGGACCGGGCCCGAACCACATAATACCAAATCTTTTCCAATCGGACGCCCATAACTTGTGATGCGGACCTCCGATCGACGCACCGTCAGCGGCAATGCGATCCTTGGATCGAGGCGATCGTTTCGTTATATCGCAGTCAAGGTTTCAGAATAATTTATGTTCGGCTGAGTTGATTCGTACACGAAACCAACCGGGCCCTCGGAGCGGAAACGCTCATAACTTGAGCTCCGGATGTCCGATTGACGTGCCGCCGACTTTGTTGGATACCTCTAAGGGAGAAGGATATTTTGGCTTACTCCTCCCGAGGTTTGGACGCAGGTGGAGTACGGTCGGGTTGGTTTTGACTTAAAAACCAATCGGGCCCCTAGGAGGAAAAAGCCAATAACTTCCAGACCGGACATCCGATTGATGCGCCGTCTGTGACGTTGATTTCCTGTTGACGATACGGAACTTTTGGATACATAAACCATGTACTATGTGTTAGTTGATGTATCAGCCTCTCGGCTCGTGGTGCGGACCCTCCCAAACGAGCTTTCTATGTGCGGGAACACTAGAGCTGGTTGCGACAACGACGACGACTGTACAGAGATCCTCAGTGGATTCAACGGCGACGACTACAGCACTCAGCGATCCTACATAGATCAGTGCTACCGATCTTGTGTGGGTATGATCCTGTGTGGGTCAGCGCTCAGCGGTTCTATGTGAGCCTGCGCCTACAGATCCTATGTGGGTCCGATCCTGTGTGGGTCATTGCGGGGGTTAGTTACCTATCGATCCTGTGTGGGTCAGACCCTTCCTGGGTCATTGCGCGGGTTAGTACCTATCGATCCTTTGTGGGTTCGGCAACTTAGATTAATCAGTGGCTATATCTGATCATCTTTATCGTCATACAAAGAAGTATACCTGAGTGAGCTGAATCCTGTTTTCTTTCCTATGTGGATTGTGTTGTGCTATCCTGTGTGGATTTACGTTTTTCATTCCTGTGTAGACTGGGTTGTACTTGGGCTCGGATGTTGGAGCCGAATGAGAATTGATGACTTATGTATATGTATGGGCATATACCTAAGCAGTGTCTGATGTTACATCGTGATTGTAACTTTCCATTGTGGTTTAACCTTTGTGGATTCTGGGAGACATTCGGGGGTCTCGGGGTCCCTACTGAGTAGCTTATATTCACCCCTGCACGGGCTATGCCCACACTACGTTGTGTTGGATGCAGACGACGGACAACGCTATTCGTGGTTGAGGCTTGCGGAGCAGGACGATACCTGGAGGTGGACCACTGTGCGGAATGTAATCAGAGTGGACGGTTGGACCCGAGGAGCTGTAGAGGCTCTCTGTACTCACCCTTCTGGTGGGAGTCCCAGTGAACGGCTCGACGCTACGGCTTACTTTTTAGTTGATGTTTTCCCTTTTGAGTTGTACTTTACTTTTAGTTTGGGTTTGTATTCTGGCCCACTTACTTTTCCGCACTTACTGATGTACATAGTTTTTACATAGTGTTTACATCTTCTGCTAGCTTACTCTGTGGTGTTTGTTTACTTTGCAAAGGAAATGCCTTCCCTTTTAACCGGGATTTACGCCTTGGTGCTAGTCGCCAGCCCTTGGCCTATGGAAGGCCGGCATGTGGTAGTCACGGCACGAGCCCCGAGGATGGGTCGTGACAATATTATAACTAAGAAACAAAATAGATGAATATTAAAATTATATAGGATATATATACAATTTAAAATTTGGTTAATACAATTTATAAACGCTTTTTAAATGGCTAGCTTGATAGGTCATTAAGCGCTTGATCTCAGTGTTATGTGTAGCACAGACTATAGAATTACATTAAAGAGATTGCGTACTATGAAATATCGGGGAGTTACATTATCCCCACCATTAATAAATTGCATCCTCACAATTTTAAATTTTTCTCTAAAAATAATATTTTGAAAATTATAAAATACCTTTATGTAAAATCCAAATCGGAAATATGGTTAATAAAATTTAATTTTAATAAGAGGGAAGGGAAATAAAAATGTTGCAAAAAATTTAGGATTTTGAATAGAAGAACATTGGTGGAAATTAGAGACACATAATTGGAGAAAAAACATAAATATATATAAGGATATATTAATTTCATCAATAAAACACAAGTGAAATACATGTGAAAATTTGAGGACCAGAATGCCATTAATATATGTTGATTTAATGTATCAATGGTTCCACAAGAACATATGGTATTATGAAGACACATTTTTGGTACTTTTATTTAGTTAGAGCTATTTATTTACTATAAATATAATATCACAAGAAAACATACTTGATTTCTTTACCTTTCATAATCATAATCTCATCATTTGGCCGTTCTTCGATATATTTTGACTTCATCCCTTACACTAGGAAATGAATGTTAAATAATTATTTTTACACGAGAAGAAAATTTGTTAAATCATATGGTCATAATGTATTCTCTTAATATTATAAATAATAAAAGAAAACCAAAATGATAGGTCAATGTATCCAAAAAAACATACTTTATCCTCATATAAAAAACTAGTCTGTTCAACATACTAAATTCCAATGTTTAGACTTATCAAAAATACTTCTGTCCAAACTCACAGTCCAAAAATTTATTAGGAACATCAACATAAAATAATGAATATCAACATGTGAATACCGTCATCGTATATTTTATTAAAAAATGGAAACAATCGGAATTACCATAAAACATTATTTGAATATTTTTACACTACATTATTCCTTCAGTAAAACACAGAATACTGAATATACTCCATAAATCCATAAAATTTTTAAACTCCCACAACGATGGAATAAAAACAAAATTAGTTAGTATCAAGGTATTGAATAATATAAAATATAATTTATCAAAATCAGTCATATCTTATTCCAAAATAAATACATCAACATCTAGACTATTTTATGGTTTATCTTTCCCTTAATCATATATTTTCCAAAATGACTAACTTGCTATTGAGTACCGTTTCTTGGTACCACAAAATCTCTAATCCTTAATGAAATAGTACTATAGTACAATCCAAATAATCCATATTATTATTATAACTTGTAAATAATTAATACAACACTCAAACGAAAAATTTATTTAATAACAAGAAAAGAAAACTATTCATTCCTCTTCATCTGGTGTAGTATCATATCTTGATTATTATACAATAGCATCATTTGTGGTATACACTGATGATTTGGAAAATGATTCACGTAGTGACCGAACTCCTTGCAGATGAAGCATTGTACATTTGAAACCTTTTTTATACCCTTCCAATCATGAACGTGGTGTCCTTTTTTCTCCACATTTACAAAAAACCCCCATTCCCTTCAAACATTTACCAAGGCTATCTTTTCGGCAGTTTACACATGTGTAAAAATAGATCATTCCATTCTTACCTTTATCCATATTTTTCCCGACCATCCTCTTCTTCTCTTGCTTCCCTTCAGTGCTATATGACTCATAAAATTCAATAGTTATCTTATTAACACATGATAATATTTCTTCACATGATAAGAATTTTTGGGAAACGATTTCCCTTAAAAAATTGGTTTAAGACCCTCGAAGATATGATCTTTATTACACTTTGTATCATTCATATTTCTGGAGTTTAATTTCCTTTTACTAGGCTCCCTTTCTAAATAACACATACACTAGGTAATATCATATCATATGTTATAATAAATAAACTAGAAAAATTATAAAAAAATAAATAAATATTTACGAACATCTAGTCTCATAATCATTACATTGATTTCCTTGTCGACATATTTACATTAAAATCCATCATAATAGTTTGAAAAAAAATGTGATTTATTTTAAACATATCCCCCAAGAGGGTCAATCCAACTGCACAATATGGCCCATTGTCATGCACCAGGATACATCAGGTCATGCCTAATTTTTTTTTCAGGTTTTTCAATACTATGTACATTTGAGCCAAAACCACATCCACATGTTGTATCCAGACATGTTTGTATTTCTTGGAAAACCAAGATAATATCTAATTTACCAAAAAATATTTATGTTATTATATTCTAATCCTTCATGTCTATCATTGGGTAATTTTTGGTAATAATAGTTTATCTAAATCTATTTTCAATGGTTATTTCTAAACATCCTCTGATACCAACTGTATTGCCTCTTCCCTAGAATCCCAGAGCCAGTTCATAAAATTAATACATAGGCATGACTACTAGGAATCATCTCTTGAAAACCCGATCAATTTATTAGTCCAGCAAAAGATATTACATACAATAATAGTACATTACAATTTCAAAAGTAAAAAACTACATATAAAATCCATTTATAGTTACATTATTACCCATGATTTACCATGAATATCAATCATAATATTCTTCTTGGAATACTGGGAAAAAAAACATAAGAAATGGGTGAGCTCAGTTGCTCAGTAAGGGTAAATAATTTAGCAAGAGTTATAAAATTTTCATGCAAGATATATATTAAAAACAACATCCTTTTAAACATAATATGTCCAAAATATATCATGTATTTCCATATAAACATAAAAATTATATTCTACTAGTCGAATAACAACATGTATTAACTAATTTCATAACGAGGGAATTCATATTGTCAAATATCATAACCAAATATTCAAGGCCTATTTCGAGGACTGTAAATAATAATTTTTCAAGGCCTTGTGCTATGAAACTAATTTGTCTCATTAGACCCACCAATGCCACGAGGGACTATAGCAGGCCCCGCCCGTCACATACTATGTCCAATGCACGCCTCATATGAAAAGGGTGAAACATAACATAAACATTCATACTAAAACATGAATATGAAATATCAATACATTAACCATAGACAATGAATGGTATAAAAATTGATCATCCACAGTCAAACATATCATAACTCATTCAATACAACTAGTAAGATTATATTATAGTAAATAAACCTCAATCAATAATAATATATAATAAAGGATGTTGACATAGAGGAAAATTATCAATAAAAATCATTGTGAGTAATACCTTTTTTCATGAAATAATTTAAAAGTCACACAATTTATAAAGGAAATAATTTAATAGATATTTTCAAATAAATATGTCCCATATGACTTTGAAATATTTTAAAAATAGTAACACTTTAAAATAATCAAGTCCACATAAATAAATCCTTAAAATCAATTTGAAAACATGGACATCCATTAAAAAGATTTAGAAAAATAAATCATTAAAAACATATAAAATGATGATATAGTTGAATAAGTCCTTCCGAAAATCTTTAAAATATTCATTTTTAAAAAATTTTAACGAAACATGGACATAGATGATGTATATTACCTAGTATATACATAGAGATAAATATTATGTAATAATAATGAGATTGAGGAAATAACCCCCAACTAGTAATTTTCTTTAGTCGAGGAAACGTTAAACCTCATGTATAATGACCATAGTAAGTTATTAAATTCTAAAATAACAATATTAGTATTTATAATATCATATATGGTTCCTTTAATACATTATACTACCCGTTTTCAAATAATTTCCATGTTAATTTAAAATTTTGGGTAATAATCACTTTTTTCTGATATGTGTTTTTACTTGTTTTTATTGATTGTGTAACATAGATAATGATTTAAATGATTCATGAATATAAAATAGGTTTCTGTATCACATATATTAAAAAAATTTATATTTATAATAGATTGATATATGAAATTTAATCATCGTTCATGGAAATGGTAGTCCGTGTGTACGCATTAACGTTGTTTTTTTCTTATTGTATAGTATGGAAGCTAGTAAACAACATATATTTATCTACATAAATATATATTATTCTAGTAGATATATTATTCAATATATCTCATAAACAATAAAAATATATATTTATAAAATTCATTGAATGGTGATCGTTGAAGATGGATCTCATCAGATCATGTAGACGGTAAGCCGTACATACGCACTAGCGATAATATCTTTTTATTGATGGTGAAAATGTGTTTAATTGGATGGTATACTATTTATACAGAATAATTAGAGTGTAATATTAATTATTTAGATTAATTATAATCATTATTATAACCATCCAAATAATTAAGTGTTGAATGACAAACTACACAACGACGTGGAGACGGTAAGTCGTACGTACGCACATATAAAGGCGTTGTCACACATAGGGTGGATAGAATAATGAATATGGTTTTAATATATTTATAATAAAATATCAGTATGTATAAGTTCTATTATTAATTTATTATATTATGGAAGTAACAAATATATTGGATGTGGAGTAGGAAAGAAATAACTTTAAATAGGTGATGAAATAATTAACTCTTCTTCAGGTGCTCCCTTTGGATTTGAACTAAAGGGATCAATATGATGACTTTATGATAAATTTAAGGCCTATAGGATGAATTGGGGGTTTTTGGGAGTATATTTGAGCAGGTTTTGGCCAAGACAAATGGCTAGGGACATGTGAATTTAAGAGAAGTGGACGATCCCTTTTATACGAGTTGTTTTGGTCACTTTTGAGAAAGTTTGAAATATTAATTTGTTATAAAATGATTTATTATTTCAAATTGATAAAAATATATTTATTTCGATTGTAAGGTTGGAATGGGTCTAAATACTCTCAACAAATAGGTTTTATACATTTTAGGTCACCATATTAACATTATTTTTTGGATTTTGCCATTAGTTCAATAGTTTAACTTTTACAATGTCTTCTTGTATTATTATAATACATGTTATATAAACATATTATTAAAGGCAAATATAACATAATGTGGTTCATTAATGACATATATATAATTATATAAGTCCTTTGGCATATCCTTATATTTTTCGGACTATTATATAATTTAATAAAATATTATTTGTTTTAAAAACTCATTTATGTCAATTTGCACACTATTTAGTATTTGGTTTATATGAAAATCATAACAACATGATAACATCGAAAAAAATTCATTTTATGATCCCTAACATGTTATATTAACTGATAAAATTCATGTAACACATCAAAAGACTCAATTTACATCTATTTTATTATTTATAAAATCAATAATTATAGTCTTTCATTAATAAGGTAATTACTATGTCATCATTTTATAATAAATAAATTTAATTATTAAATGTATAAAAATAAAAAATAATATTAGATGATGTATTAAATATTTTTATCTTCTTAATGTATATTTATAGTCAAATTTATATTCTGTAAAACTCTATATTCAATATGGGTTAGTAATTTATATTAGAGTTTATCACTTTTAACTCGATTTTAAATAAAATATAATAAAAATCATAATCAAATACATTTTTATCAAATAGAATCATATTTTTGTCATAAGTATGATTTTGGTCGATGTAAATTTATCTAATAGAATTAAGACTTGTTTTAGGGTAATTTTATTATCATTTTTTCTTTAATTACACAATTTATATTTTATCGTGGTAAATAAAATTAAAAAGTTTCAATTCACCAAAAATTATTTTCTTTATATTGAACCACATTTCACTTACTTATTTTAACCATGTTCCTATAATGTTTGATATTCAATTCACAGAAATGGTAAAATTAACTTTTTATGCAAATTTTGAAATGTGTCTAAGTGGATAAAGATGTAAAAAAGATTAATAAAATTATATATATATATATATTTTAAAAATTAATCTAATGAAATAAAATGTAATAATATAGGTATTATGTATCAATTTTGACTTTAAAATAAATTTAAATTAAAAAATAAAAATTTAAATGAAAAATTTAGTTTTTATCTACAACGTTGAGGTTTTCACTATTCATCAAAAATTAAATGTTTTCAGAAAAAAAAATTCAGAGAAAGGTAATTTTGATATTAAAAATTTAATAATTATGGTTATATTTTCAAATTAAAAACATTGATTTTTCATTATATATATTAAAATTAATTCTCGTTTTAAAAACCAGAAAGCATGTTTTTAAGAATTTAAAAATATCAATGGAATGGCATATGATTATATACAATTTGAAACCGAAATAACATAAAATGAACTACATTATAATAAATGATAAAAATATAATCTAATTATACATTAAACCGAATCCAATTCATAATTTCAGACTACAAATTATTTTGAATAAAAATGCTATTCTCAATTAAAATTTGGTATTTTTCATTATTCCTCAATATATTAATGTAATCCAAAAACTACCTATAATTTATCCAAACTAAATTATTATGTCCCTATTTTAAAGAAGAATTTAATTTAATTAAATTTAATATATAAATGTGTCATATATTGGATTTATAATGTGTTTTCCACTAAAAGGCGGAAAACTGCAATTTTGAAAAAATACTTCTTAAATCTAAAAAAATGAATTTTTCTTTATATTATTTTTAATAAACATAAAAGATGAATGTTAAAATTATATTGGATATATATAAAATTCAAAATTTATTTAATTATATTCATAATCAATTTATAAACGACTAGTTTGATAGGTCGTGATGCGCTTGAACTGGGTGTTGTGTGTAGCTCAAACTATTTAATTACTTTATATAGATAACGTACTATGAAATATTGGGGTGTCACATTCGGCATATCTTGGACCTATTATAACAAAATTATAAGTACCATTACCTTGTTCCATAAAATATATCATGTATCTTCATCAACCGATGAGTTGAATCATTACCACAATAGTTATATATAATACTAGTGAATTTATTCAAGAATTCATTATTTATGTCATATTTTTTATATGAAAACTATAACACTCATTAAAAAAGAATTCAATAGGATATCATAATTTTATAAATATTTAACATCCCTATTACATTAACTCTTTTGTTAAAATTAATTCATTTGATGTTCCCAAATCAGCGTGAATAGCTGAGTGGGGGAGGGTGTGAATTAGTGATCCCATTTAACATTTTACAAATTTATTCCTTTCAATTAAACCTCTATGGATTGTTGAAAAATTTATCCACTCTTCTTGTGTCTATCATCCTTACCTTGAATTATCTTTTAAATATAAAGGCATTGAACACAAGAATTTACATGGTTTGGTATAAAGTCATACTCCTTGCTATGTTGGTTATTCCACCCAACAAAGATTCTCCACTATAATCTTATTATCATTTAAAATGGTCGATTCTGAGTAACACTGTATCTTTCTTATGTCCCATAAGAGGAACATTATGCAGCATCCCAAAGTGTTATTATAGTCCCACTAGCTTAATCTAGAGACCCACTAAACACTTCTTCACCTCCCTTAATCAGACATGGTTCTTCTAGCTCAAGAGTCGCCAAAGAAACATCCTACTTTGAATTATTGATTAGATTTAGATTGATATTATGCTCTTCCCACATGGTCTTGCTGAATCAAACATGCCCGTTTATCTCATCAAGAATCTTGAAAAGCTATTGGTATGTTCTATTGTCCTTTCATAGTAATTTGGATCACCTTTTTTATCAGCCCTTAGTTCAACATTGCTCGGGAAATTCATTCTTTTTCTAATGATGACCAAACCTCACTTATGTGTGTACCAATGGTAATAAAAATTTCATCATGTATATTAATATGAAAAAATTATCTTCCTCAATATCCACATTTTCTTCCTTATTGGATTCTCAAACACAATCCACTCCATTAATATATTCATTAATATTTTCTGGGTTCAATCTTAATTCAGATCCCCTTCATACATGGATTCGCAACATTAAAAAACTATTGTTTTCAAATATAAATGACCTCTCACACATGCATGTGATTATAAATGATTTTTTGAATTTAAAATAACTTTTATTAAATCTCAAACACACACTTTTCAGGTATAAATAGTTTAGGTTCAATATGTGCGTTCCATACTTTTTCAAGTGACATATCTATCATATTTTCATCACTCATTATGCACACACTCAATTCCTTCTTCTTTTTTTCATTAAACACACAAAATTGTTGATTAAATTTGATTGAATATTTTGGTATTTTATTAAAACTGAATGGGTGTATACTTTTATGTATTTTATTCTTCTTTCATCCTCATTCTTCTTAACATGTACAAACCCACTATCTATTTTTTTCATTGCATGTAGACTCTCTCTACTCAAGCACATATATGCATGTGCAATATTCATTGAACATCCATTATCCTTTGTGAAAAGACAATTCCTCATGATATTTCAGATAAAGCACATGAGTGAATATTCTCAATGCATTCACATGAAATATCCTACATACTTTATATATCATTCTTCTTCAAAAATAAATCATGGTAAATATTGTATATTCACGTTGAAAACATGAGGGTATTCTTCTATATGTGAGCAGAGAGATCTAATGATCTCCATTACAGTAGATGTGCATTTCTTCTTCATAGAACCATGAAATGTTTTTGGTGTTGTAATATTGAAGAATAAATTGTGTGGTTTCATTGATTGAGAACAAGTGGGAACACCTTCATGAGACCCAATGAGGGTTTGAGAAAGCCTACCATGTGCTCTTGGTTTTGTCTTCACACCGAGGGTGAGTATTTTTTTAAGGAGGACTCAAGAGTGCATTGCACATGTTGAACACTTAATGATTCTCTTATCCATCATGTAGAAGAGAATTATGGAACCTCTCAATGTACAGTTCTTTGTTTCTCCAAAAACAAGATCTTTTCTAAATATCTTCAGTCGAAATATTGATCAAGGGACTCCACCTTTTAAAGGCTTGGATCAACGCATTCATCCGCATTCAAATCTCATAGGATATGTCATTACATTCAAATCCATGAAATCCTGATATATTCAGTTGTGAAATTTAGAAACATGGATAATAGATATTTTTTATATATCAATTATTTCATTTTAAAACGATTGGCCTCTTGTTAATATGATCACATGCATGTATTAATAATTGAATGCAACACATTTTATAAAGCGCTTCGAGCCCCATCATGTGGCCCCCAACATTGTTTTCCTCATCCATGTTCAATATACATGATTTTGATACATGCTTGCAAGTGAAATGGCATGCATGATTTTATGGATTCCATATCACCAAAATTTAGTGGATTCAATCATCAACGGTGGTCAGAGTACGATCATGGATGATCAGCTTCATCTCCATCGATTTGTGGCATTGAGTGGTTCTTCATCAGATCAGATGTAGAAGACCACAGTGTGGATGATCCAAGGCCATTAGATCTACTCATATTAGTCATTTACAATCGATATTAGATCACATCACAAGATATTATATATGATTCCAAGATATTGCGTGAGATCAAGGGGATGGCCAAGATTACTTCTGTGTTTTTCAAAAGTAGTCCCACGTTGAAATGCACTAAATAGTTATCTAGGTTTAATATCAATCCATGGTCGGTCTTCATCAATTAATTCTCCTCTTTATCATAGTATCACCCCATAATCTTATTTGGGTGCACTCTGCACCCGTCCCTTTCTCTCATATCCTTCAGGCCCTTGGCCCTCACTATGCACTGACTTCAGCTTGTTAGCTCCAGAAGGATTATACAGGGCCCGCACACATGTATGACTCTTGCTGGAATACATAGTTGGCCTCCGTTGGGCACAGTTGACCCAGTGTCCCATATGATCCTGAAGATGAGTCTATCCCGTATCATTCTTGTTTAGCACTTTATTTTTTAGTAGTCCGCATATGCTCTTTATTTAAAAAAGGTACATTACAAAATGTAAGTGCATGGACACTTTCATATCATACATGGATGCCATAATTATTCCAAAAACATGTATGGATTCCCTTTTTCTTGTATACTTTTCCATTATTTCAATCTAAAAATATTAATATATTAACAATTCAATTATTCATTCTTTCATAATCTTCAAAAAAAATGGATCTTATCCATTCATGGAAATTCCTTTTAAGTCCTCAATTCTCATTGGAATTTTATTTCCAATGACCTTTACTCGTCATTTTTTAACCATCCATGGATGGTACTACTCTTCACTCACTCATTCAGGGAAACATGTTGCATGGAAACATTGTAGTCAAAAATGTTTTCTCCTTAACACATGTCGTTGTCATTGGCGATAACCCAAATCAATCATTTGGTTTTCTATGGAGAATGATGAAGCATGAAATCCAATGTCAAATAGTTATTCTTCAAAGGACATTAGTTTTTGAAAAACATCATTTTAATCAAAGTGGGTTATTTAAGGATTCAACAACATTAAATTATGCATTACCACATCAATCATGATCACAACTTCAATCACTTCATTTCCATACACACATTGAGACCTTATTGACATCAAATGAAATAGTATGATCAACATTATCTCCCATTTTTTTCCAATATCACCTAGGCATACTTTTTATGGTTCAATATGTGTTCCAATAATTTCTCCACCATATAGAAAACCCAATAAAATGGTTTAGTGGGGTCTATTTAAAAACATGTTCTCCTCCCTTTAATTAATATATTCATTAATATTTATTATAGAGGGATGATGTCACATAGTTAAATTAGAAAATAGTATTTTGTTAATAATCTCTAAGTATACATTGTCTATCCCAATGCATGAAATAAGAGAGATATGGTCATGATATTCAATGATGACCTTAAACAACCATACATGTGAAATCATGCTCATAATGATTCAATTCATATCCCAAGGGTTGTAAACAGTTACATTTATCAATGAAATGCTATGTACTACACATACTTCGCCAAAAATATTATAAAGTGTAGGTGAAAATAAAAATATCGCCCATTATTCGAATTATTTCATCAATCAACACTCCCCCTTAATTGACATGATAAATACAATTAGGAAAAATTTATGATAATGGATTGGAATACCATAAGTTTCAACTTCATGAGATGACATGAATTTCATTATTTTTCATCAAATAATAATTGATATAATCTATTTTATATTTACAACCCCTAAAGGGGTTCAATACATTTGATTTACCATATTGGAAAATATCATCAAATAATGTTCATGATATTCTGGTTGATAATCTTACACTATAGAACATTCTATGTATTTATTAAATCATGAATAATTAGTCTAAATTTCTGTTATCCACATTATTTTTTCAATTACCAACATTATAATGACCTTCAATTTAAATTCCCAATAATTTAAGATCACATATTCCAAAAAATATAATGGAATAATATGTAACACATGCGAGTTTATTAAAAGGATCGACAGGGAAGGTAATTTTATCTCAAACCAAGAAAAAGTCTCATTGAATATATAATGTGTCTGGTACTCTTGATGATGGTGTCTCATCTCCATTTGACATTTTGATATATAAATGTCAATATAGACCTATTACATCTATCAACATTTATCTTGTGTGGATTTTTTGTCCTTACTTATATTAGAAGTAAGGTAGCTTCCACAGGTGATTGTTTTTTAATTTTCATCATCTCCATTTAATCTGTTAAAATAGTTATACATTTTTTTGGAAGAAGTATGTCCTTCTTCAACCTCACACACAGTACTTGTGAAACAATTAGGTTTTGTTGGGCTGACAATGTCTCTTGAAATTCAAACTCATCTTCATATGTATTAAAATGATTCCCCTTTTCCTTTTGTTTAGTTAGTACTTCCTCTTCATCATTTGGCTGTTCTATAGAAATTTTCATTTTATTTGGCCAGATAACTAAACACTCCTTAACATATTATTGTTTGGACCTTCCATGTGGACTATTTGATGTTTTAGAGTTTCATTTATTTGGAAATGTATCAAGGCTATCTTCAAGAATGTTTTCAATCAATCCTAACCTCTCAAAGATTGATACTATTTTTAATTTTAGCTTTCATTCATTCATTTACATGGATTGTATTCAGTGATCAATGGTATGATCATACATTCCATAGTAGAAGCATCACTTCATGGTAGAAGAATAATTCTGGGAGTCTAGCTGATACTTTTTCTTAGTAATGGTTTTGTTCACAGTTTTCTTTACTTCATTGTTTTATATTCCCAATGGATGATTTTCAAACTGTTTTTCTTATTTTTTGAAATTGTTGCGTCTTTTTCTTCTTATCAACATATGAATTATTCATGGTTGGACTTACCCAAAATTCGTCATAATTGTGAAAACTTAGGTATTAATTGTCATTGAATTATTCAAGATATTCATATCTTTTCCGGATATATAGATTCTTCATCATCTATGATTTCTTCTTTTTCATGGAAGTTTACTTTATTTCTTCACAACTACATTCACTGAATGTAGGCCTTCCTTAATTTTTAGTTTCTTACACATTATTCTAGAAACTGTTGGCCTAATTCCCACACACACAAAAAAACACCAACAGTTGATAATAAATCTCCTTATTTATCATGTAGTATCACTATGACTAGATTCAATGTTCTATTGTTTCTGGGGTTGTCTTTCATTATTTCGATCATCCATTGGGGATTTTTTATTTTCAACCATTAATGTATCCATTCATTAAATTTTGATACATTTATCAACATTTTTATCAATCCACATGATTCCATATATTAACTTTGAAGCTACACTCAAAGATAAAACTCCATTAGTATAAATAGAAATAATTGGGTTATGAGATACATTCTTCAATGAGCATGTTTCCGTTAGATTAGAAGATGATCTAATACTCCTTTTTTAATAATAGATCTAAATGAAATATTAAGTGGAAACATCTATACTTCCAACAGTTTGGGATGTTCCTTCTTGGAGTGATTGCTAATTTTACAATTTTACTTCAATCACTAGATATTTCATGTTGAGAGAGTTCTTCTTATCCTTAACTAAACTCAAATTACTTTCCCAATTATTATTCAGAATTATCATTTGTTCATCAGAAAGATTTCTTAATTAATGCAATGAAATGTCTAGCTCTTTTACCATGTTATCTTTGTCTTCCAGTTGACCATCATTGAAAACTGTTGAAACATTGTAAAAATTTTCTAATGCATGGTAAGCATCTACAAATACAATCTCAATGATTTTTTCCTCACAAATATATCCTTGAATTTATTATGTAGCATGATCAAGTATTTCATTAAAAAGATAAACTCATTCATCGATTTATTTCACTATTTTTTGAGAGGGAGTTGGATATGCCAACCCTTTTATCCAATGCATCTTCTATGTAATTAGCTAATTCATCCTGATAAAAATTTTCATCATAAAGAGAATTAATTATTAAGGAAATATATCTTCACACTTCCCTATAGATTTTATTCAGATAAAATTTGTGTTCAGACTAAGGATCACAAAATGATCTATCATCATCATAGATTGATCATGCTTCTTTATAGGAGGAATAATAAATAGAGATATCACATGTTATACCTTTTATACGACCTTTTATATATTTTATATCCCCATTAGTTGTATGCTTCTTCTTCATCTTCCTTCCCTATTTATTCTTCCTATTCTTTTGAGTCATGGATGAAATCTCCATTTCAGGTTTATAACACATTTCTAGAAATCTTCACTTCCTAAATACGCCCATGTATATTTTAGAGGTGACATTCCCTTTGATACATATTGAAGTGCCAAGATTCGAGTGAATCACTGAGTGGTGGAGGGGGTGAATCAATGATCCCTTTCAAATTTTTAAAAATTGATTCTTTTTAATTAAACCTATATGGATTGTTAAATCCTTGATCTAATCTTCATGTGCCTCTCAACATTATCTGTGACGATTCTGTACATATAATGTCACCGAACACAAGAATTTATCAGGTTTGTTCAAAGAACAACTCCATGTTATATTGGTTATTCCCCCCAACAATTATTCTCCACTATAATATTTTTATACATTACCATGGTCGATATAGAGTCCAACTATATCTCTCTTAGTTCCCACATGACAGTCTTTATATTGCATCCCACATTGTTACCACAGTACCACTGTCCTGCTCCAGAGTCCCACTAAGGACTTCTTCTCCTCCTTCAATCACTTAGGGTTCTTGTAGCTCCTGAGTCACATGACCATCTTAAATTAAATTAATTATTGATTCAATTTGGATTGATATGGTGAGCTTCCCACCCGGGATTCCTGAATCACACATTCCCTTGTATCTCTTCATGAATCTCCAATTGCCTTTCGTATGGTCTGTTGGCCTTACTAAGAAATTCTGATCACCTTTTTGATTAGTCCTCAGTTCAACAATTCATGGGAAATTATTTATTCTTCTAATGAATACCTATCCTTAGTTTTTTCTGTAAAAATGGGTGAAAAACTCAATTCATGAATATTAACAATCAAAAATTATTTTTCCCAATGTCATCTTTTTCCACCTTCTTAGATTATTAAATATTATCAACACAGATAATATCAACGTTAATTTTTTTCAATCTTCGTTCTCAATTAAAATTCACTTAATTCATGGATTTCATCGAATTAAAAACATATTGTTTTAATATCTCAATGGATTCTCCCATGTTCAAGTGATTATACATGATTTTATTCATGTACAATATATTTCATGGAAACTCAAACACACATTGTTTCTGTATCAATAGTTTAGGGTCAATGAGTATGTAAAATGCTTTTGCACATGCACTGCCTATCTTATATTCTTCAATCTATATTCTCACACCAAATTACTTATTATGTGTTTCGTTTCACACATAAACTTTTTGTTCAGATTGGGTTAAATATTTTTGTATTTCTTTAAACACGAATGGGTTTAGTCTTTTATGGGTGTTATGTTTCTTTCTTCCTCTTTATTCCCATGTTCGTACACACATTCTCTTACATTCATTCCATTAGAATGGTCTCAACTCATGAAAAAGTATTCATGTTCACCGTGAATGCAATCTTCATCTCTTTTGTGAAACATGATGCCTCTAGTTTCTTCAAATAAATCACATGTGTTCATATTCTCAAAGCATGCACACACAAGCTCCTACCTTCATGAAATCTCATTCTTCTTCAAAAAAGAACCCCCTATGTAGAGAATATGAAAGGAGAAAACAAGTGGGTATTCTTATTCTTGGGGGAAGAGTGTCTACGGATCTCCATACCACTATTAGCGCATTTATTCTTCATAGAATCAAAAAAGGTTCATGCTTTAGTCTTCTCAAAGAACAACAAGGGTTTGGTTGTACCGATAGAGTTCTAGAGAGAAATCCTTCAACAGAAAAAATGATGGTTCGATAGAACCCTTAACATTCTTATAGATTTTCATTTCATATAGGGTTGACAATCTCTTCATTACAAGGAAAATTCTAGAGTTCATTGGAATCATTGAATTCTTGTGGATTCGCTTCTCCTCTGCATAGAAGAGCTTCCTAGAATCCCTATGTGTTCAATGATATGTTTCTCCAAAAAAAATATCTTTTCTAAATATCATCAAGATCAAGATTGGTAAAGGTACTCCTACTTTAAAAGGCTTGGATCAGTGCATTTCTCGACATTCGTATCCCTTAGTATATTCTATTAATTTCAAATCTATGAAAGAACAATTTCATTGGTTTTGAAATATTCAAACACAAATAATAGATATGGAACATATCTGTGTTTTACATTTTCCAAATGATTGTTATCGCATTAATAAGATCATGTCGATGCATTATTAATAGCATGACTCGTGTTTTATGATGCGCTTTGAACTCCATGACATGGCCTCAGTACATCATTTTCTTTCTCAACATTATATCTTCAATATATCATTACATGAATTCAAATTAAATTGAATTTATGAAATTTTATCGTCCATATAAGCATAATTTAGTGGATTCAATCATCATTTTTGGACGAAGAATGATAATGGAGGCTTAACTTCAACTCAGGAATGCAGTGGTGTCCGGTTGTTCTTCCAGATATCGTAGGTATAAGATGACGGTGTGGATGTTCCAAGGCTATTGGTTCAACTCAGATTGGTCATATATAGTGGTGAAAAGATTGCATGATATGATACTAGACATGTGTCCATGAATGTGCATGCTATCAAATATGTTGGGAGATTACTTACGAGTTTTTAAAAAATCATCCCACATCGAAACACGCTTTGGATTTCATATGGTTTAAATATAAATCCTCATCATTCCATCATAAATTAATTATCTTCATCCCCTGGTACAGCCCCATACCATTCTATGGGCATGATATGCACCCATCCCATGTCCCTTCATATATAGGCCTTTTTACCTCACTTTACACGGGCATCGACTCATGCGTTCTAACAGGAAAATACATGGACCGCAGACATGCATGCCTCTTGGTGGAAAACTCGGTTGGCCTCTGTTGGGCATAGTTGAGCTAGTTTCCCAAATGGGCATGAGTTTGAGGATGGTTAGTTTACATCTTGGTTCGTCCTATATGTACGATTAAGCCACATATGTATATTTTTAGAAAAAGGTGAAATACAAAATGTATGTGCAAGGCCACCTTTAAATAATTCATGGATGCCCCTTTTAATTCCAAACCCATTAATGATTTCACTTTTTCTATTCATATTTTTTTTATTTCAGTATTCTCATCTTACTGCATTATAAATTATATTTTTCATTCTTTATTCATCTTCAATACATGGATTTTATCATGGAATGTACATTCCTTTATGTCCTTAATTATCTTTAGAATTTTATTTCCAAATAACATTACTCGTAGACCGTAATCTAAAAATGGATGGCACAACACTTCTCTCCCTTACGATTTCTAACATAATTCATGGAAGAATTTTAGTCATCAATGGTCACTTTTAAACACATGTACTTATCTTCGAAGAGAATCACAAACAAATGTCTTACAATATATCGAGAATGATCCAGCATGACATCCATTGTGAAATATTAATTCTCCAAGTGCCATTAATTTCGAAAAAACATATTCACAATCAATGGGGACTCATTAACGTGTCAACAACAATATGTCACGTATCACTACTATGATAATGATCAAAACTTTAATCACTTCATTTCCATACACATATTGACACCTTATTGTCAACAATTGACACACTATGGTCAATAAAATTTATCAATATTTAATATAGAAAACACTAATTAAAAAAAATTAACATAATGTAGATAAAATACTAAATTAAGAGTTTTCTGATAATAAAAATAGTTATTGTAAAGATAGAAGAAGACATAACACCACAATTCATTTATTTTTTGCATTTCATATGTAGTTGTGATGATTATTTTTTGTGTGTAATTTTATTAGACAGTTTTTTATGATTAATAGAAAGTAAAATGTGATTTCATGGGTTATTAAAATGAAGAGTGTTGATCCAAATTTGAATGACTATAAATATGAATATCAATATATAGATTGTGTACCGATTTGTTAGGGAGGAACAAATCTACCACTAAATTATCTGAAGTTGATGAAGTTCAGATTTTTAGAAGAACCAATATTATATATGTTTCGTTAAATAAAAAAATGAGTTGAAAATACAATGAGGATTATTAGACACAACCATATGAAAAAAATGTCGAGATATTGAGTACTACCACTGTATAGAAAAGGTGTCAAGTATCATTTGTTTTATCCATGGTGGATGGATTAAATATGAAGACAAAGAAAACATATTTATTAAAGAGTTTATATATTATAAATATATAAAATAATATGGGAAAATTACTCTTTTATATTTAAAGATATAGTTGTATATGGTTTAAGGGAACACCTTTTATATGTGTTGTTTTTTTAGTTGATCTTCATGTCTATGATGAGTGAATAATAGTTTATTTTTGTCTACAATTGTTTTTAAATTATTTATGTGTGGGTATATTATTGAATAGTTAGAGTTGTAGAGAATATATCCATGTTTACCTATTACCAAGGCTACTAAAAAAAGTTATAATACACGTTAGGATAATGGATTTACATATAATAAATGGATATATATAGTGATCTATATTAAGGAACTCAGAGAAGAGAATTTTATTTTCTATAACATGATTTGGAATAAACTTGAGTTGTTTAATATTTTTTTGGAAATCCCTAATATTTTATTGAAATGATTATGTGTGTATTAAAATGGAATAATATATATCTATGTATCCTTGTTATTAAATGGAATAATCCTAGAAAAACTACTTATATCTACGTTCCAAATATAATAATTTCTCACATAGCTAAACTCCATGTGTACAAGAATTCAAATCATGTAGGAAAATTCCATTTTCCAATGTCTCCGTATAATGGAATATGTGTCAACAAATGAAAATGTTTTCATATGTAAAGAGTTACATATGATAAATTTTTTAAAAAATACATATTGAGAATATTTTCTAAGAATTTTACATATATAGACTACAAAATCAAGAGAATTTAGATATTAATAGTCTAGAAATGAATTGAAATGTAATAATAGATAATATTTCTAGTGTTCATGGATTTATATATTATGATATGTTGAATTATCATGATTTAGGATATAGAAAAATTCTATCCAACCTAATAGGATGGTATGGATATTGATAAATTTATATGATAATATAACGATTTCTAGGATACATTTAATTTATTTCAATATCATATAAAATGAGGATTTTTATTTATATATATATTTACAGTGGTTAATTTTTAGAAAGTTAAATGAAGGGATTATGAGATTGTATTGTGATTCCAATGAGGCTAATTGACGGATATCTGGATGAGTTTAAATGGGAAAAGCCACGAGCCTGTTGGGTGATTGAATTGTGAGGATTAAATCTAACTATGAATTATTTGGTGATGATTAATACATAATATTTTGAATGAATTGAGATGATATATATTTGGATAAAATGATATAATTTTAAATAATGATTCTACTCTAAAATTAGATGGGGGGAAATTTAATCCAAAAATAGTGTTGAGATCATGGGTATGACACATGTATGATAGACATGGTATGGATTATGAGATATATGTATTATAGAGAAATTAAAGGATAAAATCATTGAAATCAATTTAATAATGTTTTCTATATTTTAAATACTGAAAATAAGTTGGTGACCTATGTATAAATAAAAAAGATAATGATATAATTGTGTATCTGTTGAGAAAAGGGAGTCTGTATTCCTGGAATATAGAGGAAGAACAATAAATTAATAATGAGAAGGTGTTATTCCTATATTGAGAATACATATTATTCAAATATCATTGAAAATTTTTGGAGAAGAATAACTTGGAATATATAATGTTGTGGATGCACAAAATGAATAGATTCTCTAAAGGTGATACTTGTAGGCATATTTTTATTTTGTTGTATATATTTAACTAACATGAATATATGAGAAGATACTAGTAATAAATATCACATAGTATAATCATGTGAGATATCTTCTTCATCATATATATGTATAAATTATTTGAAGGTGATATATCAGAAGCCAACAAATTGCATAGTTTTCTCAAAAAATTTCTCATATATAAAGAAGTCAATTTTGAGTTTATGTGATCAATAATATTCATCCCAATCAATCCTATGTAGAGAATATTATGAAAATCATTGGAGGATCCCCAATTAAAAATTTGAATATATATATATATATATATTTTAAATCCATATAACTTATGGGATTTAGTTGGTGGAGGGAGATCATCAGGTTTCTTAATATCTACAGACGCAAGTAGTTAACAATGTCTAGGGGAGATGTTATAACGTGACATACTTTCAGGATCAAATAAGTGGACGGTGTGACCATGGATGAGGAAAGATCAATATGAATCTGATCTAGAATACAATCAATTAATGAAATTTATTATAGCATTGAATCTACTTTAAGTCATTTAACCAATACACAAATGAGTAGGTACTAGTACCTAACCTTGTAGATCATGTGTTATTTTACATTATATATTTCATATCATACCGTACATACATTCTTGGTAAAAAGTAAAAAATATCCATCTTCCTTATTGAAAAATAGAGCATCATAAATTACCATTAATGTAAAATTATTCAGAAGAAAATATAGAAATCGGAAAAAATCAATAAACACTTTATTAAAACCATTTTATTTGTGTCAATAATCATCCCTAGGAGAATATAATAATCAATAAATCATATTACCAAACACTATAAATTAATTTTGTGCCAAAATTGATCAATCAGATATCTTGACTTTTGAAATTTTTTGGGACTGTACCCTTTTTATTTGATCGTTTCGGGTTTCCATCCACATGGTAAGTTGTATCCACCATGTTAACTCCTCCATCAAATAAATATTGTATACTATTGAAATATCTTAATTTTTTCCTAAATAACCATCAAAATAACCCATTTACAATTCCTATGAATGTTGAAGACACCCTATGTTACATCGTAATGGACTCTTATGAAATTTATTTTTATTTCCAAACTAACTCCCTCAAGACACATATTTTATTTCTTATAATTTAATTACTTCCAATCTACCTAATTTAAGATTCCATGACTCCATAATTTTTTCTCCACCATCACTATCTAGATTCTAAAATAGTATTTTGGAATGACCCCTTTTATAATTTTTAACAATTATTTAGAAATTTTTTTCACATGGTGGAACATGTCATTACACTATTAAGAACATAATAAAATACTATAAAGAAAATAAACAACACTAAACCTGAAAAAAATAAGTCCATTATAAAAAATATATTCATATTGAAAATAATTAAAATGTCAAGAAACATAACTATATGGAAGGACAATGCAACTACAGTAAAAATAGATAAATACCAAACAAGATGTAAATATAAAACCCAACTTATAACAATATGGTATACAAATCAAATACCTTAAACATCAATGTAATGTAATCTAACTCATTCACTAAGAAAATTGTACGCATTAAATTCACTAACATAATATCTTAACCGTACATGTAAATATGGGGGTGAGTATTTCCCAATACCCAATAGGGACTCATGAATGAAAAATTGGATTATGAAATAACGTGCATGCTTGGTAACAAAATTGTTGAAAATTATAACATAATTATTTATTTTCACCTAACAACACTACCAACCAAATAATAAACCTTGTCTTCTTAAAATATTTGTCATAACTATACATCCGATCAATTATTTATTCCATTCGAACTGTATATACCCTATCTAGAAAAATATAAATAATATTTATGTTGAAACAATAAATAGACTAAAAATAATAGTGAAACCACCATAAATAAATTAATTAAACCAAATCACAGTCTTAAAAAATTAGATCTTTAATGATCAAAAACACATTTGATTATTTTTGCAAAATATCATCAACATGGTAACATTATATGTTCATCAACATTATATGTCAGTGGTACTACCATTAGAATAATTCTAAGTGAAAAAATATCAGGTAATGATGTGTGTAATTTTCACAACAAGGAATCATGTACAACATTCTCATAATATAGAATATGTAGAATGGGGGCAAGGTATACTGGTTTTCCATCACATGAACAACTCAATCAATATGTATCGGTCATAGAAAACAAGAACTGCCCTTGGATAGTGATAATCCAAATTTCTATCACATTAAATAACAATAATACAGGTAATCATTCACATACGTTGCATCTTGGTTAACCTATATCTTCAGTGCTTCTCACACAGTAATCCAATTTATTACTTTCAAGTAATGGAATCCAAGAAATGTTGTAGCCTATTGTTGGGGAAAAAATATTTTGTTTCTTGCACCAATATTTCATGTTTTACTTCAATAACTAGGAATGAAAAAATGGACATAATCTTAGATTATAGATGGAATCTCACTACTACTCCCATTATCATTAGGTGTGGAACCCCGATATTGTAGAATTAATAACTATTATCAATACCAAAGTGTGTTTTCACTAAAATAGACATATTAATCAATTCATCCAAAACATTAATTATTCACTCTACCTTATACATATGGCGATTCTGGGAAAGGATCTATCTATCCAACATATATAAAGCATAACTATAAAAAATAATCATTCAACAGAAACCCCAAATATAATTTAACGAAGATTAATGTATCAGAAACCTATGTATAAATCACATTGTTGAATAATCCATGCAATCATTACAATAATTATCAATTTCATCATCTTCATCATCTTCATCCCAATAACTGTGACAATTCCCATTATGTTATCATTATATTCATCATAGATTTTTCTCTATATTAATTAAAAATATATTAAAAATTCCATAAAAGACTATAAAAATACAATAACCATTATCAATCCGATAGACTAATATCATATAACATGAATTATCATTTCTATTATGTATCAAATATATGTTTACAATACATTATTCACTAAATTTTGATTAGTTAACCTTATCATTAATAGTGATATTATAAATTAAATTTCAATTTAATAATATAAAAATAATATAAAATCACACAACGTATTAAGAAAACTATCATATTAAATACTAACTTCTATATTCTTGTCTGTTGTTAAAACAAAAATCACTAAATTCTTGGTTGTGTTTTGAATATTTCTCATATTTCCCATATGATAATCTACCCCCAATATTATAATATAAAAATATAATATTTTTTATGGTTAAATATCAAATCAATGGGGGATCTTTCACTATATTTCTCAAAAATGTTTTTGGATGAGACCATCAATTTTTTTAGGATGGGAAAACATTTATTCAGAGGCCATAAAATAGTAAATTCTCAAATCTCCCCATAAATTTTCATGAACACCCTCATAATTATCATCATATTAATCTATATAGAAAATAGAGTAATGTCAAATATTTATTTGTCAAATTTGAACATTTAAGATTTTTTTTTTATTTTTCTATATTAATTTAAAATATTATTTATATATTGACCCATATATATATTTTTATATCATTGTATCTTATTACTAATATTTTATTATTTTATTAATATAACTAAACACCTAATGTGGTGGTGGTGGTACTTTTCTCCACACATGGATGTATGAATCACAGATCATCCACATTTGATGTATCGTTTTTCATTGTTAATATAATGTAATAAAATTTAGTTATATATATATATTTAAGTATTATTTTATTAATTATTTTATTAAACCATTTCCTACAATAGTAAGGTATTACCCCACCCCTATGTAAATTCAAACTCAAAACACGATGTTGGTGTTTTTAGGATTTAATAATTTAATAGAGGAAAATTGGTGACATTAAAAACTATTTTAGAATTTTTTTTATCCTCTTGTATGAACCCCATACATTTATTTTGGGTTTTAATCTTCTTTTAATGAGTATTTTGTAAGATATATGATTAATATATAGTTTGATGGAATCTTATTCATGTTATCACATTAACCTGGTTGGGAAAATGTGGTTCACATGAGATGTGTGGGTAGAAAATAAGCATGTGTTGTGCTAACACATAATATTGATTTTATTTATAGGATGCATGAACTATATTCATTATTAATTATTATTTAATAATAAAAAATAAAATTCCCCCTCTATTATATGATTTTGTTCCACATTAAAATTATACTGGATGATTAAATTAATTTATTTTAATTGATGAATGTAAATTTAATGTATTTCAAAAAATGAATAGATTTTTTCATTTAATATATCTGAAATATAACAATATTATGAGATAATTATCATGATATAAACTAACCAATTAACTTTTGGGGATTTCAAAAAAAAGTTATTTAATTTTTTTATTTTTTTTCTAATGTTATGAGTATCAACACATTTCATTATAATTTATGTACTTTTCTATCCTTGGTAAATTTTTTGTGTCACCAACCCATTTATTCCCATAACATTTTGTGTCTATAATTTTTTTCTAAGGGAGATCTCATTAGAGTTGATAAGTGAAGAATATAAACAAAAATGATTTAAAATAATGTGTTATATTGAAGTTATGACATGATTTAATCAATAATTATGAAGATTTCCACCAAGGATATGGTTGTTTATGCATTATATGAAGAATTAAATACATAATATCTGGCGTTCATTAAAAAATTAACAAAAATTTAATTTTAATTAATTTTTTTATGAGAATGTATGTTAAAAAATATTAAATAAACTTAAAAACCGCTTAAATTTTTATTTTTTTTAATTAAATTTTAATTAGAATGTATGTAATTATTTCTTTTTTTCATTATTTTGATTAATTTAATATCAATGTTATAATAAATATTATTAATCATTTTTAATGGTGTCCTACATGTCATCCTTATGTCATATATTAAAAGGATGAATTTTTCTATGGTAAATTTTAATGTATCACATTCCCCTAGTAACCCTTATTTTCATAAGAGTAATATTTTATTAAAGATTTATTATACGAGGTAATGATTTTAAATACTAGATAAATACATCATGGATGAAAGCTGAATGATTGTAATTGAAAAATATGAAAACTATTGCTAAAAAAGACTTCATATATGTCTTTTTTGGCTATTTATTTAATTATAAACTAATTCATAGATAAAATATCATGATTATGGAAAATATTTATTACATGAGTTTTATAAAATGTTTGATACATGTGGTTTCAAAATGTAATTACAAAATTTGAATTATTAAATTCTTCTATTAGGTAAAATATTTTTGTGTAAATATAATATAAGGGAGAATTAATTCATAAAGATCATGGTTTTAATTACATTCTAAACCATCAGAAAACACTAATTTATAATATTGTATTCTGTTGAATAAGTGCATATAGGGATTCAAAATAACCTAAAATTGAGATCCAATCTCATAATAAAATGGACGAGTTATCATTATATTCAATGTACATGCCACTTAGGGTATACTCTACAAAATTTTCATGATGATGAGAATTTGGTGAAAGAATCATTATTTTTTATGAAATAACAAGTTAATGGTTCAATTGAATTATATAATGAGAGTTATATTACTAAGGAATTATAATTGACGACTATAGAACACTCATATGAAATAGATGTGAAAAGTGGTTCTTCCCAATAATATAATTACTTGCCTTATCAACTAACTCTTATATATGAGGCTCTAGATTTATAATTTGTTAGGATTATAAAATCATATTATATAGGTTATAATGACTATAATGAGTATGTCGGAAAAAAATATATGACATTTCCCTTTAGATACACAAGATTTAGTGACAAAGATTTCATATAATGAGGAAGTGCCTAATGATTTGTTTATAGATAATCAATGTTATAAATATTTGGTCTATACTCTTCTAAAGGATTCAATATTAGGATATAAGAAACCAATAATTTCTAATTAACATCCATTATTTAATAAATTAGTAAAAGGTATTCCATGTGTGTAATATTTTTATTGGATTTTCATTTCCATGATTAGAAGATTTCCTTGAATCATATGTAAGACATATATTACATATAATAATATATTAGAGGTTAAAGGATTATTTGAATTTAAAATGAAACTAAAAATTTAAATTTACTAAAATCAAATTGACTGTAATTTTATATACATGTTTTATGAATCAAAAAAAATGAAAATATATCACTCAATGTGAATAATATTCATCATAATATAATTTTTTAAATTAATAAATATGTTATAAAAAATAATCATTTGGGAAGATAACTACATTGAAAGGCCGAGATACTTATGTTCACCTGGGCCATTCACATGATCATTATTTACTTGATAATTAATTTATATCAAATATTAGTATTGTGATCATACAAACATGTCAGGATATTTCTATGTATCTCACCTATGAACCAATACAATAGTTGTTCAAATAATGATAATATAACAAAAATCTTATATGGATAAGAAAAAGATAATTTTTAATGTATTTATGGATTTGGATGAATCAAATTATGTTTTTCAAAATCTAATTTTATTTTTTCCTCAGAAAAATTTACTGAGTTATAATTATTACGCTATTCATTATATATTTCAAATTATTTATGCTTATTTATTAGTCAGAAAACTCCTTTGAATATTTTAATCCTTTAGAACATGTATTTTTCATTTCGATCTTGAAATTTTTTCACTTTTATAGATTTAAAAATTTCATTACCAATAATTGAAATATTTTTTTCCATTACTACCATAGGTAAAGATTCACTCATCCATATTTCATTGACCATAGTTGTTAAGGATAATTTTGAAGCATCATGTTGTTTTTAGGAACATATAATCTCTCAAAATATGTAATTACATGTCTTGTCTTGATATACAATTATAATATAGGGATTATAGAAGTAAATAACGTATATATAATTAAATTGAGAGACCTTAATGATTATTATAGCCATTACATCAAATATATTTCCAATAACATCCCTTATATTTTTGATGATGAATGAATAAAGTGTGTGGTAATTAATATAGCATAGTTACCAAATATTAATATTTGCTATAATTTATTTTATAATAAATTTATCTATAAAAAATCAATATCAACATAAGAGCATCAAAATAAAAAATATCAATGAGTGGAATGAAGGAATTTTAATGGAAAACAATGAATTTATGATCACATGATACATATTTCATATACAAAATTATATTGAAAAATGAAGTTGGTAATAGATATTTACCTATGACAAAAAATATTATAGAGTTCATTGTGATCTAATTAAGGTTATGCATTACATTCCATTATTTATCCTAATGAAAGGTTTATTTTATCAATCACTGATGACATTTTTCAAATGATCCTAATTAGAACATTTAGGGGCACACATTGTTTGGATATTAGAACGTTACATTGAAAATAATTTCCATTAAGATTTATCATTTCATGAGTGATGCTTTGTTCTATAAGAGATAATTTTTTGGATATAGAGGTTCATGACTAACTCATAGTAATTCCTGGTTGAGTTCTAGTTGTATCACTAAAATATGGGTATTTTTATTATTGAAATTTACATGTGTTGGAAAATTCCATTTCATATGTAATTATTGAATATGAATTTATTAGCTTATCCCATGATCATAATTTTGAACCGATATATCACATCACTACTGATGTTAACTATTACAGTGTTTAATGATACATGTTCATATCTTTCTCAGTTCACTCTTCATCATAACCAATTTACAATTTTACCTAATATGAGTAGGATGTGATAATGGTTATGGAAGAAGTCTACTCATATTATAAACATTATTTTTTATAATCACTAATAGTTGTGGGAACATTGATGAACTATATGTCATTGGGAAGGGAAAAATTATAAAATATTTCAAAATATTGATTTAAGGATATCATGGTCTCTTCTCAATTGATATTTTTTATGGTTTTTAACATTATATATTAATTAGATTAAAATATTAAATCTTGTTTTAAATTTTATTCTGTCATATGAATATTTACATAATTTGTAATCATATAATTCAAAAATATCTATTTACTATGCATTTTTATTAAAAAAAATTATATAATTTGTGGATGTGGTGAAAGTTATGTAGACCAAAACATAGGATACTAATGTTAAATGACCTTTTTTTTATGTTATCCCCATTATACCTCATTGAATAATATGTCCACACTATTTTTATTAAATTTTACACTTGGTAAAAATACCCCATCTTGGATAAATCAGTTTCTTTGTGGTATTAATGTTTTATTTAACATTTTATGATCACTAGAAGATTGGAGGACTGTTTTGAGATGGTTTTCAGAGACACATACATTCCATCAACTAGAGGGAGATCTATCAATTATATTATTATTTTCCTAGATTATATTAAACCATTCATTAAAGGGATCCACTATGATATGATGTGATTTTGGTGATTTATATTTTCATAAACAAACACAGTTTGTCCTCACATAAAACATTTACTGACATATGGTAAGGTCAAAAGGGAAATCCCAATCCATATGATCAAGCAACTAGTTCCTAGGGAAGAGAAATACCATCTTGTGAATATTTTTTCCCAATTATGAATAATTAAAATAAAAAAATCACTTATAACTAAAAAAACATCTCATCTTCACATTAGGCATATATGAAATGTAAAATAAATGATTTAAATTGAATATTAGAGATAATTGGGCATGAAAGGAAAAATATCTATATAAAAAAAATCCATTTTTATTACAAAAACCAATTTTTACAGAAAGAGTCCCTAATAAACTATTGATAAGGAATCCTATTAATTATAACTAAAATACCATGATAAAAAAACAAATATCACCCCCTTTGTGTGTTAATAAAAGACTCCATTTCTAAAAACCACCACCACAATATCTGCACCAAAATCATAAATCCAAATGATATATATAAAATTAACCCTTATAGAACATGAAAACAATATATGTGAGAAAAATACCAGAAGGAATCCTCCCCAAATCCCATGTACATCGATTAAAATAAAATACCTCTTATTCAAGTTTAAATATATAACTAGAGAGCCATTATTTTTGTTTTAACTATAATTAAGTCACAAATGATCATTTTAGGAAAACCCCATATTTAAGGAGATTAATTTGAGACACAATTATTTTATAATCATTGATTTTTTTTTAAATGTAGATATTTAATTATTTAAGGATAAAACTTCAATTTACTAATTCATTAGAAATAAAATATGACAAATTAATTTTAATGAAATAAAATAATAATAATTCTAAATTAATAAAATGAACATAAAAAATTATGAAATATATGAATAATTTAAAAAACATAAAAATGAAACTATATGAAATAATTCACTATAAGTAGATACGCAAATATGTAAATAAGAAAAAGATAGAATATAAATATCAATAACATCAATCAGGTAACAGAATGTAACCCAGTGATCCTTATAATATATCACAAACATAAACAATCATATTCCACATTTCAAAGGATGTTCAAGATTGAATATTTACTACCTAGTGGAAAGGGGACACCCCAGAAAATGCGACCCAATCCTTATCATAGTAATTTTTTACCCCTATACATATCATAGTAATGTTTATTTAGTGAGTAATAATAAAAATCATGGGAGAAAAAAATAATTGAATAGTATGTAATTATAATACTCTTTATGTATTCTGTAACCAATGTTCACAAATAATAAATCTAGTGGTGACTAATATAAATCAATTAATTAAGTATAATAAATCTGAGAAATAATCTAGAATTATATAATATCCCTTATTAATAACCCTCTTCCACCATTGAACATTATTCATTTAACAAAGTACATTTATTTTTCATAATGAAAATTGAAAAAACATACCCAAATAGGGATAAAAATATCAAATATAATAACATGAAAAAAATAATTAAATTTTAAATAATTAATCCATAGGGATCTTTTGGATAAAAAAGGTCTTACCAAATATAAGTTTTTATAAATTTCCAACATATCCTCTAGAAATATATATTAGAAAACATTTTAAAATTCAATTTCATTAATCTAAAAACATGTATAAGTAATTTGGAAATGCGTTAATGAAAATAAATTCTTTAATAAACATCACTAGACAACCTTAAAACCAAAATTACTATAATATATCGATAAAACGCATTAAATAATCATTTAATTTAATAAAACATAAGAAAATAGATTCATATATATATATGTGAAATAATAAATTATCAAAATATAGGAGATTCATCACATAAAAATCAATACATAAACAAAAACGAATTTTCAATTACAAATACTCTTTGGAAAGAGACCCATAAGCATTGAAGAACTCTTATAAGTATACAATAAACTGTCTTTATTTAAAAATTTCATTGAATCCATTATAAAAATTAAAAATCATGGATTATTAATTGAGGCTCCTATCTCAATATGTGACCCCAAATCAATCATCATTCCTGCACCTACCACCACTTTGTCCACAAGTACATAACTTAACTATAAAACACCTAATTTAGAAAAGAAATATTGAAACAAAATTCACATAAAGGTAAAATCTATTCCAAACTCACTATATAACATAATGATTTCAAACAATGAAAAATTAGAGGGTCTATTCTACAACTATAATACCGCCAAAAAATCCATAAAGACCACAATTAAAATAGCCAACCCGACATTTAATGAATTTCGATAAAAACCATAATAAAAATGAGGGATTTCATAACTCAAGATAAATATGAACAATAACATGAATTTACCCAAACAATTCCTATACTACAAGACATATATTAAATCACATACAAATTAGATTATTTCATCATTAATACATGTATTTGTATAACAGAACTCAAATTTGATGAACTGGAATTCTCAAATAAGTAGGACTAATAAAAGGAAAATGTTAGAGTTATTTCTATTAAAAATATACATTAAATTGATAACATCTACCTTGAAATCATTGATAATGAGATGAGAGTCCCATCTAGGGATCTCCTTTTGTGGAATTAGATTGATGTGGGGAAAATAAGGTTATAGGGTTATTTAATGGGAGGGGATATGATTTTCAAAATGTTAAACACCTGAGTAGGTCTTGTGATTTGGCCGCATGGTTTATTTTATTATGTTTATACCATGCCGCCATCACTCAATGATCTAAGTGTTTGGAATAGATTTTAGACCCAATATTTCATCTAAATACAAACCAACCATGAACAAGGAAATATTATATAAGGGAAACTCATTGTTTTCCTTTAAGTATTAACATGTTTTATCCAACAAGGTGATAACAGTGATATATGTTCTTAAACACCATGGATGATCTACATGGACTGTTAAAAACGATTACAAAACTATGAAACATGAGTGTGTATAAGTAAATAAAATAAAATTCAAAAAATAATGAGCTAAAATTCACAAAATTTAACAATGTAAATACTTATACATTAAAAAATAGAAAATAGAAATTGGAATGTAAGAGGTTCCCCAACATATTACTTTTTTTAAAAAAAATAATGAACTTATATTTTTTATGATAAATAATATTAATTGAATTCATCTTGAAAAATAGGATCATTAAATGATATGACTGTCAAACCATTTTATATTAGGTTAAGCTCCAATCCAAACATAAATCTAAATCCAAAAATATAATTAATTATCCTAATTTTCTATAGACATGAGAACCCAAATATAGAGAGGGAAATCAATGTTAGAGCCCTAAAATAGGTATCCCTAAATATTATGATTTATAATAATAGTACATGATGAAAAAATGATGATACACCAAGATAGGTTTCCATAAATTATGACATACTTCCTACAACCACATGAGTCATTCATCTAATGAATCACGTATGAAAAATAAATATCTACTAAAGAACACAAAATCTCTAACATATCAATGGATGTTAGATCAAACTTGATAAATATATTATGTTTCTAAATTTAGAATGATTTTCAGGAATTTATGGGGAAAGAAAAAAATATCAAGAACTCATGGGTAAGGTAAAACCACATAGAAGGGTCTTTTATTACCACTCCATCCAGTGTTTGAGTATTGTTATAAGAAATAAGTAATAATATTAAACAATGAGACATATAAACTGATGGAACCTCATAACATATATACTTCCCATAACTCAGAAAAACTATTCTGGTAGGAATACTAGATAATAAATAAAAATTGAACTGACAAAATGCTTAATTATTGAACACCTCACAGAAATATATATATATCATTAAAAATATATTTGGATAAATTCATCACCTATAATGAAAAATTTATTTTTATCTATATGATCATTAATAAAATCCTTATCAGTCTCCATATAATGAAAATTAATTGAATTTGTTTTGGAATATTCGTTTATAATTTTTAAAAAATAAACTAAAATCAGTTTTCAAATTTAAAAGTATTTTACTGATATAATTTTTCCTTTTCAAAAAACTTAAATAATATATAAAAATTTAGGAAAAATATTTTATCCTTTTCTTACAATAAATTTTATAACATTAAACTAGTTTTCTACACTGAAGAAAAACAAAATCTCACAATGTGATATAGAAAAACAAAAAAACCTCATATATTTTTCCAAAATAATGAACAATTACATAAAAAGAAACCATGAATCAATAGGTAGACAAATTAAAAATTTAATGGGGTTAGTGGTTCTGAATGATTTGGAATCTGAGTTTCGAAGTCCATGATCCAATGTTGAAATAATCACACTGATATTCTCAAAACCATGAGCATGGGTTATACTTTATTTTTTCAAACCATAACATATAATGACGTTCCACCATTTCATCATCTTTTATAACTATAATAAATGAAAAAACACAAAAACCCACATAACTGCAATACAATTCTAAATTCCATCATTATAAAAAAAATTAAATCATATGTAAATGATTAATAACATCCAAATCAACAATGAAACCCCAAAAATATCATGAATGATCAACTCTATGAGTTAGAAAGAGCTATATTTTCTCTCTCAGCACTCACCTCTCGAAAATATGATATTGCAATCTCTAATAAACAATTCCCAAATAACAAAGGAAATCTAATAATAGTTTTTTTTCTTGAACATTATTAATCAGTGCTATACTGACACATGATAATGTTGATTAAAAGGTACAAATTGAATTACTAATCCCGCAATAATGGAAGTAGTTCTTGGGAAAGTAGAATAAATACTTGGGAATTGTTTCACCAAATTAATAATAAAATAGAATAATGTGATTTGAATCGAATCACGGAATGAACCATTCATTCATTGGATATCAATAAAAATTTAAAAAAATATTTTTAATAATACATGAAACCCAATAACGTATATCATGAAACTTCCTAATATTAAAAAAACACCATTTATACAAGAAATAATATAAATAAAAGGATGCCCAAATAAATATACACCATGAACTCATATGAAATATAAATAAAATAATGTGGTGAAAAACTATTTTCACTATCTCTATGTGTTGAGATTATATGTCTTTCATTGGGACAACCAACCTCAAATTCAAACCAAAATCAAATTATGAACCACATTTCATAAGAAAACATGAAAAAGTCATTAAAACATAGGCATTATAAAAATATCATTATATATCCACCCACACCCCATATATAACATTTAAAATTAAATTACACTCATTGATGTTTATATATAGAAAATTAAATGATGGTTTTCATTTTTTAATCAAAAAATGACACATATAAAAGTCATGGAGAACCACCCATTTAAGGAAAATAACCTAAAACCCTTCTTATAAGATCATGAGAAATACATTAAAACCATAATAAATTAATTTTTTTTTATAAATCTATATTTAATAATTTATTTCAAATGACAATATAAAACTGAATCTGAATGCAATATCAGAATAACGAAATTGGAAAAAATAAAAGAATACATATTAAAAAACTACATGAAATTAATACTACATAAATTAAATGTTACAGAAAATGGTGGCATGTATATCTAAAATAATATAATTGATAGCACAAAAAATGTAGTATCTCGGAAAAAGGAATGAAAATTTAGAAAAATAAAAATAAAAAATAAAAATTAATAGTACATAACCCATTTTTTAAACATCATGGGATATTACTTAGGGAACTAAATTAATGTGACCCTGAGATACATATATTATATAATGATCAAAAAAAATTATATCCAACTGTGTGTCATCCACATAGGTGAGTATAATTACTTACTAGAGGAAAAGGGATACCATCATATGTGGTAATTTATCTATATTACTAAAATGTTAAGATAATGTGTTATAATCTATGACTAGGGAAGGAGAAATCAATGAATAATAATAACTTGACCAATCCTTACCTACACAATGACCTAGGGTCCTAATGATTAAGAAGTGGAGGTGAGCTATATTAGTAATTTTGTAAAAAATATTAACTCTACTAATAAATTATTTTTATATATATGTATATAAAAAAATTAATAACACTCCATCACTTGTAAACGTCCTTCATAGTAGAAACAAATATTTTTCTTAAATTAAAATAAATAAAAAAAAATCCCCTCTACTATATATCATTATCAACTTAAATATCATAAACACATTATATGAACATTATTAAAAAAATAAATTGTCTCACATCAAAAAATATCATTAATAATCCAAATTTATAAAAATCCAATCTGGATTCTTGAAACACCATTGAAAAAACCATGTTATTATTATATAAATTCAAATACAATGTCATGAAATAGTAATTTGGAAGCCCTTTTATGTCATTAAATTCTATCAAAAACATCACTCAACCACATTCAAATAAAAAAAATCATTGTAATAAATATTGTTTTATAATATCCTCTACCATCTCAAATTCTAGGTCATATTATAAAAACATGAATTTGTTACCATTAAAATAATTATGAACCAAATCACCAATTTTTAGGAAATAATTTTTTTTCGAAGGAGACCTTATATAATATTACAAACAATAATGTGTGTATTTTATTTGTTTTTTTATTAATAAGTTTAATTCATGGGTAAAAAACATGAATGAAATCGAGTCTTCAAATTTTATTTGTTATTCATTGAGCCATATACGTTAATAAAAGATCAATAAATAGATTTGAAAGCTTATAGAGTCCACCATTCGAACTATAATAACTTATACATAACAAAAAATCTAAATATATAAGATAATCATAAAAAACAATAATCGAAAAATGAATAATAAATTACAAATTCATTGGGTAACACAAAAACACTATGTCTCATTAAGGATGGGTGGGGGTCCTCTCTTAATACACACTCAGATATAAGCCATAGAAAACCCATAATTAAAACATTATAAAAATGGAAATAGAAATTATTATTTCCAAAAACATTCTAGGAAACTGTAAGAATATATACCATTATATAATGATGAATGTTGGAATTAACTAAAACACTTGGGATATTCTCATAATGTCACATATGAATGTCCCTCCATTTTAGATTATTTAACCATGACCTAGTGGAATAATCTCCCAAAAATTCACGTCATATGAACCAAAATTTTTAAAGGACAAGGATATGAAAAAAGGATAATGTGAGAGTTATTACCTTTGAAAGTCATCATTGATTAGGGTATAGAGGATAATAAATAAATAGGAGTGTGGTGTCCCTACTAGGGGTATAGTTTTGATTCCTCATCCGTGTGAGTGTTAAATATGACATAAGTGGATTATCCGGGGGAGGGTAGAATAGGAATATATCAATTTTTATCATATGTATTGTAGTCCTTGATAGGGAATGAAATTTATTTATCTATGCACAAACTGTGAAACTAAAAATGGATCCACATAGGGGATTCTAATGAGTGGAATATATATACATATTTTTATCATTAATTATTTTAATTTAAATATATGGTCCCAATATTTATTCAATACATAATTTCAACATAAAAAATATTTTTCTTTCAATAATGAAGTTGTTTTTATTTTTATATTTTTTATAAAATTAGTTCAAAACCCACACATGACAATCATATATATTACATGTTGGGAAATTCCACTTTTAATCCATGTTTTACACAATACAAAACTATTAAAAAGAAACCCCTTTAATTTTTAGGAAAATAATTCACTATATAATGTATGATTTAATTAATCATTTTTATCATCCATAAACCCAATGAAATGTATTTGTAAATGTGGGAAAAGATAAAAATAATTAGTAATATATATATATAAACTAGAATTAATAATCATGTTAGTCCATTTCAAAATAATGATATCATTAAATAGTTGTTTTTTCTTTATAATAATTAACACTAAATTCAAATGGTCATTTACTTACACATGAAATAAAAATTACTAATAATATTATTTCATTAAAAATTTGATACAAAAGCATAATGGTAATCATAATCAAAAGGTATTCTTAGATATAATTAGAAACCTTGATATTTGTTTACATAATACCATAATTTTTTAACTTATAAGGGTATAATGACACATTTAAAAGAAAATATCATAATTTTTACTATGAAATAAAAACAATTTACATGAAAAATCATTATAAATATCTGAAATGTCATGTCAGTTCCTTGGGACATCATCTTTATAGAACCCTTCTAAGTGGAATAAAATACACAAATAACACAACATAATTTTCTATGAACATAATCATTAGCCAAATTATTTGAGAGCTATCTCTAGATCATCCTGTTGAGTCAATTAGTTTTTCCCTATGACTTCTCCATTCCTTCTTGTTTTGAAAATCACAAAAACCTTATACTTAAGAAAATATTATTTTTACCCCCATAAGGAAAGATTACTTCTTTAAGGAAATTTACCTTAACCTAGATTTTATTATACATAGTAATATTATTCTTAAATCCAAAAACCGAATTCATAACTAAATATCTGGAGTCATATAATGAAATGGTTTCGAGTATTCTGTATTTAGGATCCGAATTCTAGATGTGATCTGTAATGAAGTTTTAATCCGAATTCTAGAATCCGAATTCTAGAATCCGAACTCTTAAGAATTTCGACTCCGAACTCTTAAGAAGTTCGACTCCGAACTCTTAAGACGTTCAACTCCGAACTCTTAAGAAGTTCGACTCCTAACTCTTATGAAGTTCGACTCCGAACTCTTAAGAAGTTCTACTCCGAACAATTAAGAAGTTCAACTCCGAACTCTGAATATGTTAGACTCCGAACACACATGTAGTTCAACTCTGAACACTTTAATAGTTCGACTCCGAACTCTGAAGAAGTTCAACTCCGAACACACATGTAGTTCGACTCCGAACTCTATAATAGTTCAACTCCGAACTCCTTAAGTGGTTCGGCTCCGAACTATGCATGTTCAGAATCCGATATCTGGTGAAATCAGTCTCCCAATTCCTATAAAACAGAATCTGAATATTTATTAACACAGAATCTGAACTTCTTTTTGGTTCGACTCCGAAATTATTATTTTTATTACACTCAGAACTATTGATTAGATTTTAATTACATATGCTTTGTTTTAAAATGATGTCATGCATTCAGTTTTACATGGTTTGTTTTATGACAATGTCATCTTTTCTATTTCTAATGAACCGTTGGTTGAGTTACACGTGTACAGGTCCCTCCGAGTTTCATGGAAAATATGACCATTGGAGGAGGGAGAAGACCGTTGGAAATTTTCCTATAAATAGAATCTCATTTGGACGAGCTCAATGAACAATGAAGTTGATCGATCTAGATACCACACATTGCTAAGGTGATTTCTAGAGAGAGAAATATTTTCATGTTTTGTGCGTACTGAACCGCTCGTTCAGTTTTTGCTTCGTGCGACTCCGAATGTTAGTGATTACATTCGAGGACTTCCAGGGATAGGAAGACAGAGGTGCCGACTACCTTGAAGTTCGAGGGATTCCTTACTAAGGAAGGTAGAGGTTTCCAAATACCTTGAAGTTGAGGGTTTGCGGGAATAGCAAGACAGAGATTCTGATATTCGTATCGAGGGCTTACCCTGGTGTGGGTAAGACAGACGTGCTTGAATGTATAAATCAAGGGACCTTTATCCAAGGTTGATGGATACCCTTTTCTTTGGGATAAAAGACTTATAGTTTTTTAATTTTAGTTTCACTACTCGTTTGTTTCTGCTGCATATTGTATTATAAGGAAAATATAATTTTCTTACACTTCCTTACTTGTACTCTGTTCCAATTAGATTCTATACTCTTTAAGGTAGAATCTCATATTGTAATCTTTTGTTAAGTTTCAATTTCTGGATCCATATTTCCGGAACCTACTTTCGGAATCTCTTTTCAGTTTTAAGAAAGTACATAGGACTTGAAGTTTGTAACTTCATTCCTTATTTCATGTTTTCATTTGGTGTTAGAGGTGTTGTGAATTATCTTAGTTTAACTTTGTTAAACATAGCCCTTTCCTTTGATTGGAGAAATTTTTGTTATACGTAACCATCTTTAAAGGTTCCAAAGGAATTTTTAAAGAATACAATTCACCCCCCTCTTGTATATTGAGCATCTACATCATTATATCGATCCTACAATTGGTATCAAAGGAGGTTTCTGAAATACTTATACTCACGTATAAGTTTTTCTTCCTCATTCTGAACTTTGGCATTCTGAACATTGTCATTCCGTACATTGTCATTCCAAACATTGTCATTCTGAACTTTGTCATTCTGAACTTTGTCATTCCGAACTTTGTCATTCCGAACTTTGTGATTACGAACTTTTGCTACTAACAAGTTTGTGTGCCGAAGGTTATTTTAAGTATGGTAGGGGTCAATTTTGGTCCAATTGATAATATAAATCCTACAAGACCACCAATCTTTGATGGTAATGACTGTGAGTACTAGAGGGATCGAATGAAGACTTTTGTTATAAATATTGTAGTGGACAACTTTTTTATTCTTACTGGTGATTTTAAAATTCCTGATAAGAAAATTAGAACATTCACTAACCTGGAAAAGCAAGAGTATCAACTCAATTATAAGGTATGCAATACTCTATTGTGTTCAATGACTAGAAATATATATAGCCAGATTTCTTCTTGTGATTCAGCTAATTGTATCTGGAAGAAGTTAGAGGTTACACACATTGGAAATTCTAAAGTGATTGAGACTAGGTGAGCTATGCTTAGAGCTGAATATCATGGATTCAACTTTCCTTATGGTGAACCAATTTGTAAAGTTCAACAGAGATTTTTGACTATAGTCAACATCTTACAGTATATGGGAGATAAAGGATTAGATGATGAAGCACTTTTGGATAAGATATTCGATATTATGCCCAATGAGTGGGAATCCAAAATAACTTCTATAGATGAAAACAGGAAGGACACTCAAATATCTCTTGATGAGCTATTTGGAACTCTTCTACAACATTAGACAAGAATGAAGAGAGATGCTAACAACATAAAAATGAAAAATGGGAGTGGTACTGTTACTTTTACAACAACATCATATCAGATGAAAGCTAAGACACCTGAGAGAGTAACCAGATCCATGTCTAAGAAAGTTATTTTCCAATCTGAATCTAGTGAGAGTGAAATCTCTGAAAATGAGTTAGCAAATCTTGCTCGAAGGACGAACAAGATAGCTGGCCAAAGAAGTTTCCAATCCAAGTATAAGAAAAAGGAAAGGAAATATAGAAAATATGGAGAAGTAACTTGTTATAAATGCAAGAGAGATGGACATATTTGTCCAGATATCCCTTTGCTTAACAAGAAAGTAAGGAAAGAAAGGCATTCAGACAGGAATAGAAAGAAGTACTATAAAGCCAAAGCTAAGAATATTTTGAAAGCTAATGATAACTGGAGTGCCAGTGGTGGTGACTCTTCAGATTAATCTTTTGATTATGAATCTTTAGGACAGATGAATCTTGGTCTTATAGCCAGATTACCTATTGACAATCATTGTTTTATGGCTATGGTACGAAATTATGAATTATTGACCAATGTATCCTTGAATTCTAATGATAGTAAGTATTATAACTCTTCTGATGAAGAATCCTCTTCTGATGAAGAAAATACATTACCTACTTATGAAGAAGTTTCTAGGTTTGTTGAACTTCTTGGAATTGAGAATTCAAAACTCAATAAAAAACATGACAAGGAAAACTCTAGGAATTCTATTCCTACAAAAGAAATATCAGATCTTTCTAAAGATCTTGATAGGAAAAATGATTATTTTGAAATTATTTCAAAAAATCTTGAGGAAGTATGTTCTGAGAAGAACAAACTTGATAAAGAGTTAGAAAAAGCAATTTCTAAGAAAAATGTTTTCGAGCCTAGCTGTAGTCCAAAATTTAATGATTTTGAGGATAAAAACATTGTTATAAAACTCATGTATGAAATTTTTCCCTTAAAGAAGTGTTTATCAAACATTACCCATGGTAAAGAAAATTTTGATAAAATGTATTCCCAAATACGACCATAAATAAATAAATCCGGATTTGGTTATACCCATGCAAAACCTATTTTTAGTAACAATTATTTTGTTCCTCAAAGTGCCCCATTTTGTACCAAGTGTCAATGTGGTGGTCATTGGGCAAGGAATTGTTCCTTAAACAAAACCCAATCTTTAGGTTTTCATAAAGCTTATTTTCAAAGAAGATGTGGGTTCCTAAAATTTTGATACCTGGAAATCTCGGATCCAAGAAAGTTTGGATTTCAAAAGTCTAATTCTCTTCTTGTTTTCAGGAAAATAAAAAGAGTACAAGAAGCAACACATGGTACATGGATAGTGGATGTTCCCGACACATGACTGGTAACAAAATCTATTTTGAAAAGATTATCAAAATGAAAGTAGGAAAGGTAACATTCAGAGATAATGCTAAGGGAGAGATTGTTGTTAATGGTAATATTGTTCTTCTTGGTAAAACCTTAATTTCAAATGTTCTATTTGTTAAGGGTCATAAGAACAACCTCATTAGCATTTGTCAGTTATGTGATGAAGGATAACTTGTGAATTTTAGGAATGATAAGTGTTTAGTTCACAATTCCAAGGAAGAATTTATACTCTCAGCCAATAGGCAAGAGAATGTTTACACTTTGAACCTAGATGACCTCAGGAGTCAAGATTTACCTTGCCTAAGTGCAATGGAAGATCATTCCTGGTTACGACATAGAAGACTAGGTCATTGTAACATTATGAACTTATGCAAACTCTCTAAGAAGAAACTAGTTAAGGATCTACCAGAGCTTAGAGTTGATTCTTCTAAAGTTTGTGACCCTTGTCAATATGGAAAGCAACAGAAATCTAGTTTTAAATCAATCGGTGAAGTCTCAGCAACTGACGAATTACAGTTAGTGCACATGGATCTTTTTGTACCAACACAAACTGGAAGTATTTGAGGCAAATACTATGTGATTGTTCTATTTGATGATTACACTAGATTTACTTGTGTCTATTTTTTTGCAACGAAGTCTGAAGATTTTTCTTATTTCATAATTTTTAGAGATCATGTTAAAAATGAGAAAAACCTTCCATTAAAAACTATTCATAGTGATCATGGAGGAGAATTTCAAAATTCAGATTTTGATACTTTTTGTAGTAGAAAAGGTATTACTCACAATTTCTCAGCACCTAGAACTCCTCAACAGAATGGTGTAGTTTAAAGAAAAAAATAGAATTCTTCTAGAGATAACTAGAACCATGTTGAGTGAATATTCAATAGCTAGACATTTCTGGGCTGAAGCTGTAAGTACTTCTTGCTAAACAATAAATCGAGTTTTGATTAGACCTTTTCTTAATAAATCTCTTTATGAGTTATGGAACGGTAGAAAACCAAGACTTTCCTACTTCAAGGTTTTTTGTTGCAAAGTATTCATTCTGAATACTAAAGATATCTTACATAAATTCGCACCAAAATCTGATGAAGGGATATTCTTAGGCTACTCCACAACTTCTAAGGCATATAGAGTTTTCAATAAAAATACTTGTATTGATGAATAAACAGTGCATGTAAAATTTGATGAGTCAGATCCTTTTGTTTTTAATCCATTCCAACCTATATCCTCGGATGGGTTTTCAAAAACTGATTTTCAACCTTTGATAAAAGAACCTTCTGATAAGGAAAATGTTCAATAAGATACTTCTAAAACAATTACCCCAGAAGATTTTCTACCCTATGTTGATGAATAGTTTTTACAAAACCCAAATCAGGTGTTTCTTAAGAATCATCCCAGTGATAGTATCATTGGTGATGTAAATCAACCTCTAAGAACTAGAAGTTCCTTATGAAATGAAATATAACATCTAGAATTTATTTCCCAATTAGAACAAAAAAGCACCGATGAAGCTCTAGGTGATGATGATTGGATTAAATCTATGCAAGATGAACTAAACGAATTTGAAAAGAACAAAGTCTAGATCTTGGTTGAAAGACCTAAGGAAACATCTTTTATTAAAGTAAAGTGGGTCTTCAGAAACAAATGTGATGAAAATGGAGTCATAGTAAAAAATAAAGCTTTACTTTTTGCTAAAGGATATAATCAGCAAGAGGGAATAGACTATGAAGAAACCTATGATCCAGTAGCTAGACTTGAATCTATCTGTATTCTACTTGCTTTTGAAGAATTCTTTAATTTCAAACTTTTCCTAATGGATGTGAAATGAGATTTTCATAACAGATATGTCCAAGAGGACGTTTTTGTTAAAAAACCTCCTAGCTTTGAAGATAAGAAACATCATGATCATGTTTTTAGACTTACCAAAGCTTTGTATGGTCATAAACAAGCCCCATGATCCTGGTATGATAGACTCACTGGATTTATGCTTGAAAATAAATATGTTAAGGGAAATGCAGATCCAACTCTTTTTATAAAGAAATATAATAAAAATGTATTGATTGTTCAAATTTAAGTTGATGAAATCATATTTGGTTCAACTCAACTTTCTTTAACAGACTCTTTTGCAAGTCTAATGAAATCTGAGTTTGAAATGAGTATGATGGGTGAGTTAACATTTTTTGCTGGGTTTTCAAATTTCTCAAAAACCAGAAGGAACCTACATATATCAACATATTTATATTAATTATCTTCTCAAAAATTATGGTTATGATAATACTAAGAGTATAAGTACTCATATTGGTACCTCAAACTCTGTAGATCATGATGAAGCTGGGAAACCAGTAGATCAAACATCCTTTAGAGGTATGATAGGAAGTTTACTTTACTTGACAGCTAGTCGACCAGACATAATGTTCTCAGTATTCTTATGTACAGGATAACAATATAATCCTAAGGAATCTTACTTAAAGGCAGCAAAAATAATTTTTTCCTACATAAAGGGAACCATCGATCTAGGATTATTTTATACTTATGGAAATGATTTTGTTCTAAAAAGTTTTTCTGATGCTGAATTTGGTGGATGCAGAATGGATAAAATGAGTACATCCAGAACTTGTCATTTCTTAGGAGATTCATTAGTTTCTTGGTCCTGCAAGAAGAAACATTCTGTAGAACTTTCCACTGATGAAGCCGAATATGTAGAAGCTGGAAGTTGTTGTTCTCAAGTATTGTGGATGCAACACACACTCACAGATTATGGCTTGAGTTTCACTAAAACTCAAATTTTGTGTGATAAAAAATGTGCTATTTCCCTAAGTAAGAACCCTTCACATCATTCATGTGTAAAACACATAGATATTATGCATCACTTTCTTATGGATAACACACAAAAAGGAGATATTATACTTCAGATTGTCGGAACACAAGATCAACTTGCTGATCTCTTCAAAAAATCTTTACCCTCCGATAGATTTGAATATATTAAACAAAAGTTAGGAATGGTAACCGTAAGGTAATAATTCTTCATTGACATCTTGTTGAACAATTCTCCTAACATTAATAAAATCATTTTTATTGGGGGAGTATATTTTTTTCAAAGATAGTAATTCAATCTTTTCGGAACTAAAATTTCTGGAATGGGAATTTATGGAACTGAAATATTCCGGAATGGAAATTTTCGTATTGAAAACCTCCAGAATAGAAGTCTTTGTAATGAAAACTTCCAGAATGGATTTTTTTTATAATAATAATTTTTTTTAACAAAACATTTGGAATCATGTTTTCGGAATGAGTTTTTCGGACTCAAGTTTTTGGAAGAATAATACCAATTACGAATATTATTTCTTGCTAATCCGTAAGTTATGTTTTTATTTCTTATAGTTTTGTAATCAAATTTTTCCTACTGGTTTGTTCACAGTTTTTTTTAAATTTCGGAATCTTTTTTTACCTCAAATCAGATTATTTTCTTTTAAAAAAATATCAAAAGATCGGAGTCAAATTTTTTTTGCGGGTTTGTTCTTAACCGTCATATCAGATAAAAGTATTTTCAACCGTTGGATGACTTTTGGAAGACCGATGGTCAAATTATTTGCCTATAAAAAGGGGGTCCCGAGACTCGTCCCACATCAGGTTTTCCATGTTTTGGCGTCTCAATCCTCTGCTGCTCTTCTTAAGGTCGGTTCCGAACTATGTGAAGCCAGTCCGAATCATACAGTCTACTTCATTCCAAATGTCTGTTGATGCAACCTCTCAAGATATATCGACCATCAAACCAATTTCAAAGTGGTTAGTTTATAGAGAATGGTTAGTTCGTCCATATTTTTATATGCTTGATTCTCTTATTTCGATGAATATTAGACAGAATGGATGGGAAGATGTATGCATAGAAAAGCCAGATAAAAAGGATCCGGTTTATACTAACTTGTTGATAGAGTTTTATGAGTCTGTTTCCTTCCTGGTGGAAGATGGCAGAGATAAGTTTTCTTTTAAGTCTTATGGGAAAACTTATAAACTTTCTTGCACTAAGGCAGCAAGACTGGTCTGTTTGGCATATGAAGGAGAAGCTGAATTCTGTTCTCACAAACTTCCTGATGTGCAAGGGAGTTTCAATAAGGAGAAGGCACTGAAGTGACTTGGGATTATGGATGATTCAACAACTAAGATTGCTCGGCTCACTCTGAATAATAGAATACTTCAACTATGGGTGCAAGGTTTTCTGGTTCTGAGAAGAGGAGATAAAGAGAATCTGAAGAAGAGTGATATCTATGTCTTAGATTTTTTGGTAAATCTAAGAATGATAAATCTGATAAACATGTCTTGGTTATGATCGATAATATCAAAGAAGGAAATCTAAGAGCTCATATTATGATGTTTTCTACCTTATTGTCTAAGTTGATAGTTCGATTCTTCGAATCCTTCTAGGTTTCCTACAAATCAATGATCCGGAATTGCAAGCTCATGCTTGTTAGTGATGATACGCTTAAGAGAATGAAGATGGGTTTTTCTTGTGAATCCGGAGAATTTTACCCCCTATCTGTGGAGGAATTTGAAGTAGCTGAAAAAGAAACACAATATCCGGAACCTTCAAAATAGAAAAGGAAGAAGAGAAAGGATAAGGAAGTAGTTACTGATGAAGAAGTTCCTCATCCTAAGGAAACTGAATCCGCACCACCCAAGCCAAAGAAGCATAAAACCTATACTGATGAGGTAGCAGCAATGTGGAGGAAAGATAAAGAAATGAGGAAGGAAGGGGATCCTCAATTCAGAATCGACCCTTCTGAGGCTAAGGAATTAAAAGAAAAAGCTGATGTGGAGCTAGAAATACAAGCGAAGGAAAAGAAGTTGAGAAAGAAGATGTCTGAAACTAAACTAGGGCGATCTTTGCTAAAAGATATATAGTTGGCTTCTGAAAGGCTTCCAGTTCCAGAAACATTCAGTATTGAACCTTCTTTACTAGAATCTCCAGCGAAAAACTATGTCACTTTGGAAAAGGACAAGGGTAAAGAACATGTAGTAGAAGATGAGAAGGAGGTTGCTGAAGCAGTTGAGGAAGAAGTTAAAGAAGATGAAGAAGAAGAGGAGAGAGAAGATTTGGATACCTTGATCAAGCAAGTTTAAAATTTTAAAGGTAAGGATGAATCCACAAAAATAGTATCTCTAGGGAAGGGAGATGAGGAAGCCAGAAAAAAACTTCAAGAAGAAGAAGAAGAGAATGAGCTGTTTGATGATGAAGAATCTTATGAGAGGAACTTTCTTGAGGATGGACAAGAAAGACAGGAACCAGATAAAGATCAGATTGTTCAAGTATCTGAATCTGATGAAGTATCTCTTAATGTGCAATCCATTTCGAAATCTGATAAAGTGAAGAAAACTCTAATGGAGACACACATTATAGATATCATTAGAAGGAAAGAGGTTGGTGGTACTTCTAGAAGGAAGCTGGTGTCAGATGAAAAAGAGGGACCTCAAAAAGAATTTTCTGATTCGGAATCATCATCTCACAGGCAATATTTTTTTGTTCAATATTTTAATAAGTTGGTGGATGTCATTCCGATTTTTCCCACCATTGACTCCAGATGTCAAATGATTCAGCAAACTCAGAATCAAAAATCAAGGTCACTATCCATGTTAATGGAAAAGTGTGTGAAGGTAGAAGCGGAACAAAAGAGTTTTCTTATTGATTATTATGTGAATAGGAAATCATGTAGTAAGGTAACCAAGTGGTCTAAGAGAGTTGGTGAAGATTTAGGTCACTTTGAAAATTTTCAGGCTGATGTTCAAAATTCCATTCAAATGGAGGATAAAAAGGTTAGTGATATTTCAGAGAAATTGTCCTAGGAAAAAAATTTCCAGAATCAACAAGTCAGGGATCTGAATGGGAATCTTAACTCAGTATCTCAAAACTAGAAACTGAAAGAGATTTCCGGATTGAGTTTCAGCAGAAGAAGGAAAAGCAAGATGAGTTGTTGAAGTTGCAGAAAGAAGCATTGGAGGATCAGGAAGAGGCTTTAAAAGTTCAAGAAGAAAAGGTAAAAGTCTTGGAGAGGCAACAAGAGGAAGATCAAAGAGACTTGAAGAAACTCAAAGCCTTATTAAAGAAGCTCATTCTGAAAGAAAAGGAAGAAAAATGAACCCACTCCGAAATTTTTTTCTAGTTGTCTTTCCTTGTAAATTATTGTTCCTTCAACTCTAATGAAATGGATATCTGGTTGGTTTTTATATTATTATATACTAATGTTTCAGGTACCATACTTTGTTTTCCATTCCCTTCAATTCTTTTTGAAAATCAAAAAGGGGGAGAAGGAAAAAGTACTACTCCTAAGGAGGAGAAAGGGAAAAATTTCTAAGAGAAATATCCTTAATGAAAGGGGTAGTTTCCCAATACGAAGTTTTTCATTCTTATATTATTGAAAACATCACTCCGGAAACTTAGAATACAATCCTTAGAGTTTCAATGCCTAAGGGGGAGTTAGTTGTATTCATTTCTATCCATGAACAAAGAGAGATAAGTTTTATTTTTCAAATTGTAATAAAAGTTTTCAAGATCCTTATATTCTTTTTCGTAAGGATGTTTGTGCTTTCCAAGAAGGGGGAGATTGTTGATTCAATAAGGTTTTCCATATGACTTCTCCATTCCTTATTGTTTTGAAAATCAAAAACACCTTATACTTAAGAAAATATTATTTTTACCCCCATAAGGAAAGTTTACTTCTTTAAGGAAATTTACCGTATCCTATATTTTCTTATACATAGTAATATTATTCTTAAATCCAAATACCGGATTCATAACTAAATATCTGGAGTCATATAATGAAAAGGTTTGGAGCATTTTGTTTTTAGGATCCGAATTCTGGATGTGATCTGTAATGAAGTTTTAATCCGAATTCTGGAATCCGAACTCTTATGAAGTTCGACTCCGAACTCTTAAGAAGTTCGACTCCGAACTCTTAAGAAGTTCAACTCCGAACTCTTAAGATGTTCGACTCCGAACTCTGAAGAAGTTCTACTCCGAACATACATGTAGTTCGACTCTGAACTCTTTAATAGTTCGACTCCAACCTCTGAAAAAGTTTGACTCCAAACTCACATGTAGTTTGACTTCGAACACTTTAATAGTTCGACTCCGAACTCCTTAAGTGGTTTGGCTCTGAACTCTGCAAGTTTAGAATCCGATCTCTAGTGAAATCAGACTCTGAATTCCTATAAAACAGATTCTGAATATTTCTTAACACAGACTCTGAAAATTTTTTTGGTTAGACTCTGAACTTATTATTTTTCTTACACTCTGATCTATTGATTAGATTTTACTTACATATGATTTGTTTCAAAACGATGTCGTGCATTCAGTTTTACATGGTTTGTTTTAAAACAATGTCATATTTTCTGTTTCTAATTAACCATTGGTTGAGTTACACGTGTACAGGTCCCTCCGAGTTTCATGGAAAATATGACCATTGGAGGATGGAGCAGACCATTGGAAAGTTTCCTATAAATAGGAGCTAATTTGAAAGATCTCAATGAACAATGAAGTTGATCGATCTAGAGACCACACGCTGCTAAGGTGATTTCTAGAGAGAGAAAGCTTTTCATGTTTTGTGCGTACTGAACCGCTTGTTCAGTTTTTGCTTCGTGCGACTCCGAATGTTGGTGATTACATTTGAGGACTTCTGGGGATAGGAAGACAGAGGTGACGACTACTTTGAAGTTCGAGGGCTTCCTTCCTGAGGAAGACAATGGTTGCCAACTACCTTGAAGTTGAGGGCTTGCGGGGATAGCAAGACAGAGATTCCGATATTCGTATCGAGGGCTTACCCTAGTGTGGGTAAGACAGACTTGCATGAAAGTATAAATCAAGGGACCTTTATCCAGGGTTGTTGGATACCCTTCTCTTTGGGTTAAAAGACTTATAGTTTTTTACTTGTAGTTTCACTACTCGTTTGTTTCGGCTGCATATTGTATTGTAAGGAAAATATAATTTTCAAATACTTCCTTACTTGTAATCTGTTCCATTTAGATTCTATACGCTTTAAGGAAGAATATCATATTGTAATCTTTTGTTAAGTTTCAATTTCCGGATCCATATTTTCGGAACCTACTTTCGGAATCTCTTTTTAGTTTTAAGAAAGTACATAGGACATGAAGTTTATAAATTCATTCCTTATTTCAAGTTTTCATTTGGTGTTAGAGGAGTGGTGAATTAGCTTAGTTTACCTTTGTTCAACCTATCCCTTTCCTTTGCTTATGGAAAATTTAGTTATCCGTAACCAAAATTAAAGGTTCCATATGAATTTTTAAAGTATACAATTAACCCCCCACCTCTTGTATATTGAGCATCTACATCATTATTTCGATCCTACACATCATTCATAAAAAATTATTTTCAAGAACATTTACATGAATTAAATATGTAAAATATTTTATTTGTGTCATCAAAACGAAAAAAATATAACTTTTCACCTGTATATAAAACATTTTCAGATATAGATATATCCATATCGTCAAAATTAGTTTCTATAAAAAAGTTACCGAGAACAAATGGAATGAAGTTTTTATTTGAAGAAAACAAAGAGTAATATAAAGTAATTAAAACAACAAATAATGACTATTGTGTTGGGAAAGTATATTTATTTCCTAACCCTTACATTAGAACATTTTATTTTTTCCTTTTTGAAAATAATCAAAAAATGATCCATATAAAATGCATAAAACGTTTTATTTTCAAAACCATTATAATAAATTAATAAGATATGTTAAATTTCTGCTATAGGAAATTAATTTACCTATAAATATATCGATAAAAATATTTTTAGGAATATGTACATGGAAGAAAAATATTATGAAAATGAATCATTAAAAAAACACGACTTTACGTTAAATTTTCCCTTACCTCAACTCATACATATAATTTACATTATATATATTTCTAAAAACCAATATAACATAAATTTTTTACATTATAAATAAAATTTTTCTTGTTTTGTATATATTTTATTTCACTTATATTCATGTTGTAATTAATTACTTAATTAAATACATTTTCTATGAACATTTTTAGGATGTTTATTTCAGAAGCTCAAAATAACACGAGTAGGTTGAATTTGTTCCAATCTATAATTATTATATATATGATGTAATTTAAACCATTTAAAAATGAATTTTTTATACATTACATATTTTTTTAAACAATACAAATTTAGGTTATGAAATACAATTTCCGTTACAATAATGGACATGTTCGGTCGTACGTTTGAATGAGTAATAATTCCAGTTTTCAATGTACATGAATAACATAAGGTAAGTATAATTTTATAACATAATTATTATTAAATCATAAAAATCATTTTATTTATGTCAATAAATTTATATATTTTATCAATGTGGGTTAGTGATCAAAAATGAATCATGTGACTAAATAGATGTGGTAATCAACACATATGCAAGAAAAACATTATCAATTTTAAATGGATAGAAATGTAACAAAATAGAATATATCAAATATTTAGAAAAAATTAATTATTTAATGAATATAATATATATACATTGAATTTATAACCATAAACAAACATGATTTTCGATGATTTTAAATGATTTTCATTGTTTTGTAACACTATAGTCCACCAAACACATGAATGATGGTTTATTTACCATTTTATGAAAGAGGAGTTAGATAACGATTTTTAATTCAATATAGTAATATATCATCATATGTTAGACACTAATTATATTATATTTCATTGGTAATGATATGTTTTTAAGAGATAGAAATGGAAATAAATTTAAAACACATAGTTTTGTGATTTCTCTATTCATTAGGCAACCTCATTTAGATTTCACATTCACCCTCCAATGTGGGTATTATGATCAATACAAGACCTACATGAAGTGGTCATAGATGCGAGAATAAAATATATTAAGTCATTTTATGTTTTTTAATCTCTTTATGTGTGTAGTAATGTTAAGAGGGGTGTCCATTTATATTGATGGAGAGGACACACCTGGAAAGATTAAAAATACAAAAATATATTACATTACTATAGAATAAAAATTTCTAAATAAGGGAAGATTTAAAATTAAAATCTGATACAAGGTATAAAAATAGAAATACAATATAATTTTAATAGGTCTATATGCCATCATAATATTTATTATTTTAGTAAATCTCCATGTTAAAATATGTAACCTTACCTATATTAACAAATTGGTAATATTTTTACTATTCATTATAATTTTTTTTGAAATTATTATGTAATAATTATTATTTTTATTCCAAATATTTTATTAATTTTCTGAAATTCAATTAAATGAATTTCTAGAATTTCAAAATAAATTAATCTTGTAATGTACGACGAAAAGTTGATTAGCTGAAAAATAATTCTTTTGTATAAAATGTTTCTATAAGCTAATGAAGAAATAAATTTCATCCAATGATATTTATTGAATTATGAATAATAAATTTGAACTTATTTTACTTTTATGAAATAAAAAAATAAAATTTATCTTCATTATTTTTTTAAATCAAAATATAGTTTTGAAAACAAATAACAATTTTCAATTATTCACTGGAAAATCAATATTTTCGAAAAAGATAAATGTAAGTTAATTTCAACACAATGATATAAAAAATAGACTTTTTTATAGTATTATTATAATAATATTTGGAAATTAATCTATTAAATAAATCATTTCAAGTAATATAAAAATATTTAGTAAGAATAAAACTACTTCACTTTTTATTAGAGAATTGCATGATATTCGTAGGGCCGCGACACTAGGATTGCATATGCAGTGCAACAAACCCAACAAGAGCAGGATCCTGGACCTTCTACTGTTAGATGTACTATTCTAGTAGCATCTGTTTTATCTTCAATACATTTCGATACAGGTGCTACACATAACATTGTATCTGTGCCTGTTGTTGAGAGCCTTGAGCTAGGTGTTTCTTTTTATTCTAATGTTATGATGTTAGACACTCCATTGGGGACTAGAACAACTATTGTGCGTCAGTGCAGGGAGTTCCCCCTTGTGGTTGATTGGAATAAAATTCACTGGGACCTCTTTGTCTTGGAGATAACGAGCTATGATGTCACTGTCAGGATGGACTAGTTGGTTCCGTTTCGAGCCTTTGTAAACTGCTATCGTCACATGTTGTTTTTCACGTCACTAGAGGGCAGAGAGTTTCTATACAATGGCGAATGGGATGTTCAGGAGAGTCGATATATACCAGAACATCATGGGTGAGGTGGAGTCAGAGCCCAGATTGCATGTTCAAATCTGGATGACAAGGGGACTTGTCAGAAGGATTTCCCTCCAGTGGTTGAACATTCCAAGGATGTCTTCCCACATGAATTTTCAGGTCTACCTCCAGAGTGAGAGGTGGATTTCTCTATAGGGCTTGTTCCATTAGAGACACCGATGTCTATTCATGCTTATAAGATGGCTACACTTGAGTTACAAGAGATCAAGAGACGGTTAGAGGAGTTACAATCAATGGGTTTTATCCATCCCAGTTCTTCTCGTTGGGGTTCTCCGGTCCTTTTGGAGATGTAGGCACACAGTAACATCATACTCTGTGTGGATTATCCAAAGATGAACTAGTTGACGGTCAAGAACCGATATCCCGTACCAAGTATTGATGATCTTTTTGATCAACTTCTAGGTGCAAGAGTGTTCTAGAAAATTGATTTGAGATCCAGATATCATGAGCTACGCGTTAGACCATCTAATATACCTCTCAGAATAATTAGATGTAGGTATGGTCTATATGAGTACTTGGTTATGCATTTCGGACTCACGAATGCACCATCTGGTTTTATGGCACTAATGAATCATGTGTTCCATCCTTATATGGATTCTATAGTGGTAGTATTCATGGATGATATATTGGTGCTCTCTCACACTCGACATGACAATGCCAACCATCTTGATATCGTTCTGAGGACACTTAGAGGGCATCAGCTATATGCTAAGCTCTGATAGTGCCACTTTTGGATATACTAGATTCACTTCATGGGACATATCATCTCAGAGGAAGGAGTTGCAGTAGACCTAGAGAAGTTGAGAGCAGTAGTTTTCTAGGAGCAGACTAATGATGTGTTTGAGATACAGAGTTTCTTGGGGATGGCTAGTTTCTACATAAGATTTATATAGGACTTCTTCCTCTTAGCAGCACCGTTGACAGGTTTGACTAAGAAGGGTTTGAAGTTCATTTGGAAAGAAGCTTGCGAGATAGCCTTCCAAGAGCTAAAGTGAAGTCTGACATCATCACGAATCCTGATACTTCTAGAGCAGGGAATGAGCTATACATTTTACTGTGATGCATTAGGTATTGGGCTAGGAGCTGTGTGGATGCAGGGCGATCGAGTAGTTGCATACGAGTCTCGGTAGATGAGGCCGCATGAGAGGAATTACCCGACGCATGAATACGAGTTAGCTGTAGTTGTTCATGCATTATGCTGCTGGAGACAATATCATTGGGTGAGAATTTTGTGGTGTTAACCAACCACAAAAGTCTCATGTATATCTTTACTTAGCGTGAACTGAATTTGAGACAATGAAGGTGGGTTGAAACCATCCGTCCTTTGATTTTGAGCTTTCCTATTCACATGTTAAGGGTAATTTTGTTGCTGATGCACTGAGTAGGAAGGCTCAGACACATGTGATTCATGAGGCCATGGCTGAGTGGCAGATTATGGCTTGGTTCACTGAGATGCATTTGGAGGTGCACGATAGTTAGGGGAAAACCTATCTTTCATCTTTAGTTGTGACTTATACCGTCCTAAATAATGTGAGGACAAGACAACTATCTAATTCTAAAGGCTTAGTTCTACAGGAGTCAGTGGCAAGTGAGGACCCCCCTCCTGGGTGGACGATTGGCGATCAAGAGGTATTGCATATGCATGGATGAGTGTGGTTTCCAGGGGATATAACTGAGGAGCTGATGCAAATGATTAATGCTTCAGCTAGGGCAGTTCATCTCAGAGTTACCAAAATGTACCGAGACTTGAGACATCAGTATTGGTGGCTCGGTATGAAGAGGGAGATAGCTAGTTTTGTTACAGGGTGTTCCGCCTGTCTGCAGGTGAAGGAGAAGCATCAGAGGCTAGTCAGACTATTGCAGCAGTTACCCATTCTTGAGTGGAAATGGGATGATGTCGCAATAGACTACGTGACTGGGTTGCCAAGGTCACCTTATGGCAATGATTCCATCTGGGTTGTTGTGGACAGACTCACAAAGGTAGCTAACTTTTTTTCAATCAAGGAGACCTTCAGAGTTGACGTGCTTGAGAAGTTCTATATCCGAGAGGTCGTACGTCTTCATGGGGTCCCTCGTTCTATCGTTTCAGATAGGGATGATCATTTTATGTCTTGTTTTTTGGCATAGTATTCAAAGGGAACTGGGTAAACAAGTGCATCTGAGCAATTCTTACCACCCTCCGAACGATTCTCAGTTAGAGCATACAATTCAGGTGATAGAGGCCATGCTGCGTGCATGTGTCCTAGATATTGGGGGATCCTAGGAGAAGCATATAACCCTATTTGAGTTTTCCTATAATAACAGTTTTTAGGAAACTATTTAGATGCCAACATACGATACTTCATATGGTAGGCCATGCTGATCAACTTTGTGCTGGATGGAGGCAGGTGAGGCAGCTTTTCTAGGACCATGCCTCGTGTAAGAGACTTTTGAGCACGTCTAGTTGATTCAGAAGCGGATGGCTACTGTACAGTCTCATATGAAATCTTATACTGATCACCGCAGACGACCATTAGTGATTGTGGTTGGGGATTAGGTTTTCTTGCGGGTTTCGTCATGGTTGGGACACAGGTGGATTTTGAGACCTGGTAAATTTTCCCAGAGGTATGTGGGGATATTTGAGATTCTGGGGAGAATCGGGCCGATTGCCTATCAGTTGCTGTTATCACAGTGTTATCAGGCTAAGCATGACGTCTTCAATGTATCTTAGTTGCGCTGTTATCATTCAGACCCGTCTCACATCTTTCAGCTCGAGGAGGCCGAGCTTTAGATCGATGCGTCCTTTGAGAAGAATCAAATTCGTATCGTATATAGGATCATAATGGTTCTCCGAGGCCGGTCAGTTCCTCTCGTATGGGTGCTATGGTAGTAAGGTCTAGTGCAAGACAAAACCTAGGAGAAGGAGATCGACGTACGTGCTCAGTGGCTAGAGTTGTTCTAAGATTTATCTTCACAACCCATGGAAGGGAAATTCGAAGATGAATTTCTTAAAGGGGTGAAGTTTGTAAAAACCCTGTTCTTATTCTTGAGGTATGGGTTTCTTCTTTTCTATTTTCCTTAGGTGTTTTTGAGAAAACAAAAAAAATGGGAGAAAATCCTATGTTTTGTGACTTCGCGGAATGTATATTTCTACAGGTCGGGTACTCTAGCCGTGAGGAATGAGTGCAGATGGCATGTTGGCATGTCGACGATGATGGGTGTAAAACTGACTACATGCCATGTATAGGGTATTTACACATCGTGTATTCAGTCTGTAGGTGAATAGTAATGCAGTGAAGGAAGCCGCTAGCTGGGTGACAGTACACACTGTGTACTCTTGTCTTACACACTGTGCACTCAAGTCGAAAGATGAACAGTTCCGCGGTGGAAGGAAGCTGCCATAGGAATAGTTAAAAAATGGAAACTACACGCCTTGTACTCAATAGTACATGTCGTGTAGTTTGTTTGTTTTTTTGCATAAAATGGGCAGTAGACTCCTCTGTTCATAGAGAATGCTTAGAACCAGAGGAGATATTGGGAGGACATCCAGAGCATTGGATATCACCCGATCAAGCACCGGGAATCCGATTCCACCTACGTCTATCTCATTGGAATCGTAAAGGTAAGCCCTCCCCCCTCCTTGAGTGGTTCTTACAAATTCTTTCCCAGGGGGAAGTTATTTATGATTTAATGGGAATTATTTTACCTCAGATATACATCATTCTTGGACGATTCGAGGAGTGTAATTCACGTATACCGATCAGGGGCGATCTAGGTCGGTGGTCTGGTGTTTAAATTAAAACTGTTGTGGATTTTTGTGTACCATTGTGCTACGAACCCATGTTGGGGTGTCGTGGGGTTGAGGACATGGATGTTTTAAATACCTGGAATTGTATAGGTAATATAATGGAATTCTAAAATTGCTGTTCGGGATCACTACTTGGATCCAAGACCACTCATGGAGTGTTTTCCTCTGTTTAGTCGTTTGGCTAGGTAACCCGAGGGTAAACTATAAATTGTATCATGTCATAAATTACCTTGAGAGTAATTGTATATAAATTTCTAGTTTATATGTTTGGCGTGGCCCGATTACTTGTTTAGCTTAAGGGCAGTGTTATGATTAGCCTGTGGGCAGTGCTCTGTTCAGCCTGAGGGAAACTTCTCTTGTGCCTGTGGGATGTAGATTCTGTGCCTGTGGGTAACACCCAGTATGCCTATGGGCATTATCTGATATGCCTATGGTAAGATTACGGTGGGTTTGGATTCTCTTTACCAAAGGGTAAGGGTTTACGTTCCTGAGGACACTGACTGTTTACTTATAAATTCACTGTGGTGGTTTCCTTATATTGAATGGATGAATGAATGTTAAAATTTCAATATGACTGTTAGAGTTAGTGACTTTTGGGTACTACTTAGTTTTTTGCATTTTCTTATGGCACATGTTGTTCCACATTTGAACTGATAGTTGGGCATGGGCCTTTGGTGGGTGCCTACTGAGATATATTTCGCACACCCTGTGTGGGTCTTGTCTTCGGCCCAAACAGACTATGTTTCTATAGGTGTGGATAAGGGAAAGGGTCCTTATATAGGTACATGATTGTAGTAGAGGAGTAGGAGAGCATGAGACTGTGCGTAGGCTTACGATGCTGCTGAGTTCTTGTTGCAATGTTTTATTTTGCTTTACTATACCTTGTACTTTGGGATATATTTTATTTTATTTTATTGTTATGTAACATGTTATGGATTTTTTTAGAACTAGAGACATGTTTCATCATTATCTATATAAATGTTGCTTATATTTTACTGTAGTTGTTAATTTTGGTGATGTATGTTTTACATCTTCCTCAGCTATTGTATTTTTTTTGTATTCCGCTACACTACACTTTTACAAATGAGGGAATAGATTTTCCATGATCAGGCATGGGACCTCGCTGCTAGTCGGTAGCCTCTGGTATTTGGGTAAATGCGCTTAGGGTCATGTGAACAACCGAGATCAGGGCACGCGTTGAGTGTCACCCGGATCTGGGACGTTACACCTAGATTCAAAACCCTTTTGAAAATCCTAAGATATATTCCATAGTTAATAGTATCCCTTTTACAAATATTACCGAAGGATTTTGTTAGTAGTTACTATGATTTTCTTGGATGAGAAGTATAATATAATCCCACTTAATGTTACCAAGGTAAAAATAATTCAGAAATAGGTAGAGAAAATATTTATTTGATAAAGTGATTACAAAAAGTTAAAAAACTTTTGCGGTTTAATTATTTTTTTGAATAAAATAATTCCACCATAATATTAAGGATTCAACAGAAATATCAACAGCATTAATTTTTATTATGATATTGAAAATAAAGTAACCTTGGTCATGGGATAAAATGCTCATATTACCATAATCCAAATCCCAACAAAAAGAAACATAAAGTGAGAAAAAAATATAATTATAACAAACTAGATATCATGAAATATTTCTTATTTTGTCAACATATTCCTATAACAATCTCATTGAATAAGATAATGATAATGTCTTATGAAGGATTCAATGAAAAAGACGAAGAAGGAAAGAAGAGACAATTTCCTTCATGTCAAAAAAAGTAGAAAATGACCCAAATAGGAATGTCTCAAAGGAACTGGAAGAGGGTATATCTATAGTAAATCTATAAATCAAGATAAAATATTCGAAATAATATAGAAAATTTTATTTAACATGATGGGGAAAAATAACTTTCATCCAAAGGATCTACTTTCTATTTGTTTCATTACATGTGAGGATTTTGGGAACTATAAAACCATTACACTAATCCATGGGATTAGGAAAAAAATTTACAAAAAATAACTCATAAATAATTGGATGAAGGAAAATCCTATGAAATGAATACTATTAAAGTGGAGAAAGTTAAATAAGTAGTTATAGGAACACTTTTTCATCACTATAGATTTATAAATATCATAAATGTTTTCACTACAATTAGAATTCAAAAAAAACATCTAGGGATGTCATTGTTTAATCAAATTTATATGATACTTCTTCAGGTTTGTCGGATTATGAATAATGAATGTAATATTATACTTTCATTAGATAAATGTAATGTGATTTTTGTAATGGATATTTTCACTATATATAGAAATAAACTCATCAGTTATGGGAATATGGAAACCACAATTTGTATCAACCTATGGTTGTGTAATAATTAAAATATGAATTTGAGATATTGTATAAAAATAATTATATGATGAGAGTCTTGATTTATAATCATGGGGGTTGGTTTCATGACCTACAACAGTGGGGAAGATGTTGTGACTCCCAATGCCTACCTCCAATACGCCATAGGTTAGGGACGATCACCGAGTTGGCATATAACTGACATCATAGGCATTGTATGTGTGCCTGAACAAAAGAAATCATCTCCAAGATCACAAAATATTTAAATATAAAAATCACTAAGAAACAAATGCATGCATGCTACTATATCAAAACAAGAGTACTATAGGTATGTAAAGTACAGTATTGTAAACCGGGCCAGAATACATGCCCATAAAAAGGTTGTCTATAATGAAAAATATAACATGTATGAATAGGTGTAACGTCTTGGCCCAGGGTGCCCCGAACCCGGTTCGCCATGTGACCTCAAGCGCATTTCCACAAATGCCAGAGGCTACCGACTAGCAGTGAGGGCCAGGTTTGAGAGTGGGGAAACTATGCCCAAATTTTGTCAAAGTGTAGCGTAGAGGAATTTAAATAAACCATAAAACAAAGAGCGTAAGCAGTAAACCACACACAAATGAAATAACTAAAGCAGTGGATATAAGCAACAATATATAATTGATTATGCTACATGTTTCAAGTTCTAAGAAAATATCCAGAACATGTTATACAACAATACAGTTCAACAAAATACAGAGTACATCAAAACAAGAAAAAATGCTGGCAGCGGCATCGCGAGCCTAGGCTCGGTCTCATGCCCTCCTACTCCACAGCAACAATCAAGTACCTGTATAGGGACTCTTGTCCCTATATACACCTGTAGAAACATAATCTGTTTGGGGTGAAAAGCATGGCCCAAATAGGGTGTGAGAAATATATCTCAGTAGGCACCCACCAAAGGCCCATGCCCAACTGCGTGTAATCATGCAACAACAGTGTGCATTAGTAAAATGCAATAAAGTAAGAAGTACTCAAAAGTAACTAATTACCAGTTATATTTCCATTTTATTATCCATTTAATCTATTTAAAAATTATAAATCACCACAGTACATTTCTAAGAAAACAATCCACATCCTCAGACAAGTAAACCCCCACCCTTAGGTAAGGAATGTCCAACACAAGAATTCGCCCTTAGGCATAACAGAATTTTCCCTCAGGTGTAGGTAGTGTCACCCTTAGGCATAGAGTCTATTGCCCTCAGGTACGGAAGAAGTTTCCCTAAGGCCGAAGTATCTACTGCCCTCAAGCTAAACAGTGCACTGTCCACAGGCTAATCACAACAATGCCCTCAGGATAAACAAGTAATCGGGCCATGCCAACCATATAAAAATGAAGTAAACAAGCAATTAATCTCAAGTTAACTCTATAATTACTATATTAAAGGTATACCCTTTTGTATCCTGGCCAAACGGCTAAATTGTGGAACACACCCCCGGGGTGGTTCCAGATCCAAGAAACGATCCCAACCAGCTTTTTATTATCACTATTTAATCACCTATGCAATTATAGGCATTAAATATAGAAACTGCCTCAGACACACGACACCCCAACATGGGTTTGTGGCACAAAAATGCACAAAACACACACCAATTGGAAAAATAAACACCAAGCCATCTACCTTATATGCCAACGAAAGATATACCTGAACGACAAATCCAGAATTTCCCAAGAACGGCGTAGATCTGACAAAGATAAAAACCCATTAAAACAAAAAATAAAATACAATAGGAGAAGAATTGGTAAGAATGGTACCAGGATAGGAGATGTCTTACCCGTGCGGTTCCAATGCAATCGTCCGAAGAAAAAAACGGATTCCAAACGAATGCCTGCTGAATCTGCAAAGATCCAGCCTCATCCTTTGGCTCCAAAATGGCTCAAACACCTCCTCTACCAAATGAGGAGGATACTGCCTGTTTTAAGCTGAAAAAACAATGTACACGGCATGTACTTCTGAGTAAACGGTGTGTACTTCTTTCATTTAACTGTTCATTTGACGGCTTTGCCACACTATTCATATGTTGACATGAGTACACGACATGTACTCCGAAGTACACGGCGTGTACTGTCGCCCAGCTGGCGGCGTCTCCACTGCCTTACTATTCATCCCTGCCGACTGACTACACGGCGTGTAAGGTACCACTACAGGGCGTGTAGTCGGTTCCTACACCCCTCGTCGCTGACAAGGATACATGCCCTGTGTACTCATCCCAACATGGCCAAAGGTACACGGCGTGTGGACAATGTACACCATGTGTAGTTTCAAGATTTAGCATTTTTTCCCCATTTTCCATATTTTCTCAAAAACAGTTAAGGAAAAGGAAAAAGAATAATCCCATACCTCAAAAATAAGAATCGTGTTCTTACAAACGTCCCCCCTTATAGAAATTTGTCTCCGAATTTCCCTTCCTAGGGTGGAAAAGATAAAGCTCAGTACAGCTCTGGCCCCTGAGCATGTACGTCAGCCTCCCGCTCCCAGGTCTTGTTCTGCACTCGTCCATGCTGCCATAGCACCCGTAGGAGAGAAACTGACCAGCCTCGGAGAACCTTCGTGCTCCTGTCAACGATACAGATTAGATGCTCCTCAATGGATGCATCATGCTGAAGCTCAAACACTTCAGGTAGAAATGTGTGAGGTGGGACTGGATGGTAGTGAAACAACTGAGACATGTGGAAGACGTCATGCATGGCTCGGTACCGTTGTGGTAACTGAAACCGAAATGCAACCAGCCCAACTCTCTCCAGAATCTCTAATGGCCCCACAAAACTTGGTGAATGTTTACCCTGTCTCCTGATCCGTTTGTGTCCCAGCATTGGCGAAACACGTAAAAAACCTGATCCCCAACCACGAACTCCAATGGTCGTCTACGAAGATCCGTATAAGAATTCTGACGAGACTGTGCGGTAGCCATCCGCTTTCGAATCAACTGGACCTGCTCAGATGTCTCCTGCACGAGCTGTGGCCCCAGTAAAGCTGCCTCACCTGCCTCTAACCATCACAAAGGTGATCAACATGGCCTATCATATAATTCCTCGTATGGTTCCATCTCAATAGTTTCATGAAATATATTATTATAGGAAAACTCGACTAAGTTTTTATGCTTCTCCCACAAGCCCCAAAAGTCTAAGACGCATGTGCGTAGCATGTCCTCTAGCACTTCTATCGTATGCTCCGATAGGCCATCTGTCTGAGGGTGTTATGATGTGCTCAGAAGCACCTGTGTACCCAGTGCCCTCTGAAAACTATGCCAGAAATGAGACGTAAAGTGGGCGTCCCTATCTGAAACGATATAACGGGGGACCCCATGTAGACGTACGATCTCTCGGATATACAGCCTTCTAAGCTCGTCCACACCGAAGGTCTCCTTGAACGGTAAAAAGTGAGATACCTTCATGAGTCTGTCCACAACAACCCACATGGCATCATTGCCACGAGGTGACCTCGGCAAACCCGTCACGATATCCATCACGAGATCATCCCATTTCCACTCTGGAATGGGTAACTGCTGTAACAGTCCAGCTAGTCTCTGATGCTCTGCCTTCACCTGCTGACAGGTGGAACATATCATAACATACCCAACTATCTCTCTCTTCATACCCGGCCACCAGTACGGACGCCTCAAGTCTCAGTACATATTGTTAACCCCAGGATGAACTAACCAAGCTGAATCATTGAACTCATGCATCATCTCCTCACGTGTATCCCCCGGAACCCATATTCGTCCATGGAAACGCAAAACCACATCGTCGCCCATCGTCCAACCGGGAGGAGGGTCCTCACTTTCCACCGAATCCCGTAGAACTAGGCCTTATAAATCATATAGATTCCTCATCCTCACTCTATCCAGGTGGGTAGAAGTCACAACTAATGAGGAAACAAAAGTTTTCCCCTGACTGTCATGCACCTCTAGATGCATCTCAGAGAACAAAGACATAATCTGCCACTCACCACTGGCCTCCTGCACTGCCTGTATTTGAGTCTTCCTGCTCAGTGCATCAGCTACTTCATTACCTTTACCAGGTGTATAGGAAAGCTCAAAATTGAAGCACTGTAGGTACTCGACCCACCTTATCTGCCTTATATACCGGTCATGATGAGTAATGATATACTTGAGGCTTTTGCGGTCGGTGAAAACTACAAAATGATCCCCCAACAGATAGTGTCTCCAACAGCGCAGCGCATGAAAAACTGAAGCCAACTCGAGATCATATGTCGGGTAATTCCTCTCATGTGGCCTCAAATCCTGAGACTCGTATGCAACAACTCAGTCGCCCTGCATCAAAACTGCTCCCAACCCAATCCCTGATGCATCATAGTAAACTCTATAGCTCCTTCCCTGCTCGGGGAGTATCAGGATCAGTGCTGATGTCAACTATCCCTTTAGGTTCTTAAAAGTTGTCTCATAAGTTTATGACCATATGAACCTCACACCCTTCTTAGTCAAGCCCATCAACGGCGCTGCTAAGAGGGAGAATTTCTGTATAAAATGCCTATAGTATCCAGCCAACCCTAAGAAACTCCGTATCTCAAACGCGTTCTTAGGATGCTCCCAGTAAACTACTACTCTCACCTTCTCTGGGTCTACTACAACTCCTGCCTCTGAGATAAAGTGACCCATGAAGTGAATCTGGTCCATCCAATAGTGGCACTTTGAGCGCTTAGCATATAGCCGATGCTCTCTTAGTGTACTCAAAATTATCTCAAGATGGGTGGCATGGTCGTGTAGAGTGTGAGAGTACACCAAGATTTCATCCAAAAATACTACCACAATTGAATAAAGATACTAATGGAACACACAATTCATTAGAGCCATGAAAACTGCTAGTGCGTTCTTCTGTCCGAACGACATAACCGTATACTCATATAGACCATACCTACTCTTGAAAGCTATGAGAGGTTTAACAGAAGGTCTAACGCACAACTGATGATATCCGGATCTGAATTCAATATTTGAGAACACTCGTGCTCCATGAAGCTGATCAAACATATCATCTATCCTCGGAAAGGGATATCGGTTCTTAACCATCAACTGGTTCAGCTTCCGATAATCCATGAAAAGCCTAAGGGTACCATCCGCCTTCTTCGCAAAAAGGACTGGAGAACCCCAAGGAGAAGTATTGGGTCGAATAAAACCCTTTTCATGTAACTCCTCTAACTGCATCTTGAGATCCCAAAACTCAGGCATGGAAATCCTATAAGGAGGAATGGACACCGGTGCTGCTCCTGGGACTTGCTCAATAGAGAAATTCACCTCACGCACCGGTGGTAGACCTAAAAAGTCATCCGGGATGACATCCCTAAAACGATCGACAACTGGCGGGAAATCCATCTAACAAGTCCCCTGGTCATCCAGATATAAGCTCACAATCTGGGATGTGACTCCACCTCACCCATGATGCTCTAGTCCAACTCGACTCGCCTGAACATCCCAATCGCCCTTTAATGGAAACTCTCCATCCTCTGGTGACGTGAAACGCACCCTGCGACGATAGTAGTCTACAAAGGCTCGGAAGGGAACCAACTAGTTCATCCCAAAAATGAAGTCATAGCTCGTCATCCCCAAGACATAGAGGTCCCAAAGGAAGTGACACCCACAAACCTCAAGGGGGCACTGCTTGCACTGATGCACACCAGCCGTTATAGTCCCCAATAGAGTGTCTAGCATCATGATATCAAAAGAAGAAGAAACACCGAGCCCAAGGATCTCCAAAACAGGTACAGATATGAAAAAATGTGTAGCACACGTATCAAAAAGTATTGAAGATAAGACAGAAGCTACTAGAATAATACCTCTGAATGTAGAAGGTCCATGATCCTGCTCTTGCTGGGTCTATTGCACTGCATATTCCTGCCTTGTGCCGCGGCTCTGCGACACAGCCTGGCTACCCTGAGCTGTCCCGCCCTGCTACCTCTACGATCCTGCTGTCTGGCTACCATGGCCACAACCACCATCTCTACCTGCACGCCCTGAAGTATTCCAGTTCCCAGACTGGTAGGAATCCACTGGTCCTGCTCCCGCACGCGAAGTCTGCACAGAACCCTTCTCACTAGCCACAGGTGGAAACACCCTGCAAAAGTGCTGCCGATGACCCATCTTGCCACAAGCTCGACACTCCACTGGGTCTCGTGGACACTGCGGTCTCTTGTGCCCCTCTCTGCCGTACTGGTAGCACCTGAAGATACTGCCTTGCTGGTACTTCCACACTATGGGAAGTCTATCTATCTCTTCTTCTTGCTAGCAGAAATTATACCCATAACTGGTGCTGAACCGCCCTAGCCCACACCACCAAGTTCTCACAGGTTTCTCTCCGTAATCAGCGCCTGGTTCACGATGGCGTGTACAATATGAAACCTGAATAAATTCACCAGCGCTCGGATGACATACTAAAGATCGTCCTCAAAACATCTGGCTCTCAGCGTCTCATCACCCACAAGCACGGGTGGAAAGCGTTGAAGCTCCTTAAAATGAGCAGAATAGTCCATCACTGACATAACACCCTGCTGCTGATTTATGAACTCTCGTGCTCTATCTTCCCTCAGCATCTTGGTAAAGAAGAATTCATAGAACAATGCCAGAAAATATTCCCATGTCATTCCCCTGTGATGCTCTGACTGGGTGGTAACATCCCACCACCTCTTGGCGGAATCATGCATCATGTAAGTCGTGAGCTTGACACTCCGCCCTGGAGGCATCTCTAGATGGTCAAAAATAGTCTGCATCGATCCTAGCCAAGACTCTGCAGCCTGCGATCTGTCATCCCAAGATAACGAAGGTGGATGCTGCTGTTGGAAGATACGAGTCTGCTCAGCCATAGATGTAGCAGCCTATGGTGCTCCCTGAAAGGTCTTCATAAACCGCATAAAACCTTCACAGAACTGTGCCTCCATGCCTATGTTCTGTATAACAGCTGGTTCCGCATCTGGCTCTGTCGAAGGATCAACTTGTAGCCCATGGCCCACCATATTCGGTGTATAATTGTCGCCGCTCTCTTGGAGAACGACTCACGGTCGTCTAGGCGGCATGACACAACAAGGTCAGAAGAATGCCTTAGATTCAAAATTATTATGACCTAAAAGTGAAGGATCCACAAATGAAACAAGAGGAAGAAGGCATTCAAAATTGGAAAAAACAAGACTTCAAGGCGTGTACACTGACTACACGGTGTGTACTTGACTTCCCTTCCCTTGCCCGGGTCCTTCTGCATGGCTAAGCCACACATCTTTCATTGTACAAAAACTACACGCGTGTATAATATCTAAACAGCGTGTACGATGTTATTTTTCCAACTTCCCGTGTCGTCTGTGACACAGCCGACTACTCAGCTTGACACTACACGGTGTGTTACAACCGTACACGGCATGTACAACACCCCGTTTCCCAGCCATACAGCTAAATCTACCAGGTCTGTCCTCGTACAAGACTACACGGCGTGTCCCATAGGTACACGGCATGTTTAAAGGGAGGTGACAACGGCCCGTGTTGTTAGTTACACGGCCGAGTCCCCAGGTCACACTACCCGGCGTGTGCATCATTGACACGGCGTGTTCTGTGAAGGAGTTCACCGACCTGTGTTGTTAGTTACACGACCGGACTCCAGGTCAACACTACACGGCATGCACAAAACTACACTACGTTTTTTACCCAATCCCTTCCCTACCCCGTGTCGCCGCCCACATGGTTTGTGACACGGGAAGAGACTACACGGTGTGTACTCCGGGTACACGACATGTACTCAAAAAGTTCATTTTTCTTCCCAAACAGAATAACATACATGGCATGTATAAAAATACTACACGGTGTGTATACTGGGATTCTAGACAGTATGCCTCAGAAACTTCTCCGGAACCCAGAAAATATCGTAAAACAACACCTAAGTGTCAAATTCCGACCCATTAGGGCCCATACTCCCCCCGAACCAAAGTTTGACATCTTATTTGTGTAATAACCAACAAACAGTCAATGATCCACCAAATTCTAGTCAATGGGGACCCATAATCCCCAAAAACCAAAGTTTGGCGTCCATTATATAAAAAGGCACAATCAAAAACACCATATCACAAGGCAGGTATCTATCAAGAAGCTATCACGACAGCATACTTTTCTAGCACAACAACTATCACAACAACATGAAAATTATAATTCACCAACATGGCATGGAAACTATGCATGGCATGTGATATCTAGCATGTGACTATATGATGCATGAGACAACATACCCTCATCTCATCAGGTTGCAACTAAATAGAACCCACAGATAGAATATAACCAGCACAATAAAAGTGAGTCACCCAACGGTGAAATCATATCCACCGTAAAATTGCAAAATCAAAAAGATGAAAAATACGTTGTTAGACTAGATTTTCCCTATACACGGGTTAGCTACCCCCGACCACAACCTATTACCAACTACCGTTCCATCCTATCCCTGACTACGACATGAAATATTAAGTCAATGAAAAGAAACCCCTCTGATACCACTTTTTAACGTCCCGGCCCCAGGTTCCACTCAACGGGTGCCCCGAACCCGATTCGCCACGTGACCTCAAGAGCAATTCCCCAAACACCAGAGGCTGCCGACTATCAGCGAGGGAAGGTCTAATAGTGGGGAAATTATGCCCTCATTTTGTCAAAGTGTAGCGCAGTGGAATTTAAATAAAACAGACAACAAATAGTGGAAGATGTAAACTATACACAAAGGAAATAACTACAGCAGTGGATATAACAAAAAAAAATATAAATGATGATGCTACATGTTTCATGTTCTAAGAAAACAGCCAGAACATGTTATACAACAATACAGTACAACAAAATACAGTGTACAACAAAACAAGCAAAACAGCTGGCAGCAGCATCGTGATCCTAGACTCGGTCCCACGCCCTCCTACTCCACAACAACAGTCAAGTACCTATATAGGGACTCTTGCCCCTATCTACACCTGCAGGAACATAAGCTGTTTGGGATGAAAAGCATGGCCCAAACAGGGTGTGAGAAATATATCTCAGTAGGCATCCACCAAAGGCCCGTGCCCAACTGCGTGTAAGCATGCAACAACAGTGTGCAGTAGTAAAATGCAATAAAGTAAGCAATACTCAAAAGTAACTAATTACCAGATATATTGCCATTTTATTAACCATCTAATCCCTTTAAAAATTAGAAATCACCACAGTTCATTTTTATGTAAACAATCCACGTCCTCAGACAAGTAAACCCCCACCCTCAGGTAAGGAGTGTCCAACACAAGAATCCACCCTCAGGAATAATATAATTTTCCCTCAGGCGTATGTAGTGTCATCGTCAGGCACAGAGTCTATTGCCCTCAGGCACAGAAGAAGTTTCCCTCTGGCTGAAGTAACTACTGCCCTCAGGCTAAATAGTGTAGTTCCCATAGGTTAATCACAACAACGCCCTCAGGATAAACAGGTAACCGGGCCATGCCCAACATATCAAAATACAGTAAACATGCTATTACTCTCAAGGTAACTACATAATTACTACATTAAAGGCATACCCTCGGGTATCCTGGCCAAATGGATAAACAGTGGAACACAGCCCCAGGTTGGTTCCGGATCCAAGCAACGATCCCAACCAGAATTTCATTATCACAATTTAATCACCTACACAATTATAGGCATTAAATATATCAACAAAATCATCCACACGACACACCAACATGGGTTCGTGGCACAAAAACGCACAAAACACACAGCAGTTGGAAAACTAAACACCAAGCCACCTACCTTATATGCCAATGAATGTTATACCCGGACACCGACTCCAGAAACACCCAAGAACGGCGTAGATATGACGAAGTACAAAACCCATTAATATGTAAATGACATACGTTCGGAGAATAATTGGTAAGAATTGTACCAGGAGAGGAGAGGGATTACCCGTGCGGTTCCAACGAAATCGTTCGAAGCTGAAACAGATTCAAGACGAATGCACGGTGGATCTTTAAAGATCTAGCCTCCGCCTTTGGCTCCAAAATGGATTAAACGCCTCCTCTACACAATGAGGAGGTTGCTGGTTGTTTTAATCCAAAAAAACAAAGTACATGGTGTGTACTTCCGAGTACACGACATGTACATATTTCATTTAACTGTTCATTTGACGGCACCACCACACTGTTCATTTGTCGACATGAGTACACGACATGTACTCCCAAGTACACGGCATGTACTGTCGCCCAGCTGGCGGTGACTCCACCGCCTTACTATTCAATCCTGCCGATTAACTACATGGCTTGTATGGTACCAGTACATGGCGTGTAGTCGGTTCCTACACCCCTCGTCACCGAAAAGGCTACACGCCCCGTGTACTCATCCTTACACGGCTAAAGGAACACGGCGTGTGGACAAAGTACATGGCATGTAGTTTCGAAATTTAGCATTTTTTCCATTTTCCATATTTTCTAAAAAACACTTAAGGAAAAGGAAAAATAAGAAGCCCGTAAGTCAAAAATAAGAACCGGGTTCTTACAATAGGTACTGGGAATGTTTTCTATATCCATAGGCACACCTCAGCCTCTCAGATCTCATAAGGAATGGTCTGGTTTTGGTCTTCCTAGTACTCCATCAAATGGTCACTCATCTGCACATGATACAACATATCAGGAGAAAGCCCATGACTGGGTGAGTATAACAATATTCAGTAAGACATTCAAAATAAAAAATTAAATAAATAAGGAAATGTATATTCATCTTAAAAATGTATATTTCTACAACACATATAACATGAATATGCAGTTATACTCAAACCATAAAATGTAGTCTAGAGATTTGTCACAACTACTGCATAACAACAACATGGATTCTACTTGGAGATTCCATGAATCACACTTCTGGGAGAACATAGTCCTAAGCATAAAAGATTTGATGACATCAATCTAAGTAGTATAATTCATTTGGAAATTTAATTGGAGATATAGACTAATATATCAAATGAGAGAGATAAAATTCTCAAATGAGGATCATAGCCAGGTCCATGGGTTGATTCAAACTACTACATCTGGATTAACATGGTAACTGGAGGATCTACGCGCATTTATATTGTTCAGATCAATACCTAATAAACTACAAAGAGAAAGAAGAAAAAATAGTATATTATTATCCATGACTCTCTTGGGATTCCATCCACTTTATCTAGGAAGTCCTACTGAAAGGATACCACTCACATGAGTAGGAAATGATATGCTGAAACCTTAAAGGAAATAATCAGGGGTAAAAACTCTAATGAAACATGTCCTATATATTGTAGAAATGAGATTCAAGCCATGTAGAAAAGGGTATATGGTGTGTAGTGGGGTCACACATCTTGTCCCATGACATTAGGTACTTCCCTTATTAAACAGCCCATGTCAATAAAAAATTTGTTATGTAGAAGATGTGTACACGACGTATAGAAGGAGTTACATGAACTGCCCTTCCATCCTTGGTCCACTAGTATACATCGAACAAGTTCTTGTACATGGTTTCAACTAGTATATCTCTACCCATGTACCAGTGTGTGGTGTAGATTATGTACTTGGTCTAGGAGAAGTCTTGTGGTGGGGTACACACCGAGTAAGTAACCCATGTACTCAACATTGTGTTCATTTTTCTACCATACAACACTCTGCATCTCTGGGAAGGACCTACACACCATGTGATAGGGTCAAAAGACAGGTAAAATTTTACTATCTCTCAAAACCCTAGACGTAACTCTGTGGGGGACACATGATGTGCAATTCTAGGATACACAACACATTCATCGGGATTTTCTAGAATCTCACATTTTCCACCGTGCACCTCCGCTGATGATTTAGATAACATTTCAGTGTTTTTTTCTATTTGAAACTAAATATAAGGGGTCTTCCTAACACCCTAACTACTAATTGTGTTGTTTTGTTCCTTTGATCGGCTTCGAAAACAACATAAAATCCATCATATGAAAACCACCCAATGAATGATATCTACTGAATCACATGAATTCATATGTATTCCTCACCATATCACCTCCAATAGGTCGTCCCAATGTTGGATATTTAATTTTGTATTAACAATAGGAAAATAAAGCTTCATTTGCAGTTTAAACTTCTGTCATATGCTTCTAAAACGTTTTCATAAAACTGGGAATAAATTGTGTGTCTGCATACACTACGCAGTGGTTTATTTGATGTAGCAGTGGTTTGTGGTAACCGTCATACTAGACGCATTTTGCCTAATTTTTTTATTAGTGGATTTCCATCTGAAAAATAAATTATTTTCTAGATGTGGTTATAACCGCTTCTAAAACCAAGATAAATGCCATCAGATCATGATGGAATATAAAAACATTTAATAGAGGTTAAAAAAGTTTATAAATTACTATCCTTAGTGGAAGAATCAACAGCTTTTGATAGGACATTACAAAAATTGTAGTGGCGGTTAAAACAGCCATGAAATATATTGAATTTTTTTCATGGAATGATATATTTACCTAAAAAGGAGATGATTCGGCAGCCCTAGTGCAATTTCCTTGAAAAAAATCATTCTAATTTCACATTCACATACATCCCTCCTCTAAAAGAATTCCAGAAGACCACCGTTTTCATAAGAATCACATGATAAATACATGAATAATCGGTTTTGTATCATTTGGGTACATAAAATTTATTCAATGTACATGATGTGTTACTTTTGGATATAGTGTTTCCCAATCAGGGATATAAGTGAATCTCTAGTATGTTGATATATTTTTTGTATTTTTCATAACCGAGGAATGTAATTGATAGTTGATTTTTTATTGTATTTTATGGGAATTAATGGAGAATCATTTTAGAGATCTCTCACATAGCATTTCCAAGGACCATAATTTCCACGAATGGATTCATGTTTGACAATACATACAAGTGTGAGGTTGTTTCCATAGTGTTGAAGAAGTGGTTGTTGTCATATCTGATCCTAAGAATTCAAGAGCCTAACGATGGACATGTAGTAAAATATGATGCATCCTGTTCTGGAATAGGATATGATATGATGTAGAGTGATAAATTAGTCAGTTTGGGTTTTATAAGCTATTAATTCACAAGATGAAATACTTGAATCCAACATTTTAATTTGTAGTTGTGGTCCATGAATGGAAATGATCATGACCAAACCTCTTATGAGAGATATTTGTAGGGTACTATGGCACCTAGAGTGCATATACTATTTTCTCATTGCATAGACATAATATTTATTAGATGAATTTCATAGAGTACATGTATATGTTTGACATTAATAAATTTTATTCAACTAGATATGGACGTGCAGTGGTAAATGCATTGGGCCAGAAAATGTAGGAGATGGAAGAATAGATAACATTAGTATAATAAAAGATCTTATCTTTACTGTAAGAATAGTTGGTGGGTGTAGTTTAGGGTTTAGGGGAATCAATGTGGGTATCCTTAGAGATAATTTTTTTCATTGGTTAAACAAGTAAATTCATGTAAGAATATTGTTATGGAATATATCCTGATGTCAAATATAATGGAATAATTTGAAACTATTTTAAACTGAATATTCATATACATGGATTGTTTGTAGTTCGTAACATGGTAATGGTCACATATTACATGAGATATGAGTCCATCAGATCCTATAATTATTTGATGTGGGTTGTTCACCTAGGGTCGACCATGATTTATAATAATGAAATATTGATGTTATGGTGGACCTCCATAGTATGTGACATTGAAGTCATTATTTACCATTGATTGAATTGTCCAAAAAATTATCACTGAGTTTCAGAGATTATTGATGATGTGGGATGCTCACCTAGGGCCGACCTATTTTAACTCATTGTTTTATAAATATAATAGATGTCTAGGAGATGATAATTATGTTTTGTATAACCTTTTATCCTCAAATCGATGAACTGTCAGGAAGGATGATCCAATACATACAAGACATGATTCCGGATAGTATTAATGATTTTATCCACCAAATGCATCTTTTGGGGAGATACAAAATTCTGTATTGTACGACACTAAAGTGTTCAACATATATTTTTAAATTCTACAATTAATGAAGTGGACAATCCCACTACCTCAACAGGATAAACACACTTAAGTGTTCAATATAAATTTTTTAATTATCTATCAAATGTTTTTTGAATAAGTTCAATGAATATGTGGGAGTGATCACATTCAAACAATTAAACATGAGAATAAAATAATATATAATTTTAATAAAGAAGGTCTATCCACTAAAAAAAGTGGAAGGGAGTTGGAAAACTGGATATTCTCACAAAAATAAATAAGAAGGTTGATCATTCATCCTTGGGTAAGAAACCTAATAAATTTAAGAAAAATGAATCATAAAAAATTATTCATGATAGTGAAGAATCAACATGTATGGTGAATACATCACTTGATAAATCAATTCATAAAAGGAAACATTAGAAATCAAGACAATAGATAGAATGAAACCTGAGATATCAAGAAATTGTTAGTTTATTTAATTTTTTGGTGGAAACTAAGTGCCACATATGATATATATATACAGGCCAACTGTTAACATATGTTTCCAACATATCAACAATACAACTAATCACGGTATGATGACGAACATATCTCGTCACCCCCTCGACCTCATTCTCTACATCCTACTACCACCTGTATGAACATTATCATTAAAATAAAATAATCTTGTATAATTATATTTAAACATAAAAGCAATAAAATAATTAAAACTAAATGATTTTGAATTTTTGTGATATACATGCTCACCACCAGTCGATGCAATACCACCAGGGATAGATTCGGTCATCTTTTGATATAAATCGATCAACACTTTCTGCAAAGCAGATATCTGAGCCACCTAGTCATGCTTTGTGCTTCATAGATAAACAATCACTATCTGAGTAACTCGACATATGGACTAACTACAACCATGGGTAGATGTAGTTGAAATACCTAGTGTCCTTCCACAGACCTTAGATGGTATGGGTCCTAAACTCATCCCGTACACACTACCAGGATGCTCTTTTCCATGGACATTAAGAACCGACTCATCATGGGAGACTGAATAGGATTGTACATGATTGGAATCCCATAGTTATTTAAATTTTACATAATAATAATGTAAAAAATATATTAATATTAATATATATTAACATTGTAATGACAAATAATGTGTTATTATATTGAAAAATGAGTCCATACCCTATCTTCTTTGGTTGGCTCATTAACCAAACATCCATGTGATTTTTGGTGGACATTCAACCACACTTCTATTCCTGATGCATCATGCTCTAAAATCCATGACTTTATTAAAAAAACATAAATAAAAATTTTAACATATTAAAAAATAATATCTCTTTATAAATATTTGAACTATTGAAAAGATTACCAGATCTGATCGGCTTCTAGAAAAAACTCTTTGACCCCATAGTGTGAGGGAGAACCTGCTCATCCTATCTTGATGCATTCTTTCATAAAAGATCATAAAAATAAATAAAAATAAATTTAATAGTAATGTATTCAATGTCATATCTTCTTTATATAAATGTAAAAATGTAAATTGTAACGCCCCGACCCCAGCTACCCAGAGTCGGTGCATTACTTCGTAACATTGGCATGATCACAAGAAATATCAAATCCCGAAAGACCGATTGGTTTAGTAGCCTTGGAAACACTAGATATAATCATAAAGTTTTACATTACATTTCAAAGTGAAAAACTACTACAACAACAAAGTCTTCATATCCACACTATTAACCCCTCATAATATCCCTGCATGTCATTCATAATTTACTTCTTCACTACCTGGGAAAAATAAAACATAGAAAAGGGGTGAGCTCAAATGCCCAGTAAGGATAACAATATAGCGGAAAATTCAAAATAATCATAAACATTTAAGGCAATGAATTACTAAAACAAAAGCCTTTTAAAATTGAACTTCAACATAGTATGGCAAAAGTAAAATGAAATAATGCCATTTACTTATTCACATGGATATTCTACTAATCGAATAATCACATGCAATATCAGCAACCACTTTCATAATGTTGGAATGCATAATGCCATACTATCATAACCACATAGCCAAGGCCTCGTGCCAAGACTACAAATAAGATTTTGTCAAGGCCTTGTGCCAAGACACTAGTTTGTCTCATGAGACCTACCGATGCATCGAGGAGCTATAGCGGGCTCCACCCGTCACTTATTAAGTCCAATGCATTCCCATATGAAAAGGATTAAACATAACATAAACATTCGTATTAAAACTAGCATACGAAATGTCAATAATTTCACCATAAACTATGAATGGTATAAAAATAGCACATCCATAGTCAAACATATCACAAAACCTTCAATACAATATAGAAGTTTTGTATCATAATAAATCAACTTCAAATAATCTTAAAATCCATCAAAGGATGTTGACATAGATGAATTCAAAATTCTTTTTAAAGAAATATCTCCTTTTATTTTGAAATCATTTAAGATCCATATAAAATAATACATTTTCTTTGAAAATATTCTTATAAGCTTGTAAGGAAAGCTTTGAAGATTTTATAACGGCGTAAAATAACCGCACCCGCCGTATTAGTTAAAAAAACATTCTTACCTCAATTCTGTCGAAAAGGTTAAAAAGGACCTTGTTTTGAAAACGACGGAAAGATTCCTTTATAAACCTCTTATAAAAAGTCAAACAAGGGTATAAATGACTTTAACCCATATTCTTGTAAATAGTAAAAATGTTTTGAAATACATATTTAAGAAACATGGATGTGGATGATAAAGATATCCCAGTAGATTATTACGTATAAACAACCTCAGATAATGAAGAGATTGTGAAATAAACCCTTACCTTGTACTTTTCCTTGGTTGGGGTAGGTTAACCTCCTGTATAATAGTGAAATAATTGTTACTAAATTATACAAGAATCATATACATTAATATGATATCATATATGATCTTTTAATATTGATTTGATAATAATATCTTAGTATTATCGTCGTTTCGGGTGTTAACTTACTCATTTTCTTTATATGTTTTGTTACATAAGTCATGTTTGTTGTATCTTATTCATATCCAGAATGATATCAAGTCCTTAAACATCATTTTTAAATCATTAAATGATAATTATACTTGAATGGATACGATGGAGAATGAATCTCATCGCGTTTGTGGAGACGGTAGTCCGTACGTACGCACGAACGCTATTTCCATTTAATTTTTATTTTAAAAGAATCGAATCCAAATGATACATAGGTATATTACTATTCCAGTATAATATAATATTTTATATATGTTACTTAAGTTCATTAACACCATCCTTTATACGTTCCATGTGTGGTATGAACTAGTCATATCATTTTAAGGGGGCGGTAGTCCGCACTTCCTCAAATGAAATTATCGTATGTATATACAACATGAAACGAATAATGGTATGAAATAAAATGGAATTACATAAGCTTATATATAAAATATATATCATTAATATCATATTTAATTACAGTTCCATCATAATGGCCACCATGAGAGGCGGTAAGATGTATTTGAACAATCATCGTTTCGTGAGACGTTAGTTTTCCATCCACAGAAACATTATGTTCATCATCCATTAGATGGAGTTGTGTGTATGTGTAGTTTGAATCCTTCTTATAACAACATCCTAGTATATTGAGGATACTGGTGTTGTTACAAAAGAAAGGAAATAAAAAGAGTTTGGGGGTTGAAGAAGCAAAATAAATGAAAATAATTTAAGAGAAATCGTTACCATTAATTTAGGTAACTCACTTTGGTTGGAACCAAAGGACTTGTTGAAATGCTTTCTTCCTAAGGGGAAACTTCAAGGAGGAGGAGAGGGATGTGGGGAGCTTAGTTGGGCAGAGTTTGGACAAGCCAAGTGGCTTGATAGGTGTGAGGAATGAGTAGAAGTGGTCTCCTTTTATAAGGGAGAGGAGGGGCTCTTTAGGAAAGAGTGAAAGTATTACTTTATAATATAATTATATTCGGTTTATAATGGTCCAAAAATCATTGAGGTCGAAGATAAGATGACTAATATTCTAAATAAAATCAACCAATATGAATTGGACAAGTTTTAGATAATATTTTAATCATTATAATATTATTTATTTCAATGATTTATTAATGAGGTAAACATTGCATCATTATTGTGTCAATAATAATTTAACTTATTTGATGTCTAAAAATTAAAAATAAAATATCATCATGTAGGAAATCTTTTTAGCTTTCTAATGAATATTTATACTCGAAAATCCAACATATATAACCCTATGTAAAAAATGTTCTTCTAAAAGATGTAAGCTTATGCCATTTTTATTTTTATTTTAACTTTGTTAATATAAAGTGTCCCTACCACATACAAGGGGTCCCAAAATTGACCCAAGGATGCTCATGGTCGGGTATGTGTCCACCAATAAGGTTAGGACACGTTTTAGGGTAATTTTGTATTATTATAATATTATTTTTAACCCTTATTTACCGGATTTACCCTTTAACCATGGTAAATAAAATATTTACCACAGTAACTATTCAAAATGTCTAAAAATAAAAGTTACCTATTTACACAATTTGAACATCCTGATTCCAAATATGGAATCCATTTTCCTAAATTCAAAACACAGAAGTGGCAGAAATTAATTTAATATTAATTCCCGCTGTCAAAACAAAAAGCGTGTTTTTAAGAGATAATAACTATAAAAAGATTGACACTTGTTTATGTTCGGTTTAATTGTAAAATTATGTCCAATGACCAACATTATATTAAATGGTAAAAATATATTCTAAATATACTTTAAAACCACTCAAATTCACAATTTATCACTATTAATTATTTTGATTAAAAAAAGTTGTTTTTAATTAAAATTTAGTAATTTTCACTATTCATAAAAATATATAAGTTATCCGAAAAGTACCAAAATTTCACCCTAGGCTAATTTCAATATTCCGAATCCAAAAATGAAGTCCATTTTGAAGTATAAAATATATATGATTTCAAAAAGTAGGTATTACTATTCATAACGGCTAGTTTGATTAGTTATGGTGTGTTAGAACTTGGTGTTGCGTACAACACACGCTATCACATTATTCAAAGAGAAGCGTACCGTAGAATCTTGGGGTGTTACATTCTCCCCTCCTTCAAATAATTGCGTCCTCGCAATTTCTAGGGTATTAATGTATAAAAAGACTCGGGTGGTTCTTCATCATATGTTCCTCGGGTTCCCACGTTGCCTCTTCCATCTTATGGTTTCTCCACAAAACTTTTACCAGACGCATCGTCCGGTTTCTCAGCACTTGTTCTCTCGTATCAAGAATCTTGACGGGCTCTTCGCAATAAGACAGATCGGGTTCCAGTTCTAATTCCTCATAGGTGAGTACATGCGTCGGATCAGGCATGTATTTCCTCAATAGAGATACGTGGAACACATCGTGAACTTTGGAGAGACTTGGCGGCATTGCCAATCGGTAAGCTACAACCCCAATTCGTTCTAGAATTTCGAAAGGTCCGATGTACCTGGGACTCAATTTACCTTTCTTACCAAAACGTATGACTCCCTTCCACGGAGATACCTTCAGAAAAACATGATCACCGACTTGAAATTCCAAATCCTTCCTTCGATTATCGGCATAGCTCTTCTGCCTACTTTGAGCTGCTTCGATGTGATTTTGGATTACATTCACCTTTTCCACCGTTTCCTCCACCAGTTCTGGGCCTACAAGTTTTCTTTCACCAACGTCATCCCAACAGGTTGGTGTACGACATCTCTTTCCGTATAACGCTTCATATGGTGCCATCTGAATACTCGAATGGAAGCTATTGTTATAGGAAAATTCTACCAAAGGTAAATATTGATCCCACATACCCTGAAAGTCAAGTGAGCAAGATCTCAACATGTCTTCTAAGGTTTGAATAGTCCGTTCTGATTGTCCGTCTGTCTGAGGGTGGTAAGCAGTGCTCAAATGAAGTTCAGTATCCAGGGATTTCTGAAGACTTTTCCAGAATCTTGAAGTAAAACGGGGATCACGATCAGAAATAATTGATAGGGGTACTCCATGAAGTCTCACAACTTCATTAATATATAGTCTTGCTAGATGTTCCAGGGGTAGATCTTCTCTTATAGCAAGAAAATGTGCTGTCTTGGTAAGACGATCAACAATAACCCATATTGCATCGTTCCTTCTAGGAGTCTTTGGTAGCCCCATGACAAAGTCCATCGTAACATTGTCCCATTTCCACTCCGGTATGGGAAGAGGTTGCATGACTCCTCCAGGCTGTTGCCTTCCAGCTTTCACTTGTTGACAAACCATACATCTTGACACAAAATCAGCAATCTCCCTCTTCATGTTGTCCCACCAAAAATGTTCCTTCAAATCTCTATACATTTTGGTGCTCCCAGGGTGTATAGAGAAATTGGAACTATGAGCATCATCCAACAATTCCCTTTTTAGATCAGGTATATTGGGAACACAATGTCTCTTCCCGAATTTCAAAATTCCATCTTCATACACAAAGTCTCTCAATCTCCCATCATTCACAGCTTTAATCTTCTTTTGGAATTCTTCATCATCGGTCTGAGAACTCTTAATCCTTTCTAGTAAAGATGGTTTGGCAACCATTTGAAAAAGCATTAATGTTTCACCTTCCCTGGTTATTCCCATGTCCATCTTCACTAGATCAATGAAAATTGGATCCCATTCAATTCCCATATTGTTCAAAACTCCATGGTCTTTTCTACTCAAAGCATATGCCACCATGTTTTCCATCCCCGGGTGGTAGTGTATCGTACAATCATAATCCTTGAGTAATTCAAGCCATCTCCTTTGCCTCATGTTGAGTTCTTTTTGTGAGAAAATATACTTCAAACTCTTGTGATCAGTATAAATCTCACATTTTTCACCATAGAGGTAGTGCCTCCATATCTTCAAAGCAAAGATCACAACTGCTAACTCATGATCATGAGTAGGATAGTTTTGTTCATGAATTTTCAACTGTCGTGATGCATAGGCAATAACTCTATCATTCTGCATAAGGACACAGCCAAGTCCTTTCTTCGATGCATCACTATAAATAACGAACCCATCATTCCCCGATGGTAGAGTCAATATAGGAGCATTGACTAATCTTCTCTTCAGTTCTTCAAAACATTCTTCACACTCTTTTGTCCAAACAAATTTAACCCCTTTACGTGTGAGCTTCGTTAATGGGTTAGCCAATCGGGCAAAATTCTGGACGAAACGTCGATAATAACCTGCCAGACCAATAAAACTGCGTACCTCAGTTATACTCGTAGGTGCTGGCCATTCTTGGATTGCCTTGGTCTTAGAAGTATCAACAGAGATTCCATCTTTTGAGACAATATGGCCAAGAAAAGAAATCTCCTGAAGCCAGAATTCACACTTGCTAAACTTCCCATATAATTCATGCCTCCTCAGAGTCTTCAAGATAATGCGCAAGTGATTTTCATGATCTTCGTAGGTTTTGGAGTATACCAAGATATCATCAATAAATACCACCACAAATTCATCGAGATACTCCTTGAAAACTCTATTCATCAAATCCATGAATACAGATGGTGCATTAGTCAATCCAAACGGCATTACGGTAAACTCGTAATGCCCGTACCTGGTTCGAAATGCTGTCTTCGGAATGTCTTCCTTCTTCACACACAACTGATGGTATCCAGATCGAAGGTCAATCTTTGAAAAGTATTGAGCTCCATGCAGTTGGTCAAATAAATCATCAATATGAGGTAGGGGATACTTGTTCTTTATCGTTATAGCATTGATCTCCCTGTAGTCGATACATAACCTCATAGATCCATCTTTCTTTTTAACAAAAAGAACAGGGGCTCCCCATGGAGAAACACTAGGGCGAATAAATCCCTTATTACTCAATTCCTCTAGTTGTTTCTTTAGTTCGACTAACTCTACAGTGGCCATTCTGTAAGGGGTCTTCGATATAGGCCTTGATCCAGGAATCAAATAAATGGAAAACTCAACTTCTCGTTCTGGAGGATGTCCAGGTAAATCTTCTGGAAATACATCTACAAATTCTTTCACAACAGGTACATCCTCTATTTGAAAATTCCTTTCCTCACCGACAGTTATTTCATTTTCTTCCTCCCCAATAATTGAATTAAGTTGAGCTACTGGGGGTGGATCTAAATAAGAATTAGGTGGTGATGATTCTGCTCTAAAAATAAGGTGCTCCTTATCATTATCATCAAGAATCGTAACCTCTTTCTTCTTACAATAAATCTTTGCATCATAGTCCGAAAGCCAGTCCATACCGAGGATTATATCAAACTCAATCATAGGTATGACGATGAAATCAGCAGATAAAGAAAATTTATGTGCTCTAATGGGGACTGATTCACAAAACTTTGTTGCAACGATACTTCCCTTAGGAGTTTTAACTGAAAACTCCCTTATTAAATCAAATTGGAAATATCTAATTTTCTTAGCAAACTGGGAAGATATGAAACAATGCGATGATCCAGAATCAAATAATGCATTTGCTAAACTTGAGGAAACCATTAAATTACCTGCCACCACGTCTTTCGGAGCTTCTACCTCAGTAGTAGTGATATCATAAGCCTGGCCTTGATCCCTTGGCCTTTTCTGAGGTAAGTTCTCCTAACGCATAGGACATGCATTTGCATAATGCCCCATCTCCCTGCAATTGTAGCACTGAACGTTGGTAGCTTCCTTCTTCCCCTTGCAATCATGAGCTTGGTGGCCTTTTTCACCACACTTGTAACAGACTCACATTCCCTTTAAGCAAGTACCAGGATGTTTCTTCCCGCATTTACCACAAGATGAATATTCAACCTTTCCCTTCTTCCCTTTATTTCCATTCCCAGATTGATCAGCAGGTCTCTTCTTCTCTTGCTTTGCTTTAAAGTCATAAGACTTAGAGAATTCCTTTTCGGTCTTGATAGCACATGAGACAATGTCTTCGTACGATGAAAAGGATTGTGAGACTAACGCTCGACGGAGAAATGGTTTTAACCCATCAAAGAAACGATCAATCTTACTTCTTGGGTTGCGAATATAATCTCCAGCATACCTCGCTAACCTTGTAAAGTTAGCCTCATACTTTGTGACATTCTCATCCTCCTTTTGTCTCAGACTCAGAAATTGTCTTTCCATATCTGCTCGATGGTCGCGAGGAAAGTATTTTTCTAAAAACAGATCTTTGAACTCCATCCATTCCATATTTGATACTTCATCATCTTCCTTCATGTTCTGAATCAATGACCACCATTGATCAGCATCTCCGGTGAGGCGGTAAACTGCCATGATAACTTTTTCCCTTTCACTGCTCCCCAAAGCCTGAAATATTTTCTCTAGGGAAAATATCCATTGCTCAGCTACTAAGGGATTTGTACTCCCATTGAACGTTGGGGGTTGTTGCCTCATGAATCGATCTAACATTGATCCTCCACGCTGCGGATCAGGGTGCTCCATACGGGTAAGGTTATTATTCATAACCTGAGTAAGTTGTCCCAGTATGGTGATTAGCTGATCGGCACCAGTTGCATCACCAGCCCCACTATAATTATCTTGAAAAGGAGGTCAATCCCTACATGGAGTGCGTGCATTGATACGGTTTCCATTTCTTCCACTAGGTGCCATTTCTAAACAATGGCATAAACTAGATCAGTTTATGAATCAAAATACATAATCCCATACTTATAAAACACTTTTCATAAATTGAACTATTTATGGATATAATCCATAATCATAAAAATGTTTTCTTTGAGGACGTATATACTCATAAGCCCTTCATAATGATTTGTAAAGATAGTGAGAGTTATCCTAAGCATATCCCCCGGGAGTGTCGTAACCAAGAGTGCAGCAAGGCCCGTTGTCGTGCACTAGTTCCCGTTCGAGTCTAGCTCAAAGCGGTGTTTTCGGGTTTTACCCCTAGGTACATCTGTGCCAGATCCGCCTCTACCTGCTCGTATCCAGACAGGGATGTATTGCTCGGAAAACTCACAAAATCTCTACAATACCAAAATTCTAGGAAGTTCTTCTATACTAATCCTCAATGTTCATCTTAGGTCTACGTGCTCTAATCAGAGTTTATCTTAATCTAGTTTCCAAGGGTTGTACTAAACTTCCTCTGATACCAACTGTAACGCCCCGACCCCAGCTACCCAGAGTCGGTGCATTACTTCGTAACATTGGCATGATCACAAGAAAGATCAAATCCCGAAAGACTGATTGGTTTAGTAGCCTTGGATACACTAGATATAATCATAAAGTTTTACATTACATTTCAAAGTGAAAAACTACTACAACAACAAAGTCTCCATATCCACACTATTAACCCCTCATAATATCCCTGCAAGTCATTCATAATTTACTTCTTCACTACCTGGGAAAAATAAAACATAGAAAATGGGTGAGCTCAAATGCCCAGTAAGGATAACAATATAGCGGAACATTCAAAATAATCATAAACATTTAAGGCAATGAATTACTAAAACAAAAGCCTTTTAAAATTGAACTTCAACATAGTATGGCAAAAGTAAAATGAAATAATGCCATTTACTTATTCACATGGATATTCTACTAATCGAATAATCACATGCAATATCAATAACCACTTTCATAATGTTGGAATGCATAATGCCAGACTATCATAACCACATAGCCAAGGCCTCGTGCCAAGACTACAAATAAGATTATGTCAAGGCCTTGTGCCAAGACACTAGTTTGTCTCATGAGACCTACCGATGCATCGAGGAGATATAGCGGGCTCCACCCGTCACTTATTAAGTCCAATGCATTCCCATATGAAAAGGTTTAAACATAACATAAACATTCGTATTAAAACTAGCATACGAAATGTCAATAATTTCACCATAAACTATGAATGGTATAAAAATAGCACATCCATAGTCAAACATATCACAAAACCTTCAATACAATATAGAAGTTTTGTATCATAATAAATCAACTTCAAATAATCTTAAAATCCATCAAAGGATGTTGACATCGATGAAATCAAAATTCTTTTTAAAGAAATATCTCCTTTTATTTTGAAATCATTTAAGATCCATATAAAATAAAACATTTTCTTTGAAAATATTCTTATAAGATTGTATGGACAGCTTTGAAGATTTTATAACGGCGTAAAATAACCGCACCCGCCGTATAAGTTAAAAAAAACATTCTTACCTCATTTCTGTCGAAAAGGTTAAAAAGGACCTTGTTTTGAAAACGACGGAAAGATTCCTTTATAAACCTCTTATAAAAAGTCAAACAAGGGTATAAATGACATTAACCCATATTCTTGTAAATAGTAAAAATGTTTTGAAATACATTTTTAAGAAACATGGATGTGGATGATAAAGATATCCCAGTAGATTATTACGTATAAACAACCTCAGATAATGAAGAGATTGTGAAATAAACCCTTACCTTGTACTTTTCCTTGGTTGGGGTAGCTTAACCTCCTATATAATAGTGAAATAATTGTTACTAAATTCTACAAGAATCATATACATTAATATGATATCATATATGATCTTTTAATATTGATTTGATAATAATATCTTAGTATTATCGTCGTTTCGGGTGTTAACTTACTCATTTTCTTTATATGTTTTGTTACATAAGTCATGTTTGTTGTATCTTATTCATATCCAGAATGATATCAAGTCCTTAAACATCATTTTTAAATCATTAAATGATAATTATACTTGAATGGATACGATGGAGAATGAATCTCATCGCGTTCGTGGAGACGGTAGTCCGTACGTACGCACGAACGCTATTTCCATTTAATTTTTATTTTAAAAGAATCGAATCCAAATGATACATAGGTATATTACTATTCCAGTATAATATAATATTTTATATATGTTACTTATGTTCATTAACACCATCCTTTATACGTTCCATGTGTGGTATGAACGAGTCATATCATTTTAAGGGGGCGGTAGTCCGCACTTCCTCAAATGAAATTATCGTATGTATATAAAACATGAAACGAATAATGGTATGAAATAAAATGGAATTACAGAAGCTTATATATAAAATATATATAATTAATATCATATTTAATTACAGTTCCATCATAATGGCCACCATGAGAGGCGGTAAGATGTATTTGAACAATCATCGTTTCGTGAGGCGTTAGTTTGCCATCCACAGAAACATTATGTTCATCATCCATTAGATGGATTTGTGTGTTTGTGTAGTTTTAATCCTTCTTATAACAACATCCTAGTATATTGAGGATACTGGTGTTTTTACAAAAGAAAGGAAATAAAAAGAGTTTGGGGGTTGAAGAAGCAAAATAAATGAAAATAATTTAAGAGAAATCTTTACCTTTAATTTAGGTAACTCACTTTGGTTGGAACCAAAGGACTTGTTGAAATGTTTTCTGCCTAAGGGGAAACTTCACGGAGGAGGAGAGGGATGTGGGGAGCTTAGTTGGGCAGAGTTTGGACGAGCCATGTGGCTTGAGAGGTGTGAGGAATGAGTAGAAGTGGTCTCCTTTTATAAGGGAGAGGAGGGGCTCTTTAGGAAAGAGTGAAAGTATTACTTTATAATATAATTATATTCGGTTTATAATGGTCCAAAAATCATTGAGGTCGAAGATAATATGACTAATATTCTAAATAACATCAACCAATAAGAATTGGACAGGTTTTAGATAATATTTTAATCATTATAATATTATTTATTTCAATGATTTATAAATGAGGTAAACATTGCATCATTATTGTGTCATTAATAATTTGACTTATTTTATGTCTAAAAATTATAAATAAAATATCATCATGTAGAAAATCTTTTTAGCTTTCTAATGAAGATTTATAATCGAAAATCCAACATATATAACCCTATGTAATAATTGTTCTTCTAAAAGATGTAAGCTTATGCCATTTTTATTTTTATTTTAACTTTGTTAATATAAAGTGTCCCTACCACATACAAGGGGTCCCCAAATTGACCCAAGGATGATCATGGTCGGGTATGTGTCCACCAATAAGGTTAGGAAACGTTTTAGGGTAATTTTGTATTATTATAATATTATTTTTTAACCCTTATTTACCGGATTTACCCTTTAACCATGGTAAATAAAATATTTACCACAGTAACTATTCAAAATGTCTAAAAATAAAAGTTACCTATTTACACAATTTGAACATCCTGATTCCAAATATGGAATCCATTTTCCTAAATTCAAAACACAGAAGTGGCAGAAATTAATTTAAAATTAATTCCCGCTGTCAAATCATAAAGCGTGTTTTTAAGAGATAATAACTATAAAAAGATTGACACTTGTTTATGTTCGGTTTAATTGTAAAATTATGTCCAATGACCAACATTATATTAAATGGTAAAAATATATTCTAAATATACTTTAAAACCACTCAAATTCACAATTTATCACTATTAATTATTTTGATTAAAAAAAGTTGTTTTTAATTAAAATTTAGTAATTTTCACTATTCATCAAAATATAAAAGTTATCCGAAAAGTACAAAAATTTCACCCTAGGCGAATTTCAATATTCCGAATCCAAAAATGAAGTCCATTTTGAATATAAAATATATATGATTTCAAAAAGTAGGTATTACTATTCATAACGGCTAGTTTGATTAGTTATGGTGTGTTAGAACTTGGTGTTGCGTACAACACACGCTATCACATTATTCAAAGAGAAGCGTACCGTAGAATCTTGGGGTGTCACATAAATTTAGAATATTATAGTAATATATATTTATATACCCTCTGCCTCTCCTTACGATGTCTGTAGAAAAAACAATCCATTTTTATTTGGGTACTCCATTAGGTAGCATGTCATACAACATTTGGCATGTTAAGGATGTATTATTGACATCACCCAACAATATCCATTTAATGCCTTTCCATTTTTTTCTCATATTTTTCAATGTCCACTTTTGTGATAACACATAAGAAACTATAAAGTGGAAAAACATCGCAACATAGAAAATCATTTTGAAAATAATAATACATGAATTTAAATTACACAATAATGTTTAAAATTACAATTATTTAGGAATCAAAAATAGAATCTTTCCAAATTTTAGTCATATGCCTCAAATCATCATACTAAATAGAAATGGAAATGGGTTTCGTGGCCAGTTGGCCTAAAATCTCACCATGTAATCATGCGACATAATCTGTTGGGACAAAATATGAATCAAATGGGACAACAATCTTCTCTATGGTCTTATTCTATACATATGAACATTTTATATTTTTCTCTACACTTTCATTTTTTCCATCATTAATGAACAAGTGGTCTGTTTAAAAAAATTTCAATACATTTATTCGTATTAAAATTTGTAACTATATCAGTAACCATCCAGTATCACCATGAAAAAAAAGAGGCGACACACTGCTCCCCCACTAATGAGGATCCTGAAGCGGGAGTGAACGATAGATATACTGACAGGACACTCATAATGGCTGTGTGAGAAGGTGGAGGGGGAATGAAGATAGTGGCTCTGATGCCATATAGAAGGATACAAATGGATTTTCATCTATTGTAGTGGTCTATGAAAAAGTATATCACTTCCCCCTTAGCATTCCATTCAGTAAATCAAAGAAAATTATGTTCATAACATTTATTTAAAAAAAAATATGTTGAAAAAAAATAAAAAAATGATAAAACATGCACAATACTAAAAAAATATTCCTAGAATTGATATTAAATGATTGCACAAATTAAATAAGTTGTTTCTAAATAAATGCATAATTGTACATACATTCATTTTACCCTTAAATAATTTAAATTTTTGACTATATTTCTTCATCAACATCATTCATCATTTGTTGATTAATATTTTCAATATCATGATGGAAAAATAATTTTGATTCTTGTTGTTGATGTTATTCAATATCCCCAATCAAATCTTCCACTTCATCACCCATATAATATAAATCCCTTCGTTTTACATGAGATACTATACTCAACCCTTCATCCACAAAAACATTGACATACTATTCCATTTTTTTTATTGCGATGACAAAATATTTGGATAATTCTGTTCACGATCACCAACATCCATCATGGGAGAGATGTTCACAGAAGTAAATTGAAAGGAATCTTTTTTAACACCTCTGATAATATAGAAAATATTTCATTTGAATAAAATAACTAAAATATTTTGTGGTAGTTTAATTCAACAATATCAATCAGCATTCCATAGTATCCCACTTCAGAAATTGTAAATATTCAACTATTCTATGTGTTGATAACCACTTCATGAACTACTGTACGAATTCTAAATCCATTTAGGTTGTAAGCATCGAACATTCTAACATTTATTCGAGGACCTAGGGCTAGAATCATAAAATCATAAAAAAACTCTACTTGAGTATCAATATTCCTGATCTATAAAATGAAATATACAGTATTATAATTACATAATATTTGTTTTAACCAATTATTCATATTTATTGGAGTATTAATGAACTTACACATTGTAAAAAACATTCAACCAGAACATTATTAATAACTTTTGTTATTTCTTTCTCATTTTGTATTTGGCCACTCATTTTCTATTTTTTTGTATGATCAAATCTTCAATAAATTGATATGTAATTTTAATATTCAGAAGCACAAATCTATATGCCCGTAATAATTCCATTTCTGTCTATGTTACATTTGAGGTACTCCCAACTGACCGTCCAATAGGTAGAATTTTTTTTTTGATTTTCCATGTATTTGAGATTGAGTCAATTTATTTTAAACACATTCAACTCGATTAAATCTTGAATTAATATCATCCATATATTTAAAACAAAAGGAAAAACCCTCCTCTAACAAATTTCCTTCACTAATAGAGCCTTATGGTTGAGCTTTATTTCTCACATATGATTTAAAATGCCCAAGATATCTGAGAAATAAAATAAAAAACATAATTATTTATTTAAATACATTCCAAAAATTGTTTACTTAACTGAAATCAAAGAACCCACCCCCCACCTGGAAATCCAACCCTCTCCCTCCCAAAACTGCCCACCCCCTCCCTAGATAGCCCAGAAACCCTCCCCCACCACTACAGCCCCCAATACCACCATGTAAAGCCCCCCACCCCTCCAACACACACATGGATAGCCGCCACCCCACTTGGACAGCCCACCGCCACCGCCACAAAGATAGCCACTAACCAACCTTGACAACCCACCCCCATCCCACATGGACAGCCTCCCCACCGTAACAAGGACTGCCCCTGCACCTGGACATCCCACCCCCCTCCTTGGATATCCCTCACCCCGACACCCCTGTAGCCCCCATAGAGATCCCACAGCCCAACTGGACATCCTACCCCACCCCCACCTGAATAGCCCCTCTACCCTGTACATCCCACACCCCTCCCCCACCTGGACAACCCCCACTCACACCTTGGACATCCCACCCCCTTGGAATGCCCACAAACCTCCCCCACCTAAACATCCCAAACCCACCCCCTAGACAGCCCACCCCATCCCTTGAAATACCACCCCCTCCCCCACACCCCTGCAGCAACCGCACCACCCTAGACAACCCACCACAACCAAGTATGCCCCCATGTCCTTGAGAGCCCACCACCCCACCTAGACAACCCCCCCGCCACCTAGACAACCGTACCCCCACCTCGATAGACCTCTCCCCCCAACCTGGACAGCCCACCCCCATCCTGGGGCCAGCCACCCCCCCAACACCCATGAAGAACCCTACCCCTTATATCCCCCTAGACACCCCCGCCCCCTCCTCCCACTGGGAGACACCCCACCCCAAAAGGACAACGCACCTCAGATAGCCCCTCCTCCCTGGACATCCCACACCACTACCCCACATGGAAGCTGTAAAGACCCATAAAATTCAAGGGAAATTTTTCCTTATTTTTCTTTGGGATTTTACAAGAAAGCAGTTTCTGGCGGCACCTGATTTCGAGGCCCGGTGTGCCCGGAATCAACTTCCGAAGTTTAGCTCGGAAACGATCGGTAAACGAACGAGCGGGTTTTCCTAACTTTTGCACCGGTACTCGGAATCGATATCCGAGGGCACCAATGGAATCACATCGCCGGTAATTTCTTAAGAACACCATTTCTGGAGTTGCGTTTCCTCAGGTGAGGTTATTAATTAAATTGGTTAACTAATGAATAAAATAAAATATTATGCTACAAATTTTATTTCAATTCTAGGTAGTTTAAACCTATGCTTGGTGGTGGGATTGTGAGCCACTAATATCCTAACTCCACTAGGTAGGATATTAGTGATGTGCTACCCACACGAGCCCCATCCCTTAAAATCCCTTTTAACCCCCCTCTCGTGAATTTAATATGTAACTCACCCGCCCCCCTTATAAATACCATGTCAAATCTCTTAACTAATGAATTGAATTATGTTATTAAATGTAATCAATTCTTGAATTCATTTTGAATTTGGAATTGAAAGTTGGCTTGTGTGTGTCAATTAAATAAGACAATTCTTATTTCATTAGTGGTTTCTTCGTTCTGTTGAGAGGGAGAGTTCCACGAAGAACTTCATATTTCTCCTTGAAGAATGCGAAGAAAGCACCGAAACCGACAAATAACGCAGGCCTCCGACGAAGGATGACGAAGAACGCTAATTCCTCGGAGATCGACGACACGACGCCGTGTACCACGACGCTGGCAGTCCTCTTTTCCGCGACGATGTGTACGGCGATGCCGTGTACCGCAATGCCGTCTTCTGCGACGTCCTTTTCCCGCGACTATCCTTCGTTCTACAACACCTTGACATAGGGGTTTGATTTTGGTTCATGAATATTCTTGATCGTCCATACGCCAATTTCTTAGCCGCTTGATATCAGATTAATGGGAGGGGGCCAGACCGCACGAACACAGCCGACCATCCTCCCCCTTTGATGATGTGTTTGTCACGACATGAACAATGGTAGCACGGTGCAACGGCACCGCGCCGAAACAACGAATAAGCGCGGAGTCATCACGCCACACCGTTGAGGTCGAACAAAGACACGACGTCGTCGCATCGCGCCCGAGAATCACGAAGAGGCCGCGACCAGAGTGGGGCCGCGGTGGAGGGGCGCGGCGCCGACGCGTCGTACCGGTCAGACAAGGTCGCGGCTCAAAGTCACAGTAGTGCAAGGCGGGGTGTCTGGAACAACCGGCCGCCGAATCCTCAGAGGGCCGGGACTGTGGGGTCTCGCGGCGGCGGCACCGGCCGGCCGGATCGGGCTGGTCATTTCGGAATGGAGACCGAGGGTCGTAACCCCCGTCTGGAAAGGGAACGACCCTCTGTAGGAGGGGGTGGGGGTTTTAATCAGGGGTAGCGTGCCCCCCATTCCACGGTGGCCCAGCCAACACCGATCTGGCCACACCGGGTCGCCCCCACACCAGGCCAACCGACCGCACCGGGCCGGGCCACCAAGGCCGCGCCGGGCTGCGCCGGCGGGGTCGGGCCGCAGCAGTTGGGTCGGCCCGTGCCCACCTGGCCGTGCCACGCCCTAATGGACGGGACCCAGACACGGTTCAGGTCGCCCCGGTTAGGACCGACCTAGGGGGTCTCAGGCCGGGTCGGTCCGGGCCCAAAACCCCCTAAAACTGGACATGTTCGTTCTTTTTCCCATATCTTGGGCTACAGACCTCCGATCGATGCAACGTTAGTTGCGATGCGATACTTGGATAGAGACTGCTGTTTCGGTATATTACAGTCAAGGTTTTTGAGAACTTTGAGTATTACAGGGTTGGTTCAAACATGAAACCAACCGGGCCCTCAGAGCGGAAACTCAGATAACTTGAGCTCTGGACGTCCAATTGATGTGTCATCGACTTTCTTTGATTCCTCATAGTGAGAAGGATCTTTCGGATTACTCCTCTTGATTTTTGCACAAATTTGGAGTGTGGTCGTGTTGTTTTTTACTTAAAAACCAACCGGGACCCTGGAACGAAAAAGCCAATTACTCTCAGACCGGGCGTCCGATTGACGCGCCGTCTGTCACGTTGAGTTCCCCTTGTCGAGAATGAACTTTGAGATACATAAACTCAGGAATAAATGTTAGTTGATGTATCAAACCCTCGGCTTGTGGAGCAGACCCTCCCAGAATCGAGCATGCTGTGTGCGGGAACCCTAGAGCTAGCTGCGACAACGACGATGATGATGACTTCAAAGAAATCCTCCGTGGGATCAGCGGTGACGATGAAGGCACTGAAATCCTATGTGGGATCGGCAGTGATGAAAACTCCACTGAAATCCTCCGTGTGTTTGGCAGCGATGAAGACCGTACTGAAATCCTCTGTGGGATCGACGTCGATGAAGACTGCACTGAAATCCTTCGTGGGTTCTGCAGCAATGAAGACCGTACTGAAATCCTCCGTGGGTTCGACAACGATGACTACTGTTCTTGTATCCTACATGGGTCTGGAAATGTTTGACTCTGTTCTTGCTATCCTACCTGGGTCTGGTAGAGTAGCTGGTCTGTATCCTATGTGGGTCCGGCAGCTTAGCTGGTTTAGTATCCTACGTGGGTCCCATCATAGATGAATCAATGGCTATATCAGATCATATCTATCACCCTACGAAGAAGTAGACCTATGTGAGATGAGTCTTGACATTCAATCAATATCTTCGATATGATTGACTTGCCATCCAATGTGGATTGATTTGTGTTATACTGTGTGGATTGGGTTGTACTCCTTTGTGAACGTGATCGAAAATGGGCTCGGATGTTGGATCCGAACGAGAATTGATGACTTAGTCATTGTATGGGCATATACCTATGTAGTGTTTTTTTGTTACTTCATGATTGTATCATTCCTTTGTGGATTATCCTTTGTGGATTCTGGGAGACCTTTGGGGGTCTCGGGGTCCCTACTGAGTTGTGTATACTCACCCATGCAGGGGCTATGCCCGCACTACGTTGTGTTGGTTGCAGACGACGGACAACGTTGATCACGGTTGAGGCTTGTGGAGTAAGTTGGTTCCTAGAGGCAGGCCACTAGGTGGGACGTACACGGAGTGGGATGATGGACCCGAGGAGATGAGGTGGCTATCTGTACCCACCTTTCAGGTGGGACTTCCAGTGGACGGCTCGACGTTGCTGCTTTACTTTCAGTTGATGTACCTTCTTTCTAGTTGTACTTTACATTCAGTTTGGGTTTGTATTCTGGTCCACTTACTTTTTCTCACTATTATTTTACAGAGTTTTACTTAGTGATTACTTCTTATTGCTTACTCTGTAGAATTTGTTTACTTTAGAAAGGCAATGCCTTCCCCTTTTTGTCGGGATTTATGCCTTGGTGCTAGTCGCCAGCCCCTGGCCTATGTGAGGTGGGCTTGAGGTAGTCACGACACGGGTCCCGAGGACGAGTCGTGACAAATTGGTATTAGAGGAGTTCGATTCTACCGCAGAACTAAGGACTCTGATATTTATTCTATGTGAAGTATCGATGTTAAGGGTATTTAGTGTGGTTATCAGTCTAGGGAGTCCAGTATTGTTGTTGAGGCCGACGTATCCATACACCATGACCCTGACTTCTGATTTCTTACCCAATGCACGAAAACATTGATTGCATGTGTGTTTCAAAAGTTTTCTTTGTGATTACATTGTGTCATCTCACCAGGTATAATGTTTGACCGTGGTGGACCTGTTTCATTTCAGGATGACCACACGATGGCAGCCAGCTAGGGTTTCGAGCTTTGTGCGAGACGACAGCCCACCAAGCGACGAGGCCTCGGTGTAGGGCCCTTTTTCAGTGGAGGCACCATCGGTATCTCTACCCGCCGAGCCACCGATGCCACCAGCCCCATCCGCTGAGAGTGCATGTTACCTTAGTGCACTGCACGAGTTTCAGTGTCAGAGACCACCCAGGTTCCACGGAGAGACGAACCATCAGGCAGCCGAGGATTTGCTGGAGGCGGTTGTGGAGTTTTCAGGTTAGTGGGGACACCAGCTGACCTCATGGTGATCCTCGCAGCGAGCCTCCTGCACGCAGCAGTAGGAAGATGGTGAAGCATGATGCTCCAGTTGCACGACAAGGCATCTACCCTCTAGAATGACATTGAGAGCCTCTTCTTCTCGGAGATCATCCCAGCCACCCTCCGTGCGGTGCACATTCAGGAGCTTCTACAGATGCGGCAGCGCAGCATGACGGTCACCTAGTACTCGGCGAGATTTACCGATCTCTCGCGCTATTCGACGAACATGATATGAGACCCATTCTTCCAGGCTCGGACCGTCGATCAGGGACCGAGGCATGAGATCAGGGAATTGATGATATCTCTTAGTATTCCGACACATGCATGAGTACTGGAGAGAGCTCTTCTCATAGAGAGATTTCTTGCTGAGCCTACGCCAGCAGCAAGACCTAATGTAGAGCGACACGTAGCAGAGTCGTCTGCAGCTGGTATTCAATGGATGACACAGGGGTCCAGGTGGACCAGACCATCAGGCAGATGACCTCAGGACACTGGCTCAGAGGTACGGGGCACATGGCCTAGAGCCAGCCTTCCTAGGAGCATACAGTGCTACACATGCGGCGGGAAGGGCCACATAGCTCGTGACTGCACGACCCGCAGTGTAGAGGGGCAGCATACGGTTGAGGGGCCACCTAGGCAAAGGAAGAGGGTTAACCATGGATGTCCGCAGGGAGCAGGCGGATGAGGCAAGGGAGCTGGCCGAGTAGTAGGTGGTGGGAGACGCTTTGAGACGTTACCACCACCACCATCAGGAGGTCTACCCTGACCATAGGGAGCTGGCGGGAAGAGACAGGCTCAACATCAGGCAGCGGAGGCCTACGACCACATCGTTCCAGAGATGATTCGCGGTATTATCTATGTCTACTCCACCCTTGCAGTAGTTATTATAGATACAGGAGCGAGTCATTCTTTTATTGTCTCTACCCTTGTTAGGAGCTTGGAGATTCCGACAGAGCTGTTGGCTCGATCATTACGGCTAGAGACTACTACGAGAGCAGACTCGGTGATTACGCACTGGTCCTGGTAGTGTGAGCATACTCTAGTAGGTGAGAGATTCGGCTGGAATCTTCTTGTAGCGGTGTCGAGGCCTTATGATGTCATCTTGGGAATGGATTGGTTATCTACAGTCCATGCTCAGATCGACTGTATTAGGAGCAAGGTGCGGTGTGTACGCACCGACGGGAGTCGGTTCACCTTCACAGGCGAGAAGGGTGCCTTTGCAGCGCAGGATAGACTCACGTAGTGGAGAGGACAGCCCACCACTCATCAGTTGGCTTGCCTCATCCTAGGAGCAGTTGGCGTGCGGAGTCCAAGTTTTCCGGTAGTGGTGGATCAGTATGCAGACATTTTTCCGGATGACGTTCCAGGACTACCTCCTCGCCGAGAGGTGGACTTTTATATTGACCTGTACCCCGAGACAGCCCTGATATCCTCTACAACATATCGAATTGCTCCCAATGAGCTTTGAGAGCTACGGGTATAGCTGGAGGACTTGCAGGGAACGATAATCATCCGACCCAGTGTTTCAACTTGGGCTTCCCCGATATTGTTCGCCAAGAAGGCGAACGGGAGCTTGCGACTATGTGTCGACTATCATCGACTGAACCAGGTGACCGTGAGGAACAAGTATCAGCTACCGAGGATTGAAGACCCATTCGATCAGCTCTAGGGATCACAGTGGTTCACGATGATTGACTTTAGGTCAGGTTATTATCAGCTCAGAGTTGGAGATGAGGACGTGCAGAAGACGACCTTCAGATGTCGGTATGGCCACAATATGTTCTTGGTTATGCCTTTCGGCGTAAACAATTCTCCAGTAGTGTTCATGGGTCTCATGAACAGGATCATTCAGTCATACCTCGATTGATTTGTCGTGGTCTTCATCGACGACATTTTGATATACTCGACCACTGAGGAGGAGCACACCTACCCCTTGCGGGTTGTACTAGACACACTCCGAGAGAACCAGATTTATGGTAATCTCTTGAAGTTTTAATTGTGGTTACTTGAGGTCCACTTCTTGGGACACATCATATCTGAGGTGGGAGTTGTGGTGGATCCTGCGAAGATCGAGGTAATGCTAGCTTGGGAGCCACCCAGGAGCGTGACGTAGGTGCATAGTTTCTTGGGTCTAGCTGGGTACTACCAGAGATTTATACAAAACTTTTCTAGAGTTGCAGAACCACTCTCAGTTTTGACAAAGAAGGGTAAACCCTTCGTGTGTTCAGAAAGCTATCAGCAGAGCTTCTAGGAGCTGAGACCGAGATTGACCAACACAACTATCTTGAGGCTGCCATGGGAGGATGTAGGGTACGTAGTCTACTTCGATGCATCAGGGACCGGACACAGATGGGTCCTGATGCAGGAGCTGGCCTTGATCGCCTATGGATCACGTCACTTGAGGAATCATGAGAATGACTACGCTACCCATGACCTGGAGTAAGCAGCAGTGGTCTTCGCTCTGAAGATCTGGCGACACTACCAGATGGGCGAGCGCTTTACAGTCTACTCTGACCACCAGAGCCTCAGGTACATCTTCTCGTAGAAGGACCTGAATCTGAGACAGTGGTGATTACTCATGTTCTTCTAGGACTATGACTTTGAGATAGTCTATACTCTTGGAAAGGGGAACGTAGTAGCCTATGCCCTCAGTAGGAGGACGAGTATTCAGCTACTTGGGGAGGTGACAGAGCAGCTAGCCGCTTTGCAGTTATCTTTTGTGGATAGAGATAGAGCAGCCTTTCTTTAGTCACTCACAGTCACTCCTCCACTAATGCAGTGGGTCAGAGAGGCATAATGTGGGGACGTTTCCTGTGAGACACATCATGCACAGATATCTTCAGGAGAGGCACATGATGGATTCTCTGTGGCGGGAGAGCACATCGTACTTTTCATAGGACATACCATGGTACCAGATGCTTTACAGGAGGAGGTGCTAATGGAGTTTCACACTTCCCCTTTAGTGTTACATCCAGGTGTGGCGATGATGTATCAGGATCAAAGACATCAGCACTGGTGGCCGGGTATGAAGAATGTTGTAGTTGATTTCGTTTCTCGATGTCTCACATGTCAATAGGTGAAGGCAGAGCACCAGGTACAAGAGAGATTTGTGTAGACCTTGGAGGGCTCAGAGTGGAAGTGGGAAGGGATATCTATGGATTTCTTGACTAGACTTCCACACACATCCAGAGGTCACGACTCCATTTGGGTGACTGTCGACCGACTCACCATGTCGACCCACTTCTTACCCATTAGAGAGCAGGGCTCAGTAGAGAGTTTGGGACGCCTCTACATTCAAGAGATCATATGACTTCATGGTGTACCATCATCTATCATATCCAATCGTGATGCTCGCTTTACTTCCCGACATTGTAAGGGGTTGTAGGAGGCAATCGGGACGCAGCTATGGCTGAGCACCGATTTTCACCCTCAGACGGTTGGTCAGATGGAGAGGACCATTCAGAATCTCGAGAACATGCTTCGTGCATGTGTCCATAACTTTGGTCGTCGCTGAGAGGACCAACTACCCTTGGTGGAGTTCGTGTACAACAACAGCTACCACTACACCATCGGGATGGAACCATATGAGGCATTGTACGACCAACCTTGCAGATCACCTCTGTGTTGGATAGACCCTGGGGAGTCAGCACTTGTGGGACCAGAGATGGTTTATGCCACGACATAGAAGCTTCAGGTCATCCAGGAGCAGATGAGGACAGCTCGGAGCCGGCAGAAGTCTTATGCTGACAGGAGGCCGAGGCCACTGGAGTTAGGGGATAGCAACCACGTCTTTTTGCAGGTCTCACCTCGAAGTGGATTACGAAGATTTGGCTTGGGCGACAAGTTATCTCCGCGCTTCATTGGACTATTACAGGTCCTCAGTAGGATAGGCGTAGTGCCTTATCGCCTGGCCCTACCACCTCAGTTGCACCGGGTGCACGACGTCTTCCACGTATCCAAGCTGAGGTGATATGTGCATGACCCGATGCATATCATCGACCATGGGGAGTTGGATATTGACAATGGGGTGACTTTTGCAGAGGTCCTGGTGGAGATCGAGGATCGACAGAAGCAGGTCCTACATGGGTGGTTGATTCCTCTAGTGCGCATCAGATGGAATCACGGGAACCTACAGGAGAGCACTTTGGAGCGGGAGGCTCAGATGCGTGCTCAGTACCCACATTTGTTCCCCTAGTTTATGATGTATCTTTTCGGGGGCGTAAAGCCCTAAGGTGGGAGTAATTTAAATACATGTAAAATTCAAGGGAAATTTTTTCTTAATTTTCTTTGGGATTTTACAAGAACGCAGTTTCTGAATGAAGCGGATTCCGAGGCCCGGTGTGCCCAGAATCAATTTCCAAAATTTAGCTCGGGTACGTTCAGTAAACGAAAGAGTGGGTTTTCCTAACTTTTGAACCGGTACTCGGAATCGAAATCTGAGGGCACTGATGGAATCACAGTGCCTATAATTTCTTAAGAACATCTTTTCCGGTGTTTTGTTTTCTCAGGTGAGGTTATTAATTAAATGGGTTAACTAAAGAATAAAATAAAATATTGTGCTACAAATTTTATTTCTATTCTAGGTAGTTTAAACCTATGCTTGGTGGTTGGAGTGGGAGCCAATAATATCATAACTCCACTAGGTAGGATATTAGTGAAGTGGGGCCCACATGAGCCCCACCCCTTCAAATCCATTTTATCCTCCCTATCGTGCATTTAATATGTAACTCACCCACACCCCTTTTAAATACCTTGTCAACTCTCTTAATTAATGAATTGAATTATGTTATTCAATGTAATCAATTCGTGAATTCATTTTGAATTTCTAATGGAATGTTGGATTGTGTGTGTTAATTAAATAAGACAAGTCTTATTTCATTAGGGGTTGCTTCGTTGTGTTGGGAGGGAGAGTTCGATGAAAAACTTCATCTTGCTCCTTGAAGAACGCAGAGAACGCACTGACACCGACGAATAACGCCGGCCTCCGACGAAGGACGACGAAGAACACAAATTCCTCGGAGATCGACGATGAGACGCCATGTACCGTGATGCCGATAGTCCTCTTTTCCGTGACGCCGTGTACCGCGATTCTGTGTACTGCGACGCTGTGTACCGCGACGCCGACAATCCCCCTTCCGTGACGCCGTTTTCGGCGACATCCTTTTCCTCCAACGAACCTTCGTTCGACAACACCTTGATGTAGGGGTTTGATTTTGGTTCATGAATATTCTTGATTGACCAAATGTCAATTTATTAACCGCTTGATATCAGATTAACGGGAGGGGTCTGGACCGCATGAACACAACTTCCCTCCTCCCCCTTTGATGATGTGTTTGTCGCGGCGCGAACAAAGGTAGCACGGTGCAACATCACCACACGGAAACAAAGAATAAGCGTGGCACCGTCGCGCCACACCGTTGAGGCTGAACATGCCGCGATGCCGCCGTGCCGTGCCGGAGAATCATAAAGAGGCCGCGGCCGGAGCGGGGCCGCGGCAGAGGGGCACGGTGTCGTCATGCCACGCCGGTAGGACAAAGTTGTGGCTTAAAGTTGCGGCGGCAGCATCGGTCGGCCGGACCGGGCTGGCCGTTTGGGATGGGAGACCAGGGGTCGTAACCCCTAATGAAAAGGGAGTGTCCCCCCATGCGGGGGGGGGGGGGGGGGATCAATCAGGGGGCAGCGCCCCCCCCCCCCCTTTTGCGGAGGCTCGACTAGCACCGATCTTGCCACACCGGGTCGCACCCATGCCAGGCCAACCGGGCCGCCCAGGCCTGGCTGGGCCGCTTCTGCAGGGCCGGGCCGCACTGGTTGGGCCGGACCGCGCCCTAAGGTTCCAGAGCTGGACCTGGTTCAGGTCGCCCGGTTTGGGCCGACCCAGGGGGTCTTGGGCCGTGTCGGCCCGGGCCCAAAACCCCCTAAAACCGGATAGGTTTGTTAGTTTTCCCATATCATGAGCTACGAACCTCCGATCGATGTACCGTTAGTTGGGATGAAATACTTGGATCAAGACGGTCATTTCAGTATATTACAGTCAAGGCTTCAGAGAACTTTGGGTATGGCCGGGTTGGTTAGAACACGAAACCAACTGGGCCCTCGGAGCGGAAATGCTTATAACATGAGCTCTGGACGTCCCATTGACGTGTCGTCGACCTTCATGGATTCCTATTAGTGAGACGGACCATTTGGATTACTCTTCTCAAGGTTTGGACATAGTTGGAGTGCAGTTAGGTTGGTTTTGACTTAAAAATCAATCGGGGCCCTGGAACGAAAAAGCCAATAACTCTCAGACTGGGCGTCCGATTGATGTGCCGTCTATCACGTTGAGTTCCTCTTGTCGAGACGGAACATTGAGAAACATCATCTTAGTACTACATGTCAGTTGATGTATCGACCCCTTGGCTCGTGGAACAGACCCTCCCGGAATCGAGCATGTTGTGTACGGGAACCCTAGAGCTGACTGCGACTGCGATGACGATGATGACTACACTGAAATCCTTCATGGGTTCGGTAGTGACGAAGACTGCACTAAAATCGTCCGTGGGTTCGGTAGTGCCGACGACTGCACTGAAATCCTCCATGGGTTCAGTAGAGATGAAGTCCGTACTGAAATCCTCCGTGGGTTCGACGACGATGAAGACTGCACTGAAATCCTCCACAGGTTCGGCAGCGATGAAGACCGTACTGAAATTCTCCATGGGTTTGACATCGATGACTACTGTTGTTGTATCCTACGTGGGTCTGTCAGTGTTTGACTCTTTTCTTTCTATACTACGTGAGTATGTTAGATTAGATGGTATGTATCCTATGTGGGTCTGACAATTTAGCTAGTTTCGTATCCTTTGTGGGACCCAGCTTAGATGAATCAGTAGCGATATCTGATCATCTCTATCACCTTACGAAGAAGTATATCTGTGTGAGCTGAGTATTGAATTTCAATAAATATATTCGATATTGTTGACTTTCATTCCTTTTTGGATTGAGTTGTGTGATCCTATGTGTATTAGGTTGTACTCTTATGTTGACGTGATCGAACATGGGCTCAGATGTTGGCACCGAATGAGAATTGATGACTTAGGTATATGTATGGGCATATACCTAAGTAGTGTTGGTTGTTACTTCGTGATTGTATCTTTCCTTTGTGGATTATCTTTTGTGGATTTTGAGAGACCTATAGGGGTCTCAGGGTCCATATTGAGTAGCGTATACTCACCCCTGCATGGGCTATGCCCGCACTACGTTGTGTTGGTTGCAGACGACTGATATCGCTGATCGTGGATGAGGCTTCTGGAGCAAGTCGATAACTGGAGGTGGACCACTGGGCGGGACGTACACGGAGCGGGCGACTAGACCCGAGGATCTGAAGAGGCTATCTGTACCCACCCTTCATGTGGGACTTCCAATGGATGACTCGACGTTGTTTCTTTACTTTTAGTTGATGTACTCTCTTTACAGTTTTACTTTACTTTCAGTTTGGGTTTGTATTCTGGCCCACTTACTTTTCCGCACTACTATTATACCCAGTATTACATAATTATTACTTCTGCTTTCTAACTCTATGGCATTTATTTACTTTATAAAGGCAATGCCTTTCCCTTTTTGTCGGGATTTACGCCTTGTTGCTAGTCGCCAGTCCCTGGCCTATAGGAGGCGGGCATGGGCTAGTCACGACACGGGTCCCGAAGACGGGTCATGACAAAAGCCCTCCCCCATGAACATCCCCCCATGGAACGCTCACATCCCTCCCCGATGCAGATTTCCCAACCCACCCCCTATCCATTCCATCCCTCCCTGGACAACCCAAACCCCCTCTACACACCCCTAATGCCACATACCCCATGGATAACTAATCCCCTAATAGATAACACTTCCCCCAAGACATCCCCCACCCCCACCTGGATAACCCCACCCACCCCACCTTGACAGTCCCCCCCAAACTATGACAACCCCCACCCCCACCTAGATATACCACCTCCATCCCTAGGAAACCTAAAAATTCTAGGGATCCTTAAAAAATCATAATATATTTATATATATAATTATGTATATATGGTGTGAGAAAAATGAATCCCAGTTGGATTACATCAAGTATTTTGTGAAATAATTTTCAAAACACATCACATTTATTATAGATTTAAAAATAGTTATAAAATATATTTTAATTGATAATTACATGAAAACGCAAATATAACCATAATATCCAGTTTGTAATCTTCTATATTCATCTTTATTAAATGAAAATAATCATTAAAAAAATTACATTAAAACCGGTACATTCTATAAATCCAATAAATACAGTTTCAATTTTAAAAATTCATTAGAAACACCCAGTTGAAAAGACATCATAAAAAATTTAATGAAACAAACCCATTATCAAAATCTGTAAAAATAAAACTACAAGTCACGACATTACAAACAATATATGAGTAAAAAAGAAGAAAAAGACACAGTTCACAACAAATTAATCAATCTATGCGACACAGGTAATGAGAGCCCACAAATTCTATCCATATAGTATTATGGGAAACAAAAATGGTTATAATGTAAGATAGTCCTAGACCATACCCTTACAGGATACCTACCCATGACTTATGATTCATCAAAACAACACATGTCACTTGAGTACCCAACACCTCACATCATAGGGGGAACTCCCAAATAGCCGTGGTATACAACACATCTAGGGGACACCAATAGGGTGTGACTATCTAGTGTAAATAAATATAGGCCTCTCTCTCAGTGCCTAGTGTACCCTTGATAGAAATAATTGGAGATATGTAATCAAACAAGTTACATTACCAATGCAACAACCTATTGAAAATATAACCTCACCTCCACCACCATTGAATTAAAGAACCCCAAAAATATCATCAATGTCATAAAAATACATATAATCATATTGGGTAATCATTGATTGTGTTACATACATTATAACTAACTCTTTATGAATGTTACAAGTGAGACATATTAAAATAATCTTAATTCTGTGTCACATTAATCTTCTATGAAATCCCATTTCAAAAGATTCAATAAAACTAACCATTTATATGCATTAATGACATATGAAATTGTTTAAAGTCTATAAATTATAATCATACTATAGAATATCTAGTGATGAAAATATCTTTGGGTTTGAAAAGAATTTTGAGACATAAATATAAAATATTCCATGAATAAAATAAAACAAAAACATATTATTTGAGGATCTATTTGGATATATCATGACATATGATATCACAATGATGTTAAATTCTAATATAAAATCCCAATAATCCAACAATAAAATATTTTTTTCATTTAAATAAATAAATAAGGAAAATTATAATGATTATTAAATGGGATATCAATTAATGAATATGAACATATTCATCAAAATAATGAAATCATTAAATTTGTTAATTAAGGATGATAATGATATAGAACAACAAGTGATGTAATTACAATAAAAAAGTAACACATAAGGTTGAAAATCAACATTACTAACAAAATGAACATGGGGAAGAAATAAAAAATTCAAGACTAGTCGTGGGGAGGCGAGCTAGGGATTTAGGTGGTCGATGGCGATCGATGGTCATCTGTGCTGAGGGGTGGTGAGGCGATGAGTGGCACTGAGGGGGGGAGTTGGGATTTATGATTCAATGGGGGGGGAGAAGGGGGGGTCTCACGTTGGTCACCAAGGGGGTCTCGCATGGGTCCTATGGAGAATTGGGGTCTCACAGGGGTCGGGGTGGGGAAGTGTCAGGGATGAAAAAATCATTTTTGCGATGCTATATTAAAAACTGTAGATAAAACATTTGTAAAATAATGTTACAGAACTTTAGTTATATGCCACCAAAATACAGCCGCCAAATGCTATTTATGATTTAGTGATTGTTTCACTATGAAATGAATGTGAAAATATCATTTTTTTCATAACCCCACGATAAATGATGATTGCATGTAAAAAATGCGGGTTATCAATTCATATGAACCGTACTCATGGAAGAATCCTTGACCATTATTCATTGTATCCTCAAACTATCCCCATAAGAATGATCAACCTTAAAATCAATATAACAATCAAGCCCATAAATTATGAAATCAAAAAACCATCCAGTAAGAATGATCAAACAAATGATCAATGTGTTCACTGATTGGTCCACAGTTGTCATCTAATTTGTGAGTGGGGAAGGAAAATATAAAAATACATCCTACTTGGTAATTGGATTTTTCAATCTTGAAGATCAATTTCTTCAAGTCCAATCCACCAAAAACTACATTCATAGATGATCATTGCAAAATTCTATTTTTGCATGTTGATAGGAATCAAAAGAGTTCTCTTCAGAGCCTCTTGGGAATTCATGGTTTATGATCATAACCATGAATCCCTTACTAAATTAATAATTTAAAATAAAAAGAAATTATATGTTTCAAGATCGAAAAAATGGTTAAATAAAATAAATTTACAATTTAGTATTTTCATTAAAAAATTCAAAATACATTTTATAGCCGACCTATGCCGACCGATGTTAATCCTTTCATTAGGTAAATATTCTTTTATTTAGAATAATTGAGCACTCTAATTTCTTTTTCAGAAACCCATTTCTAGGATATTCCACTTTTTTGGAAAACATTTCATGTGTGCTAATCAGTTTTTTCAATATTATTAAAATATTTATTTCTGACAAATCTTGTCTCAGAAATGCATGATGTCTCAATGGCGGGTCTCAATTTGAATCCATATAATATTTAAGAATAATAAAAGGAAAATCTATGACATTAAATTATCCCAATTTTTAGATTTATGTCCCCTAAAATCCCATAACAAATGAAACTCAAAAAAATGGGGGTATTGAGCACACATATAAGCCCCCTCTCCCATGGGATCTCAAGGAGATTCCCATGAATCAACCAAACAAACAATAAAGGAATCAATCTCCCATGAAGGATCTTCTCATGATGATCCTTGATCACCACTGGTCACTTGGAGAATTTTCCCCCATACTCAATGTCTAGCTCGCCTCAGCCGATTATGTGTGATGGGTCATACACATACCTCCTCAACTGCAACATATTGAAGTCATCATGGGATAATATAAGAATGGAGGTAGAGATAATAGGCACCCAACCTCACCAAATTAATAGATTATCTGAAAATGATCTATAACACATGGTGATAACTTGGATACCTGACCAATTATATGTAATCCACATCATGGTGAAACCCTTAAGAATATGTTTTATCCCTCACTGAACACCAAAAGGATCATCATCCTATTAGTATAAGATCTATGATAGCTCTGGGTATCCATATTCAACTCTTGAATTGTCTTCATCTTTTTTGTAGTATCTCACACCTACTTCATGCCCATATTTTTTAAATATCTTGGATCAGTCCCACAATGTGTTGAAATGTATGGCCACCAGTAAAAATCCATGAATGACACCATAAAAATTGTGGAATGGTATATTTTGTTGTATGAAAACTCCACCAGTGGTAGGGGATGCTCCCAAACTCCCCAAGTAATCCCTTCCACAACTGGGATGTAAAATGATCATCACAATCTGATACAGTCGTTGATGGAACTCCATGGAGTTGAACTATCTCCTGAATGTAGAGGCTTCACATGCACATTATTGAACTCTACATTCAGATAGCTAGGATGTGGACTGACATGGTGAGTCATTCATTGATCTCCAAGATGTCATTTTATCACTTCGACATATGTTCTCATCCTTTCATGAATTCTATCGATATCCCATCCCACATCTATTCTGGAAAATCAAGGGTTTATTCTAAACCTACTGGAAACAACTGTTTAGCAATCACTTGTTGATATGTATGTCACCAACAAATAAGATATACTACTCATTTCCTCATTCCTAGCCACCAAAATTTATGTCGGTGAACTTTGTACATTTTTACCCACCTGGATATAATACCAAATGGGAAGTATGAAAATCCCTAAAAACCTCTTCCCAATATGTAATTGGTTCTACTATACGTTCTATGAAAAGGATGATATTCTCCCAACCATTAAAATATCCATTAGGAGCATTCCCTGTTCATATATGATCATGTAGAGTCTTGTAGTTAGTATACCTAAGCTATGACTCTAAGACTCATTGTAGGAGTGGAGGGGTGAAAATGATTGACTAAAGGTAAGAATCTCCATCTCCATAAACTACAGATAACAATAACTGGGCCAACAAATCTGATTCCTCATTCCACAAAAATGATCTCTACCTCATTTTGAGAGAATCCTCCATCACATTCCCCCTTCTATGAGTATAGACAATCTCAATTTCGTTGTGCTAGATGAAATCATGTCATCATCACTATCTCATGTTTAGATCCTTCTGAGAGAAGATACACCTGAGACTCTTGTGATCGATGTTAAGGATATACCAATTACCTATATGGTTGTGTCACAAAATATTCTAGGCAAAGAGTACCACTACTAACTGAAGATCCTTGTTCACATAGTTCTTCTCATATAGTCACAACATTAACGATCCATATGCAATCAATTATTTTAAATTTCATCTAGAAATAACCAAGCATGGTCCCTGATGCATCATATAACACTACGTACTTGAAACCGTCATCTAGAAATATGAAGATCTGTGCACATGTCAAAATTTACATCAATATCTTAATAGTCCACTGAAACCACTTTTTCCACATGAAAGGATACCACTTTTGAGTAAATGTAGTCATTGGTGCTGATATTTAAGGGAAATTAGCCATGGATCACCAGTAATATCCCATTATCGCATGGTTGTTTTGTACATCCTTCATACAACTTGGTGGCTCCCAGTTACCACTTAATCAACCTTGGATGGGTCCAAAACCACTCCACCTATTGAGATAACATGTCCTTGAAAGAGTACATCTTTAATATATAATAGTCACTTAAAGAGTTTACCATACTGCTGGTTCCCTATGAGTGCATCCAGATCCATCCATAAGTGTCTCACATGCTCTTAATTATATGAATTTTACACAAGGAAATCGTCAATGAATACTGCCATGAACTGGTCTATGTAAGGTTGAAATATCTAGTTGAAGAGTCCCACAAAACCTATTGGGGTGTTCTTCACTCAATATGTAATCACCTTGTAAACATAGTGACCATAACTACATCAGAATCCCATATTTTTTATATCCTCTTCCCTTACTCATAGCTAGTGATACCATGATCAAAGTTCAACCTTCGAGAACCATCATTCCCCTATCTAGAGATCACTAAGGTTGTCGACTCTCGATAGTATATACATGTCCTTCACGGTAACCTAGATCAAGAATCAATATTCCACACACAACCTCAAGCTCCCATTTTCCTTTTCAGAAAACAAAAATTTGGTAGCCCATGGTTAAACACTGGGTCTCATGAAGTACATCATCTATATGTCCTCCAACTACTCCCTCATCTCTGGATGCTATACAGAATCCATCCAATATGATTGTGTTGATATTGTTTCCATCCGAAGTCCAAATATGTCTATAATTATATCCCCAAATGAGGAGTTAATCATAGAACACCTTTTATAATGACGTCTTCACACTCCACCACTACTGTTGGGAATAGTAAAACTATAGCATCCAATACACCATGGGTTAGGATAACCATTTTATGAGTAATCATCTACACCATCAACTTCATGAGTCCATCCTAGGATACCTAGGTTTCCTTTTCATAGAAAAAGGAAATAATCATTCCATCATTGAAGACACACCACATCCTCCACCTAAAATAGAGATAATGGTCGTGGATTGTGTATAACCAATCCATAGCATGAATTACGTCATAAAGCCTCAATGCTGCAACAAAGATGTTCTGACCTAATATATCACCTCAATGGTTGAAGACACACTGTCGATATAGATGTGTGATCATTGTATCTTCTCTAGTAGGAGTCTATAAGAGTAAGGTTGAAGGTAATCTTTCAACAAAAAACTCAAGGTCTTGAACAATTTATATGGTGAGAATGGAATGCCTATCACTTGTGTCAATAAATACTGCATCTAAATAAGAAAAGACATATATCATACCTTGAATCATTCTTGGATCCCTAGTGTCCTAATCCATGACTACTCGCAGTTGTCCCAGCACCAGTCATCCATCTCCTTGAGAATGTTGTCATCTACTTGGGGGTAGTGGTGGTTACAAGTCATAACATAAACCACCTCATGCTACTCTACCAGATCCTATACAATGTCTACTTCCATATGAATGTTTAGGTTCCTATCACTTTCTCTACCTCAGTTTTCATTCAACTATTGCCCTGATAGTAGTACAACACTTTGTACAATCTCAAGCGACATTTCCCCTACCATCACATGAATAGAACCACCAATCCCTATGATGACTAGACCCATCATATGAGCCCTGAAAATTAGACCCTCTATCATGTGACCTCCTCTGGAATCATGTCTAATATCTAGGCCTCAATGACTGATTATGGATCCCTACAATCAGGGCATTTTCACATGCTCATCCATTGTAGACTATCACCTGCCACATAAGATCAACTAAGAAGATTCCCACCACCAATGCTCGCTCAAGAGCCCCCAAAATACCTCCTAATTCATAGAGTGATAACATTAGATCATATGTCACTACATAGACAACAATCAATGTTTAATTCCCTAAGGTACTGATATCTAACCATATCCATCATGTAGCTGGAATGGTTGGTGAATCTTGATAAATAATCAAAGACTTTGAAGCTAAGGTACTAGAGGTGAAGAAGCTATTTTATATGGATATCAATCAACACAACTGGTTATAATTCCCCCCTTAATAGATGAAAAAAATATCCATAAAATAGTTTACTCGTTATGAGTCTATAATTCCAAACCCCACCATCTCCCTACTGAACCATATAAGATGCTCTCCACCAGGACTACCATTTGATCCGATGGTGTCCAGACTTGATGGATATGTTTTTTCATCACCTCAAGAAAATAATCAGTCACATGAGGGTTAGGCTCATCTAGAAACCTTAGTGGGATCTACTTCTAAAACCCATGATGGGAACACAGCCTACGATCCTCATATATTGAATCTATGGGTACCGCAAGTTATTCAATAGGTGGAGGTGTAGAGGGTGCACCACCTGGAGGTAAAATTTAGCGAGCATGGCCCTATATAAACGTCTTAACACTGAGGGGGGTCATCCTCGTGATTGAGTAACTGAATACTAGTAGTTATTCATCTCGGGGAATTCATGTATGAAAATAATATATTCCACATTAAATGAGAATATCTGGATAGATGAATTAAGAATTAAAAGTATCCACAACATAATATTATATGATGTATATACCATTATATTCCATTCAACCAATTTTCTAATGTACCAAGTCCGATAAAAGTTTATTAGAGTCCTACTGTATGGATATTTCAAGTGCCTCACTATCACTAGAGTCCCTTTCCTTAATGAAGAACTTGAAAAACTTAACAATATAACACTAATCAATCTAACCGAATCCTTTTCCTAAAGCCGAACATGCCATCTCTGGAACCACTCTATCACGACCTGTCCTGGTGGGGCACATTCCGAGACTCCCAATGTCCACCTCCAATAGGCCAAGTGCTGGTGACTAACATTGAGTAGTCATATCTATGACCTGGGAGGAGTTTAAATTGTACCTGTATACATGCACACATCTCCATGCTCATAAAATTATGAAATTTAAAAAAAAATAATAAAATGAAAGAATACCACTATATCCCAAACAGAATATGACAAGAAATTAAATAGTTGTAATATAAACATGGTCTAAATACAAGCCCATTAAAATGAATTTTGTAACAATAACTACAACTAGTTTGAAGAGGTACTACAATTAATTGTGGTATTCTCAAGAACACCTCAGCCTGCCTAATCTCACAAGGAATCGGCTGGTCTTTGTCAACAGAGTACACCTTCAAAAGCACATGCACTAACACAAGACATTAGACATGCATGTACAACCCATGTTGTGGTATTTATAACAATACCCAATACAGATCCCTAAAAGCACAATGAAATCCACAAAGGAATGTATAGTCAGCTCTAGACAGAATATTTCAACAACTCATATATCAAGAATACACATATATACTCAAACTCATACATGAAGTCTCGAGGAAAGTCACAACTACTTCATACCAACATTAGGTATTCAATTTGAAGATTCCATGAAGCACTCCTCCGGGAGAACACACTCCACAGTGTGATTGAACTGATGATTTCCTTTTGAGAATTTCATATCAACGAGAAGTGTCATGAAAGAGATACACTGCTAGAAAAAATTAGATCCAAAAATTAAACTAATCCAAATCACTAAAATCATTGATGTGGTATAACCACCACCACGTACCATGATTCACCTATGAACCATTCATTCATTTTTGGTCTATAACCATTTTTCTCCCTTCGTAGTGGATGATATCTTCTACAAACAAATCCATTTTTGAATGAACAATCAATACCTGGTTTTATAAAATGTGAATACATCATTTAAATAGTAGCCTTTTGCAATCAACATGCCTTCAATGAACATCATGCCTTCCCACAAACACCTTAGCCTGACCAATTTGGATTGAAAAATATACAAACCATACCCATTTCCGTCATAGAATGGAATAGGTTCCAATAAATGTATCTTCATCTAGGAAAACATGATGTATAATAACTAATTATTTATTATATATATAATTCTGTAATAGTTTTCAAAAATATTTTCAGAATGAAAAAAACCGTAGATAATATAATTATTACCTTTTTAATTAAATTGCATATATTTCCAATTTTTTACCGTTATATATTGATTATGACATATAAAATTATTTAAATGGACTACGTGTTAAGTTATATACCATTAAATATTTACAATACATTATTAATTTATTTTGTCATGTTATTTAAATATCATCTATGTTGTGTTACTTATCTTTCTATATTTATTATGCATATTGATTCATGTTAGTTTCTGTTATACATAGATCATAGTGAGAAAATGAGATCATCGTCATTTTTTACATTCCCCAAGTTATAAAGAAGATTTATTTTAATGTGTTTTGAAGGATTTATTTTGTTAGACTTTAATTTATATATTATGTTTTATTTTCTATTTTAACTGTAAAATGAGTATCATTTATGTATATGGTACTTCAATGTAGATAAAATGATTGGTCATTGTGCATTTGATTCCTTATAATCACGCCAAAGTAATAAATTATGTATATAAATCTAGAATTATATGGTTGGGGTCATTATTATTGATATTAAATTAAGATTAGTAGTAACCTTGGAAACTAGATTTTGGAATAAATTGATTATATAACCTTTCCCTATGAGATAATTTAAGAATAAGTTTAGAAGATAATCATAATGTTTTATTAAGGTAAATATTTTTTGGTTCATTATATAAAAAACTCTCCTTTTTGATACTATAATTGAGCATAGTTCTAGAATAGATGTATCTATGAGAAATAACTCTAAGAATTTCATTACTGGTTTGACTCATGAAAACCATAGTACATGAAAATGACCCTTATTATATAATGGGTTTGAAACTCATGGGGTATATGATTAGTATAATTCACATTTTAATCACAAAACATTATGAATGATTTGAAAGTAATGACATTCAAAAAAACCATTATTATGTTTATGTATTATATATGAATAAATTTTCTATTATTTGTTAACTATAATGACATATTTAGAATTATACAATGTTTTTAATTCTATGAGCTAATCTAGTATATACCATTGATTCGAGATGGAACCTGGAATATAGAAAGGTTAAAATAGTAATGGAATATGTAGAGGTTTACCTACTGAGGAATCCTATATAGACGTTATTAAAACTATGTATGTTATGTATATATTGTGTCAACTAAATCATCTTTTGATAAATATATTTTCATAGATATAGAAAATTATTCCAAAGTGATACTCCCTTAAGATGGGACCCGTAATGTTATTGAGGCCCCATCCATTTGTGGGAATAATTATCCAAATGAATATTGTAAATTGATTAAGTCATTAGAAATTATTTTTATGGAATTAAGATGTTGTGAAAATTAAAAGGTTACACTTTCATTGTAATTTCACAATCGAGATGTTGACCAATATTGGTTATTGATTTAGAATAATATAGAAGAAGAGGAAATAAAATTAATGGAATGAGAATTATTTTATGGGAAATTAGTTGAAAAATATTTATTCCTTATGAAATAGTAAAATATTAATACAATTTTAATTAATTTAATGAAAAGGGGGAGTAGAGTGTTTTAGATTAATATGATACAATTACATGATTAGATATTTATTTTATGGATTATATACTCAAAATGTAAGATAAGGTTGGCTATTTAATTAATGTTATTATTCCATGTCCTCGAATGGAAATATTATGCAAAAGAATTAATTCAAATGATGAAATAGTTTTATGAGTTATCGAGACACAAAAAAATTTCCGAGTATTACATATTCAAACGGAAGCAAGTGAAGATGAGAATGAAAAAAATAATATACAAAGAGAAGAATGGGAAGAAGGATTTTCCATAATTTTATTACTATATAAACATTCACCATGGTATCTATTAAAAGGGATTAATTGTTTTTTAATAGTCTATAGAAATGGATAAATATAAAAAATCAAGCATTGGGATGAATGTAAACACTAATATTAAGTGATTCAACTAAAAAGATATGTGCCACAACATAAATAAATTCCCCAAGTGTAAATTGAAAATACATCAAAATATTTTTAGGGTTTAAGGTTAATATTATAATGTTATGTTTACTGATGTGTAATGATAAATGTGCCAATGTTATTGGATCCTTCAAAAATGTCATAAATATATTTTGTTGAGGATATTATAATCATATGAATGATGATATTAATATGTATAATAGGACTATTCCATTTCAAATGGAATTGGAATATATATGTCGAATGAAATCTGTTACCATGAAGAATGATTTCATAGCAAGTAGAACACTTTGGAAAATACATTATTGAGGAAAATTTACCCCATAATATTATTCTGACGAGGGACTAATGATGTTGGGATAAAAAATTATTGGAATTAATAATTTAATTTTATATTTATATTTACCATGGAACTGATTAATTATTTTTTTTAAAAAATATTTCTTATACTACCATTAATGGAGTTTATAATATTATTTTGACTTAATGGATATATCTGTTAAATTGTTTTTTATTTAAGGATAAGATAGTAATTGATTATTTATATATGATTTTATGGTAATTTATGTTATTACTATTTTTCAATAAAATTCCTGATAATGTAATTTACATTATCATTATTTAATAATTAAGGAATACATCATATTTATTTGATATTAATGATTATTTTATTTATTAAATTTAGCTACTATTGTTAAAAATATTAGATCATGAAATTTTGGAAGGGTTATTCGGTTATACATTTATCAAATTGTTTAATTTGATCATTGGATATGGTTATAGGTATTCAGGTATTACTAAACTAGGTGATGCAATATATACTAAGACAAGACGTAGAAATTGTTCAACACATAACACAAAGATAAAATTGTGCTTACGAAATAGAAACATATTAGGTATGTATATTTCCATTCATTCATTGGGAGTGAAATAATTCATCAAATCTATAAAAATGATATTGAAATAACAATATTTTCATAATACCTTCAATTTTGTTAAACGAGTTGTATTTTATATCATTATAGATTTATGGATTTTCCCCTAAACTATACATTGATTAGACAGTTTATAGACATCAACAAACTTTTTAACTATCCATCAGTATTTGGGTTCTTGTTTCCTCTTCCATGATCATGTTTTCATTTCTTATATGCATTCTCCTACTCTAAAACCTAGTTATACGATAATTATGGTTCACCATTAACAACCTTTTCACACATGTAAAGATTAATTTTTTATAATCCTTTTATAGTCTAGAGTTTTCAACAATTGATTTTGATAATATAATATCCAAGAGTACTTAGATAATTTTTCAATTGTGAGGATGAAATTTATTTAATGTGGGGAGAATATAACAACACCAAAATCTAAATGAATAATATTTTATTCAATAGCATTATGGATACACCACACCAAGAATATGTATGAATGAAAAAATATAATAATTTAAAAAAATTACTAATTTAAATAAATTTAATCCAAGATTTTTTTTTCAATGTCTGAAACACCGATTCATCTAGCATTAAATCCAAAAACGAATTTATTTGATAGAGTGTGTTGCACGCAAGGATAATTTTTATCAAATACTATTAATATTAGTATTTAAAAAGAATACTTTCTCCCCACCCATAAATTGTGGTATATGAATGTTTTTAAATAACATATGAAAATACATGTTCTAATTCATTTTTACCAATTAAATAGAAATGAATATGACAACAATTTGAATATAATGTAATTGTTTTTATAAAAACTAATATAATTATTCCCCAATGGTGTTTTATATAAATAAATTCAATTAATTAATACCAGATAATTATATGAAATAAATTTATATATTATATATTTCTTCAATTATTTTAATTCCTCCAATATATTTTATATGCATAAGTCTAGACCAAATCGAATTTTATTAATAAAATCTATATATTTCTAAAAGATGTTTTTCCACCTTTTAATTGTGTTAATATTATAAACTATATTTTTTAACATTAATAAATATTTTTGGAAAAAATAAATAATTATTTTTAAATTTAATTGTAAAAATTATCATAGGTGTATTTTTTTCAATTTTATTAGCGGTTTTATATTTTATTAAAAGTGAAAAATAACAAATTTTAAATGAAAAAATATTCATCTAATTAATTTATAATATTAAATTATATTTTAAATAGTATTTTAATTATTATTTGATCAATAATACATATATTAACATAATTTAGGTAATTATACTCATTTTATATTGAATATATAAAAAAAATATCACAGTAAACATTTTTAAAAGTTCATTTAGAAACCTTATTTCTCGTTCTGTTTGTTATATTATTTTTAAATTAATTTATTTCTACTTATTAGTATTTAATTTGGAAAAATTGAATCCATAATTGTAGTATTTATTATATATAATGTCTATTAAGGCCAAATTAATTTTTTTCATATGTGTTCAGTGAAATCTATTCAAATAAATTACAACGATTAATGAGAATATGAGTTCACTTTGTGGTTGAAAATAAAAAATAAGGTTTAAAAATGAACCAAAAGATTTAGGAAACCCATTAAAGTGAAATAATTCTACCATTCACATTATTTTATAGATAATTTAACATTATTGAATAAATTTTACATGGAAAAAATGTTGTATAAATCAATACTTTTCAAAATACCTTGTGTGTCTTCTCCACCAGTTATAATAGGTTACACCTCTCCTCCCCACCTCACACATTAAAAAAACATAGGTTAGGTCATGTTCTATCAAATTAACTCACCATATTACATACATTAATCATATAGGCCTTATATTGAGAATAAATCAATAAAAGGAAGACGTTAGTTCAAACGTAAGGGGGATAACTAAAAATGCAGTAACGTTATTTCTAAAAACAATTTTATTTTATTTATATTATCCACTTAACTCAAATATTTATATATAGTAAATATATAAATTATTATGTATCATAAATACAATGATATGTTTTAGTTTAATTTTTATACATAAAACATCATACACATCCACCAAATGTGTTACAAAATTATCTTTTCTATGTATAAAAGACAACCAAATCATGGACAGATATTTCCCATTTTAACATTTTAAATTATAATTTGTCGTAATAAGAATGAGAATTCTGTTTATATATTACACTTATGATAATTATTAGGTATCAATTCATCTATATTTATTATATAACACATAACTTCATGATTTACATTTTTTTTGTTATAAGATAACTTCACTAGTGTATACAATAGACTATGACCTCACGAAGTGATGTGATTCAGTAAATATTTACATGGAATGTATTATGGATGTGCATAATTAAAATATGAAATATATATGAAATATATATGATACTATTAGGATAATATAATTATATATAATTTACATCTCTTTCTTTCTACACAATAAGGTAATAGAAGAAACATTCATGTGTACGTTTAACCTAAAATATCCATGAACTATACATCTCATTTCCTATCACTACACAATTTAGACTACTATTATTACATATATTATAAATATTTATAATATAAAAAATCATTTTTTACCATTTTAAATGATTAAATAATGATCTATTAAATAGAAATAAAAATAATTCCAAATATTCATGAAGAACAAGGTGATAAACACCTGAGAGAATGAATACAATGATATATTATAAAAAGGGAGATAATATGTCATAAAAGAAAAATAAATGATATTATTTGTATTAATATGATTCTATTATAACATAATAACATGATTAAGTCATTATACATGATTTTTAAAATTATTCAACCAAATGAAGCATAAGGTAATGAATTTCATCTCAATTTACATTCCATTGATCCTTAATTTTTTGTCAACCAACTCAAAATAATGTGGTTTATATACTACCCATGTTAAAATTAATATCTCAATTAACTCATAATTGAAGTTATATTATGTTTCAATTTATGTTATATAATCAAAGGTGATTCAAAATTAAAATTAGTATGTGGTAATGTTTATATATTCAATCTCCCTTTCATTCAATATTTGTACCTTTCTCTTGATACAACCAATTCCCAATGATAAATTTTCATTGTACATGTAATTTATATTAAATATTCAGATTATTTTGTTTTTTCTATTATTATTTCAAAACCCTTATACCATTTTTACATATATTGATTACTTTAACAATTATTTGATAGTGAAGAAATGATGATAAATCCATATTCTATACTCAATTGGAATATTTAATGTTATAAAAAATTATTAAATCAATTATCTGATATATGAAGAAAGAATTTGACATACATAAAATGGTGAGGCCTAGTTAATGATATATCCTTAATAAATAAATAGTCCAATTTCAAAAATCAGTTGGCCAAATGAGATGGGTTATTACTGTGTAGTTTTATATTTTCTTGTGTATAGATATTTATAATAGAGGTATCATGTGCCTGGGTAGAATTGAATCCAATAAATAATAATTTATTGCATAAAACCAAAATTTATTACTATCCATGATATTCTTAATATGAAAAAATAAATATTAATTTAATTTTAGGATTATTTATTCAATTCCATATGTGATTAGTTATTTACTCATACATATTGATTATGCCATATCAAATTATTCAAATGGAATGTTTGTCATTTTTTCACATTCCAATATAGATTAAACATTATTTACTAAATAAGAATATTTATTTAAAATCTAATGTTTGTTTATGTAATTACATTTAAATATTTATTATTCTTATTGATTTATTATTGATTCAACAGTACATAACCTTTCTTAGTCCTTTGAGATCATTGTTAATTTTTTTTTCCAATAACTAGGGCTAAAAATATATATATTTGAATAAATTTTAATCGATGTACTTTTTACCCTATATTACGAATTATTTTTAATTTTTTTATTCCAATTAAAAAATGTATTTGATACTGTATCGGGTTCTATAAAACTGTTATACCGATCAACCCATCAACATTTAATATCGAATAATCATACCAGTATAATAAAGTATGAAATATAATCTAGTAACATCAGGTTGGGTTAATTACAATATTGGTTTTCAAATAAAATGTGTCATGGATGATAAAATATATTTATTTGAAATGATGAGAAATGTTATTATAAATTTTAAAAATGTTTATATAGAACCCATATTATAAATAGCAAAAGATAATTTCCTTTTTAAAATTGGAGAAGGGAAATATTGTGGTGAAAATAAATAACAAAAATTTTTGGTTACAATTAGAAAAGTGAATATTAAAGGGAATATAAAATATGAAAATGAGGTAAAACCATCATTAATGTGGATGTGAATGATTTTTAACAATGAAATAATTTTTCGGACGAGATAAACATTAACGTACAACATAATGGTTTAACCTTAATTCTCCCAAGATTGAAAGAGAATATACAAGGAAATAAATTATTATATCAGAAGCAACCACTACATAACGAATGAAGTTATTTAATATTCATTGTAACTCACAAAAGGTGGGTGACATAAACAAAAAAAATCATCTATGATATATTTTTAATATAAATCCATTTTATGCAAGAAAAAGTCATGGATCTTAAAACCACATGAATTAAAGAATTATGGAAAATAAATTACTTTGTAATCACAACATATTAAAAATATCATGGTTCACAATTAGAAACATGTTTCAATATTTTAAATTTGAGGCAATGAACCTATTACCGTAATTCCTAAAATACGCTAATAATAATGAATGTCTTATACAAAGAATAAATATTTTAATATTATAGCATCCAAAATATATTCATAATTATAATAAATTATAACCATATATTATAAATACTATCTCTCTATATTTTATAGTTATTTTTTATTTTAAATATCATGTTGATGTATTCTTTGTGGTTTTGAACTAGTTTTGACATATTAATGTTTTTATTTTTTCTTCCACAAAAGATTGTCAATACTAGATCCTATAAAGTACTATAATTGAGATTTTTTTTATTTTTAATTTTCTAACTTCATTTCACTAGTATTTTAGGTAATATGTATAATGATGATGTTTAGTGAGAATATTGTTTTGGTAAATTATAATGAACTAATAGTGTGGTTTTAGTTAGCGTAATAAATATTCACATTAATAATACAAAATAAATAATTTATTTACCAAATAATAACTAATTATATATTTAAAAATCCATCCCTGATGAAAATTTATATCATTATTCATGTAAGTATTTAAATTGAACCCACAATAGCGTACTAAAAACTATGTGTTACTGTAGATATGGGTGAGATTATATTATTATAATATAATTATAAAATTATAATAGGTAAATAATTCCTATTTTATTTATGTAAGGAATTCTATTTATAAAAATTTATTATTATAAGGTAAATTAATTATAAGTTATTACTTATTAATAAATATATTTAACTCTTTTTATGTTTGTTTTATGTTATGTGTTCTACAATGATTGCATATTGATAATATACCATATATAATTAATAATTTGTATTTATTTTAAGTATATCATTAAAAAAAATGAAAAGTCTTTATTATAGAGGTGGTAGTCTCACACACACATGAGAAATTATATTATTTTTTTGATTGAATGAGAGCAGAATATAAATTTTTTTTACAATAAATATCAAAAAATTTGAGTATAATATACATAATTATGTTTTTATATACATGTGGCGAGAATAGGGTTTCAAGAGGATGTATAAGAAGGATATAGAAATTATGTAAAAGTGAAAACAATATATTTGTAGATAATTTTGTTCTTCTACTAATGTTTCCATTATAAATGAAGGACACAATGATTTTTTTCAGCTACATTTTATTGAATGTATATAATGGATATGGAATAGTCATACAGGGATGTGTTTTATTGGAAGTTAATGCTAGTGGAGTGGCTAGAAATGGGAGGAAGTGATCTCTTTTATAAGTCAAAAGAGGAAAAATCATTTGAATGGAATGTTAGGTAAAGGGTAGGAATGAAATTTCATTTGAGTTACATGATTTTGGAGGAGAAATGTTGGTGATAAATTTAGGTATGAATTTAAAATCAAATTATGGTATTCTAGATGGTCAATGGGTCAAACTGATTCATTAATATTCATGATACAAAAGTTTTTTTTTTCACATAATAATAATGATTAAAAATTAAAAAGTTGAATTTTTTTTAATATTAAATATATTATATAACCATATATAAAAATTTTCATTATATTGAATAAACATATATATAAATATTAATATAATTCCACAAAAAATATGATGAAATTAATTTTTAATTATATCATTTAATAATATACAAAATTGTTTTAATAAATAAAATTCTATTCAATTATTAAGAGTTATACATATTATTTATATTTTATTAACAATTAAATGAGTTTTAATATGTATATATATATATAAATATAATAAAGGATTCTTTATATTAAAACTGATCCATTTAATTTAAAATCTCTTTTTTTAGAAAAGTATCATTTCTTTAGAAAGAATAGTTATGCGATTTTAACTAATATATAACATGAAATCATAATATTATTACATAAAATGAGATTTAACACATTACAAAATTTAATCATATCTTAAAAAAATGAAGAATATAACGGTTTCATTTATAAATGTGGAAAATCATTACCTTAATATACTCCTCAATATTTCATAATAAAATTTTATAAAAATTGAATGTTATATGAATAATTTTTTTTTATTTCCTAGTACCAACCATTGGATTCCATTTTTATTTTATTATTAGATATATTCTCTATTAACTTAATTTAATTAATTAATTATCCATAATATAGTAACATGCATTTTTTCACAAATTGTTATTTTTTAATAAAATATATTTTTATGAAGCACATGAATTTATTTTATATATTGATATTCAAACTAAATTCAGTCAATATATTATCATTATTATTAGTTTTAAAAAATATTATTGATATGGGAACCTCTGTTTTTAACATTCAATTCATTTGCAACACTTTAAAAATTATATAATATCTGATAGATTAATTTGTTTATGTGTTTCATGTATTACAGGTTATTGAAATCATTTGGTCTTATTTGAAAATATATATATTAAAAAAATTTTGTGTTAAATTATCTACATATATAAATTAAATCAGCTAGATTTGTATTTTTATCAACAATAAAAATTATTTATGGTATTATATAAGATAGGAAAATCCCATAAATAATTTATAATTGATCTATATGTCTTAATTTATTATGTATGAGTAAGATGCTCATATTTTACCATTATTATGTTAACTATTTAATTCTTTTTTAATCATTAACCTTTTTATATATTCTCTATTTTTTGAAAAACAAACTTCTACATTGATTAAGGAATTCCCCGTGCACCTTTAATAAATTATGGACATATAAAAAATTGAATCGTATATCCCATATTCTAGTTTCATCTCAAAATCCCTGAGGCAATATCCTTTTCTTATGTTGATTTATGTGTTATTCTACTATTTTAACATTATTTATCATAAATTTTTATGTAAACTTTAGAATGAACATAGAATTTCCCACTTTATTCATATATTATTAGGTCAGTCATTTGGTCAATCTACACATTATTCCTATCTCCCATCATTGATTGGATTCAGTCAATCTTAATGCATTATAGAAAAGTATTTAACATTTGAAATAATCAATTAACACTATAATAGAATAATAATAATAATAATTAATGACATCAAAAGTTCATATTCCTAAAAATTAATAGGTTACATTTTTGTTTAACATTAATTACTTTCATTTGAATATAGGTTTCTTTTGGATAAGTTCTATTCCATTTATTATCCTTGATTCAATATTTAATAAATCTTTTTTAATGTCGGTAATAATATAAATTTATTTTCCATGTAATATCCAATGGGAGTGTTTATATAGTTGTACAATATTATTCATCATGCACCAGTACAAGGACATAGTTTATACTTAACTAACCTTTTGAGGGATATTAACATGATATAAATTTGATCTACATCGACTTCCACATTCCAAAATAAAAATAGGGTTATAATTTTCAAGACACCCATATAATATCTTATTTACCAAAATGTAATTATAAAATTTATTTTGATAGAATAATCCATTAATCATATCACTAGGATTTTCACAAAAAAATATCATATCTCTTTATATAAACTATTTAATATTACCTCACCTAACATAATATTTATATATAGATTTGATATTATGATCTCTCTTGACATATAATCCCCTAAATTATCCACAATTAATATCACATCCTCTAATGTTATTTAAACCTTTCTATGATACAAAATATTATTCCCCTTGGATGTGACCATCTCATTATTACAAAAAATATTGATAATTTCAAATTACATACATTCTCATTAAATTTTCGGTTTTTATATTTCGTTGAGTTTGGGTAAAACAGTTTCTAATAATACCCATATATTTTTCAATATATGATCATTTTTACCAAAATATAGTCTATTGATCAATCCATAATAATTCATTAATATCACCCAAAAATTATTCAAGCTGAATAATATTTAATACACATCATATGGAATGTTTTTTTTATAACCTAAGTAAATTTAACAAAAATAATGAAGAGAGGTCTTATGCTATATATGGGAAAGATACTGAAATCAGAACATGGCAGGTATAATGTATATGTAGTAATATAAGAAAATGAACACAAAAACAAGTGGTTTAACATGTAAATATGTAAGTAAAGGATAACAAATAATTATGGATATAATATAATCAAAATTCATTCTTAAGAGTATCACCAATGTTAATATATAAGGATTTATAATAAATATTTTAACATGTTTTTTCACCGTGGTATCATAAAAAATACCAATGAAAGCTACCATATTATCTATAATATATTATCATTTGAGATTAATTAATTACCTAATGCATTAGATAAATATTAACACTCATTATTGAATAGTAAGGTTTTACCCTATGTTAATATATAACATTAATATTTCATTCTACCATGGTGTCATAAAAACTCTATAAATACATATCAATTCTTCTCTCCATATATTAGAAAAAATAATGGGAAAACCATTCATATGTCAAACATACATAGGAATCATACAAAAACCTTTCATTCTTCCTCTAATAAATAATTAAATCCATAAAGGAAATGGGTTACATGATAGAAAAAAAACATAATCATAGTTCATCTATAGGAACAAGGTGTATAATATCATAATATAATATCATCATAATAAATTGAGGGTTATCACATTTATTAGAAAAAATAATTTTTATGGGAATTAGAAAAATTATTTTATAATAATAAATAACATTGATTATTTGAAAAAAAATATTTTTAGCAAGAGTGGGAATGAAATTATTTGAGAAACCATGAAGGTGAAGAGAGTAATATATATTGGAAATGAAATATAACATGTAAATATATATTTACCAGTAATAAAAATATGAAAATAATTTTTATAAATAATTATTTATGTTATAATAAAAAATAAAACGTGTCGATCCCTATCACAAGTTAATTTTAATATGGTTATGTGAAATCTTTTAAAAATATTAATTTTGGATAAGAAACATGAATAATATATCCTTTAAAATGAAAAATTATTTTCAAACGAAATGTGGGGTAGAAGGTAAAACATTTGATTTTAATAGGATGAACAACCTTTTCAAAATTATTAAATATATTTTTTGAAAACCCAACTCTTTAGAGAAATTAACAAAACTACATATTGAACTATAGATAATGGAAATATTTTTTATTTATGAGATGAAACATAAATATATTAAATGTTATAGAGCTCAAAATTAGTGGTAATTGAAAATTTATAAAAGAGGTAAACCCGTTATTACAGGGGATTGGATTTTTTTTTTAAAATTATAAAATTTTGGTTAAGATGTTAGCAAAAACAAAATATTGGGACAAAAAATACATTCAACATTTTTAATAAGAGAATGTATAGTGAAATAAAATCTTTGTATGGATGAAGCTGTGCTTCATATAAGGATGTTCAAAATGAATAATTATAACTCAATAATGGGAGTTGAGTTCACAATAACATTTTAAAAATGGGAATATTTTGAACTAAAATCCATTTGATGAATTTTTTTTGACCTCTATGAATTTAATAAATATGGTAAAATAGTCATGGTAGTATATAATGAAACGACAACTAAAATATCATTGTTCAATTTAATAAAATTGTCTTATGAATTTAAATTTGAGACAAAGTACCCATCACCTTTATTCACGATGATCACTTATCTGCTTGAGTCTCTTATACAATATAAAATCAGATATTTTAAGAAGCATCATCCTATTTAGTACATATTATAATAGTAATTTTATATTATTCCTTATAGGTATATTATTTAGTTATTTTATATTCTCAATATTATGTGTCGGTAATCGTGATTCTATTGAATTTGTTTTGTAATAACTCTTTTATTCCCCATTTTCTGTAAAATTTAATCATTACCAGATCATACAATGTATTTTTTTTAAATATATTTCCTTTTATATGTTCATTTATTAGGAATTTTTGTTTTATTTATGATGATAATGTTGGTGAAATGTTTTTTAATATTTCTATGAAAATTAGGATGATGTATTAATTAACGAGTTAAACATTTATATAAAAAATAAATATCCAAAAAATTTATTTTTTTCTTACTAATATCCAATATAAAATTTTCAACTTACTCCATGATATATATTTATTGTACTCGATAATGTTTTTTATAAAAATACATAATAATTTCTTACTACAATCTATGTATGAGTATGAATATAGAAGATATTATAGTGTTATAATATCATTATAATAGAAGTATAATGACATTATTTATAATTTAATAATTTTATTAATTAAAATATTTAATATTTATACTAATAAATTGAATTTAATATATGTTTTTAGTTATAAAATCATATATTCACATCTTTGTGAAGTTGTTTTATGCTATTAGTTATACATAGATCACTTTTGCAAATATTACTTATAGGATTCCAAAATTGAATTATTAAAATTTAAATAATTATATATATGACATATTTATTCATAGAAACCATTTATATAACAATTATTTAATGGTGGTGATGATAAAATAGTTTATTCATTGATTTTATAATCCTTACACATGAATAAGAAACTTATTCATTTTATATATTGAATGAGAAGGGAACAGATAATGGTTATAACATCAATATAAAAAAATTAATTATAATATTTATAATTGTAATATTATATTAATATATTTAGAATGGGGTTGGACAAGTGTAGAATATAATTATGAGTAAAGGATGTTAAAAGATAAGTAATAATTATGAGGATAATTTTGATCTTATCTTGAAGTATCATAAAAAATTTTGTACTTAGATATGTTTATTGAGTCCATAAAATTCTAAAAATGTACATAGTCTCTATAAGAAATATATTGGGATGTTTTTCATATTAATGAATTACTAGTCTTGTGTCCTGGGATGGGTGTATGTGATTTCCCTTTATTTGGAAAAAATAAGAATGCAAATAAAAAAATAATAATGATATGTAATGGGTAATAATAGAATTCTTGGGGAGATAATCATGTTAGATATTGAGATGTTAACAATAAACATAGGTATGAAGTTTACAACTTATAAAAGGTATTAAATAATATATAATTTTCAAGTTATTTTATAATAAATAGACGAACACTTGTTGACAAATTTTAACACCTAATAATATTTACTAAAATTTAACCTTGATAATTATTTTGTTGCTAAAAATATAATATAGAACTTAATACCAAATCTCAATATATTTAATTCAATGTTGGAATCCCTTTATATTAAAAAAATTTATAAATATGATTAAACTATTGTTTAACATAACTCATATAATGTGTTGAAATTTTATTTTGATTAAAACCAATTTTTTAATAAATAAGTGTTATTAATATTTTATGAAATTGTATACCAATTAAATGAGTGTTAATTTATTTTTTCTATATTTTTAAAATTCATATTAGGGTATTTGTTTTCATATAAATTGATTAAATTTAGAATTAAACTATTAAAAATTTATCAGTTCATGAAAGATAAATATTTGAATGTGGTAAAAAAAAATTTAATAAGGAAACATAATATTATGCCTATAAATTAAATTGAACCTGTAACATAATATGTAATTTTTGTTCAAAAATGGATGATTTTTAATGAATAAATTTCTAAAAGTGAAAAAAATTAATTAACTACAAATGCATGAAACACAAAATAAAATATAAGGATAACTGAATCTTCTAGGAATAAAATAAATTTATTAAATTCTTATTAATAACTATTGGTTGGCTGTTAAATTATTTTTTTAAAATAAAATCAATAAATTTATTTTAAATTATTAATTACTCGTAATATTTAATAAAATAGTGCAGAGATATTCAATATTTAGATAGTTATATTTTTTTCAATAAAAAGACATTATAGGTTATTTGGATACCCCAATACAATTTTATTAATGAAATACCACAAGATATATATATTTATATATTTTATTTTCTTACCTCAATTTACACATAACAATTCTATGGATATATTTTCACATATATATAATGTTCTATGATTCTTTTTCGGTAGGGGTTGTGTGTAGAAAAATATATTGAAATCATTGGGTTTTATGGGAATATATATATATCATTAAATCAATGGTGTTGAAGAACTTTACTATTTTAAAAATATTAAATACATTTTTTGAAATATGTTCCATTTTAATCATATAATATTTATTCATTTAACTGGTTAAATTTAACCCCCAACCTAACTTAATTTATTTAGTTATGTTTATTTCATATAAATAACACCATAATGAATACATTGAAAGCGTATTAGAGATCTTAATTATGATTCTCCATTTATTATGGGATCGAAGACACAAACCATCATCACTAATACTTTTGTGTTAGTAATTTTATAGAAAATATAAATTATAAATATAAAAAATCGTTCAGAAGTAACGACAAAACGTTCTCCTATAAGAGTTTTGGCCCACTTTTTGGGAATAATAAAAAGTATCTGTGGTTAATAAAATGGATTTCTATGGTATGATTTTTCATACCACACTTATATTTTCAATTTAAATTTTAGGATGTTTTATTCTTATTTTGTTTACAAATTTTGATTATATTTAAAATATTGCGTAGTTTTTAATTTTATGGTTATAGATTGAAATATTACGGTCAATATCCACATTGAAATAATATTATTTCCCCTCAGATAGAATATAAGTACATTAAATAGTATAATAGAATAGAAATTTCAGTGGACACATTCATACCCTAGAAGAATATATGATAATTTACCTAGTTTTGAAGAGAAATCACTCACATTCATGGTGTAATAATTAAAATATGTGTGCTAAATCAAAGACGATGAAACAAAAAATTTGGTAAATCAAACGAATCCTGAAAATATTTATAGGAATTCAATTATTTTATAAGATAACGATCTATCAGTGAGACCATGTTGAAGGATTGATGTGACGAGTCTTTCAATGATAAAATTTCCATCAAATTATAATCTACTAATAAAAACATAACAAAATTTTCTGAAGACATCTTAAAAGAATTTTAAGTTTAAAAATCCATGGATGACAAAAAAAAGGTGGGATATAAACTTAATAATGTATGAAATAACATTACATAATTTTAAGAAGTGCAGTTATAATAAGAGAAGAAAACTATATAATTAATAAAATATATTTTATAAATATAACAATAATTTTAAAATCCATTAACGATATTTATGAATTAAATATGTGTGGGTTAAATAAGTGGCTAAAAAATAATTTTATATTTTATATTTTTATCAACCATCACAACTTTTAGTGTAACATGACTATGTTTTTAAAGACACTCACTTTATCAAATTTAAAGGGCATATCTAATTATACAAAGTTCACTAAAATATATGAGTATCTAGTCCACTGAATGATTTAAAAAAACTTAAAATCATATCATACCCAATTATTAGTCATATAAATTTTATTAATTAGTGGAAAAAATAAACATATTATATACCACATTTTAGTAATGGTGCAAGTGAACCCTCTATATTAATGATAGTTTAGAGGGTTACAAAATAACAAGATATTATCAATTAGAATTAGAGTTCTTGTTTTTTGTAACTGTGATGCATCATTCTTTTGAAGTCGCACAAGATTAATCCTTCTTTACGAAATTTATTCTCTTTTAGAAAAATGATATGGAATATATTTTTTTCATCCTTTTCTATCTTACTTATTCTTCGAAACCTGATGATTATTTTATATAGTTTCAAAAGAATCATCCAAACAAATATTTTCCATATACTATATATATATATATTAATTAAATAGTATCTAAAATATTATTTATATAATTATATTGAAAATACCATGATTACAGATAGTGAATAATCCTACTCTTCATACCATTTGAGTATTTTTTTAAATGATTGATGTTTTCCATTTAAATATATTTTACACATATCATTTATTTCTGAAATGATATTTTAATATATATGAAAAATCCTCCTTAAATGTTTTATTACTTTATATATTTTTAAAAATATATTCATGTACATGATTGTACGCATGTTTTCGTTTTAGACATCATTATTATGTAATTAAACACCCCTCTCACAATAGAATCACCAAGGGATGGATGTTGAGGGATCTACATGAATAAAAATATCCTTTTACGGTTTAATACATTATTAATAATACAATAACATCTTATAATTTTAATTTATATATAATAAATTATTTCTATAAAATTAAAAAGTTTTTGAACACTATTTTCGGTATAAAGCTCTTTTAAGGGGTGAGTAGATTCCATTTTCATAATTCCTATACATATTTTGAATATATCAAAGGATTTGATTTATATTTAATAAAAAAACATTCATTAAATTAACCTAAATTAATTATTAAAAAAAAATTATTTACTTATTTTTATTCGTTTATTGATATCCCACAAGACTACTAATGTCATAGTGAATAATATCTAAAGGCTGAGATGTATGAATGTAAAAATTATTATGTGAAGAATTAATAATGCTCACCAAATGGAATGTAGATAATATCTGAACCCATTATTAAGTCATCATAATAACATCATAGACACATTATATTTATGCTAAATTTTCCTTATTTTTTTAGAAAATATGGTTCATTCTTCTATGAAATAGTTCATTTTAATCTTCTTTAAATAGGTATTATGTATTTTTAGTGACCCCACATGGAATTTAATGAATTTTGTCCACATTAATCATTTCTAAATCTACCTATATTCAATAAATTTTTCCATAAAAACATATTTTCAAAAAATAAATTAACATTATTTATCAATAATTTGATAGATAGTTAACATAGCTTTTTTTGTCGATAAAAAAGGTATTTATGAATCAACATTTTCTTTACTAATAACTGATGAATAAAATAAACTTATTATGGTTGAACCATCATTCCAAAAGTTCTCTAATTCATTTTTTTGAGCTTTCTTATTTATTAAATCCACTATTTCTTAAATCATATATATTGATGAAATATATTCAAATATGCAAATAAGTTTGCCTTTTGAGGCATTAAGTGAAGATTCTTCAATAAGGTCCCTTTCATTATATTAACTACTTATTTGACATGTATTTTGAGAAATATAAATTAATAATTATTTTGATAGTATGTGGATGATACATTAATTTTTTTTGACTAGGTAGGTCATATGCCCCCTATACTTTTATATTCACTTGAAATTCATAATATGAGTTATATCCAAAATTCAAAACATTCCACTAAACATATCATCATTAAGTTGGATTATTTTTTTCAACATCTTCCATATATGACATATATATTAACAGTAATTTATATGATTATATTAACTGTTTTTGGATGGCATAATAATACATAATACAATCAGTATCCATAAATGTTATACATTCTACTGTTATTTGTTTTATATTAATAATTTATCACAAGGGATTATATAGAATCTTTTTTAATTCATATATCATTTTCAAGCCGCATTAATGTCCCAAAATATATCTATTATTTTTATTTTATTTCATGTTTCTAGATTTTATAGATTTATGTGTTTCTTATTTTTTTCCCATAAAGACATTCTTATAAACCTATATTCCATAATTAAAATTATCAAGAGTATTTCGAAGAATGATCCCCATTTAAAATTGTTTTTTTATTTTCATGAATAAAATAATCATTATTTTAACATTCCACAACATGTTATCACGAGTATAATAAATTTAATTTAGATATAACCATTTCTTATTCAGTTTTGTAATATATTTCCTGATTAATTCCCTTATCCATTTATTTTTATTTTATTTTATCATCCTTTTGGAAAAAATTATCCATATTCATATCATAATATATGATAATTCTATATATATCATTAATTGGGATATATAATCGATCATTATATTATAATGATAAAAAATTAAATTAAATTTATCTTGTAAAATCCAAAATATTTTCTCAACCATAATTGAATCATCTAATTTATCATAAAAGATCCCAAGAATATGTATAATAATATTTAATAGTGTAATTAATTCATTAGAAGAATAATAATTAAAAACATGTTAATATTCAACAATTAATCCTCTCTATATATATATATATATATATTATTCAGACACATTCTTTTACCCTTCATTATATTTTTTCATGATTACACAAAATAACTTTAGCCCTTGTATTTCCATGCACCTTCTCAAATTAGTTGTCTTAACGGTTAGATGATATAGTATTTTTATCATAAAAATTATTTTCAAAATTATTATTATATGTGAATATCGTAACATCTCCATTTACACAAGGTGTAAAAAATTATTATAAACTTCTAGAAAATCATAAATAATATCAAATAAATTGGGCAATATCATGTCCTTCCATATAAGAAATCATTCTCAAAAAATGTACGGATATCCATTTTGTTTAAAGATTCTATTTTATACATTATTGTTAATAGAAATAATTACTATAAACTCTTTAATATAACCTTATGTTAATAATTTAATCTCACTCTAATACCAATTAAAAAACCACACATAAGGCCGATGACATCACTATGAGAGGATGAATATAGTCTTTTATATTTTCCTTTTTGAATAGACTTTCAACTTATTAAAGAAAAATGAATTTTATTTTAAAATAAAAAATATTAACACATACATAAAAATATTATATTTTAAAATTATATGTTTTCAATAAGAATAGCTATTCCTTAGTATAATCTGGATAACAAAAGATCTCAAAATCCACTAATGAAAAACCCTTAGATTATAACTATTAGGCGGTAACCATGAAATTTTAATATACTATAGTACCTATATTGTGTTTGTTAATCTATAACAATAATAGTTGTTTATATAAATTAAAAAAATGAATTAATATCCAATATTTTTAATTCACATGTGTTTCTACATGTTCCTTCTTTTGTCATAACTCGCTGTAGAGCAAGTATACATTGTTTAATTAAATATCTTTCAAAATATTGGGAAATAAGAGTTTGTTAATAACTTTATCTCAATTTTTTTTCTCTAAAACATAGAAAATTATTTTTGAGGTTTTTTTTAGAATCTACGAGAAACATATTTTTCCTCACACAAACTAACATTATCCATCTTTAAACTCCACAAAATTTTTCCTATATGATATACATTGTATACCTATATCAAACATCATGTTTCCCTAAATGAATTTAAGAACATGAAAGCAATCACTAAAATTAACTTTGAATATTATTGTTTAAATAATATTAAGTCATATAGGAAAATGCATATCCCCTTATCAAACTCCTCTTGATTTTTAAGAACATTTTCATTTTAATTAAATTTAAGAGCTTACATTATATGAAACACTAATTTTGAATGCACCGTGATCTATTAATATGTGATTATTGTAACGTAGCCATTGAAATATAGTGAATTTTTTGTATAAACTAGATTATGAAATTTATATATTTAATAATCTTCCAAAATATTATAGAGGAATAAGATATGAATGAATCCAATTTTACACATTAAAAGCCAATGTTTCTTTAAAGGTATGTGTACATACTTTTAATGGAGGACCAAATTTAAATCCATTTTCTATACAACAAGATTTAATATTTTATAAAAACATAATCCTTATAATAAATAATAATACAAAAATTTTGTTTGGTTGTATTTTTTTTTATTTTTCTGTGAGGTCCAATTTTATGATGAATACTGAAAAACAATACATTTTAATTCAAAATCACATTTTCCACTATTTTATTTATATGGTTAAATTTGGTTTTAATATGATTTTAAATTATAATTTGATCATATTTTTATCATTGAATATAATTTTAGTCATTATAGTATATTTAAATTTAAATTTTGATATAAAAACATTCCATTCATTTGAACGTTTATACTATAAAAACATGTTTTCCCAATTCATAAACTATTTTATTTGTTTATTAATATTTAAATTTAAGGTGGTAAGAATTTTTAAAAATTGATTAAAAAAATGGAATAAATTCTTCTAAAATAATTATTTAGGTTTAATATATTTTTTGGCATTACAAAGAGTACCTTTAGTAACAATTTTTTTTACCACAGATATGTTTAAATCAGATAATTAAGGGTAAAAATAATTTTATAAACATTTTAATATATCTCTAACACATGAAACATTTTATTGGAGGAATAAAATTTGACACTTATTACTCGAGGTTCTTAGTTTATCATTAAATGTAATTTTTTCCATTAAAAAGACATTAATATTATATAATTCAAAGAATGTGACAAAATGTGATATTCTTTTTTATTAGAAGAAAAATTATTTTAATAATCGGAAAAATGGAGATATATTAAACGATAAATAGTATCTAAAAATATTAAACAATTATATATATTATGTAAATTTAAATATAATATTTTGGGATGAAATAATTACCTTCAATTTTAAAAAAACATTGAAGAACTAATTAATTTATTAATATAAATATAAATTAAACGATATTAAAGATATAAAATTAAAAATTATTTGTGATATTTAATTTGATAAAATAAATACATAGATGACATAGAAATATTAGTTTTGTAAAAAAAGGATTTATATTAATGTCATCAATTGGTTTTATATTTTTTAAAATTACATTTAAAGAATAGTGTGAAAATTGTCTTTTATTATATTTTTAAATAAATAATACTTTATTTATTGATATTTAAAATTCATAAAATATAATATTAGACCAAATTATTGGAATAATGTAAAATATGTCATCCAAATCACTTTTAATGTACTTTTGGCATGTTATGGTAAATATAATAACCATTGATAAGTAAATAATAGTGTTTTCATGGTAAGAGTTAATAGAATTAACAAAGGGTTAATGCCAAACGATTAGGGTAAATAAATGGACCAAAAAATGATTAAAAAAATTTGGATGATATTTTATAGATCAATACACATAATACATTTTAAATATCTCAATTCTGAATGATTTTTAATTTAAAAATAATTTTAATTAATTTCATATTTTTAGAGTTTTTTAAAGTTATCCTCACCTCAAATATAAAAGGGAAACTCCTTCATCAAATTCTCACACCACATTGAGACTTATTTAAAAAAAACATAAAAATTTATCTACTAAAAATCCATAGACACATCCTAGAGGTGATTTTATTATCTAAAGACTAACCCTAGTGTCCCTAAGAGGATATCCAAAGGAGTATTGCTAAAAAAAGTGGTGATCGTCTTTACCGACTCTTTCAAAAATAGGTCTTCTTATTCATTATCATCAACTATTTTTAACATTATAAAATAATGAAAACCAGTATCATATATATAATCATATTTTATTTTCATTATGGAACAACTATATTCTTCATTTTATCTGTTATACAAAAAAAAATATCACCATGCATGTGTACGTATGACTTATTATCTCATTATTGTTGTGTAATTTGTATTTCATCAGCACAATAATTTCATGGGTATAATGATGAATATAATATATATAAATAATAAATAATTCATTATATTTTTTTATAATACATATACCTTCTATTTCATTACCACATTACAATTGAGGGAGGTATTCTGTAGCTTATGCATACATATGGCCTACTGTCTCCAGGACGTGATGAGATTCATTATCCATGTTAACCATTGAAGAATGATTATAAAAATAAATATGACGATAAAATATATTATTTATGAAATTAATATAAATATCTATATGAATAAAATATATCATATTCATTAGAAACGAGATTGTCGTGAAAAACTAAAAATTGAAAAAATAATGGAGTTTACCACCAGAAACAGGGGTAAAAATGAAATATTATTTTCAAATTGGAGATAAGGTAACATAAGAGGATCATATATGATATCATAAATTCAAATATGGATTTATTATAAATTAATAACATTTTTTAAACCATTTTTCATGATGTAAAATCACATCCAACAAAACAAAAGTATAATGTAAGGGTTAGTTCCCAAATCGCATTTTCATTCGGGATTATTTTTATGTATGTTTATATTGGGGAATATTTATCATCCTTTTACTATGTTGTTTAAATTGTTTTCTATAATACCTTTATAATTATCCAAAAAATATTTTATCACCCTGTATACCCATTTCTATCATTTTTTATAAAAATATATGAAAGGAATCATTTTTTTCATTTCCCATAAACGGTACTCTGTTGAATTTTTTAAAAAATTACTAGAATAATATTCTTATTAACTTATTCTAAATAAGTATATTATAACATTGAGATGATTTAATAACATTTTGAATCCTAATTTACAATTTTACATGTCTATATCTGATCAAATGGATTCTTTTATGTTTTAAATTCATTAAATAACTAATTTCAATGTAATAAGTTATATTTATCTCACAAAATTTTTAATGATTAAATTATATTATTTTCATCTTTGAAATATTCCATAATATCATTTTTTATTGATAGGGGTTGATCTCTTATGATATCATCTACCAGATTTTATAAAATAGTTAATTATATGTTTGACTTTGGATGTGCTATATTGACACAATTCACCATATTACTTAAAATATTTTTTGTTTATGTGTATTGATTTTTGAAGTTATTAAAATTTCATATTTATATGTTGTTCATGTTTCACTTAATTCTAGAGAAAAATTCCTTGGACATAATATGTGATGGGTGGGCCTCGCTATAGCCCCCTAAGGCATCGATAGGTCTCATGGGAAAAACTAGATATTGATTTGGCTGAGTTCATTCCTATTTTTTTCAGATAAGGATATAGAAAATTACTTATACATTTATTTTTATATTTCTTAGTTGTTTCCACGATGATATATTTTAGGTGTCTGACATTGTGTGTTCCATCATAATGATATTAGTTATTGATTTTCAACGTGATTATTCAACTAGTAAAATTCCATTTGTTATTATTTATAGATAATTGGATTGTTTATATGGTATTATTTATTCTTTCCATATTATGCTCATGATTATGTTTAATCGCCTTGTGTTTCAGTTATACGCCAATCCATATAGTTTATGAATATTTATTCATAGAATCGTCCAATATAGACACTCTTTTACTAAGAATATAAGAACACCATTTAATATGTATAATATTTCATAAGATTCCAAGATGTGTATAATGATTGATATGAATATATATTCTAGGAGAACAATAATGTTCAGAAAATTTTTTCTATGTTGTAATTTATGTTTTAATCTTTTATGTAACATTCATGTATGTAGTATGGTTTCCAATGATCTTAAAATGTTCTATCCTTTAAGATTCTAATCTTGTGCCTATGCCAATGAAATAATGTGAGGCACCAAGCATAGGATACTGAGGTTAGGGTAATTATAATTAGTATCAGAGGAAATTTATATTAAATATTGGAAACTAGATTTTGAAAATATAATTAGGGAACATGACCCAAATGTAGACATTGATGATAAGTATTAATAGTTTCCTTGTATTTCGGTGAGGTATAGATTATTTTGGTTCTCCAAGAAATAAATATCATTTTGGATACTAAAAGTGGATATGGGTGTCGAATAAATGTTCCAAGGGTTAAGAAATTCAACAAGGTCTTGGGATGGACTAGGGGTAACTAGGTACATTATAATGGCTTCTACAGTACACTAGGTTTGAAACTCCTGGGGTAATCCATTGGATAATTAATTTTTTCTCTAAAAACCATTATGATGGACTTAAAAGTAAATATTACACCAAAGAAACCAATTTTATTATTATGATATTAAATATGAATAATGTTTTCAATTTATGTTAACTATTATACATTTTGAAGGATTATACATTATGATATGATCAATTCTTTAGCATTTCATATTTTAGATGTGGAGTCCTAGTGGTAGGAATGGAAAATATATCAATGCACGTAATACTTTTATAGATTTCACTCAAATGAAAGATAATTATGTAAGAGATAGACATACAACTAGTGCTTAACAATTTATACCCATACTGGGATAACTGACATAGGTTATGAACCATATAATTACTCGTATGGAGTAGCCAGACCCATAACTAAGAGGAACAATGATAGAATGCTTCACGAAACAACTACCTCAAACATTAAATGAGACAATATATCCTTTTCATGATGAAAAAATTAAATATTAATTAGGGATAATATTTGATGCTTTGTGATGTAATGAATGAGAGAATACTTCCTTGGTAGTTTATCGTCTTTCAGTAGATATAGATCAATGTGATTTATTGATGAAACAATATAAAGAGGAAGAAGAAATAGAACACATATAATGGAAGGTTTTCAAGGAATATATCATGGAAATATATTTCCCATGCTTATAGTGAGTAGATATGGAGATATAGTTCATGAAAATAATAACAAAATGTGGATGATAATTTTACTATGTCTGTAGAAAACATTACAAGGTAATAATGGCATCTTACAGATTATATACATAACCCAAGTGGTAATATTGATCATTCATTTTAAGGTTTAAATAAATTTCTCAAAAAGGAATTGTTCTCCTGAAACTTCACTTCATAAGAAGATATATTATAATGTGGTATCAAGTTAGTGAAATAGATATATAAGACATTTGACATTAAGGAGAAAATGTAATGAAGCGAATGGTTGATCAAGAGATAGATATTGGGAACAAGTGAATGAATTATTTTACAACAATTAATAGGTCTTGAAAGAAAAATCCTAGATCCTTCTTATATGTAAAATGATATTTCATCAAGTATGGTGAGAAAGGAAATCACATTCATTATTTCAAGGGATATAAAGAAGATACAAACGATTAAATTTATAATTGTAAAATTATGTGAGATTATGAAAATGATAGTTATAAGAATTAAAAAAATACATTATAAGGCCCCAGCCTTAAACCTTACTTAATATTGAATTAAATGAATAATTCACATTGAGTATCTTTTCAGGTTTAGAGTTTTAGAGAATTAGAACATAACTATTACATCTCAAAAGATTACAAAGTTGTCACTTATACTAGGTTTCCATAAAATAAAAACTTTTTAAAAGAAAGATGTCTAGATTCCATGTTTTAGATAGCATGACATTCCCTTGATCCCATCCTTGACCTTATTCCACTTTAAGGCCTGTGAAAAACATTTCGAAAAAACTTGGGATGAGCATAAAAAGCTCAGTAAGGGATACAAAGAGAATGAAAACTGTTAGTTTTTCAAACATCAAGTAAACCATGTATACTATATCAAAGTAATACCTTCACCTTCATGAAGTAGTAAAAAAAATCTTCACTGAATAAAGTATCATTACTTACCTTTTTGTAACCAAAGGATTACCATAAAACCCATGTAAAGAACACATAGAATATATAAAGGTAACTTGGGACATAAACATACTTATGTGGAATAACCATACGGTTGACTTCCACACATATCACTTAATGGAATAGCCATACGGCCAATTTCCATACATACTTAATGGAATAGCCATACGACCGACTTCCATACCCAATGCATTGGATTTTATAACGTAACCACACGTCCTGGTATTCACGGCACCACCCGTCATATGGTTTATAACGTAACCACCCGTTAAAATGTCCAAGTACCAATATAAAATCATAAAACATAAAACCAATATAAAGGAATGATTACATTTCCACATTTCAATCATAATATAACATAAATATATTGACATAATAGAATCCTTTATCAAAACCATTTTCAATTCCAAAATACATAAAAGAGTATATGGTATTTATTTTATTCTAAAAACATTACGGCTTGTTGAGAAAGCCAAAGATAAAATAATACTCACGGCGGCGGAAAAGGTCGTTGTCACCGCGTACGTTAAAAAAACATTCGTTTTTGTCGTTTAGTAAAACGCTTCGTAGAAAAAGATTCCTTTTGTATAAAAGTAAAAGTCAAATTAGTTTATACACCGTATAAAAGAAAGTTGTGTATAAAACGAAATATGCCCCAATGAAAGGAGATTGAGACGAAGTCCGTTACCTTGGGTCCGACTTGACTCGATCGTTCTTTAACATCCTGAATAATAAACTTGAGTTAATTTATACTTGATTAAGAACCTTTTTAAAGTTCATTATTCCTTTTATATCACTTATTTACATGTTATAAACATTATGTAACCATTTAAGTTAATAATGTTTGTTTTGTCAATATTTGGTTCTTAAGTCCAAAGTGGACTTCTTATAATTACAAGTTGTTCGTGTGGTCAAAGGTTCTTTATATCCAGAATGAAATTCCCGATTTGGATATAATATGTATCATATATATCCAGCATATTCATGTATTATTAATATTACATAATCATTTAGAGGTAAGAAATTAAATGCACCGTTCATGGAGACGGTAAGCCGTACGTACGCATGAACGCTACTTTCATTTCTTTGTCATATTAATGGAATTAAAACTAAATGAGAGGTATGTATATTTTAATTCCAGAATTTTATTCATCATTTATATATATCATTAATTTTATATATCCATTATATACATGTACTTTTAATAGTACATTACATTTGGGGATAAGAAATGAAATGCCCCGTTCATGGAGACGGTAAGTCGTACATACGCATGAACGCTACTTTCATTTCTATCTCATACTTTAATGGAATGAAATAATAATTATATAGAGTTATATTATAATTCCAGTATAACATCATATATAATAACTTTAATTCCATCCTTTACACGTCCCACATATGGCATTAACGAATCACATCACTTTGAGGGGGCGGTAGTCCGCACTTCCTTAAATGACGATATCGTGTTTACCCATAATGGAAACCATAAAGGTATGCCAAAAATGAAAAATAAAGAAGCTTAAAGAAAACATAAACATATTATATATCATATATAAAAATACTGACATCATAATGGCCACCCTTGAAGGTGTTAAATGAGTATTGAACAATCATCGTTTCGGGAGGCAGAATTTCGCCATCCATGGAAACCGTATGTTCTTTAACCATTTGATGTAGTTGAGTGAGAGTGTAGCTCAAATAAATATTATAACAACATCCTAGTATATTGAATATACTGGTGTTGTTACAAAAGAAGTAAATAAAAAGAGTTTAGAGGGTTGGAGAAGCAAAATAAAACAAATGAACAAGAGAGAATGAATTACCTTTAAAAGTGTAACTCCCTTTTGATTTGAGCCTAACGTATTCCTTTGAAAGGATTATTCCCAAAGGGAATCCTCTAGGATGATGATAGGGATGTGGAGAGAGTAATTGGGCAGTGGTTGACCGATCCAAAGGCTTGAGAAGTGTGTGAAATGAGGTAGAGGTGGGGGCCTTTTATAAGAGAAGAGGAGGGGCACTTTTGGAAAGTAAAGAAATATTAATTTATTTGAAAATGTGTCTCGGTTTTGAAAGGTCCCACATTGATATAATTAGTGGATAAGGTGATATGGCTTCGAAATCCACTCATCCAATTGGTTTTGGACATGTTTAGGTTTTATAGTTTTCATTATCTTTCCATTTTATTTAAATCGTCAAATAATGATGTCATCGCTGCATCATTATTATGTCATATATAATTTAATTTATTTAATATATAAAAATTATAAAAAAACTGCTATGATGTAGGAAATATATTTAGCTTTCCAATGACTATTTATAATCAAAACTTGGAGTTGTATAACCCCACATAAAAATTATTTTAGTAAAACAATTTATGTTAGTGTCATTTTCACTTTAACATTAAATAAAAATATATTAATGTCATTTTCCAACTAAAGTGGCTCCATGGGGTCCCCAAGTTGGCACATGGATTTTATTGGTCGGCCATGACTCACCCAATAGGTTTAGGACAGGTTTCATGGTGTTTTAACATTCTTATAATATCATTTTTACCTAAAACTACACTAATTACCTCTAATCGCGATTAATGAAAAAAAGTTACTATTCACCAAAAAATTATTTTAATCTCATTGAACCACATTTTACTTCTTAATGACAACCATGCATGTCGGATTTTCAAAATTCAATACACATTAGTGGTAAACTTTCATTTAACTGAAAAATCAGTTTGCTTGATTACCACTTAGTGGTTTCACTATTCATCAAAAATTGAAGTTTTTCAGAAAATTACCAAAAATTCACCCTAAGATATATTTGATATTCCGAATTCAAAAATGAAGTCCATTTTACAAAATTCAAAACATATAAGTCAAATTAATTAATTTACTAATTAATTCCCGATGTCATGACAAATAGCGTGTTTTTGTGAAACAATAAGTATCAAAAGATTGACACCAGTTTAAGTCCAATTTCAAAGTGAAATTGATTCCAATGACCACCATTGGATTAACTGGTAAAAATATTTTCTAATTTCACTTTAAAACCAATTAAAATAATAATCTAATAATATAAATAATGTAGATTAAAAAGAGGTTTTGAATTAAAATACAACATTTTACACTATTCATAAAAAAATGAACTTTATCAGAAAGGTACCAAAAATTTACACAAAGTAAATTTTGATGTCCCGATTCTAAAGAAGAGTTATATTTGGTCAAAAATAAAGTATAAGAGTGATCAAAACTATATTTAATGACGGTTCACCATTAAAAGGTGATAAGTGAACCTTTAGTGAAAATTAGAGTATATATGCCCTAAAATTGAACTCTTTCCGTATTTTAAGGCTTTTTCTTTTATTGGGTAAATGTATAAACATTTAAAAACATATCTAATCATATTTTAGTTATTTATATCCATTCCCTCCAGTACAACGGCTACTTGTTAACTAACATTTAAAATAATATTATTTTATTACTAGTGTGCTACGTAAGTTTCAAAGAAACTCATCGTTGCGTACCGGGTACGCTATCGAACATAGAAACCCCTTTAAAATGAAATTAATATTTAATTCGTAAATATTAATAAATATGAAAATTATTTATTCTTTATTTACCTGGGATGTTACATCCTTCCCCCCTTTTGGGAATTGCATCCTCGCAATTTTATTCACTTATCAAAATAAGTGGGGGTATTTATCCCTCATAGCATTTTCAGATTCCCACGTTGCCTCTTCAATCACATGGTTTTCCACAAAACCTTTACCTGATGAATCACCTTATTCCGTAACACTTTCTCCCTGTGGTCAAGAATCTGGACCGGTTGTTCCTCATAAGATAGGTTCTCTTCTAGTTGAACTACCTCTAGGCTCAAAACATGAGATGGATCTGGCATATACTTTCTCAACATTGAAACATGAAAAACATTGTGTACCTGAGATAAACTAGGAGGTAATGCCACTCGGTATGCAACTGATCCAACTCACTCCAGAATTACGTATGGTCCAATGAACCTTGGACTCAACTTTCCTTTCTTACCAAATCTCATCACACTTTTCCAAGGAGAAACCTTGAGAAAAGCATGATCACCCACCTCAAAAGATAGATCCTTCCTCCAGTTATCCGCATAACTCTTCTGCTTGCTCTGAGCTGTTCTCATGTGTTTTCTGAATCAACTGAACTTTTTCTGCCATCTATTCTACCAATTCTGGTCCCATCAAGTTCCTTTCACCCACTTCATCCCAGAAAGCTGTAGTTCGACACCGCTTCCCATATAATGCCTGAAATGGTGCCATCTGTATACTGGAATGAAAACTGTTATTATATGAAAACTCAACCAAAGAAAGATGTTGGTCCCAACTTCCCTGATAATCCATAGAAAAAGCTCGTAGCATATCCTGCAATGTCTGAATTGTTCATTCTGACTGCCCATCTGATTGAGGATGAAAAGCTGTACTAAATTTTAATTCAGCACCAACAACTTCTGAAGGCCTTTCCAAAATTTAAAAGTAAACCTGGGATCACGATCCGATACAATGGAGAGAGGAACTCCATGTAACCTGACTATCTATTTAAGATACAAACGAGAAAGTTGATCTAGATAGAATGTATCTCGTATAGAAAGGAAATGAGCAGATTTGGTCAAGAGATCATCAATAACCCAGATTTCATTATTACCGTGAGATGTCCTTGGTAATCCCACAACAAAGTCCATGGATATGTTTTCCCATTTCCACTCTGGCACTGGTAAAGGCTGAAGCATCCCCTTCGGTAACTGCCGCTCTGCTTTAACCTGTTGACATGTCAAACACTTCACAGTAAAATCAGCAATATCTCTTTTCATTCCATCCCACCAGTAATACTCCCGCAGATCACTGTACATCATAGTACTGCCAGGATGAACTTAAAACGAGGAACTATGAGCCTCACATAACAACTCATTCTTCAACTGTGAATCACAAGGCACACATAACCACTTCCCAAACCTCAAAACACAAAATTATCCAAGAACTCATGGAAAATTTTATTCATAAGGTCCATGAATACAGAAGGTGCATTGGTTAACCCAAAGGCATAACTACAAATTCATAATGGCCATAACTAGTATGGAACACAGTCTTCAGAACGTCTGCTTCTTTTACTTTCAACTGATGGTACCCCGACCTCAAGTCAATCTTCGAAAAATACTGACCTCCTTGGAGCTGATACCACTTCATTCGATGGCCCAACATCTGCTGAAGTTGTTGCAAATGATTTTACCACCCCTTTCTGCTTGTAGTATGGATGCATTCCCCCAGTTGAGTTCTTCATTGGACACTCATTTGCATAATGACCCATTTCATTACACTTAAAACATCTTACAGTTGGCTTTTCATTTCCTGCTTGATCATCTTCCTTACAGTTACGAGCAATATGACCAGACTTACCACACCGAAAGCACTAACCAGACGTGGATAAACATTCTCCAGGATGCATTTTACCACACTTCTCACAGGATGGATATTTGGTTTTCTTACCTCCTTGCTTCTTTGATGAATTATTCCCCTTTTCCTGCCAACTAGACCTCTTATTTTGTTGTTTGTCAAAGAACACCTGATCATCGCCAAACTCCATTTCCACCTTCTCCGCACATCGAACAAGTTTTTCATAACTTTTGAACTCACGAGAAGCTAAAGCCCTTCGATACTTTGGCTTTAACCCTGAGTAAAAACGGTTTATTTTTCTATCAAGATCTCGTATGAAGTTTGGAGCATACCTTGCCAATCGAGTGAACTTTTCTTCAAAAGCAGCCACTGAATCATCCTCCTGCCTCAATTCTAGTAACTGTTTTTCCATCCTAAGATGAACCACCTTAGGAAAATATTTCTCAAGAAACATACCTTTGAATTCCTCCCAGTGAAGATCCTCAATCTCATCACTATCCCTTATATTTTTCACCATCGACCACCACTAATCAGCTTCACCTTCAAAACGGTAAACAGCAAGACTAACCTTTTGATGTTCTGAACACCCCATGACATCAAAAATCTTCTTCAGTGCTTTAATCCACCCTTCAGCTTGCACAGGGTCAGGTGATCCTCTGAATGATGGGGGTTGTTGCCTCATGAAATGTTCCACCACTGACATGTTCCTCTGCGGTTGATCCGGCTGATCTCATGCATGGATACCACCACCATTTATAGCCTGAGTTAACTGTACCATCACTGCAACAAACTGTTCAGTTCAGATTTCGACCATCTCAGGTTGCTGATTTGGAAGGTTATCTTCCTCCTGATTTCGTCCCAACATAGCTGCTTTGTTTCCTCTGCGGAAAACCATTATGAACACAGAAATATCTTAGGCGAAGCAACATGGTAATCCGTAAATGCTATATCATTTCAATCATATCATAACTTAACTTATAACTTAACAATTTTCTAACTCCTAAAGTTGTCTAAACCGACCTTTGATACCAACTATAAGGCCCCAGCCTTAAACCTTACTTAATATTGAATTAAATGAATAATTCACATTGAGGATCTTTTCAGGTTTAGAGTTTTAGAGAATTAGAACATAACTATTACATCTCAAAAGATTACAAAGTAGTCACTTCTACTAGGTTTCCATAAAATAAAAACTTTTAAAAAGAAAGATGTCTAGATTCCATGTTTTAGATAGCATGACATTCCCTTGATCCCATCCTTGACCTTATTCCACTTTAAGTCCTGTGAAAAAAATTTCAAAAAAACTTGGGATGAGCATAAAAAGATCAGTAAGGGATACAAAGAGAATGAAAACTGTTAGTTTTTCAAACATCAAGTAAACCATGTATACTATATCAACGTAATACCTTCACCTTCATGAAGTAGTAAAAAAAATCTTCACTGAATAAAGTATCATTACTTACCTTTTTGTAACCAAAGGATTACCATAAAACCCATATAACGAACACATAGAATATATAAAGGTAACTTGGGACATAAACATACTTGTGTGGAATAACCATACGGTTGAATTCCACACATATCACTTAATGGAATAGCCATACAGCCAATTTCCATACATACTTAATGGAATAGCCATACGGTCGACTTCCATACCCAATGCATTGGAGGTTATAACGTAACCACCCGTCCTGGTATTCACGGCACCACCCGTCATATGGTTTATAATGTAACCACCCGTTAAAATGTCCAAGTACCAATATAAAATCATAAAACATAAAACCAATATAAAGGAATGATAACATTTCCACATTTCAATCATAATATAACATAAATATATTGACATAATAGAATCCTTTATCAAAACCATTTTCAATACCAAAATACATAAAAGAGTATATGGTATTTATTTTATTCTAAAAACATTACGGCTTGTTGAGAAAGCCAAAGATCAAATAATACTCGCGGCGGCAGAAAAGGTCGTTGTCACCACGTACGTTAAAAAAAAATTCCTTTTTGTCGTTTTGTAAAACGCTTCGTAGAAAAAGATTCCTTTTGTATAAAAGTAAAAGTCAAAGGATTTTATACACCGTATAAAAGAAAGTTGTGTATAAAACGAAATATGCCTCAATGAATGGAGATTGAGACGAAGTCCCTTACCCTGGGTCCGACATGACTCGATCGTTCATTAACATACTGAATAATAAACATGAGTTAATTTATACTTGATTAAGAAACTTTTTAAAGTTCATTATTCCTTTTATATCACTTATTTCCATGTTATAAACATTATGTAACCATTTAAGTTAATAATGTTTGTTTTGTCAATATTTGGTTCTTAAGTCGAAAGTGGACTTCTTATAATTACAAGTTGTTCGTGTGGTCAAAGGTTCTTTATATCCAGAATGAAATTCCCGATTTGGATATAATATGTATCATATATATCCAGAATATACATTTATTTATAATATTACATAATCATTTAGAGGTAAGAAATGAAATGCACCGTTCATGGAGACGGTAAGCCGTACGTACGCAAGAACGCTACTTTCATTTCTTTGTCATATTAATGGAATTAAAACTAAATGAGAGGTATGTATATTTTAATTCCAGAATTTTATTCATCATTTATATATATCATTAATTATATATATCCATTATATACATGTACTTTTAATAGTACATTACATTTGGGGATAAGAAATGAAATGCACCGTTCATGGAGACGGTAAGTCGTACATACGCATGAACGCTACTTTCATTTCTATCTCATACTTTAATGGAATGAAATAATAATGATATAGAGGTATATTATAATTCCAGTATAACATCATATATAATAACTTTAAATCCATCCTTTACACGTCCCACATATGGCATTAACGAATCACATCACTTTGAGGGGGCGGTAGTCCGCACTTCCTTAAATGAAGATATCGTGTTTACCCATAATGGAAACCATAAAGGTATGCCAAAAATGAAAAATACAGAAGCTTAAAGAAAACATAAACATATTATATATCATATATAAAAATAGTGACATCATAATGGCCACCCGTGAAGGTGTTAAATGAGTATTGAACAATCATCGTTTCGGGAGGCAGAATTTCGACATCCACGGAAACCGTATGTTCTTTAACCATTTGATGTAGCTGTGTGAGAGTGTAGCTCAAATAAATATTATAACAACATCCTAGTATATTGAATATACTGGTGTTGTTACAAAATAAGTAAATAAAAAGGGTTTAGAGGGTTGGAGAAGCAAAATAAAACAAATGAACAAGAGAGAATGAATTACCATTAAAAGTGTAACTCCCTTTTGATTTGAGCCTAAAGGCTTCCTTTGAAAGGATTATTCCCAAAGGGAATCCTCTAGGATTAGGAGAGGGATGTGGAGAGAGTAATTGGGCAGGTGTTGGCCGAGCCAAAGGCTTGAGAAGTGTGTCAAATGAGGTAGAGGTGGGGGCCTTTTATAAGAGGAGAGGAGGGGCACTTTTGGAAAGTAAAGAAATATTACATTATTTGAAAATGTGTCTCGGTTTTAAAAGGTCCCACATTGATATAATTCGTGGATAAGGTGATAAGGCTTCTAAATACACTCATCCAATTGGTTTTGGACATGTGTAGGGTTTAGATTTGTCATTATCTTTCCATTTTATTTAAATCGTCAAATAATGATGTCATCGCTGAATCATTATTATGTCATATATAATTTAATTTATATAATATCTAAAAATTATAAAAAATATACTATGATGTAGGAAATCTTTTTATATTTCCAATTACTATTTATAATCAAAATTTGGACTTGTATAACCCCACATAAAAATTATTTTAGTAAAACAATTTATGTTAGTGTCATTTTCACTTTAACATTAAATAAAATTATATTAATGTCATTTTCCAACTAAAGTGTCTCTATGGGGTCCCCAAGTTGGCCCATGGCTTGTCTTGGTCGGCCATGACTCACCCAATAAGTGTATGACAGGTGTCACGGTGTTTTCACATTCTTATAATATCATTTTTACCTTAAACTACACTAATTACCTCTAATCGTGATTAATGAAAAAAGTTACTATTCATCAAAAAATTATTTTAATCTCATTGAACCACATTTTACTTCTTAATGACAACCATGTATGTAGGATTTTCAAAATTAAATACACATTAGTGGTAAACTTTCAATTAACTGAAAAATCAATTTGCCTGATTACCACTTATTGGTTTCACTATTCATCAAAAAATTGAAGTTTTTCAGAAAATTACAAAAAATTCACCCTAAGCTATATTTGATATTCCGAATTCAAAAATGAAGTCCATTATACAAAATTCAAAACATATAAGTCAAATTAATTAATTTAATAATTAATTCCCGCTGTCATGACAAATAGTGTTTTTGTGAAACAATAAGTATCAAAAGATTGACACCAGTTTAAGTCCAATTTCAAAGTGAAATTGATTCCAATGACCACCATTGGATTAACTGGTAAAAATATTTTCTAATTTCACTTTTAAACCAATTAAAATAATAATCTAATAATATAAATAATTTAGATTAAAAAGAGGTTTTGATTTAAAATACAAAATTTTACACTATTCATAAAAAATGAACTTTATCAGAAAGGTACCAAAAATTTACACAAAGTAAATTTTGATGTCCCGATTCTAAAGAAGAGTTATATTTTGTCCAAAATAAAGTATAAGAGTGATCAAAACAATATTTAATGACGGTTCACCATTAAAAGGTGATAAGTGAACCTTTAGTGAAAATTAGAGTATGTATGCCCTAAAATTGAACTCTTTCCGTATTTTAAGCCTTTATCTTTTATTGGGTAAATGTATAAACATTTAAAAACATATCTAATCATATTTTAGTTATTTATATCCATTCCCGCCAGTACAATGGCTACTTGTTAACTAACATTTAAAATAATATTATTTTATTACTAGTGTGCTACGTAAGTTTCAAAGAAACTCATCGTTGCGTATCGGATACGCTATCGAACATAGGAACCCCTTTAAAATAAAATTAATATTTAATTCGTAAATATTAATAAATATGAAAATTCATTATTCTTTTTTTACCTGGGATGTTACATACATCTCCATGAAATGAAAGGGATAAAGGTTAAAAATATGTTGTTACTATAGTTAAAGATAAATAATTGTTTTATTTTTGTTTTTGGATTCGATAATTTTGTTATTCTAGTTATAAGAATCATGAGATATAAAAGGATTGTACCAGGGTACCTATTTTTTTTGAATTTATATGCATGCATGGTTTCATTAAATTTATAATGGGATAAATGTGTTGATATATTTTTCTACATGACAAAAAGATCTAAATAATGTTTTTGGGGAAAATAGATGCTATATTGATTTATGGAATTTAACAACCTTACTTTTAATTTTGTGGACTGCTTATTTGGAAAGAAATAATTTGGATGAGTCTTAAGTATGGAATGGAAATTGGATATTAACATTTGAACTTAAAATTTTCATTAATGTTGAATATATTATAGTTATTTCTAAAACAATTTAATAATATAGTTTTAGAAAAAGGAAAAATAACTGGTCGGGAAACTAACAGTCACAACACGTAGGGTCATGAGACTTGATCCTACAACCGAAGGGAGACAACAGTGTATCACCTACCAAATGCCTTCATGATTTCATGGTATGTATAAGATAGTTTCATTTATTTAAATGATATTAACTATGAATTATATGTTCATTTGTAGAAGCCTATATGATTATGATAATAAATATGTCTTTGAATTTTTTTATCATTATGATAGAATGATTTGCTTTTGGAAGATATAAATTATAGTATTAATCTATACATTTCAAGTAATTATCTTCCATTATGTTATTAGTTAATGAATTAAATTAATTCCTTAACTCTACTGAAAAGATCTTGAATCCAAAATTGTTATCATATGTACTTCTTTTCTGATAAATATAATGGTTCCCATGATCATTACAAATTTATAGATTTGTGTTTTTTATCATTATCATAATCATGTTCTCTATCACTATCAACTAGAAAATTATGGTTACATTTCTCCTATATTTCTATGGTTTTCGACATGGAATCCTAATATGTGTTCTCTCTATAATACATCTTACTTCATTTACATTATTTTAAGATGACTGTTTTATCAACCCTCGTTCCAAATTGGGATTTGAATAAATGTATTATAGATAGGAAAAACTTTTTTACCAAACCTATATTTAGAAATTTAGAGGTAGACATTTATTGACGTAGAAGAGAATCTAACACCCCAATATTTCATGTTATGTTTTCTTCTAGAATAAACTTAATATTTTGTGATGCACAAAACAAAAATATTGAACGCACCATGATCTATTAATAAGTTATAACAAAAAACAATATGTTAAAATTGAATTAATTAATAGTATTACGAAAATTATGATATTTTTAAATTTAATATCCAAAAGAAAAATAATAATCAAATTATATGCCTTAAAAGGCAAAAATATTTTAATGAGAGTTCTTCCACCATTTAATGGAGAACCTATATTAAATTAATTTTTCTGATACATTTATATATTAAACATGAGAAAATATAATTCTTTTATTATATATGTATATAGAAAATTAATTTTCTGTATGTTTTGGTGTTTTTTTGAGTTTTTTCAATTTTGGATTAGGAGTAAGAGTTAAAACATTTTAATTCAAAACTGCAATTTTCTAAAATTTATTTACATATTAATATTATGTTATTATTTGTTTTTATAGTAAAAATATATCAATATTTTATGATTTAATCCAATTTAGGTAATTTTAATCAATATCATATTGAATTTTGATAAAAAACATTCCAATATCTTGAATTTTTTTACTTTAAACACCAATTTTCTTGTCTGTTAATGATAATAATTTTAAAATAATTTCTGAAAATTATATGTTTTTAATTTAGAAAAATTGATTATATATATTTAATCTATGGGTCCAATTTATTTTAATTGGTTTATATTATTTTTGAGAATTATTAATAGTAACAATAGTTATATTTTTATTACCACAGTTAAGGAAAAATAGTGTAACTAATTGTAAAAATAATATTATAAATATTATAAAATTACCCTAAAAACAAAATAAAAATTTATGAATAACATTGGACTCTTAAAACCATATGATTGTAATTTTATAATTATATGTTTTATTTTATATAAAAATTACAAAGATATTACTTATATCAAAGAATGTTACAAAACATCAAACTCTTATTTCTTATAAGAATTATAATTTTACTAGAAGGCAAGTAATGAAATATCCTCAATAATAAATATTATCTATAAATATAAAAAAATCATATACATCATGTAGTTTTATTTATATTTTTTTGGTTTGTAATTAATTTCATATATGTAAACACAAATGGGATGTAGTAATTATTTTATTAATAGAAATATAAATAAATGATAAAAAAATGGTAAAATAAATATTATTTGATATAATAAATATCATAAAATAATATTATTTATTTACTCTATATATTAGCAATATAAAATTTTAATTTTATCTAAGTTATATAATAGATTTATATTTTTCCAAACATCATGTAATCTATAGTGTCAAAATTATCATTAATGATACGTTAAAATAAATTATCAATTTTAAATGTTATAAAATTCATAAAAATTTAAATTATTCCAAATGATTTTTATAATGATTAATATTTCATAAATAACGCATTTAAGGTAAATTATTAATTTTTTAGTAACTATATTAACCCTTGATAAGTAAAAATACATGTTGTTAGGTAAGAGTTAAAATATTTAACTACGAGTTAAAGCCAAAAGATATAAATAATAAAGTGGAATAAACATGTCAAAAAATTATTGTAAGAGAGAATTTAGAATAATCATCATCATAGACTTGAAATTACACTATTTGGATACATTTTTAATTTTTAATTAAATTTAATAAAATTAAAATTTTTAAAGTATCCAAAAGTGTCTGACACATCAAATATAAAAGGGAAACTTATTACTCACTTCTTCAAACTATAAAATGACATATTGATTATCCAACTCCTATCCATTTACCTTATGAAATTAAATATAGAAACCCAATATTTTATGGTATTCTAAAAAGAAGAAACATATTATCTTTATGAGGATATTCAAAGGAGGTCCGCTAAAGTTGATATAAGCATCTATACTGACTCCTTGAAAATTATTTCTTCTTATAATTACTATTCATGTATTTTTTACATTATAAAATAATAACACCTTTATGATATTTATTCTTATATTTCATCATGATTATGGGACAACCATAATCCATATTTTACCTGTCATTAGAAAACAAATATCACCATGTCTGTGTCTATACGACTTTCCATCTTAACGTTGTGGAGTAATTTTCATTCAATTACCATTTATTTTCATGTAAATAATGATTAATATAATGAATATAAATAATAAATATGACATAATATATAATTTTTAATATTAATATACCATCCATTTCCAAACCACGTTACCATTATGGGAATGATACCATTGCGGGTGTGTATGTACAACTTTATGTCTCCATAACGCAATGAGATTTATTCTCCATTATAACGATTCAAGAATGATTATAAAAAGTATAAATTTAGAGAGAATATAATACTTATTAACATAATATCATTATGTATTATAAAAAAATATATCCTATTCATAATAAATAGGACTTACCTGACAAAAGAAATATAAAAAATGAAGTATTTAACACCTGAAACAAGGGTAATAACAAAATATTATTCACAAGAGGGTTATAAGATAGTATAAGATGATCCTATATGATATAATATATATGGATATGGTTTTGGAATAAATTTATGATAGTTTTTAATATATTATTCATGAAGTTAAGCTATATCCAACCAATGGAAAGTCCAAGGTAAGGTTTAATTTCACAATTTTTTTAATTTGGGTTTGTTTATACATATGTTTATACTGGAGAATATTTATCATCCATGACCTTGTTTATTTAAAATAATTCAAAATTTTTTTTCTATTATTATATAAAATTTTAAATAACCTTTTTACCCAAGACTGACAATTTAAAAAATGGCTTCATGGGAATCTTTTTTTCGTTTCCTTTAGCAGATAATCTTTTTACTTTTTTGATAATATTTTAGAAGAATGATTTCATTAAATTATATGACATGATTTATTTTTTACATTGTCAAGTTGCATTAATGTTTTTATTATTAATTTACAATTTTTCTAGATTCTATAAAAAAAGGTGTTTTCTATTAAATTAATAAGTATCTAAATAATTAATTTCAGATTTAAAAAGTGGTATTTCACTCAAAAAAAATTAAATTATTTTAATAGTGTATTTTCATCTTTGAAAAAAAAAATTATTTTTTATTGAGGATGATATATTATTTCATTATTTGAAATAAATTATTAAAAAAATTATTAGTTTGAGTGTGGGTGTTCTATATTGAAACCATTCAACATATTACTCAAAATATTTTGTATATATGTGTACTGATTGGGGAAATTATTTATCTTTCCTATGTATATTTTGTTTATGTTTCACCCCATTTATTTGAGGAATTCATCGGACATAATAAGTGTTTGGAGGGGCCTACTATTTCAACTTAATAGATATGTAGGTCTCGTGTTACAATCTATATATGGTAATTGGTTGATGCAATGCATATTTATTTCAAATATGGAATAAGCGGAGGCCTAAATTATTTATTTTAGAATTATCTATAAATACTCAATAGTATCCTTCATATGTTTGGAGTTATGAATTCCCTCGTTATAATATTAGTTGTTCTTATTACTTTTAAATATTTTACTGGAAGAATATACTTTGTTATACTTTCTGGATAATGCGATTATTTATATTTTATTATTTATTAATGACAAATTATTCTAAAGATTATGTTTAAAGGGATGTCATTTTAGTTATGCCCTATTAAATAAGGTTTACGAATATCTATTCACAATAGTGTCTTATTTATGCTTACTCTTACTAACCATCTGAGATATCCACTTTTGATGTTTTATTATTCCTAGGATGACAAGATGAATATAATGATTCATATGTAGTGATAAGATTTGGGAATAATAGCATTATAAAAAGATTTTATATATTGTACATTAAGTTTTAATAGTTATTTTTAGGTTCATGTATGTAATCTGGTTTAAAAAACATTTAAATATATATTTCGTTTCATATATATATATGTCATTTCATATTCATTAAGGCTATCAATTTCTTTGTGAACGCATGGAGATGGTGTGAAAATATATTAAATGAAAAAGGTGAATATTTTATCGAGGTGAATATAATTTAGAACCAATTTTATAAAAACAAAAATTAATACATTATCACATTCTAATTGTGTTACACCCATGGAATATGCATATCTCTAGTACTACATTGAATGAAATTTTTGGAATAAATGTGAATTTTACTTCTTTATTAAGACATAGTTATTGTTTTAACATAAATTTTTATTTAGAAATATTTACATTTATTGTTGATGTTGATGCTTTTATAGTTTATAATATTAATGAATATTCAAGTAAATTTTTTTTACATAATCTATTTTATAAGTCTGAAGCAGGATTCAAGGGAATATAATTAGAGAACCAAGATTCAAAGAGACTCAAATACCTATCAACTAATTTAAGGTTCAAGGAATGAATCTATTTTAATAAGGGATAATTTTTAATTCTATTAATTATATTTACCGTTATTTTTTCTATTTTATAATATAAAAAAGTGTCATGTTTACCCATCACCTTAGTTGAACATTTTCGATAATGTTCAATTCAATTATGTGGGAGTAATCCATGGAAACTAATTTTTTATTACCATTTTATTTGACATGTGAGACATAATCATAGAGGGGTTATGTTATTCCTTATTATATATTTTTTATTTATCATTCCCATAAAATATATTGTTATTTGTTGGTTGGAACAATGTAATGTTTTCTTCAAATTATTGATTGTTTTAAATTGATTATTGATATTAATTTAGTTCATGAATTTTATTCTATGAGATAATCATTTACTATATAAATTTGTAGCGATCATGAATATAATTCATTATCTTATATACATTAATTTCAATTCTGGTGATGGATTTTAGAAATTTATTTACATTTTAATTCAAAAACCCTATTTTTTGAGATAACTCCAGATGAGTTCCTTTACTAGAAATCTCATTATATTATAATAAAAAAGTTAACTATTAATTTCAATAAAATTAATCCATCCCCAAATTAGTTATTTTTCAACCCATTTAACCTCAAGACATTAACTATAATTTTCATTTTTTGAATCCCTTAGAAACCATATAATTACATGTTAGGAGTCAATATTTTATTCCATCTAACCTTCCTACCCTAACATCATTGAGTATAACTTCCTAATAATTTTTTTGACATTAAAATGGGAGTTTGGTATTTTAATGGAGTTTACGAAACTAAAAATGGTTTTTGTTCTCCTTATTTCATAATATGAATAGTTCTATACTTCTGGTGATTAAGAAAATATTTATTCATTTATATAATAAAAAAACGATGAAAAAATGAATTGAATAAAAATCAAAGAGTAAAAAGGTGAGAAGGTGGGATAACTAGGATTGAATAATTTGAAAAACCCATCCCCTTTTTTATACGAACTATTACAATTAGTAATGGTACATGATTTTTAGTGGTTATATAAATAGAAATTGGTCTATTTCTTTTTGTATAGGTACTTGCCTTTAAATAGTTTCAATTGAAATTAAATAGTGGAAAACTAATTGGGAAACAAGATGTTTTTATCTCAATTTTAGATGTTTATATTTTTAAAATAACATGAGAAGATGTAAAGGATATGGAAGAAAAATATTTTGAAGGAGAGTTGAAGGAAGAGAACAATTCATCGCTGTTTTCTTGAATATCATATGTTATAATTTTATAATCTTGCCCTATATTTTCAATCCAATTAGTTTTTATTGTAATATTAATATACACTATCTATGGGCTTCAATTGTTTGTAATAGGATAATGTTTTACTTGATTATAAAAAACATGTAATTTTAAAAAATTTCAAGAAACTAATTTTCTCCCATGAATTTTTATAGAATAATCCAGAAACTGATAATTCAAATCCATTTTATGGTTGTGGAAATAATCCTATTTATGAAGATCCCCCAAATTTATTTTTTGGAGATCTCATCCATCAAATTGTGCTTATGAGTGGATTTTAGAAGATGGGGTGAGAAAATTAATATTTTTTATGAAAACATCTCTTACAATGATAAAATATTATTCTCTATAAATATTATTACAATTTATAGAATTAATATTTAAGGAATGGTATGAATGTCTTTGAATTTGATAATATATAATTTATTCATTGATACAAGACATGGAGATCATTATACATTCAACATATTCATCGGAATAATGATTTGGTATGAAAAGTAATTGTTTGATAAACACCACTATATGAAATTATTTATCTGCATTAAATGAGTTGGAAATAATTTATAATTACCTCAGGAAATTTATGATGAATTATATTGAAATAATTTATATTTTACCCACATTAAATGAATTCACAGAAGAGTAGTCTTGTTCCTATCAAATATGTAATACACCTCATTGGCTTGTTAGTGGATCACCTAAAAATCCCAATGCACTAAATGCATCCATAGGTGAGATGATTCACCTCTATAATATGGATTATGGAATATTAGAGATTTATTATTCATCAACTATCAAAATTTCATGGCCGATTTTTTATTTGTAAAAATGCGACAACTATCCATATAGAACCAACTGGACGATGCCTTACACAAGCTAAGTAGTGGTACCTGAAACATTCAGAAAACCTTCATGTCCTTCAATCATCCATTAACACCTTAAATAAGATGATCCCTCAATATTAAATGAATTTACAACATTGAAATATATTATCCAAATATGTTCAATAAACAAAAAATCATTCCTCATGATCATTGAATTTTAACAATATTCATTAAATTAGATTATTTAAAACATCACATGATATTAGGTAAAAACACCAAAAATAATTAAAAATAAATTTATTAGATATATACATGAGTATTTTTTTATCATTAAAACACCAATAGACATATATAGATGTATAATATCAACAAAAATTAAACGTATAAGAAAATTCGAAATGATTTTTGTTCATTAGAAGTGAATATTTTGATGAATTAAAATCCTATCAAAATAGTTTATTTACATGATTTTGGGAAAAAATATTTATCAAGTGACATTGAGTGATGATTAAACTAGAATTATTATGAGGTAAATCATTATTGACATGAATTTTTAGGAGGTTTAATGATATGAGTGGTAGAGAAATGTCATTGAAATTGAAATTTGTAATGAAGCATGCTTTGTAATTTTTTTTTTGGAAAATTCAATTCATTTAAAATATTTAGTTATAACATTATTTTTCTAAGAATGATATTTTTGAGAATATAACAGTATATTTTATTATAATTTCTGTTCAGTGGATAATTTTTTTCTTGAGGATGAAAATATAATAATTTTTGGTGATTTCCATTAATACGAATATTTTCCTCAACAATTCAATAAATTTAACTTCCAATTTTGAATATTCATAATAATTTTGTTGTTTTATGGTATAAATGTATATCAAATATTGTTATTGGTATTGTTGTGGTATTTGGGTGAAAATTTGATTAATATAAAAAAATTAGTAAAATTTTAAATTGTCTGGAATTATACTATGAAGAGAAGAGTTTGAAAAAATTATGTCAGGCCTATGAGTGATATACTACAAGGATCAGTCCATGATATCCCATAATCAAGCAAGTATGACAACCATGTTTAATTTTGAGAGAAAATATTATATGGGAATGCATAGGGACATCAGCCTATGCATGTGAGAATAATGTAATGCTCGATGTATGTTGACACATGTTAAGAGGACTCATACGGAGAGGGGATATTTCTACCCACCAAGATTTCTCCAGCAATACACATATAAAATAAGTAATATTGCACCCCTGAGAAATTCTATGTTGGAAAACATTTAAATGAAAACTATACATTCTAAACAAAAACATTTTTATATTATATTGCACTAGAATTTCCCATCTCACATTAAAAATGATTTTTTGTCCTCCTACCATCGTCACCTATTGATCATGTGGATCATCATCCACCTTAATATTTATTAAATAATAAATCTTAAGATCGCCTTTTATAAGGCCATAACCACTATGGGAGTTAAAATAATTATTCTAAGATTTTCGAAGAAGCCTCTACGAGGTTTTAGTTGTAGAATACATACATGAATTGAAGTAGCTGATGGGTTTGTGCGTGTGTGAATGAAATAATAAATGAATACACAAATGAAACTATGTATGATGTCGTCTAGTTAATGAATTTTAATGAAATAATTTTTTAAAATTTGATGGTAAAATTAAGGAGGTCTAATTTTTTATGTGATGAAATACAACTTTAGATGGGTATGTAATGGTAATATCAATGATTCATTAGTTGTATAAATATATTTCTTCGATGCATAAACGTTAATAAATCATGATTGAGGATAGTTCAGTAGATATATAATGGATATGAATTTCATGGATATGACTATGAGTTAAGAGTTATATATTCACTATGAAAACAAATAAGAGATGATTCTATTAGGGGGGCTTCAATTTAGACTTGTGATATACCATAGGAAAAGAAAGAAGAAAGGATATGGTCACTGAAATGTGTGTACTTGTGGAATAGGGGTTTACACAATATCACAATTATAATATAGGAAAGTTTGATTTATAATTTGAATTAGGGTAGATCTAAAATATTTTAGAGATAATACGGGTTTCATATGATGGAATGTTAGACAAATTTAATGATCACATGTTGTGCTATGTAAGGGTTGTGTGGTGCAGAATTCATGGTGAATTTTTTGGAATGGAATAATTTTAATTGTAATGGAATAGTTAATAATATGTTAATTAATAAATTATACGGTACTTGTGTTGTGTCATCTACCAAGCACCATGGAGAACTTGATAGTGAAATTGGATTTGACTCGTTAACTACTGCAGGTTATATCTTAGTAAATTACCTAATTCAAATATATGTATTGTAATGAAGTTAAATTCATTTGAAAAAAACCATTTTTGGGAAGATATGATTTATTTTTCTTTATATCAATGAGTTTATCAAGGATATGTTAATATTAATTAGTTGATGTTAGTTGAATGATTGTTACAGTTCCACCATGTATATGCATCACAGTAATTCCAAGGTAAGTAGTGAGAATGGTGTTTTAGTATCTTATTTTATATTATTGCACCCTGGAGTGTGGGATTTTGTTTTTTGTCACAGAGTTAGAGGATAATAACATATAAAGTTATTATATTTTAGGATCATTTAAAAGATATTTCATGGGATATTTTTACTTGATTTATGTGGTTCTTCTGTGATATTTTTCCATTGTAAAAATATGGATAACAGGAGGAATAAATATGGATCAGGTTTCTGGATTATAAATTGGAGGATAAAGTTAGAGAGTAACTTCATCAACTAGAGATACTGTATTTTTTGGTTTGGTTTTAACATTTCTTTTCATTGTTTAACTATACCATTAATATTTTAGTTTAAAAAAATTATTTTTTGTCTTATATCCTTTATCAAAATATATGCAATCATTATTAGACTCCACACTACGTTAAATATGATTTTTTTCAATGTCAATGATAAATAATTCATGAATAGCTAATCTTATAGAAGAGGGTGGTCTCAATTTAATGATATTTTTACCTAATGATATAAATTATATTTTGATAGTTTTATCTCCTAATAAATTATTTTTCATTGAAATTATTTTATTTCATATTAATGAATTTTCTAGCTATAATGACGATTGTTAGGTCATGAAATCTTTTGTGATAGTTCTAAGTTATATAAAAACATCCAACATAACTCGACCTCTAACTAATGATATAGATCACTGGAGAACCAAATATTTTTATATATCATTGACCAAAGGGATCATCATGCTTATATATAATATTTTTGAATAAACATGTGGATCTATTTAATACATGAATTGTCATAATAATTAATTTGATAAAATTAATTACTAATTTTTTGGTGTTTTTAATAACAGAAAACCATCCATAAAAATCCGTTTCATTCTAATCACCAATTAGTTTTTATTTTAATCAAGTCACTCGTTTACTCATTATCATAATATAATTTTGAGGGTTTTGTTTATTTAGATTTTTTAATTATAAGTGAAAACAAAATTATCACACTAGTTAATATAATTATGTTTGAATTATCCTCATGGGGTTGACCCTACACATTCACATTAAAATGATTTTACGGGTCATGATTAAATATAAATTATTTATTTTAATTTTGGGCAATCATTCAGAAGAAAAATGACCATAATCTCCAATCACATGTTTCATTGTATTACAACTTGAATTCCAATAAATATATGAATTATATACCCAATGGGATCTCATAAAAGGTTGCCTCATATGATTCCTTTTGAGGTCTGTATTGTTGTCAAAAAATATTCTATTTTCACAAGTGATATTTATGCACCGAGGCACTGAAACATGTCTTGGCCACATTATTTACAAAACTATTTCCTAATAAAATTTCTATTGAAATATGTGAAATTTTGAAAAATCAAATCCTTTGACTTATCAACACAAAAAAATAATATATTTAAACAAAAAAAATATATGTAATTAGGATGTGGTTGAATCATAATACATCATCAATTAATTTTTATAGATATTATTGATGATGATAGAACAATCCATAGTAATAATCTCTGAATTTACTAGATTTATGATAAAAAAACTAATTTTATAGGTGAGACAAATAAAATCACAATTGTATGATACAAAAAAATTATGATTCAATGACCTAATTTAAAAAAAATACTTATCAGAGGAATAATCATAATTTAACATTCTACAAAATATATAAACTATATTTATTTATATTCACATGAGGACCAAGAGGAAAATATTAGATACAGATGGGTTAATATTTGTATCATACGCATACAAATAAATATATACCTCATGTCACATCAATGATATAATTATTATAGTATATCTTTTTTATTTGACATTGGGTATGGGAGAAAATCACATGGTTTGTTAATGATTCTATCCCCTCAGTGCCCATAGAAATTTTTCATGCCCACCAACACAGACAATGGTATGTTTAATATTCATTTTTATTTATAAATATATTAAAGAATTTTTTTAAAAAATAAAAATAAATTATTCTATTTATAAGAGTATCCACCCATGTAGAAATTCTCACATTGTTATACCTATTGTGCAAATTTACAGACAAATTCTGAAAAAATATTATATCACATGATGTCTGGGTTTTTTAATATCTAATTAAATAATAAAGTTTTTAAGGATAATTATTTATTTTGAAAATTATAAATATATTTTTGTTATAATCAATTTAAGGATGTTATATATTAGGCATGTTACACTGAGAATTATAGCTTACTACAAAATGATGCTTTCTACTAGAAAATGCTTGGAACCTCTCATCCATTTATTCATTATTGAGTATAACTATGTAGACCGCGTTATGAGGTAGTTTTGGATTTACTATACAATTATAGAACCACCTAGGACATTGTCATAATATTATTACAATATTAATTTAGTGAAACATGACATATACATGAGGTAATTTCCTAATTGATATATTGAGATATTGGATAGGTTCTATAACCTCCATTTATAGGGGGGAAATGATCCCTCATCTATCTTACTAGATGGATTTTAATCCAAGGTACTATATGATGTAATTTTTAAATCATAATCGAAATGGATTGGATAATTACAAAATAGAAATTAAATATCCCTCATTTAAATAACACTTCTATTAATAATAATTTAATACCCGTTTTTATATTTAATTTTTATATCACATCATGTCTACACATCTCTAATTAAATTTTAATTTTAGTTTTTGACTATTAATTTTTATGCATATTTATATAATAAATATATCAACCCATTAATGAGAATTATCATTGGTATTGTTTAGGTGAGATATAGGATTAAATTCCCTCTATCGATCAATCATAGAGTGATGAGCCTTATATTGATGTGCCACTTGATTGTGTTGCATAGGAGGAGGACTTCTAGATTGATCAACTTGATACTCCTCCAAATACTACTACAAATGAGAGAATAAATAGCTATAAGAGTTATAGTAGTTCATATATGACACCAATAGTCTACCAAAATGTGGTTCTACATAAAATATTTTTTATATAGGCTATGGTTACTAGAGAACAGTAATATTGTTCTACTGATTATATTACTATTGAGACAATATGTTGTATTATTTGAATTTTTTCAATTTGAAGACAGTTGAATGTTGAATGAGTTGTTTTAAATAAAGTAGGGATGCATTGATTTTAATTAATATGTATAAAAATTTATTTTTACATAGAGATATGTTATAGGAATATTTTATAAAATTTGAAAAATGCACTTCGAGGACTAAAGTAGTAGTCTAAAAAATGATGTCTTGATTTTTCTATTACACTGTGGAGGAAACCTAAATTTATTTATAGATTCTTGGTACCTAATGTGATTACTAAATGAATGAAATATATTTTCATGATAGTTTCCATCATTAAAAAATTATTGATTTATTTTCATCATGACTTCTTTCTCTGAGAAATCCATAAGGAAATTATTGATATAGTTTTACCGATATTTTTAACTTTAAAAGTTATTACATAAAACATTATATTAAATCATTACCCATCTAGCTATTACATATTGTTAAGGGATAAAATAACATATTATTCCTATAAAATTGTTCACATTTAATGACTACTAGAAATTTATAAAATTAAATGAGAAAGGATGATGTGGATATATGTGAAACTAGTATCTACCTATTCAGTTTTATATATTTGAAAACAATCTGAATATTATCCAATTGTTGGATTTTAATAACAATAATTTACATGTTTCCGTATATATATATATATATATTAAATTTAAAATTCATATATTATTGATGTATAAATGTTGTGGTATTCATAGGTAGAATTATCGAACATGTAATTGAATGAAATATTTTTAAATAATACAAAAAATAGAGAATATGATTTGATGTTAATTGAATTCATAGAATTTTACAGTCAATTGTGATAAACCTAAATTAAAATAAATAGAATTCATTGAATATTAATCCATTGTGCATATCAATTATGATCTAGAATTATATGTTGATATATTATTTATAACACATAATATAGTATGATGTTAAAAATTTAATTAATATCCTTATCATTTCATGGTATATATTTATTATATCCTTGAAATCCTATTAAAATATATCAATGTAAGATAATAATAAGTTTTGGTCCTTTGATGTCCAGTGAGAATTTATGAAATCAGAAAATCACATAATATTGAAGACGTAGATAAATGAAATATCAACACAACATTGATATATCCACCTAAAATATAGAAAATTATAGAAAAATCAAGGAAAATAATTATGTCTGTTCCACTTTAATAATTTTGAATTTGAATCAACAAACATTAAATTAAACATAGTATCTAATCCCACAAGAATAGGAGAACATTTTATTAATGAATAAAACAAATTTTCAAGCCACAATAATTTTCCAACACAATTAGGGTGTATAGAGGGAAATTTTTTCAATGAAAATGGTATCAAATCCATGTTATTTCATAGAGAATATACATAAGGAATTTGACATGGATAATACTAATAATTTATAGGTATTAATATTTTTTGATGAGTGTTATTATCTTATATGTATATAAACAAATTTATATTACATTTATTACCTCATAGGATATATGATTCTTCAGAAATATTGTGTTGAAATCATGCAAGTGATTTTATTGGAAGATCAATGGTTAAAAGAGGGATGATGTTTTTGAATGATGATGCTAAAAAGCATCATGAATTGTAAATATGATTATCTACACATATTTATAATAAGGTGATGTAATGTTAAATATAAAAAATTAATTGGGAAAGGCATTTTATTATATTGGAATGAGATTATAAATTGTATTTAAATAAGAAATTTTTATATTTTAAAGTAATTTGTTAGGAGGTTAACACCAATTAAGATCCCAAATTTTTTTGAGAATTATTATATAAACCTTTATAAATTATGCCATATTGATAAAAACTATAAATTAGTCACATTTATTATACAATTGATGTTGTAGGGCTTAGTGGAATATTTTTTAAAAGAGATAACATTCAATGTAGTTGAGAAGAAAGTGGTCTCGGACGATGAAATTGACGATGATTTAATTTATTCGTCATCATCAACAATGTATTGAAAATCTAAAATAGATAATGGATTATTTGATATTAAATTAACACTAGAGTATTTTAATTTTGGGAAGATTAAGAATACTGCAAGTAGGTGTTCTAAGAAATATAATTATTATAATAATGAGTTTTATTTATCCCCAAAATAGATGAATATAAATATATAATAAAGGAACACTATTTTAGGTAGTGGTGGTTGAGAGAAATATTATTAAAATACATATCCTGAAGTGGGAATAAATTATATTGTATGATCCATTTGAAATCATTGATTCTATGTTTATCTATTATATATAAGGTGTAATGAAAGATTCAATGGAAAAGTAAAAATTATTTTTGTATAGAATGATAAACATGAAGGAGTTGTGTATATTGGAGTATAATTCAAAGGATCACTTAAGAACAATGACATATAGACCAAATATAATATGAATATTTTTAGTTTGTGGAATGTGTCATCATGTAATGATTATGAAAATGAATTATATGTTGGTATTCATTAAAATTTAGTCAAATATTTTGAATGGAGTCTAATAAAAATTAATGAATCAATGATTTTTTTTAAGAATAAGAAATATGTCAAGATCATTAATGATATCATCATTTCAATTAGAGATAAAATTAATACAAAATAAGGAAAAGTTATCATCGTTCTTATTATATATTTAATTGGATATTAAAATTGATTTTTCAATTATGTATATTCATTTTGGAAAATTCTATGATATAGTTTTTAGTGAAAGGGAATATTAGTGAAATTAATCACCTGGGAAATTTCTTATCGATCTGAGAACTAAATATAATGTTTAAAATGTATTTTTTATAATGATAGATTATAAAAAGTGAAGAGATATTGAGAAAAAAATATAGGAGAAATTTTAAAAACAATGATATCTTTCAAACTATCATGGGGGAATTGAAAATAAGAATATTTTTTTGATAAATGATAACATCATGATATTTCAATAATGTAGTGTCCGTTTAATGGGTTTCATTGGAAAAATATGAAATATTAAGGTATTGGTTATATATTTTTAAGCGTATAATAACATTTAGGTCACCAAAATAGATTTGGAATGTTTCCATAATATTAGAAGATAAATTCATATAATTTATAATATTTTAATTTAATAAATTTGTGAAATAAAGAAATATATTATATGAATATAAGTAAAACACAATCCCATAGAAGTAAAATTAGAATTAAATCATGAAAATCTAATTAAATTACTTTGAAAATGAGGTTTTATCTTTATTTATAAGAACAATTGTATCTTTGTTCATAATTTAAAGAAAATTTGAAGAAATGAGGGAATATCTTAATAAATTGTGGGAAATATAAGAAAGAATGGATGAAGACTGAGATAAAAAATGTGGATAAAAATTCCTTGACATAAATAAAAAATTTTATCACCTAGAATTTTTAGAAATGGTTATAATATCATATTATAGGTAATAAGAATCTATAGAAGCCTGTAAATTGTATAATTGATTGAATTATTTTTTTTGGAATGGATATGGAATAAAATATTAATGGAAGTGGGAAAACAATGGTGAAAGGGGATAAATTTAGGAATAATAAATTCCATATGGTTGATGGATTTATTTTATTTATATTGGGTGTATGTTATCTTTATTACTCAAGAATTAAAGTCTCATTCCATAAAAAATTCTCCAATTTCAAAAGAAATACAAGGAATTCTCATTCGAAATAATGGAGGAGAAATGAAGATCTCTATCTAGTAGATAGAGAACAAAATACATGTATACTAACAATATGAGTATAAAATAGATAGTGTAAGAATAGGCTAGACCATATTATTTTATAATATATAGATAACATATCCTTATTAATAGTTGTATAAGTTATTTACAATGTTATATGATAAAGGTAAAATATTTCTAATGCATTCATCCTAGGATAGGTCACATGGAATTTTTATCCATTGAAGAACATGTGGGAATTAGTTCTACTAAATATATTCCATATATATGTATGTGGTTTAATTAGTCATTCTAGAATATAGGATTATAATTAAATTGTATTATTTATAGATGATTATTATTTTATAAAATTTTCCTTTTTCTTATGATAAAATTGGAATGTGTTGGATTTTATAAAAATATTTCATAAAATTGAATAAATATTAACATGAAAAACTATTATGATTACGAAATATGACTATGGTATTGGGAAGACACCACATGAGTTTGAAAATAACAATGTATTAAAAATAGTTTTACCTCAATATGATTTATCCAGTAGAATAATGTTTTAATGTCAATAAGAATTGTAATTAATAATATGGAAAATTCATTGTTTAATGAATGTTTTATATGTCACAACTTCTACAAATAATTATAGAAAGATGATATGAATACATGGAATAATGAATTAAATAATCTAGTATAGTAGAGGATTATAAGTTTTCTATTTCCTATAAAGAAATAATAAGTAAACAATTTTATATTGTTTATAATAAAACTATTTATTTGGAAAAAATATAGTAATAATGAAAAAATATAGAGTAATGACAGATAAAGGTGTAGTTTTTTTGGATGATTCTAAAAAAGTAAGGTTTATTTGTGGTTCAAAAATATCTTAACAAGATATATAATTCAAGTGATGTGACAGTTATTGTATGTGGATCCAATGAAATTTAGTGAAATATTTTCAAGAATAAGTGTTTCAAAAAGATGATGATATAATTTTATATTCAAGAGAATATTAATATTTTAATATTATCAAATGAATCCGAATTTTAATCAGTATAAGCAAAATGTTAAGTGTACAGTTCAACAAATTCCCAATCGAGAAAAAAAATTATTCTAACTATATCAAACTATTGTTAGTATAGATAAATCATCCCCAACACAAAATCCTAGTATGATAATAATAGAAAAAATATATATATTTTCATGAATAGAACATATTTTATTTTAATATATATAGATGGATTAATAATGTTTGAAATACATTTAAATTAATTCTATAATATTGATAATAATAAAACATTGAATTTTGTGGATATATTTAAGAATCACAATGTCTTCGATATAAAATACCTCTTAAAAAACATTATTCATAAATATAGTAGAGTGATCTAGAATTGAGGGAGGATAATATAAAAATGTGATACATTGGTTTCATCCATTTATATTGATTAGAAATTTTCACTAATGGAAAGAATGGATTATATCTTAATTTTCATCATAAATTCAATTTAAATAAAATTCACAGTACTTAAAGTGGATAAAAAGATAGAATTTTTAAATTGAGTCTCTAATAAATATTATTTTCTATAAAATAGTTTTTTATTAGAGATGATTATTCATAATAGAAAAAATGAAAAAAAACTTCTCATGGAATATATCGATCTTCTATTTCATGATAAGAACAATTGGATACTTTCATGAGGATGTTTTACATTAAGAATTTAAGGATGATAAAAATACCTTTGGGAAAATCTTATAATAGTTCACATTTATAGGGACTATTTATTTGAATTAAATCTTCTCTAGTGGAAAAATGTAGTATTAAGTTGATATCATTTCTCAAATACTGGGTTCATAGTTTATGATAAATTTGATAAGAGAATTTAAATTCATTAGAGGGATTCAAATTCTGAAATATAAAAATTATATATTCATGTCACATTTAAAATATGGAAGATAAGTTCTAATAAAATATGAAATAGAATATTGAAATACAGTTTCAACATTGATATACATTAGAACCAAACATATAGTGAATGAGGATGCTAAGTGATTAGTCATAATTTTGTATAAAAATTCACCATGATTTTTCATTATCTTATTATAACCACTAAGCCATTTTTCATTTATTTTTATTTCTATTTCCATTTACAGTTTTTCTTTAAGAATTAATTACTCTGTGTAATGATGTCAACACAGAGTTATATTTATGTAATATTCAATTATGTTAAATATAGGCGTGTAATGTTTTTTATTTTTTATTAGTCATATTTATATTTGGTCAGAGACATTTTAGAAAACAAAAATAGAAGTGGAATGTAATTTATCATAGAAAAAAATAAATATTCTTAAAAAAAATAACAGAATATTGTTTCATTGTGTAAAATAAAAAATTGTATATATTAGTTGTAAAGGAATGAATATATATAATATTTATCAATTATCAATTAGATGAAAATAGTCTAGAAGTGAAAAAATATGAATTTATTTAGTGCATGAATAAAAGTGACATAGAATTAAATTATATTCATATAAAATTATCTAAAACAAATGTGTTTTCACAATATATATGATATAATGGAGAAAATTATTATAAAACAGAGTATTTTTGTTACACAACTTCAGGTTGATGATATCATTAACAAACGATTGGTTTGACATGTTTTTAGGAAGCACCAATTTAAAATTAGAATTCATCCCATTCCCTCAAATTAAATTGGTGTTCAATACCCTTCTCTACACTATATATAATGATTTATTCTTTGAGTGTGTGATTATTATTATTTAAATAACATTGGTCACAATACCATAGGGGGAGATAAAATCTATGGGGATTTGGAATATTTTAATGGTGTGATCATATTTTTCTAAGTAAAATTAATTTTAATATTAAAATATTTATCATGTATCCAATACTGAGATACAACTGACATGTGTATAAAGATTTATTAAATGATACTTTTTTTGAGTTATACTTGTAGAAATGTTTATGATATATGAACATGACATTTTCTAATGTAGTTGAACTCTATGAATTTTATTTTAAATTGGGGTGACTAATATAAAGAGGAGACTATATTAAAATGGGAGAATGTAGAATAAAAGAAATTTAGATATTCATCCAAGGGGATAACGTCCTTAAAATGGAGGATTTAAATCTTGAGGTGGAGTATTATAAAAAATAAAAAGGTGTATATTTTTTCCAAAAATCCTATAATATTTTATTTTTGTCAATTAAAAGAAATTTTAATGTCATATGAAGTATTATAAAGGATGTGAATATTCTTGGAGTCTAATTTATGTGGTTATTGATTTATTTTGATGTATATGGATAGTTCAAGAACATTTCACTATACAATAGAAAAGGGAACCCCATCAATATAGTGAAAATTTTAGAATGCACATTGTTTCCTATCTATTAGACAATGAATGAGACTTGATAAAGTTATGTAATTATAGTTTCCTAAAGTGGTCATTCAATGTAATAAATTAGAATCCTCAAAAATTTGAGTTTTTTAATTTAATTGAATGTACCTTGTTGATAATACTTATTGCAAAAAAGAAAATTCTCAATTAATGTTAAGGTTTTGGTTATTTTTGGAACTGAAAATAAATTATTCCACAAAGGCTTATGTCAGGTCACGAATCATTTGGTTGTTGAAGGTAGTTAAAGTGTAAAATGATATAACAGACATTGAAGATATATTTTACACAATTATTAAAATAAATCGAGAAAATTTGAATATGAATTATGATGGGGTAGTCACATGGTGGTTTTGAGGTTATTTGATCACATAATATATACCCATTAAAATTTATAAGGTGGAATATAATATAATGATTATAAAATGGTTGTATTTAAGGAGATATACCATGTATAATAGAGATGATAAAAATGAGAAACTATATGGTGAACTATATTGAATTTTTTTTATTGAAATAATGTGACATCTAACGTCACTACTGGAATGATGTGGTGAATGTAGTTTTATTGAAAACTAATAGTCCATTAATTAGAAAAGTTTTAGTGAAGATTCCATAAAAAATATTCATAAAATGAAGACCTCATTTATGTATTATAGAGTACCTAGATTAAAATCATTCACCTTTAACAAAAATAGTAATCAAGGTAAAAATGGTGCTAAAGATGAAGGTATACTATCAGGCTACTAATTATTGGTTAATTATTATATTTTATTAAATAAAATATATATTAATATTTTCATGAGTAATAAAATTATGTTGTTTGTGTATAAATCCAATGAAAATTATTAATATATTATTCTTGAATAAGAGTTCAAAAATGACGAAGAGATTAATATATATTTTATAGAATATAAAAATATTCCTATTGAAAATGAATTTGAAGTAAATTTTTTTATATGAAAAAGGTCATCATGAGTGTGAACATGTCACTCAATCAAGAAATAAAATAATTCAAATTGATCCTCGAAATATTAATTGGGAAATAATAGCTCCATAATATACTTAAAGGATAAATATAATGGATGTAATTTGTATATTATCAAAAATAGAAGAAACCTATTTTTTTAAAAGAATAAATTATTGAATCCTGGGTGATATATATGAATAAATAATTTGACATATTTGAAAGAATTCATGAAGTGGAAATTTTCTAAAGTGGTAGACACAATAATATGTTGGAATTGAAATGGGTTATCAAAATAATTCATTATTAAATAGGAAAAATGATCTAGAATATATCTTGGATATAATGTTAAGGTCATGAAGTTGTTTAAGGAAATGATGTTAAATTTGAATTCACCACAATGACATTTATAAAATCTAACGGATATATTCTAGTTGTTAATAAATAATAAATGTAATAATTATTAATTTTTTTTTAAAGATAATATTTTCAAATTATTATTGAATGAATGATTTTATATAATGAAATAGATTATATTTTTATTAGATGTTGTGATTCAAATGTTTGTAAATTAAAAAAGTATATTTATAGCTAAAAGAAGGTTCCTGATGTGTGGTATGAATGATTAGATAAATTTAAAATATGTTTAATATCAAATGTATATAGATTTATAATAAAACATATATAAATATATTATAATAATAACATCTTATTGTGATATTGTATTCGTAATACATCATATTTTAAAAATATAAATTGTATTAAGTTGATTATTTTAATTAATTAATGAGATTTTAATTTGATATGTTTTATACTAATAAACATAATAACATTATGGTGATAAAATACGAAAAATGAAGAGATTAAATTCATCCCATTGGTATAATAGGAATGTAATGTTTTATCAAAATTCATAATGGAATATTGAAAGCTAGTTTCAACCCGGATAGTAGTTTGAACTAAAAATGGAATGAATGAAGAGAGTGTGTAGGTATACTAAAATTTTTGTCAAATAAAAATACATATTTTACTTCATGATACTAAAATATAGAAAATTATTTTTTAAATCCTGATCATGAAACCATAATTTGATAGATTTCATAAAAATAACACCTTTTAGAAGTGAAGGGAAAAATTTGGCATTATTAGGTAATAATGAATTATGGTTTGGTAATTTGGGAAATAATATATATACCATTATTTAATTATTCATATTCTATAGTTTCCCTCCATTTCCTTTAATAACTATTACATATTTTTTATGATAAATTACAAGAAAACAATGCTTTTAAGAATTGATTGGTTTACTTTATTAGTAAACATACGTTTATTCAAAACTATTACACAATAAATCGGTAATATTTTATAAATCATTCTTATTTTCCCTCCTAAATTATATATTTTTCATTTTATTACATTATTTTTCTATAAGGATAGAGATTCATGAAATGGGTTGGTTAATAACACAGTAAGGGGATGAATAAACTAGTTGAAATACGAGAAATGAGTCATTTTATAGGACTACGAGTAGTAATAGTCATCATATCCTAATCATATGATCATTATAATAATATAGATAGGATAATTTGAAAAATGATTTAATATAAAATATTCTTAATAATTATCCATCATAACATAGTTGTCAAATACAAAATATATATTTCATAAAGAAAACACCATGCCCCCACATAATATATTTACATATATAATAACATCACAATGATTAAAAAATATAGAAACATGTTCATTATTAATAAACATAATATAATTAGATAAATCATACTACCTTTTTCATAATAGGTCTATATAATTATAATACCTACCATCACATCCTATAATTCTCATAATCATGCATTCCCCATTGAAATATACCCTATAAAAATCATTATCTTAAAATAAAATTATTCAAAGAATGGGTATAATAAGGATTAAATAAATATTACATTAAGGAATAATAATTTTGGATCCCAAAAAAATAAGTAAGATAATATTTTGGTATGAAATATCATTGTTCATTGAGTAAAGAAGAATCAACTCAATTGGAGTCAAATATTTTTTTTGGAAAATATAGTATATCTTAATTAATGTTTGTAACTGGATTGAAAATACTTTCAATAATGTTAAAACATTTATATTTGAACTTATAATTGGGAATTAATATTGTATTGATATTTAGAATACATTTTACAATTAACCATACTATGAAGAATTAAAATGTTTAGATAACCTAAAAAATAAAGAGTTGGGTTCATGAATTCCACATACCATATATACAATTTTCTATCATCACATTTTAGAATTCAAGAATAATAAAAATAAATTTAATAAATTATTAAACAAAAAGTAAATTAGAATATTTTTGTTAACACTAAATCAATTATAATAATTGGATTTTATATATTAATTTCCATTTATAAAGGTGAATGTTTTTTGGGTATTATGTTTTATTTAAAATTTTCCTATCTTGTTTCTATTTTTTATTTTTTAATATAAAAATTTACAAATTGAAATAAATGACTCGATATTAATTGAAATACATATGATTCAACATTTATAAAATATAACTAATTTATTATAACCATAACTAAATTTGGTAATAATATGAAAATTAGAAACTCCCATATTAGTAGTTTACCGATAGTTAAAATGACATTATACATAGATGAGTTCAATGATGTAGAACAATTAAGTATATTTAAAATTAGATTTACAAACGTGGCTAATATAAATAGTATATGTTTATGATACTATTTAATTAATTAATATAGTATTGGGAGAGAATAAAATATAAATATTGTGTAATAGAAAAGGAATATAAAATTTAAAAGATGGTTGAATATTACTTCCTTCCTTCTACTGTCCCTTTGATGAAGCTCTTAAATCCTTGAAATGTTTTATTTATGTAACTATTGAATAAAATAAATATATGAAGCATTTTAAAATATGATAATTGGGGAGAGATATTTATTTTTGTGAGTGGATGTGTGGAGGCCATATAAGGGATGTGAGAGTGTGTATTTTTACCTGAGGATATGTGTAAAACCATGAGATTTTATGAGAAATATTATATTTAATTTCTTTGATATCTTTTGTAGTACGCTACACCAAAATTATATTGAGCTATACGCAACATTGTATGATCTTGTAGTATACGCAACCAAATTCTTGGCTTGCATACATGCAAGAGAAACCTTCCTCGATAGCTTGCGTTGTACAAAATACCGAGGTTCACTAAACAACGATATGTTAATAAAATATTATATAAACTAGAATTTTGAATAGTAATACCAACTTTTGGAAATTTTATAAATTTTATCATTAAAATGGACTTCATGTTTTGATTTAGAATATTGAAATCTGCCTAGGGTGAATTTTTGGAATTTTTCTGAAAACATTCAGTTTTTGATGAATAGTGAAAACACTGAGTTTTTCTTTAAAACCGACTTTTTATTAAGTATTAAATTATTTTATTTAAATTTAATTTAGGTAAAATTCGATACGTAATACCTATATTAGTTCAATGACATTCATTGGAGTCATTCTATTATAATTTTAGATATATAAAAAGTTTATTGAACTTTTTACCCCCTTTTACACACCTCCTAGGAGCATTTGCAAATTTACATGAAACATAATTTTACTGCTTCTGTGAGATGAATTTCAAAAATCATAGAGACATAGTTGATATCAGTATGTAAAATTTGGTTCAATTAGATGAATATAATATGATGTGAATAGTAACTTTTAACTTTTATTTACGACATTTAAACGTAAATAGGGTAATTAATAGTAAAAATGATATTATTATTACCCTAACACATGTCCTAATTCTATTATAAAAGTGTAATTAGACCTAAAACAACCTTAGGGAATAAAATATGACCCTTTCGGTGCACATGGTTTAGATTAGCACATTTATTATTATTATTAATAGAAGAGTTAAAATAGATAAAATCTATGTTAAATAACTAAAACATTTTTAATGTAGGGTTATACATAAGTTAAATTCAACTATAAATATTTATTATAAAGATAAAATTATTTCCTACATAATTTATTTTATTTATGATATTTCGACATTAAATAATTTAATTTATTTATGACACAATGATGATGCAGTAATTACATTATTAATGAAATATTAACATAATTGATATTATAAATACTCAAATAAATGTAATTTTAGACTTTTTATGAATTAAACTAATTTTCAAGGTTAATATAACATATTAGGGTTGGTTAGATGAATTTTTTTGGATGTAATAAAGCTGTTATGAATTTTGAAAAAACAAAATACCAAATAGTGTCAAAATTGACATAAAATAGTTTTTAAAACAAATATTTTATAATTAATTTATATAATGTCCTAAAAATCTAAGGATCGGCCAAAAGACTTATATAGTAATATATATGACATTAATGAACCAACTGGGGTTCTATTAGTAGTTTATATTATTTTTATTAACCATATAGTGTAAGAATACCACAAGACACTTAAAAGTTAAATTAGATAACTTAGAGTTAAATATAAATGATACCGTTAAAATGGTAACATAAACCTATCTAAAACCTATTTTTTGAGATTATTTCGACCCATCCTCACCTTATCCTAAAAATAAGTCACTTTGGAGCCATTATAAACCGAATATGTATTTATTATAAAATAATATTTTATATGTTTCCTATGGTTCCTCTCACCCCTCTTATAAAAGGGCACTCCGCCTTCTCTCTAATTCACACCACGAATCCCATTTGGATCGGTCAAACACTTCCCAAATACCCTCTCAATTTTCCTACCTTCATCATAGAGGCCTTACTTTAGTCATAAATCCAACATAAGGAGCCCTTTAGATCAAATCAGAAGGAAGAACCCGAAGAAGAGGTAAATATCTCACCACCTATTTCAAGTTCCATTCTTTTTCCACTTCTTCCTTATTTGTTTCTTCTGTTATAAAATAATAAATTCAGTATATTATAAATTAAATGATGTTATTATAAAAATTTTCCAACCTTATTTGATATTTTATCCATCCTATGAATGAAAAAGTCACCACATGTGTGTACGTGCGGCTTACCGTCTCCACGTCGTGGTGTAGTTTTTATTCCAAAATTTCATCATTGGGATGGGTATAATCATAAGTATAAATGTTATAAATAATAAATATAACATTATTATGATTATTTATATATAATATACCATTCAATTATTTTCTATTTAAATATCAAAAGAATGATATTGCCGCTCGTGCGTACGTACAGACTACCATCTCCATGAACGCGATGAGATTCATTCTCCATGATTAACCATTCAAGAATGATTATAAAGTTTATATAATAAATTATAATGAATTATATGAAATTATAATGATACTGGATTTATGTACATATATGTTTCATTTAATTAATTCAATTTAATTTAATAAGGAAATTAAAACAGCGTTCATGCGTACGTACGATCGACAGTCTCTATGAACAGAGTATTTCATTCCATTTATAGATCTATTATATATATGTATATTATGAAGATATATTATATATAAATCATGTTTTTCATTCTATAAGTATGTAATCATGATCTATGTAATCATATGAATAATTAAAAGTCAAAACACGGATGATAAAAGAAATGATTTTACCCAAAACGCTCCTTTAACATGGAATTGACAAATGAAAGAGAAATATAATGTCTTAACTGAATCATATATGGTATCAAAAATAATAAAATTCTTTTGTTATAAGTTAATAATATGTTTAAACCCACTATACAGGAGCCTCGAATACATATGGAAGAAATTGGAAATAAGGTAAGGGATAATATTGCGATCTCATTTTTATGCAAGATTTCATATAGGTAAGTATTTACCGGGGTTATATTTTTCATCCATGTCCATAAAAATGTTTTTCATAAAGAGTTTAATATTATTAAATTAATTTTTAAAGTCATTTTTACCCCTCTTTTCCTTTTACATTGTGTTATGGAAGGAATCTTTTTTTAACCATATGAGGAACTTTTTGACATTTCTGGAAAAAGTATGAGAAGAATATATTTTAACATATACGTCATGAAAAGATTTTTACGGTTTCATAACACCATATTTTCATGAAGCATACTCTACAATATTTCATGATTATTTTCAACAAAATACTTTTCTTTTAAAATTGCATGGAATTTTGTGAAAAAAATGATTTTGAAGAAAGGATATTTTCCTCAATAATTCATTTCAAGTGATTTGTCAAAACTATTTTCCAAATAATATTATATTATTTAGTATGATTATGTTTCATGTATAATATCTCAATTATTTAAATGGTTTGATTATTATTATGATTAAATGATATCCATTTGTTTTATATGGATTATGTTATGATGAGATGATGTTTATGAAACCCATTTTATTCATTTTGTTATGATGAATGATTTATGTTTATTTTGTGGCATAAGTAAGAATGATTTCATTATGAGATTGGTGGGACCTATATCTCCTTAAAATTCATTTGGTAAAGATTTATATATCACGAGATAGGCATGGATGGAATGGAAAGGGAATATTTTTTAGTAATACAGGTATTGAACGGCATGTAAACACGGTTCAGTAAAGGACTCTGTCCACTATAATGGTCTTGGAAATAATGCCTTGGATACTATCGAAATCATAACATGTGTTAAATGGTTTAACACAATTACATGTTTTATTCCCATTCTATTTTATCATGGTTAATGATCCATTAGGATCCATTCCTTATGCACTTCCTAGATTTATGTCATAACTCATGTTTTTGATGTTTTATGTTTTTAAATTTAAAAGATTATGGATTGTTTTTATGTTCTCTATATTTACCCTTATTGAGCATTTGATATCACCCTTTTATGTTTTCTTTTCATTAGGATATAATAAAAGGTTTTAGGTATGAAAACCAAATGGGATGATATTTATGGGAGATGTTGAAGATCTTTCACCATGATTAGAAGATTATGTTTTGAGTTTCCAAAGACACTAAAATAATACGGTCTTTGGGCGTCTTTTTTTGTCATGTATTAAGTATTTAAAAAAAGTAATGTAATATCTATGTACGTCAATATCTGGGTCTCTATAGATGGTATCAGAGGGAAGGATTTGTTAACCTTTGGAAACTACGATGCGAAAACTTTAGTGAAATCCCTAGCGATATTTCTAAGGTATGTCTAAGGATGCCTCTAAGGTTGAGTATAAGTATAGGTTATAGTCCTTGAATTATAGTAACAATAATAGAATTAAACCTAAGATGTTATATATTGAATGTACTCCCCCTTTATTTTGTTGTTTTCCTAGCATGAGTTTTTCCTCTCACAATATTCTTTTTTGGGTTTAGACAATGGATGGAACCCGAAGGAACCATGTTGATCAATGTAATGGACAATGCAATGATTTTCCTCCAGAACAAACCATTGTTATGGGAGATGGAGTGAAAAATCAAATTGCTATTCTTATAGAAGATTTGAATCATTCTGGACTTCCAAATGACCAGAGAAGGGAACAATATTATATTGAGTCCTTCATGAGACAATGTCCACCTTCTTTCAGCGGGTCATATAATCCACTTGTTTCTGAATAATGTATCAGTACCATTGAAAAGATATTTTCCATACATCACTGTTTGGAACATGAAAAATTAATTATGGCTATTTACCATTTAGAAGGTGAAGCAGACCAGTGGTGGACTCTAATTATGAATATGAGGACCCAAGATAAAATTGAATCCATGGAATGGGATGAGTTAATAAACTTATTTTTCAATAAGTACTTCCCTATAAATTTTCAAAAAAAGATCGAAAAGGAGTTCCTTGAGATTAAGCAAAAGGATGTTGAATCTGTTGGTATATACGAGGCGAATATTACAAGGCTTGCAAGGTATGCATCTGGATTTATCGTCCAACCTATATGTAAAGATGATCGACTATTCAGTGGCTTAAAACCATGCCTTCAAAGTGCATTAGAAATAAGAGACATCCATAGCTATGAAAAAATTGTGCGTTGTGTTGTCTATGTAGAAGTAGAAGTTAGTGTTACATATCCATCTCATTGTTTTGAAAAAAACAAATGATGAAGTTCAAGGAAAAATCTCTATACTTCGGTGAAAAGAAGATGAATGTTTCTTTATGCACAATGTATGGAAAGAAGCATGGTTGAGATTGCCTAAAAAGTACAACAAAATGTTTAATGTGTGAAAAATAAGGTCATCAATCATATGAGTGCCGAATTAATGGGAAAATGGTGTCAAATGACATGAATAGAGAAAATACTACAGATAATTCCCCCCCAACGCTTCAATGCTTCAAGTGTAAGGAAATGGGGCATTATGCTAATCAATGCCATAATCCAATGGTTTATAATGATCGACGTGAGAAACCTCTTAAGGAAATGGGCAAATGGTTGTCACATGCGATCATTATTTGTGATGTTGAGTATGAAAATGATGTTTTGGAATGATTAAGTGTTTATGTAATGAGATTTCAAAATAGTATCATGGAATCTCATTTATAGTATCATGGAATTTTGGAATATCTATGTATTGGTTTTCAATAATTGTATGGTACCGGTAACCATGAAAATTTATTGAAATATTATTGGAAAGAAGATGATATGTGCATAATGAAGGGATAAGGAGAAAATGAATGCTCTGATATTATTAATGAGCTCACGACTGATATAAGGACAACGTTATATCATGGTTTGAGTATATAGAAATTTTGGGATTTTGGTATTTGGAATGAGTTAGCTTTTGAAAGCATTCATTGTTTCACTAATGTTCAATGGGTATTCACTTTTTCTAGAGAATATATGATTAAGGTATTCACATGTTTGGAATGTGAAAAAAAAAACAAGATATATATTATGATATATGGTGGAAAAATGATAGAATTTTCATGCTCAGTAGATGAAATTTCTAGTAATTGGATAGAAGTATTTCCGATAAGCCTAAAGGTTGGAATGCATTATGTTGGACATCAGATAGTATTGTTTATGTCTAGAAAATTTTGATATTACTTATGGAATGTTGTAATAGTGTAGTTTCATAAAAAGCACAACTCATAGATGGGTGACAACCCATCGTGTCTGACAAGGATGCGGGAATTGAAACCACAACCAAAGTGCAACAAGCCTTTATCGCATACCACATGCCTACAAGATGTGCCTGGTAAGTAGATATTATTTTTATTTTATTAATTGGTATGATAGTTGGATTCTAATTCCATTTTTGGAAACATATACAATTAACCTCATCATAGATGGACTTATGTGTATTTTATATCTTTTGTTATCATTTTGTTTGAGATACAATTAATGACCTATCATTCTATCTCATGATCTTCTAACACATCACAAATGACAAATTCAACTTCATTTAATTATTATATGAAGTGGAAATTGTTCATGGAATGACCAATGGTGAGATTGTACCAAAATCAATTATGTATTTTTTTTAATTCCGAATTTTTTCATCATTCAGAAAATGATCATGAAAACCAAAAACGTTGTCCTAGATGGTACCTTTGATCATCACAAATTTATGGCTTTTTGATTATTATATATTTCATAGCCATGTTCTCTACCACTCTCCATCAAAACATGATGGTTAGATTTCTCTTCCATATCCATATTTTCACCTTCTTTCTTCTATGTGGAAACCCAGTGATGAATTAATTTGGGTATCCATTACGTTTCATACATTAGTTTTTAAAATTAGTTTTTAGTATTAATTTTTACGATGTGGGTTTCTATGAATGAAACTTTAAAATAGTAAACCATTTATAACCTCTACAAATTTTGAGGGAAAAATTCATATTTAAGGTGGTAGAATGTAACACCCTTAGATTTTATGAGAAATGTTATTTTTAATTTTCAGATGTCTTGTGTTGTACACTACACCATGATTATCTTGCGATATATTCAACAATTTGTTAGCTTGTATTATATGCAACACTATTCATGGTTTGTGTTACACGCAAGAGCAATATTCCAAGATAGCTTTTGTTGAACGCAATACCAAGTTTCACTAAACAACGACGAGTTATTAACATATTATATAAACTAACTGTTATGAATAGTAATACCCACTTTTTAAAATTTTATAAATTTTATCTTTCAAAATGGACTTCATTTTTTGATTTGGAATATTGAAATTATCCTAGGTTGACTTTTTGGTATTTTTCTGAAAACTGTCAATTTTTGATGAAAAGTGAGAACACATAGGTATTGGTTAAAACAGATTTTTTATTTAAATAATATTTTATTTTATTTAAATTTATTTTAGGACAAAATAGATATATAATACATATATAAGTTCAATTTAATTCATTAGTCATTTTATAATTATTTTAGATATATAAAAATTTTATTAAACTTTTTACTGTCTTTTAGCCACCACCTATGAGCATTTACAAATTTAAATAAAATTTAATTTTACCACCTATGTGAGTTGAATTTAAAAAATCTAAGATACATGGTTGATATCAGTAAGTAAAACGTGGTTCAATGAGATGAATTTTTTTTTGGTGAATAGTAATTTGTATCTTTTATTTACAACAGTTAAAAGTAAATTGGGTAATTAAGGGTAAAAATGATATTATTATTACACTAACACAAGTCATAATTCTATTGGATATATCTAATTCTTCCAAAAACAAGATTAGGAATAAAATATGACCCTTTAGGTCCACTTGGATTAGATTAGGACATTTATTATTATTTTATTTAAAGAAGTGTTAAAATAGTTAAAATCAATGTTTAATAACTATAGAATTTTTAATATAGGGTCATACATAAGATAAATTCGAATATATATTTTAATTAGAAATATAAAAATATTTACTACATAATGGTATTTTGTTTAATATTTTTAGACATTAAATAATTTAACTTATTTATGACACAATGATGATGTAGTAACTAACTTATTAATGAAATATTAACATTATTGATATTATAAATACTCAAATAAATGTAATTTGAGACTATTAAGAATTAAAATAAATTTATAGGTTAATATAACATATTAGGGCTGGTTAGATAGATTTTTTTCGAAGTGATAACGCTGTTATAAATTTAGAAAAAACAAAATACCAAATATTGTCAAAATTGACATAAAAGCGTTTTTAAAACAAATATTATATTATTAATTTATATAATGGTCTTAAAAAAATAAGGATCAGAAAAAATAAATATATAATAATATATATGAAATTAATGAACCAATTGGGGTTTGATTTTCAGTTTATAGTATGTTTATTAAAAAGGTAGTTTAAGAATAAAAGAAGACACTGTAAAAGTTATATTAGTTAACATAGAGTTAAATCTAAATGATAAGGTTAAAATGTCTACCTAAAAATGTATAAATGCTATTGCTTGATAGGATTTCGACCCATACCCACCCTAGCCTCTAAATAAGTCACTTTTGATCCATTATAAACTGAATATGATTTATTATAAAATGATATTTTATGTTTTTCCTAAGGTGCCCCTCACCCCTCTTATAAATGGGAACTCCCCCTTCTCTCTAATTCTCACCTCCAAAGAGATTTGTCTTGGCCAAACCATGCCCAAATACACTCTCAGCTGTCCTCTATTAATCCTAGTGGCCTTATTTTATTCATAAATCCAACCTAAGAATCATTTTTGATCAAATCAAAAGGAAGAACCTGAAGATGTTGTAAATATCTCACCACCTCTTCAATGATCCTTTCTTCTTCCACATCCTCAATCGTTGTTTTTTCATTTATAAAATAATAACTCCTGTATATTATATATATTTTGATGTTATTATAATAATTTTACAACAATATTATTTATTTTATCCATCCTATTAATAAAAAAGTCACCACATGTGCGAACGCACGAATTTCCATCTCCACATTGTGGTGTAGTTTGTAATTCAACCATTTCAACATTCGGATTGGTATAATAATGACTATAAATGACATAAATAATAAATATAAAATTATTATTATTCTGTATATATAATATAATATCCAATTATATATGATTTTAATATCAAAAGAATTATATTGTCGTTCGTGCGTACGTTTGGAATACCGTCTCCATGAACACGATGAGATTCATTCTCCATGATTACCATTCAAGTATGATTATAAAGGATATATAATAAATAATCATGAATGATATGAAATAATAATGATACTAGATTTATGTAAATATATTATTCATTTACATAATTCCTTTCAATATAAAAATGAAACGAAAATAGTGTTCATGCGTATGTACGGCCTACAGTCTCCATGAATGGTGTATTTATTTCCATTTATCGTTCTGTTATATATATGTATATTCTGAATATATATAATATATAAATCATGTTTTAAATTCTGGAAGTAAGTGATCGTCATCTAAGTAATAATATGAATAATTACAAGTCAAAACACAGACGATAAATGAAATGATTTTACACAAAAAGATGATTTAACATAGAATTGACAAATGAACATGTAATATAAAGTCTTAAGTGAATCATATATGATACCATAAATATTACTATGGTTTTGTTACAAGTTAATAATATTTTTAAACCAACTATATAGGAGTCTCGGACACATAAGGATGAAATTGGACATAAGGAAAAGGATAATTTTGCAATCTCATTTTTATCCAAGATTACATATACATAAGTATTACTGGGGCTATATATTTTATCCGTGTCCATAAAAATGTTTTTCACGTAGTTTTTAATATTATTCCATGTATTTTTAAATTTATGTTTACCCATCATTTAATTTTACATTGTGTAATGGAAGGAATCATTCTTTTTTTACCATACAAAGATCATTTTCACCATTCCATCAAAAGTATGAGGAGGATGCTTTTTTACTTATACGGCAGGAATGAATTTTTACAGTTTCATAACAAATTATTTTATTGAATCTTAACCTACAATATTTCTTGATTATTTTCAACAAAATACATTTCTTTTAAAATTTCATGGAATTTTGTGAAAGGAAAATGATTTTGAAGAAGAAAGGATATTTTCCTCAAGAATTCATTTCAAGTGTTTTGTCCAAACTATTTTCCATCTAAGATGAAATTAGTTATCATTATTATGTTTCAAGTATAATGTATATATTATTTACATGGTTTTATTATTATTATAATGAAATGATATCCATTTGTTTTATATGCATTATGTTATTATGGGATGATGTTTATGAAACCCACTTTATTATTTGGGTTATGATGAATGATTTATCTTTATTTTTTGGAACATGTAAAAATGATTTCATTATGATATGGGTGGGAGATATATCTCCCTCCAATGCATTGGGTAAATATTTATATCTCATTAGATAAACAAGCCTGGAATGATAGTTGAATCAGTTCAGTAATACAGGTCTGGATTTTAAAGTAAAACAGGTTCAGTATTGGTTTTTTTCCACTATGATCACCTTGGAAAAAATGAATTGGATACTATGGAAATCATAACATGTGATAAATGGTTTTCCTCAATTACATGTTTTAATCCCATGCTATTTTATTATGGGTAATATTCCTTTATGATTTACGCCTTATGCACTTCCTATATTTATGTCATTACTCATGATTTTGATGATTTATGTACTTATGTTCAAATGTTTATGGATTGTTTTTATGTTTCTCCATGTTTACCCTTACATAGCATTTGAGCTCACCATTTTTATGTTTTTTCCCCCGGATATAAAGAAAGGTTTTATGTAAGAAAACCATAGGGGAAGATCTTTATGGGGGATGTTGAAGATCATTCACCATGATTAGAATATTATGTTCCGAGTTTCCATTGACACTAAACTAATACATCCTTTTGCCATATGTTTTTTCATGTATTAAGTATTATGCAAAAGTAATGTAATCTCTATGTATGTCACGCTTTGGGTCTCTACAAGATTCATGTTTTAAAGATAAAATATTGAATAAAATACAATGTGTAAGGTAAATCATGTTATACTAATATGTTTAAATTATGATATATATGTTATTAAAAATATATGTTTTTATTGCATAGAATCCCTGTGAAAACCAAATTTAATAGTTTATTGAAAAGGAATGTTGAAAAATGAAAAACAAATTGATGAAAACATTTAGATTTGGAAAAAACCTATATGGAATAAAATTTTAATTTCATGAATTATCTAACATATTGAATTTTTTTTGGAAAAATAATAAATTTATATAATTGGTTATGTAATTATTATATAATTATTTATTTCATTTAAAAACGTCTATTTTGAAAGAAAATTATTTTTCACCTAAATAAAATATATTTCAAAAAAAAACCAATCAACCACGCATTTCACACTTTTTTGTGATGATTCAAAAAATGAAATTCCTTTTATCATAATAATGTTAAAACATATTCATTAAAAATTATAAATATAACGTTTTTATTTTAATAAAATAAATTAATATAATGTTTATTAAAAAGTAAATTTAATTTCATTGACATTTTATACCTAAAATTTATTTTATAGAATTAAAAATTTTTCCATAAGGAAAACATGGGGGGAGGGGGTGGAATATAGTTCCAAAAAATAGTTTTCATTTATAATTATTATAAACTAAAATCCTCCTAATAATAGAACATTTCAATATATCTAAAATTATATTGTTATATAATTTTATATTTTTCGAAAATATTCATAGAATATCGATGCCAAATAACATAACTATAATTTAAAAATACATTAAATCTTTTGAAATAGATTTAACAAAATCGAACACTAAATATTAAAAATAATGTTATCTATCATAGTAATGTTTTGTTATATAAATTTGATAACTAATATTGATATTTCCATAAAATTGAGTAACAAATTTGATAAATGATAAATGGATATAAACAACTGCCCAAAAACAAGATGAGACTGTATCCTCTCCAAAGGGTATTCACTAACTACTATGTAGATTTTCATAAAATAAAATGATATAAATCATAAATTGGGGTTTACTCAATAAAACAGAATATTATCCCATTATAGATCTATTTCGGTAATTCTACACGGATGAAATGGAATCCATATCAAGCATTCCCGCTTTCAAAGTTAATCAATGGATTAATTTTGTAAAATAATATAATTATGTTTCTCTCAATCATTAATTAAATACCAGATTTATTGTTTACGAAAAAAATAAAAAACTACAACAAAAAAAGTTAATCTATAACAAAATACATGTAGAATAATGATAGTGAATATTAGATGCATTTTTCTATGATCTATTTCTATTATTTTGTAGTATATAAATTTTTCATTCAAAGGAATAAAATTATTACATATATGGTTCAAGGGAATGGAGTGCAATTATGTAGTCATAATGATTCAACAGAGTTTCAAAAGAACTCACATATATTTCATTTTTTTATGTGTTTATCACCCCATTTTTTCCCAAGTGGTTCATCAAATTAAATGAAAAATAAATATCAAATGAAGATATTAGAGAAAATTTATTAAAACATTCATTTCACGGAATCTATAATTATTAATTAAAATATGATATTATATATATGATAATGATATACAAATTAATTTAGATAAGGTTGGTTGTCTATTTAATTGGGATTGTCACACTGGATCCGGAACAAAATTTACAGTCAGTTGGTAGAAAAACTATGAACGGTTAGTTTTAATATCAACTAAGTAAAAATTGCATGAAATATTCATTACTCCATGTAATATTTATATTACATAACATGGTTAATACATATGAACATTCATAAGGTACATTTACTCACAGTTGGAACATATTTTCATCTAGAAGGTAATCTTCATCTAATGATATAGACATCTCATTTAGTGGTCACTTCAATAATTGAAATTGTCAAGAATAGTGTTTAACTTGTTTTCAATAATGTGTCAATATGTGTATGGAAAGTAAGTGTTTGATGTGTGATAATGATTGAATTTTTTATGATTAATGTAATATTATGGACCAATTGAAAATATACGTTGATTATGAATTGGTTTTGATGACTTACGTGAAGAATCACTATTCATCAAATTACATTGGATTCCATGCATGATCATTCTACATAATAATTCCGATTATTGTTGAACTGATCCTCAGTTCCAAGACATATTCCAATGAATGAAACATTTTTACAGCATTTGAATAATCCCATGATATATTTTATTTCATGATGGCTCTAGAAGACCCATAAATGGTTTCTGATTATCTGAACAATTGGATAGTTGTGGGGATCTTAAATGATTAAGTGGTGTGCCAAAAGATATTGCACCTTGGGTAAATTATTGAATTACATTCAATTTCATCAGTCAAGATGAATAGAAGAAGATGAATTATGGATGAGATTGAAACAAATTGGATTTCTATGTTAGTGTGTCCATACATTTCATGTTGAGTCCCATTATCTATATACTTTGGTTTTATCTAGTGTTTATAGGGGGTTTATTCAAAAAATTAAAGTACATAGATGACCAAACAAACTAATTATCCAGGGGAAGTGACACACATCATTGAGTGGGCCAATGAGCTAAACCACCAGTTAGACATCCAGAATGTACCAACCATAGTCGAGAGTCCATGGGGCACACATGATCACTCCCACAATAGTCTATGGGAGAGCTAGTAAAGTACCACTGTGTGGGGTTCCACGAAAAATGAGAATTGGAATAGAGTGATCTCATAAAGAATGGTACATGGCAATATTGAGGGGTGGGGGAGAATTTTGAGCCTCTCATGATAGATATTGATACATAAACTATTCCCTTACTGCGTTTCATTTAGGATGCACGATGGAATACATACAGGTAAGGTTCAAAGATTAAAAATGTGGAAGCAATCCCCACTATTTGATATTCCTATGTGTACTCACAACTACTCATCTTATCTATGCTCTACAATCTAATCAATGACATCCATCCATCCCATGCCACACATGTTTGATCCAATGTCATCTGATCGTGTTAATCCATCATCTTATACCTTCGAACCACCCGACGGTTATCAGTTCACCAGACCACAACTGTACATCCATGATCGTGCTTCCAACCATCAGTGATGATCAAACATATTCCATGAGATTCATCTGGATGTCACAATACCATTCATACATTTAAATTTTCATGCATGGAAAAAATCAAAAATATCATTCATTGTGAAGAGAAAATAATTTTGTTCAGGCTGCACTGGCCATTCGATGATTCAGGGAGTTATTTTAATGCATTCATAATGTTATTCACATGAGGACTACACTGAAAAGATGAAGTTCGTGTTCAAAATAAATATCCCATGATTCTAGGAATAACTTCTACATACAAAATATAGTTTTTAAAATTCAATAGATCTCAGTCATTCAAAGAATTGAACCTATGGAATATCCTGAAGGATTTGAAAGGACAAAATATATAATCCTCATATATAAAAGGATAAGACTTGAGCCGAAGGAGTTTGTTGTCATTCACAAATTCAAGAGTTCTAGTTTCTAAAAAATAGATCATCATTGTTCTTGTTTTTCAAAGGATTAGCAATATCTACACGCCTTCAATATGTGTTGTGAACTCTAAAAGTTTCTCATGATGAATAGGAACCACACCCTCTATGGGAAGAAGAAACCCAGAGCACATGGCATGTTCTCTCAATCCCTCATTGTGTTTCTTGATGGTGCCCTCGTAGGGGAAAATGTGATTCCAATCACCCTTATTGTGATTTTTAATGACAAAACCATGAACCTTTCTGGATTTCATGAATAAGAATCACAAATCTATTGCATAGAAGATCTATTGACCTATTAAAAAACAATAAGAGTCCAGAACCGTTAGTTCTATTAAGTGAAAAACATCACCCTCTTGTTTACAAAGAAATTATTTAGTTCTAGGGGTTTATGTTAAGTGAGGAAGAAGAATTTTTGATAATGGGAAGAACATGTTTTCATGAATTCATATGCATGATTTGACCTGAATTTTGTGTGAATAGGGTATTATGAGAAGAATTAATAAAGAAGTACATGATCTTGTATAAGCTACAAATATTGAATCAAAATTGAAAAACAAGTATTTGTGTGTTAAAATAATCAAATAAGAAGTAATTATGTGTGCATTGTGAGTATAAAGAAGAAACAAAGTGGATAGTGGGTGTGATAAATCATGACACACAAATTGAACCTAAACACTTGATATAGGAGAATAGTGTGTGTTCGTGTTTACATGACACACATCAAACATTCATGAAATCATGCGTAATCAAATTCACATGTGAGAAGTCATTGAGATATCCAAAATACATAGTTTTGATGCCATGAAATCCATTAATGAAGTGAATTTACATTGACAATAGTGGTCAGAAAAGTTAAACAAGATCTTTTATCTGAGTTTATATTCTTTGAGAGTCCAAGAAGATATATAGAGATGATATATTAAATGAAAATTTTGGAATATTGATATTCAAGATGTAATTTTGTGCACCACTTTTAGAAATTTAAGGAGGCCGAGTCTTCATAAAAAGAGGAAAACATTTCCAAGATTTTTTTCACTAAGGAAACAGATCATTAGAAGTTTTCAGAATTATCGAGCAAGGCCTACAGAACATACCAAATTAGGTTGAAGATTCTTGAATAGATACATCTGAACATTTGATTTAACATGCTAATGGGGAATGAGAAACAGATAATTCTACACTGAATCACATATTCAATCTAATGATGAAACTGGTTGTTAGATTTGAGATTAAAGAGTACCATTTGTGATTTAAGAGGAGAATAAGTGTTCACTGAGACTCTAGAGTAGGCTAGTGATATTCTAGTAACACTGGGAGACGAAGTATAATTAACCTCTTGTGGGACTCAAGAGTGTTAAAATTTAACTATATATCAACCATTGTAATTATTAATCTGATTTTAGTATAGAATCAATGATGGGAAAAACAACCAACCCAATATGGATTATATTTTTTTCAACGAACATGATAAATCCTTATGTTCAATTCCTTTGAATTTACAACATAATTTTTGTTAAGGACTACAGACATAAGAATAGTGGATTGATGATTCAATCATCCCTATAGGATTAATTGAAATGAGTCATATTGTAATAATTTTAATGCATTCATTGAGTCAACCCTCTCCCACTTAGTGATTTGAACTAATCTGGGCACTTCAATTTGTATCTGGTTGAATGTTTCATATAAAAAAACAAGAGAGTATTTATGATGTGAATATTATAGGAAATTTTGAGAAATCAAAAATGGATGTTTCAGTTTAGACGCAGATTAATAAGAAGACGAAACTGGCATGAACGCTAAAGAAGAAACTTACTACTGATGGGGAGACACTATCTACTGAAGTTAATCTAGAATGTACAACATGTAATAATTCATTTTATTATGACTATTTTGATGAAGCCTTGTCATGTTAATATAATGATATATCAATTAGTAATATTTAGTATCTACTCAATGAAAATATGAATTAAATCCCCCGAGAAGTGGAAATACATATTGTTATAAGAATTAATACTCATCAAGATGAGAAATTACAGCTGGAAGATGAAGATGATTCCAAGGAAGTGGCATTCGAAAAAAGGGTTGGCATATCCAACCCTCTCAGAAAATTTATGAACGTAATGGAAGAAAAAATTTCACATTGTAATGAATGATATGATGAATTTTATGACGAATTGAAAGGATGAATTTGTGAGAATAAATTACTTGGTAATGTATTTTTAGAATATATCCTTGAATTTGAAAAATTGAAAATAATTTTTATGGTTTCAATGCTTCTCAACTAGAATACAACGCTATCAAGGTAAATGAGATAGACATTTCATTGAATGAATTAAGAAATTTTCATAATATACTAATGATATTGGTGAAAGAGAATTTGAAAATTGAGTTAGATTAGCTAATCATAAGAAAATCAATATAAACCAAAAATGTATAGAGATGGAAGTGGAATGGAAGAATCGACAATAACCTCATATTAGAATAACCCAAACTACTGAGAGAAGATGTGCTTCCACCCAATTTTTCATTGAGTTATATGACACTAAAATGAATTTTTGGATTCAAAATTTTTTAATCATTTTTTAATGATCACAAATCTTATACATCCTGTAAATCATGTACCTCTTGATTAATCTATGAAAGTTTGTTCTATGGAACATATTTGTGTCAAATCATATTTTTTATTTTGTTTTTAAAACTAAATAATATAGGTATAAAATAATTTTAAACATATAATAAAATACTTAATAAATGAATTTAGAATAATTCCCTAGAAAAAAAATCATATTAGGTATAATTACCATTTTTTGTGGTAGCTTAGATTGGTAATTGTAGGTATAATAGATATTAATGTAGCATTGCATTGTAATTATACTTATAGTGTGATTAATATTCCATGTAATGTATAAGGATAGTATTAGTTAACGTACATGGTTTTTATAGTCACCATATGATCATTTGATCATGGTAGCTATAATGACTATGTGAATATGATATCACAATTGTTAAACAATACTTCTAAAATAAAAATAATTGTAAATTCCAAAAAATGATGAATAAAAATAAGCTAACTATTTTAATAATAATCTAAATTATTAAAAATGATAACAATAAATTAAAAAAATTATAAATAGTTTATCATACATAAATTACATCTAATTTAATAAATTATATCATATTTATTGGTTTTGTAAATATATCATCAATCTGATGTTTGGTACTAATGAATTCAAATGTCATATAACCTTTTTGAAAATGGACTAACAAAAAATGATGTATTATATATATATGTTTTTATTTGATTTTGATATATGATTATTAGTGAATTTTACTAAATTTAAATAGTCACATTTTAAAGGGACATTTTGAAATTGGTATCCATAGCCTAGTAATTTGTGTTTCAAGCATAGATTATAGGACAAAAAACCCTATATCTATGTACATATTTTTGGTATTATATAATGTAGTTCCTAATGAGATTTAACACCATTAATAATTGTGGGGGAGGTATGAATCTGTGGTGTATTTTACTATTTTATTTCTTCTAAAATTATCTTTACATGCCCTATTAGGATATGATATTCCCATGAAATTTCACAACCATCCACGGAAGTAGTAAAAGAAAACAACATAAGTACATGATATATTTACGTGTTTTAGCCATAATTATAACCTAATATTTTCTATAAATGGATAGAAATACCATTGAATGGTTCTCCACTATAATCACAAGTGGTTACAACATAAAAATTTTTAATTACAGAGACTCACATTATTCTTTCTAGAGTCCAATTGGAATTGCAGCTTAACACCGTATGAAATAAACATGAACCCAACCATGACTGGAAAGTCCTATTCAAAAAAATTCCAACCCTTGTATGAATTGATGAATATTTTTCTTCTATTTTATTTTGGATAATTTCATTATTGAATGAATATTTTATCAATATTTTATGATTTTATCTTTTTACACTATCTTCTAATTAAATTTTTTCCTATATTCTTCTGATCCATATGATTATTTAATTGACAGTCAACTCTTGGAAGTATCTCACTTCCTCTTGTCATGAATAGGTTCTATATCATCTTATGAGATGTGCATAATCAGTGTCAAATGATATCCTGACACCAAATACATTTTATGAGTTCTATGAAATAACATGCATGTTATTGAACTTCTTTCTCGGTGGGTCCAAATGTGTATCTTTTGATTGTCTTGAAAAACATATATAAGATTAGTAAGTGATATTGAGATTTTCTTTCAATTATTTAGTGTGACAAAGAATGTATCCATGTAGTTTTTCCACTACCTCTATATTTCCTAAAGGAATCAGGATAGAGTTTCCTTAACTGTATTTACATACTAATTAGGGAAACTCAAAAGATCAAATGAAATGTAATCATGTACCTCATGGGATCCATGTATGTCCCTGAGGTGATTTTGTATAAATGATATTTTGTTTCCATTAGATTGATACATTTGAACTGATTCTTAATCCACAAGGTTGTGATGGACCATGGATTTCATCTTGAATCATTAACATGAAAATGATTTATGTTCCCGGGAAAAATGTTGTAATGATATCACAATGGATTTTTAACCTTTATTAGAATGAATAAACCAATTCATCTGACATCATGAGATCCCAATATTTTTTATCAATGCACTAATGATGATTCCTTGATTTATATATTCATGATGAAATAACATACATATGAGTTTTATGTCTTTCCATCAGAATTATTAAACACCCAGACATCTTGGAATATCTATAATTCTAAAAAAATTTGTTTCTTCCACATTTCTAATGACCACTTGAATTCATCGAATGATCACTTATTCGATAATGTGATGCCTTAGGGAATATCATGAAATGAATAAATTATGATCTTGTGATTCCATCATGAATATATCCATGCATTTATGAGAATCCACATTTTATGAAATGTGGTGATTCACATGATAATTTCAAAATAAATTATAGATAAAATCATCAATGATGAGGCCTCATCGAAATCATTAACATCATATGATAACATAATGACTCTCTTTATATGTTTTGGTGGATAGTTATATGATGATATTTGGTAACATCAGCTTAAGAATATATATTGACAACATCTATTAATTTCATTATATTTTTGTGATTCCCTCATGTGATTGTAAAAATGTATGGCCATGATAATTCATTTTAATGTATGGCATCCCTTGTTTTATTCATGATTTTTCTAGTTGGATTACAGTTTTCGGCTATCATTAGACCACTTAGAAATTTCATTGTTGAGAATTTGAAGAAATAGATAATATTATTAAATTACCCATATCTATATTGAAATTTAAAAAGTGTGATACTTGTTAATTTGAATTCGAATTGAACTGGATTGACAAATGATGTAAATCCACATGATTAGAGGATGCTGCTTGTTTTGGTCCATTTAACCGTGAGTGAAGAGTACTTGATGTATTTTTGTCCCACATTGAAATATCTCTATATATTGACTAAATGTTTTATGTAATGTTGTGATGTTTACTAGACGTAAATCTCAATTTCTTTTCACCGTACCACCCCTCAATGGTGCTGCTCCTTTTTTTGATGCCCTCTCTATGGAATGTTATACTATATGGGCCTTGTACACAAGCCCACAAGCCTCGCACCATGCCTTCTACGATGGTTACCCATCGGGGTGACTCTCACATAGATTCATGTAATTTTCATGGATATATAATGGTTTTATATATGTTTTATAATATTATTAATGTAATGAAAAAATAGTACAAAGATAGATTCTATGTGTCAAGGAAATTTTTTACCCCCCCTTAAAACATTAATGCCTAGCCCAGTCATGTTCTCATGATTAATTCTCTTATTAGTCATTAGAATTGAATTAATTATTATTTTAGACTCTCAATACATCCAAAAATTTTCTTTTACAATATTATTAAATGTAACAAATATATCTAAAATATTTAAATCCCCACCAATAATCATTAGATTTATAACATAGAGGATTTCTCAGGTGAAATAATGCTCATAAAATATTTATTGTTATTATAGAAGTTGAAAAAAAATTGGATTCATAAATTAACAATTATACATACATAAAAGATAAAAACACATTAGTTATCTCAAGTGTAAAATATAAATGTTCCCTCTTGGTCTCCTTTTATGTTCATGAGTGTCCCCCCTCGATGGGTGCACCCATTTTTATAATCACGGAGCTAAATGAGTCACCTGAAAAAAACACTTATAATTAAATTCCATTCATGCTATATAATTACATATAAAAATAAATACAATGATTTATTATAGGTTCAAGAATATTATTTAAGGTAAGGATAGAAAAATATTACATAGATAGATTATATTTATCAAGAAAATCAATATCTTTCCATTAACATAAATAACGACACGGTCAAGTTACTATTAGGTATTCTTATATTAATTAGGGGAATTGAATTTAATATTTGTTGGGATTAAAAAAACATACAACCATGGTGGTTTAAAATATGTTAATGATCAAAAAATATCATTAAAAATTTATGATGAACACGAAAAATGATAATATTTACAACATAGACGATATCTCAAATGAAATCAATCGTAAAATATATAAATTGTTCTTATAGGGGAGGAAAATAAAATTAGACTCATAAATTATCTATTAAAGCATTGGTGGATTTAAATATTTTTATTTCTATTAAATATAAACTTTGTTGAAATTTTACGATATGATACAATTATATAACTTCATGAACATTAATGAATGCAGTAAATGTAAATTACATATATACACATAATTATTTTAAGGTTATAACTAAAATAAAACCTACTCCTTATAGTGACTGGTTAGACTCCTAAATAGCAGATCATACATATTAATAAAATGTGGATAAAAATAAAATTCATTATTTAAATAGAATAATTATATGTTTTCTAGAGTCACAATAGAAGAATATCATCACTATATCAGAAAAAATTTGAACATATACAACACATGATCGTCCCCTTCATAAAATATCCATCACCTACAACTATTGATGATGTTTTTTTCTTTATATATTTTAGAATATTTGTATTTGATAATGCTCAATTTATCAAGATTTTATTATATAATCTATTTAAACTTTTCTTCTACTTACAATTTTACAACCATATCATTATCCACAAGTTGGTCGCACTTTCAATATATTATGCACAAAAACTCACTTCCACATGTGAAGAACAATTTATGTATATATTATGTGAAGTACTTGTTCTATCTTAGAAGATTAAATGATACTGTTTAATTTTTTTTAAATTTCACAAAATAACATTAATAATTTTTAAATTACATACTTCACAAGTCTAAATAGGGATATTTAAATTTCTATTCACCACATTCATTTGATCAAATTGTGATATTGTGATCATATTTCTCCGCTTTAGTGTGGAAAGATATATTCACCTAGATTTTCCACTTCCATCATGTATATAATAATGATTCTTGTGAGTGACTCCTCAGTAGTCATCATGTTGTAGTAGAGTGCCTTTAAAGATCATTTCATCTATCTATAGGTTCTTCACTTAATCCTTTTATGTATATGAACTCCTTTTACTTGATCAAGAAGTAGTGACAATTTGAAATCTTCACATGAAAATCTTTTTCATCAATGTTACATTGAAGAGAATTGAATTTTTTACTGAAATTTTCACAAGAAATGTTTTTATGTAATATAGAAAGCTAATGAGATGATATCACATGGGATTCAACACCATCACCAAAAAAAATCTTACAATTATTCAATTTTTGATAAGAGCTCAATAGTTTGTAAAAGTTGTCACACTGAGATGCCATAGTTTCTATTGGATGGATGATATCCCATAACAGTGGGTTTTAATTCATTCCCCAAGACTTCTTATAAAATGAGAATATATCAAAATAACATTAATACTGAAGATTTTATCTTCTTCGATAGCACTATTGACTGCATGACAACATTCAATAACCACTTCATTGATCATACAATGCTTCAATGAAGATCATTTCAGGAATCTCTGGTGATCATATCATTCTATGGTGACTACAACCATGAATTTATGTGATACCAGTTAATAAGTATTTTGTTGATTGACATTATAATTTCATGATAATTCATAGAATACATGATGAAATATTGAGGATTCTCGTGATCTTTGATATCATGTGATGTCTCAGTGAGTCTATTCACTTCTTTTAGTATCATGTGATATGTCACAAGACAGTCACATGGTATTGATATTATCACACAATAGATTCATGAAATGTTCCTGGATTATTTTGTTTCATTTATGTGATGAGTATCATGATCATCTATTCCAACTCATTCAAATCCATTCTGATGCTTCGTTTTTTCGATCATTGTCTTGAGGACCCATGGTGCCAGTTTTTGTGAGCTCATATGGACTGTGCCTTATCGAGAGGATGAAGACTATGGCATTTTTATGGAATTAGGTGTGTCTATAGTGTAATTAAAATGGCTAGGGATCAATTAATTTTATATCATGACGTGTGGGATCGAATGAATGGTGAATATTATCAAGATAATATGATGTTGGTTATTATTCACTTTTTAACTAGAGGTGAATAGTACTATCCATATTTTAGTCCCACATAGAAACATCGCATAAGAACAAATAATATTTATAATCCAAGAAGTGACTAGGAATTTCAAGGTATATTGATCCCATAACGTACTCCACCACTATTTCTATGTGCCCTCCCTCGCACACTATCCTCAAGGGGCCTTATACACATTCTATTCCTCAGGCTTGTTATTTTGCTTCATTGGGAAGGCTATTATATGGGGGCTGAATCTTGGGTCCCCATAGTGAAGTTGAGGGATATACTAGTTTTTCATATAGTAATTGGCCTATTTTTAATATAATACCAAAAAATAATAATTAGAAATATTGTATAAAATAATGAAATTCGTAGAACCCCTAAACCAAAATTTCCAATCCCACTAAATTAACAAATTTTTTAGCCTCATAATGATGAAGGGGATTGAATTAAAGATTATTGGGGATTCCAAAAAATTCTAATCAATGTGTAGAAAAATATAATTCTTTTAAACAAATGAATTAAAACATTTAAGATCATCATCAATAATCATCAAATTTACTGCATATATGATTTATCTATAATGAAAACCAATGAAATTAATTAATTATAATTTAATAATTATTACCACATCATCTATATATATGTATTTACATTGAAAAAAATTCAATTATAGATCAACTAAAAATTTTATATTGTTGTTATTTTTACATAAACATTAATCAAGAGAATTTCCAAGAATGTGACATGTTCCAGAATTGAATTTTTTATCCAAATTATAGCCCCCAAATACTATATCAGAATTCCAAATTAGATCAAATACATTTATTATTAAATGTAATAGTACTGTGTTTTTCTTTATGTATTAAAAAATTTAATTTAACATGTAGAAAATGTGATTATTTAGGATATAGTTGATAGTTTTCTTATATTCAAACACTATCTATTATAACAAGTAAACTCATTTTTAATGGTATTAATCATTCGTTTCAACCTCTATAATTGGATTGATCAATTGGTTTTTGAAATTTTATAAAACAAATGTTTTCTATTATTCTCATGTGAGTATCACTGCCTTTAGAAATATCCAGAACTTCTAATTTTTATATATCTTTATCTTACATTTTTCATTTAAAAAAATATCTTCATTATATTGAAAAAAATTCAAGGATTAATTTAAACTCACCCCTAAAAACCATTTCAATCACACAGTAAATCATCTTTGAAAACTATTTACAATTATTTTTATTTTCATCACAATATAATATCATCATAAAAAAATTTTACTACTAAAATATATTTTCAAATTTTGATATCAAAAAATGGGTTCTTATATTTCTTTTAAAAAACACAACAGATAAAAAATGTGTATTGACTATCAGACCACGTTCTATGGGAATTTCAATCACTAAAATTCTTTTTTAAAATTAATAAAATATTTGGAAAATGTAGTAATTGAAATATATGGTCTTCCCTCAAAAAATTTCAACAACATAACAATTTATGACCTAAATGGTGACATCATTTTGAATTAATTTCAAATACTGAAGTGTTTTATTTGAGAAAAAGTCTAATATCTTCATGTATATATACTTGTGTAAAGATAACTTCATATTCAATAATTTCCTCTCAACATTAAAATTATTTAATAATTATTGTGTTGTTGATAATTATTGTTACTAACAAATTTAACTTATTCTTCAATATCCACATAGTCCCACAAGTCAAAAAGTACTTATACCATCTTAATAGTTCCTTAAATTATTTAATTAACACAAATTCCATTTTTTATACATGTTTTTTCCTTCAAATCATCATCTATTTCTTCATTGATCTTCTTAGGTTCAAGATATGAAAAAAATTTGATATTCAACCTGATATCTATGAGAGTCTCCAGTATGTGTCCCATTATATGTACATCCTACATAAACCATATAATGGATGGTCTCTATGTGAAAAAATATATATAAAAATATAAGTATATTACAATTAATTTTCATCTTTATTTTTTTCTCAAAGAGTTCATCTAAACTGGGTGATTATTTTACAATATGACTTAAAAAATTATCCCTTGCTTTGAAATTTATTTTCATTTTATAATGGACATCATCATGTTTTCTAAAAGCGTTTTGGATTATGTGGATCCATCTCATGATATTTGCTTATATAGATTCTTCCACACTTTATTAAATTTTATTAGATACCTTGTATGATATACAAGATGATGATTATCCAATGAATACTCTTTTATTTTGTAAATTCCACTTTGTATTGACTATTGAGTCCATAAAACCAAAATCCCCTATTAAATAAACTTATTTTTTCAACCTTTCCATAACTTATATAGGTTTTTTCTTAAATGTACCAGAACAATAAATAAAATAATGTATAAAGATATAATCATAGATTTTATGTAAATGTAAATTGGAATTTCTTACCAATTAAAAATGTTCAATGAAATCAATTGATGTGTTTTATTTAATCATTCTACTAAACTGTTATATTTTGTGGTTACTATGAGATGTAAATTATGAATTGTAGACATGATTTGAAAATAATGAATCAATATAATGAACTTCAAACTAATGAAAATGATCAAATCCTATGGTATTAGTTATAATTCAACTATGACATTCATCATAGTTGTCACTCTTGAAAATTAACAGATGGATTCTATTTTGTGAGATATAAAATACTCCAGTGCATCTAGAAAGTTTATTTAGAAGAATATAATCCAGTGCATCCCATTTAATCTAGAATAATTGGAGGGTCCTAAAAGTCTATGTGAAAAAACTATATGGTTTGAGAAGTATAAAATTCTACATTTAATTTAAATGTGTTTTTATATTATTAACCGTTTAAATATGTTATAGAATTTTTATATTTGGAAATAGTTTTTTCAGATATCCTTAACTAATTAGTTATTAGTTATCATTCTATGTTGGAGAATGTTGCAGTGGCCAAGTCACGAATTTGAAATCTATGTATCATTAGGAATGACACATAAACAATTAATTTTTTGAGATAATAACTATTTCAAATCAATTACAGAAAACATGTAAATATTACAAGTAGTCAAATCTAAAAAAATTAAAACAAAAATTTAACAAGAATTATTTTCAAAATTTAAATGATATCTAGCATCACATAACTATGAAATGATATGTATTTTATAATATAAACAATAAAAAAATAAACCTTTATAAAATCATAAAATTCTAATGTTACCAAATTTACCATGTATAATTATTTTTACCTCATAATATTCACAATAATTTATTTTTCAACCATATATATTGATTGTTTTCATGAATCTGGAGTAGCCCCCCATCATGTTTTTGGAAAATACACTATCCTTATACAACATGTGCATAATATTACTCATCAAGAATATTTCTAGAGGAAATGTTAATAGGAAGTGTTATTGGTACCAATATTTTATTTGTTCCCAAATAGATTGTAATAAATTTTTTAGGTATCCTCTGTTGTTTATAATTTTTTATTTAAATAAACGTTATACTTCTTGTAATATAAATGGTATTATACCTAGAAGTATAAGGATTATTTAATGAATATTTAGTACTTGAACTTTGTTAATTGTTTTCATTATAAATAATTATTTATCTTTGTTGGTAACCATTACTAGTGTTATCCTTGGGAATGATTTATTTACCATGATTCAGTGTAATAGGTTCTATAACATTTTGTTAATTTTTATTATGTTTCTGAAGTTGTTCATTGGTCATATTTAATTCATTATTTTCATTTAATATATGAACAATTTTCCTATTATCCAAAAAATATATATTTAATGGATAGAAAATTAATGATGATTTATTAGAAATTTATATTAATCTATATTTTCATTAAAATCCCATTCCTATATATTTTAATACTAAAATAAATTATCACTCAACATATTTTCTTCAATTCCTTCAATATTATATAAAACATCATCTATTAATATGTGATGTATGAATAATATATAGTTCTATAGATGTGTTTTTCATGAAGCACATGATATAATTCTTTTGGTATCTTATCTTCTCATTTTGAATTCACTTGAATTATATTGATAGGAACCCTGTGTAGATTTTCCATCCACATTATACTTTTACCTTTTTCTTCACAATTTTTATTATATTTAATCTATGGAATATCATCCTTGATGTCTGCTTTTCTTTTTCAGTAAAAGTATATTATCTCATTACTGGAATCATCCATTTACAAAAATTCTACAAATTTCAGTTATTATCAAACAAGCCATTATACTTTTAATTTTTTACGAACTAATTCATTCTAAAGAACATATTATTCTTGGAGAACATTTTTAATATCCTATAAAAATGTGTTATTTCCTCATCACTCTCGGAGAGTGATTCATCATCACTTTAACATTTATTTTTTGTAATGTAATTCATATTTGAGTCAATTGTATTGAAGGATACTAAATTACTATTTTTCAAATCCTTCCACATTGATTATATTCAATTACACGTCATAAATCAGAAGATTTTTGATAAGATATTTCACCAGTAAATTACTTATGTTTAATGTTTTTCTAACGGAACTAAAAGATACTATCATAATATCTGATATACATATAAGAAGCTTCATATATTAGTAATATTATAATAATTACTTCTTATGTTTATGAATCATGGTAAGAATATTATTAAATATATGATATATTTCAAAAATAGATTCAGGTGGCTTAAATTTAAAGGAATGTTTTTAATGGTATAATTGTCAAAAGACATATCTTTAACATTTGAGGATCCCTACATATATATACCCAGAGTATCCCAAATTTCAATATATGATGAATATGTAGGTATTATGTTAAATTTATATTTTCCGAAATCACAATATTATTCTCCCATTGATTTATATTTTTGGTCTTAAAGGTACATTATGGAATCACTCAATTTAGCTCTAGCAGCTTTGGGTTATTGATATTTTTCCTCTTTAACAGTACAAATATAAAATATCATAATCTAAATATAGATTTTCATCCTGATATTTTATTTAATATATCTAGTTCAATTATTATGAGATTTATGACCAGTGTTTGTTACATATTTTATATTATTATCCATATAGACAAAAATTTATTTTAAATATAAATATTAATATGTTTTGGTGAAACTTGTTCAGGGTGAAAGGATACTTGAAAATACTCTAATAAAAAATTTTGTTCCTAGGGTATAAGAATGAGAGTTGTGGGTGGGTTACAAAACATAAAAATATACATTTTACAATTTTGGCCTATATCTAATCAAGAAAAAAACTGCTGACAAAAATTCTCATTCTCAGCTCTAACACAAGAACTTATAATGGGAACCTTTTAATAGTGTTTTTAGCATTGGTAAAAGGAACACATTAACATCAGTTTTTAGCACTAATAAAGGGTACCCTTTATCAGAAGATCATTTTTACAATTGATAAAGGGTAAAATTTATCAGCACTATAGATTTCATGGCCCTAAAGGTGTCCTTTATATGATCTTTTAAGTGATGATAAAGGTCTGAATAAAATGAAATGATAAACAAATTATAAATAAAAAATTGTTTTTTTAAAATATATTAAAAAATATATTAATTAAACAAAAATTGATACAAAATTATAAATTTATTACACCATATATATTAAAAACACAAATAAATAGTCTATATTAAATATATAGCTATATGTTAAATTAAATTTGAACAAAAAAATTATAAATAAGAAAATCATTAAAAATATTAATCATTTAATTACTTTAATAATTATTTATAATGTTAATGAATAGTATATATTAAATATATAATTATATATGAAAGTATATTAATATTGTTTATATAATAAAAAATAATTAGGTTTTACATTAAATTGTAATATATTTAGTGAATAATGGGTTACAATTAAAAAACAATATGAATTAAAAATAATGGATAATTTCATCATGTTATAATCAGAATTGAATGTCCTTAGATTTTTCAATTTTACATAGATCAAAAGTATTTTATATTGATTTCATATAGACATAACCAATGAGTATTTATATACAAAACACACACATAAATAAATTTTTATGGAGTTATCAATTTATAATATTAATTATTATATATATATTTATTACTATGTTTTAATAAATTTTATATGTATTTATATATTTTTCAGTGTATATCCATATTTTGATGTAATTTCCATTTAATTATTAATACTTATCCATTTTTCAATATTGTTATTATGTACTCTTTTTTAATTATTCAGATTAAATTATTTTTTAATGTGCATGCACTTAAAATTAAATATTCAATAATAATGATAAAAATATATTTATTAATACATATTTAAAAACAAATAAATTTATAAATCTATATATACTATTTTTATACATTTATATATTTATAATTATAAAATATATATATTTTAATAAGTATTTATATAAGTATAAATAAAACAAGATATATATTTAAATAATTATAAATTTAAAAAAAAATTAAATAAGGAATATATTCTCAACTTAATATATAAATTAGTTATATATATATATATATATATATATTATTTTTTGAAAAGTATATATTTAATTATACAAAAATAAATTAATACAAAAATAAATATTAAATTGTAATAAATATTTTGAAATAATCTAAATATTTAATATATTAACATTATTATATATTATTTAAATATATATAAAATTATATAAATATATTTACAATTTTTTTAATTATAATTATAAACCATTTGTCCACACATAAATAATATGAACTAATAAAATCAATATTTTCTAGTTCTTTTTTAGCACAATAATGATCTATATTTATCTTTTCTTTTTTTCAATAGTTGGTATAAGTTCCCCAATATATTTAATTATCACTAATGAGTTGGGAACTCATCACTATATCTGAATCTTTTTACGGAACCCACCCGATTCTAGTGCTCCACAACATTGAGTAAAATCTCAAATCAAGCCTTGAATCTATGCTCGAAAAATATAAAGGCTCAAATCCAAGGCTCAAATGATTCAAGAGTCAAACAACTCCATGGATTGAATATTTTATAGGGTTTTGATATCTCTACATTTTCTTGGATGATTCAAAACATTAATCCAAGGTATCTTATTTTCTATTCCTTATCTTGAGTAGTTCATTTCTTGTTAGGTTATATATATTTGCATTTTTATCATCATTCATTATCCATATTCAGCATATACCTTTATACAATAATGTTTATTTGGGGTGATTGGATTAAATGAGATATGTATATCATTCCTTATACTCCCCCACACTCATTGCTTCACCATTCTGTGCCACCAACCCTCCCTAATTCCATTGACATCTGTTTCATGAGATAGATGACCCATTAAAATTTTCAATAATTTTAAAATAAAAGAAATATCATGTTTATTGTTCCCTCATTCCACACATCACTACATCCCTCCTTAAGTTCTCTCCCATGACATTATAGGCAAACAACAACACCATTCTACAAATAGACAATAGCAGACAAGAAATTTTCCTTATGTTAGACTCAACCATCGGGTCTATGGAATAGATTATTGTTTTATGACCACCTCACATAGAACATATCAATATAATGATATATATATATATATATATAATTTTATATTTATATTATAAATATTTTTTCATAAACACATAGACCCAGACATGTGTTTATAAAAACATTTATATTCAGGTTTTTCAATATATATATATATATGTGTGTGTGGGTACATAATATATATATATATATATATTTAAAATATATATAATTATAAATTTTTAAAATTTAGTATTAATTAAATTAGACATATTACATATATAGATATGTTATATATATAAATATTTAAACTTATTTATTTGAAAAAAATAAAAATATATATATATACTACTGTTATATATATATATATATATTATTTGTAAAATATATATACATAGACAAACACAAATGTATATTTTCAAAATAAAATAAAATAAAAAATATATATATATACAGATAATATAGATATATATTATACAAATACAATATGGAAAAATATATATTACACATATTATATTATGTATTATACTATGCAAATATATATTAAAAAAATATATAATTCAAATATAGTATTAAAATATTTTAGTAAAATATATTATATAACTATATTTTTCAATAATATTATAAAAATATATATTTTACAAATATGTTATACTAATATAATACTAAAATTTATATGTACACAATTATGAAATAAAAAATTGTTTTTTATTTATAAGTATATATATTTTTAAATTACGAAGGGCATGATGGTGTGTTTTAGTTGATGTATGAATATCCTTATTTAGATTGAGGAATTCATAAAATGTGGGATTTCATTTGTAAATATTTGTTACATATATGTCCCAAAGATTCATATACCAAATCATGTCCCTGCGATACCCCATGAATCATATACAAGAATGATGATGCCCCCCAATATTTACATCAATAGTCCACAATTTAATAACTAGTTCCAATTTTGTATTATTAGAAAAGGGAGGAATAACCACTTTTAAGAGAAAAATGATGTAAAACTATCATCCTCATTAGCTTCATGCCTTGAATTTTTATTACTGAATCTTTTCATTATGAATAATCTACCATCTCATTTTATTTCTTATACTATTCTGAGCACTAGTCATCTGATGGATGACTAATGATAATATTATTTCATTCCAAATAGTTTAATATTCACAATATATAGAGTATGTTTTTTAAAAAACAAATTGAAATTAAAAATGTTTTGGAGATGAGCTGATGAGGATGAGAATTGTCTCTATCTTTCAATGTTGAATGAATTCAATGGATAAAAAATACTATAGTGGATTAATTACATTTCATAAATTCAATTTCCCATCTTCTCTAAATAATATTGAAATTCATTTAAACAAACAAATTTTGGTTTTCCCGCATTAGAATTAATTATAACATTCACTTTTGATAATAAGGATTATCCTATGTGTATTTCATTATTTATTACAATAACAAAATATTTTATGAACCTATTAAGATTCATATGAATAAGAAATATATTAATTCTAATCAATTGATATAAAAAAATAAAAATGGAGTTAAATTTTTCATATTTTTTTCAGTAGTCCATTAATATGACGCATTTAAAATTCTTTGTCTCTGTTGATTTTGTTTTTATTTAAGAAAAATAAGTCTAGATGTGTTGAAGAACATTTAATATTTTTTGGGATAGATCATAAAGGAAAAATGTTGGAAAAATTAGCGGGAAAAAATGAATGTGAACATTGAATAGGATGATACTATAGTTAGTGAATCATTTTATTGGAATACCAGTGTAAATGGTGATGCAAGTATCCTGGAATAAATGAAATTGAATGATGAAGTTGACCTTCTTGATTTTCCAATGTTGTTTTAGAATATACATCTTTGTTATATGAGACCATTGTATAATATTTTAACTAAATACCAAACAATATCAACTGTATTGATGTTATATTATTTGAAAGCTGAAAGTAAATAGAGTGACACATAATTTACTAAACAACTTTATCACATGAATGTTATGATACTAGCTGAATATTAACTACCCTGTCGAAGAAATAAAGATATTTTTTTTATTTTCATTGTGAATGATCTTTAAAAATATTCATTATTTTCCCAATTATTTAAAATTGTTTCATGATGACTACAAATACTCATAAAATTCCCATATGTGTGTCACAGATGGAGAGAAGAAAAATGAATCATTTCCTTTGAAATGAATGTGGTAATTTCCAATCAAAAATGGTATTTATTACTAAATAGACGTTTTTAAACTATGATACAATTAACAAGGAAATTAGATATACGAATTAATGATTGGAACATAAATCATCTAGCAGCTTCTCCTCAATAAGATAAAATTGAATACGTGTATATTGAATTTGGCTGTGAGGTGACAAAATTTCATTATGTTTTAACAAGATGTGGAATAAATACTATTATTGTGTAAAGTAATAATCATAGTATATGGACCATAATGTTGGTAAATTATTTCTTTCATCCATGGTTATTCATGAATCAAAATAAATTTATGTTTTCTCTAATTATATTTGGACCAAAGAAACCTGGTAATGATATTAATGTCTATTTTTCCCTATATATCAATGAAATGAAATTGATGTGGGATACATGTGTATTAATGTATGATTCTAATATAAGTGATTAATTAATATTGATAACAATGTTTTAATGAATGAAAATTTACATCCCCACTCACATAATTTTTTTAGGCTATAAAATTACTGAATGTTGGGGTGTCACATTTATGAAAAACACAGAAACTCATTTCAGTTGAAACATTACTCTATGACTAAGTTATTAGAAAACAATGAATTTTTACCTCATCAACATAAATAATGATATAGCATTACAACCTTCGATGTTAAATATCGAAATAGGTACAACATCATGTCCAATATTGGGTGATTTATTATTCAATAATGTAATATATATTCCAATTTTTTTGGTAATCCATTTTCTAGAATAATTAAGAAATTATATTAGAAGAATAGATAATTTTTCTTTGAATTTTAATATAGTAATTTTTTAATTTAATATATTTTATTAATTTCATGCATATAGAAAAAAAGAATTTTAATGGGTTATTGGAATGTTATTAAATGTTCTTGGAAAAAAGAATGATGGTGTAATAGCATGGTGGAAAAAACATAACATTTTATTAATGTATTATTTGGAATTGATGGAGGGTATAAGGTAGAATTTGCTTCCTCTACCAGCTTATAGTATATCAGAACATTAAAAATTTATATTATATATTTTCCTTAATAGTGTAAAATTTTGAGGGTGGTATTTTTAAAATACCATGAATGTTGTGTTAATGTCTAATTTGAAGTTATAAGGACAAAAATGATATGAATTTAATGTTTTGGAGTAATAATTTATTCATGTTTATTTACATTTCATTCTTCCTAATAATGTGCGAAATATATTTACTAGACTCTTGTTTTTTTTCAAATCCATATTTAGGGATGTTATAAACTCGATGATGATTCCAATCCTGAATAAGGTTGTTTCTATAATAGAATGTGAATTAGGTATGTTGTTCCCGCAACTATTCATTAATATATTTTTTCACTTGATGGTCTGCATTATTAGAGAGTTTCAAATACATGGTAACGTCCATTAAAGATGGATGTAATGCATTGAATGATATATGATGATTTTGAACGTTTTTGTAAATAATCATTGTTAGAAATAAGTGTGTATTGAAGAAAGATATATTTTTGATGAAGATATTTTATTATATACATATTACCTATATTATGATGACATAATTGGTCTCCCAATGTTACATCATAGTGGACTCTGTAAAGGTGAAGTGATTTCTAGAAGAGACGTACTAAAAATTACCTTAACAGAGTGAGATAAAAATAACTTATAGATTTTAAATAATGACAAATATTTTGATCGATATATTGTAGAAAATAAAGTAATTCATTAGAATTGTAATCAATCAATGGATGATAGAAAAATATAAAATACACATAATCAACTGTTTATATGATGGTTCTATGATAAAATTTATAATGAGTTACCAATAAATCCAAATTAAATTTCCCAAAGTCATTAACGGAAAATCTGGGTACCGAATGAAAATGTTATATCTAACATAGGTTTTTTAATCAAAAGAACATGAAGACTATATTATGAAGAAAAATAGTTGTGTTACACTTGAATAAGAATCTATACACATTTGGATCCATGGATAATAATCCAATTAATTAAAATATGTCATATTTTCTCATTATCATAAATATACACTATTTGAATTATTAATAATATCATGTAATGATTTTCTATTTAAAATGAGATGACAATATGAGTTCATAAATGTTAATGAAATTGTGTTAGTGAAAGGAAATTTCAATGTGGTTGATTAATAAAGGAATCTTACACCAAAAGTATATTTTATGTCTAAGATCCAAAAGGCGATAATTATTCAATTGTCCTATCAGTGACTAATTAAACTTAGGGTTAGATGAAATTTTAATTGAGGAAGTCCCATGAATTGGGAGATTACAATCAGTTCATATAGGTACCAATGTAAAATATATATTGAACATTATATGGAACCAAAAAGAGGGGTTTTTGATTCTTGATATAGGAATAAAATCCAAATAAAGTTTTAAAATAAGAAACTGAGTTCAATGAGATGGTAAATATGTTTTTTAACGTTATATATTTTTCGACATAATTTAATATGATTCCAACTACATTAACGTAATATAAATTAAATCCTCGAATAATATTGAATACAATTTCATTAACACATGATGATATTAACATTCACTTATATGAACAATTATAAAAAAAGGAAAAATATTGGAGAAATGTAAATGTAATGTAATCATAAAGTTTATCTATTTTACTAAAAAAATATATAATGATATTGTGAAATAATTTTCATTATTCCTTTCATAGTACATTTATATTAAATTATTTTTATCCATCTTTCAAGTGGGTTTTCACTAATGAAATCATCAATTTCTTCCCCATCAACACATTTTCACACCTATTGTTTATCATTTGTCGCATTCCTTTATGTTCCCTCATCTTTATTTGTAAGAAGAGCAACATCACTCCCACTAATCATTTAAAAAGGAATTCATGATATATTATGATTATTGTATTTCACCATTGAATTAATGATATATTTCATATAATATTTCATTTATTTATTCTTAATATTACTATAATAATAAATGATTTCCTATACAGGTGGATTTTTTGTATGAGTTGGGGTAGCCTTTCCATCGATTATGAATGTTTTCCAAAAAAATACATATAATTCATCTCCTAAGAAACATTTTCACCCCTACATTTTTTATTTATCAATATCATTCATGTTCCTACTATTTCCATTGTAGGAATAGAAACAAAACTCCCTCTTCTCAATCAAAGAGGTAATCATTATGTTTTCATATTTTAATCATTTTCCATATAATTAATGAGTTATTTCATATTTATTGCTAATTAATTTCATTTTATTATTAATCAAATAGGAAATATATTCTAATTTAGTTTGATTCATTTGATGGGATTGTGGTGTTATTTTTGTCTTTCATGCCTTTCTACACCACACCATCCACTTAATTTTTCGTCATCATTATTTTTCACCCCTATAATTTTTGAATTTTTCGATTTTCTTTTTGTTCCCCCAACATATATATATAAGTTATTATATTGATTCTTTGTATTAAAATCAATATCCATAGAAATAATTTATGATTTAATATTTATTTTTAATTTATTTATTTTTATTATTAATCATATACTAGATTTTTTATTGCTTGATTGTTTTTTTGAGTTGGGTAGGTTTTTATGATGCTGCAAATGCTCATGAGCCATTGGAACTTGAGAATAAAACTGATATATTTACTATAAGGGAATTGATAAATAATTCATACACCCATCAAAAAAATGTAAACTCAGATTTCCCATTTAATTAATTTCTGCATCCTTTTATGTCATATTTCTATGTAAATTTTCTCATAATTTTTTTTAATATTTTTTAATATTTTTAGTGTTCTTTTGGGATGACATATTTGACATTATGATATATATAAGTATCCCTAATTAAGTTAAAAAAATTTCTTTTCCTCTATTGATACAATGATTTCCAATGCCTTTCTTTATTTAACTACCAACACAACAAACTAAATCAATGTTCTGTAGTGATAAATCAGTCTTATTGAAATACAAAATCATATAGGAAGCTCATGTCTCCATTTTAGTGACTAATTATAAGATAATGGGATCATGATCTTCCTAAAATATTATGGATTTCTATAATCATCAACTTTTTGGCTGATAACCTCATTTCAATATGATGTTTTCATAGTTCTAAAAATAATGCAAATGCAAAAAATGGGATCATTGGATATACGGAATATTCTGAGGCATTACGTGAATATGATTCATCTAATCCTCAATCCAACAAAATGATTGACCTTTATGACTCATATTTATTATCTCCATTTAAATTTGATGTTAATTTTAATTAAAAGGGAAAATAAGACCCTCAAATAGAATAAAACATATTCATATTTTTGAAACATTAATAAAATAATCCATATGTAATGTGTGATATATAGGAATCAGCCTCACCTCAATCTAATACCTGATTTTCTCAGTATGACGAAATTTTTCTATTATAAATTTTAAATATACTTTTTAGTTGTCAAATTGTTATATATTCAAAACCAATAAAATGTGATTTTATTTCCATGAAAATATAGGAAATATATTATTAAATCATTTAAGATATGTATGAATCATTATCAAATCAAAACATTACACTATGTGATCATTATGAGTCAATGAGTATGTTTCTAGTTTAAAATGGAATTTTAGTAGAAAGTAATTTTAAGTACTCAAAATATATCAATGGCATTTATATTGTTTTGATACATTATGAAATATATCCATATGTCATTTAGGGAAGGTAGAAATTAGGATCACCACAATCTGATGAACTGTTTGACTAGTATGACCTTAAGTGAGTCTTTTCATTAAAATTAAAATCAATTTAAGAAATAAGAAAAATTTCCTTATCAAAACCATTAAAAAAATAATATTTATTCGTCTATTTAGGTAAATGATCCATAATTCCATTTTTTTAGAAATCAGTTTCACCTCATTTTGATACAGGATGTTACTGGTATAACTCAATATGGTTGTTATCAGTTAAAAATATACATTTTAGTTTAAATAGTTTCAATCATTGAAAATTAATAAAATGTGGTAATAAATTCATCATTATTTAGAAAATAAAAACATAAATTATTTTGAGTGGTTTGAATAAGTATAACATCAAACTGATAAATGATGAGATCTATATGGGAAAAAGTTCTCGATTACTATACAAAATGACATTTTTGTAGAAATGATATACAATGTAGTCAAAAGTTGGAAAACACATTCAAATTGTTTTTATGCAATAAGAAAATGATATGTATTCAATTTCAAACATGCATAAATCATCCACACAATAATCCGACACACATAGTGGCTAGTATGACTCAATGTTCTTATTTTTTGAAATAGACATCATTTAAAAAATAATAAAACTAAACTACTGAAAACCAAAAAATTGAATCCTTATTGTTTTGATAGATTAGAAAAGTTATCCGTTATTTATTTTTGATATATTGAAATCATCAGAAAATCCATCTGAGACATGATTTACCGAGTATGAATCAATGTTTCTGTTATATATTTGAAATCAACATTTTATTTAAAAATGTGTCAATGAATAAAACATTGGCCAAGGAGCTCATATTTTCATGATTTTTTAAGAATAATATTTATATGTCATTTTTAGTCTTAGTAATTGGACACACATAAAATTGATACATGATGTGATTAGTATGAGTCAATGTGCCTATCTCAATTTTAAAGTAAAATTTTAGTAAAAAAATAAAAGCATCAAACTTCAAAATGAGATAAAAGATTCAGATTATTTTTATACTTTATTAAAATGAAAAAAATGTAGTTTAAGATTTTAAATAATTAGTCACCCCACAATCAAAACCACAGTGTGACTGATATGACACCATGTGTTTCTTTTCATTTAAAATTGAAATTGTTTTTTTTGTAAAAAGGATAACTCACCAAAAATAAACTATAAAAAATCATTTAAATTTTTTAATTTTTTTTAAATGATCCTTTTGACATTTTTAACATTTTTGAATATTCCTCAACATAATATGATGCACTATGTGGTCGGTATGACCCAATGTGTTAGTTACCAGTTTAAAATCAACATTTTAGATCAAAAAGTGTTACTAACTAAAAACATAGAAAACACAGTCATGTTTTTTGATAATTTAGGAAAACGATTCATATTTCAATTTGGACTTGTAGGAGTTAGTATAAATTTAAATTGACACACGATGCTTTTAGTATGTTCCAATGTGTGTGTTTCTAGTTTAAAATGATATCTTAGTAAAAAAGACACGTGATGTACTAAAAAACAATAAAATAAATTCATATTGTTTTGATACATTATAAAAAAAATCCATACAACATTTGAGATGTTTCAGAATTATCCAAACATAAATCTAACATAAGGTGTGATCGCTATGACTCCAAGTTCATGTTTTTTTTTCAATTGACATCAATTTTAGAAAAAAGGATAACTGACTTACTCAAAATTGGGAAAAAACATTCTTATTTTTTTGATAAAATATGACAACAAATCATATATCATTTGTGACTTGTTGGAAACAAACCCAACTCTATCTAAATAACGATGTTCCCAAGCTGACTCTATTTGTCAATTATTAGATTGAAATTGATATTTTATATGAAAAATTATCACTCATTAAAAACAGAGAAAACAAGATAAAATTTTTCAGATAAATCAGAAAAATGATTGATATGTAATTTGTGACATGTCGGAATTAGGATCACATTAAAATGGGACATGATGTGACATGAATGAGTGAATGTGCCTATTTATAAATTTTAGTGACATTTTGCTAAATAATCATAGTAAAATACTAAAAACTAATAAAACAAATTAAGATTGTATTTATACTTTAGGAAAATGATAAATAAGTCATTTTTTAATTGTATGAATCATACACTCCTTACTTCAATGTATGGTGAGACTAGTATGACTAAAAGTGCATCTTTGCAATATACAAGTGTCATTTTAGATTATAACGCGCATAACATTACCAAAACTAATAGAATAAGCCAAGAATATATATCATTATTCAATATCAAATTACATTATTTATACCATTATTATTTTTATCCTATAATTGTTAATATTCAATCAGCATTGGACTATGAATAAATAAATTAAAATGATCCTAATTATGCATGAAAAGGATCAAACATGAGACCTCAGAGACACCACCGTGTGACATAACAACTAGGCTATGACCATGGGGCAATATCTTAAAATTATTTAATTATTTTTCACACAGATAATTCTTGAATATGAATAAGAAATGATATTACATGTACGAATCATCTACAAAAAAAATTTATACATTTTGGTCCTTGTATAAATCAATATTTTGATTAATATTAACACAACTTGCTAGTTAATTTCATTATATTATTAAAAACATATGAATTTTTTACTAATATAGGTGTGTTATTTGTCTCGGTAAGGTTCATTTTTTTAGAAAATTGTGTGATTCATGGTTATGATCAAAAGTTAAAGCAACATTGATATTTTTTAATGTATGCATTAATTTTTACTTATGAAATTTTATAGACTAATATACGGAATTTCAATAATATTTTAATATTTTCTTGTATTTTTTAATTTAATTTAATTTTAATTTGATAATGGTACCTGATTTTGTAGATATCTGGTGGGTTTTCTAGTGCTCTGGTGTGCAGTTACAACACAAAACAGTTCACAACATCATCAAAGCTTCTTAAAAGATATGATAAATGGTTCAAATATTTTTTCTCTTAAAAGATATGATAAATCGTTCCTTTACCAACTATTTTAAAAATGATGATATAGGTCACCGTTATCAATGCTAAATTAATGCATTGATAAAAATTTCCCTTTCTCAATGATTTTGGTAGCTTTTATAAATGACTAGATCTTTTATTCTCCCTTTGGTAGGTAGCTCTTATCTAGCGCTAATAATGGATATTTTAGCCTTGTTAAATACCAATTTTTTAGTAGTGTAAATTGATTACACAATAAAAATTTCTATCAAAAAAAATTTACAATATATCTCCACCAAATTATAAAACATAACTAGTTAACTAAAATCATAGAGTTATATAATTTAATACTTTCGATTTGATTTTATGAAGGTCGATCACAAAAAAGATAAAAATATGTTCCCAAAATATTCTTAAATTTTGATTAGTATTAAGAAAAATAAATCATGTTATATATAATGAAAACTGAAATTTACTAATAGTGTATGGTTTTGATATAGATGTTATAAAATAGAAAAAAGTATGCTATAAAAACATCTTAAAAATGAGTTATAAATGTACAATGAATAATAGGGTTACGTCTTACTATACGACATAATATGAAACCCTTGTAAATACCCCGATTCCTTTATTTTTTTATAAAATAATTTAATCCACAACATTGATATTGTTTTACTGAAAAAATAATTATATCTTGGTAGATATCTTTTTCGTTTATTTTATAATGATTATTTTGAGCGCAGGTCACACACAACGTATTAAATAGTTGTTCGTGGTATTTATTATGAAAATGTATATATGAGAGTTTGTTAAACTCTCCAACATTGTTAAGGGTTATAATTTTGTTGATAAAAATATTGAAACAAAACAAAGCATGAAATATATGTCCAAATAAAATTAGAAAAGAATAAAGAGATTTAATATTTGATGAATATTAATCTTCTCATCTATGGTCATTTTGGAGTCCTTGAATTTATCTTGGATAGGGTCAACATTTATTTCACATATGGTTAAGTAAAATACTATCAATTAACGTGTAATAAATGAATCATCTATCTATCACCAGAACATGTTTATATTTCTCTATTATTTTCTGTGTTTCACTATAATTTTTTCTGAGAGGTTCTTCTTATTAAATGAATGATTCATCTATAAAATATCCATTTATGAATATTTATTATAGCTTTAATCTCACTGATTCTTCAATTAATTCATGAAATATAGCATTGGGTATTTTTAAATTGTCCACTTTTTATGTTAGGAGTGGTAGGTTTGTCTTTTTATATGAATAATTATTTAGGCTCACTATCATTACGATTGGTCAGATAGTATGAATACATGGAATGGTCAATTGGCATCATACCTATGAATGAAAACTATGCACAAAATATCAATACCTTATTGAATAGTTACATTTCTTCCCATATTAGTTATATCTCTCCATGCACTAGCTAATATTTTTCTCATTGTAGGTACATCTCTTCATTCGGTTTGTAAACTTTTTCTCATAGTTGATACATATATTTATGAAGTGAGTACAATTTTATATATTTTTTGTACATTTTAAAGAGATATTTCACATACCTTCGCATAATAATTATATTTCTTCCTGGGATTGGTATTTTTATTCATGATGTTAGTTTGATTTCAATTCATGGTAGGTTTTGTACACTTGGGGTCCCAGGACCTTCCAAGTGGGGTCAATGCATGATTTGGAAGAAATTGATACATTTTTTTTAATATAATTATGGGGAATGTACCACTTTTTCACATGACCGTTTGGATTATAAGACTCTTTTATATGGTTGGTATGAAATATATTCTATAGAGTTATCCATTTTTTCACGTTTATCCAAAAAATAGTTTTCCAACATAAAACATGAATATATTTAATAAAATTATAGAAATAATTTGAAACATTAAAATAGGATTTTTCAAGTATAATCCAACAATAATATATATATTGTCATCAATTATTCAAGATATATAAAATTTATATGGAATTTTAATATCTTTGAGGTCAATATACTATTTCGATTGATATGTAACTATTCCTAATGGGAAGGATAATATTAATGATAGTTCGGTTAGCAATCCAATGATAATTTTACCTCCTATAAATACGTCCTAATTACATCCTTTAATGTTAACATCTATGACTCTTTATTTTATATATTCATCATTTCAAAAAAATTTATTACATTATTAATGTTTTTTCTTTTTTTTAATGTTTTTCACATCAGTATGATGATTCTAAGTGATCAATATGACCATGATTATCTTATTATATAAATTTTATTTAGGTGTTTATTTATTTTCTCATTCCAAAAGATTCTATTTTCATGGAAATATTTATTTTATTAATTTATTTTAAACTTTTATTAAAATAAAAAATTATGTGATTTAGGTGTCTAAACTATAATATATTACACAATTAGAAAAAAAATTATTTATTTAGAAGGAAAATTAAACAAATAAATAAATATATATATTGGGATGATACATATACATATTAGCCTGTAGACATTTTAGTTCAAAAATATTTATTTAGTGGATCGTATTATATTGTAAGAAACAATATAGGTTGGCTATGTAATAAATAAGAATGTATTTCACTGAGTAAAAATGATATAATTTCAATTTAGATACCAATTCGATTACGCAACTAATATTGATTAAGACAAAATTTGACATTCATAGTTATTTAATAAGACAAAAAATGATAATTCAATGTGAAAAAAGTTTCACTGAATTAAAGAAGAATCTAAAATAACACTCCCATGTTAAACTCATTGAGTTTCTTTAACACTATATAATGGATAATGTATATAACAACCTTATGAAGCTATAAATGTTTTTATGAAAACAAATGGTTACATATATCATAAAAAAACATTGCATACATATGTTTTTGAGAATCACAAGTTAAACATCGGTGTTCAACCAATTTCCCAAAACTAAATTTTTGTTGATCCCCATCCTCCCCATTTTATATGATGTTATACTCTTCCACTATTTGTGATTTTAGGAATTTACTTTTTATTTCGTGAAATAATATAGGGTATATTATCTATGGGTGTTGGAAGGAGTTTAGGGTTTTTTTCAATTTATTTATTGTTGAAAATCTTTACAAAACTTTTTTTTATCTCATTAGAAATAATAATCTTTTACTCATGTATAATTAGAGATTAGATAAATTATCATTGATATTATTTGACATAATATTAGTCTATAGAATATATAAATATGAATTTAATTGAGGTATATGGAATTTTTGACAACTTTTTACCAATATGGTGGAATAAATCATGGAAGAGAATTAATCAATAATGGACTAATTATGAATAGATTGATGTGAATAATGATCCAAGGGGAGAAAATAACTGAAGATGTCAATTGATATAATGATATGGAGGACAAATAAATCATAATACATAATTGATGGAATTTTTTCATGAAATATTACAAAGAAAAATCTAAATGGCCAGTGAACATAATATTTTTACATTTTAGACCTATAATAAGATCTCAACATTGAGCCAAGTGGTGCATTGTGATCAACCAAGTTGTTCAAGATAGTTAAAGAATAAATTAACATATCAAACAATAATAATTTATGTTATGAATTTATTACATTAAATATAGATAATTTGATCAAAATGATTATGTTTCTCTCACATGATGATCTGGTAGGAATTTGATAAAATAATCACTAAAAAATAAAATTAATAAGTAAGGAAATAATATAAATATTATATTATTGTTGGATTTGGATAAAAATGTGATTTAGGTTGATTTATATTTAAATTATAAATGTGATGTTAAAATATTCATAAAGTATACATGATATTGGAGTACATATGAATGAGTATCATGTAAAAACTACATAGGTTTCTTAATGATTAAAAAATAGCTGGGTAGATTTTAATTGATTACATGGAATTATAAAGATATGTGTGATGAACTTTTCTTCCATCTATGATTATGTTTCGAATATTAATATGTTGTTATTTTAATTATTGATCTATAAGTGTAGCTGAGTTGAATATGGTTAACATCCATTCTATTTTAATTCTAAATAATTATTTGATTTATATGGGATTTTTACATGTGTGTCAATTATATATTTTTTACCCTCTTAAAATTATTTATTGTAAGAGTTGAAGATAATGATTAACTAGGATGAGTAGTGAGATAATCCTAAATATTTTAATCACATACAAAGGTGGTAGTAGTTAATTTTAATATCAACACATCATTGATAATTTCTTCATGGATGTATCCCATTATGAAATAAACTTATAAAATCATTATGATTTTTTATCATTACTATTTTTTAAATTTAATCATCCCAACAAGATAGATTCATGTTATCTAATCTCATGTGAAGAAAATATACACATTTTTTTATAGATATGATTACTTATTTTACACATACTTATTCACAACCCTCATGGGGTGTGTATTGAGACTAAAAGTAACTACATTTACATAGTAACTTATAATTGCCAATTATGTTATTGTGATAGCTATTTAATGGATACTATTTGATTCACTATTTTCATCTCATTATTTATTTTGATATAATAATATTCATATTCATACCATAGTGGATAGATATTTTTTCTAGATATTGTTTTCTTCTCATGTGGAGAATGTAATAGATAGCAAACATCTACCTTATTATTATTACATCATTTTTTATACGGGACATTGGATTCATCACTTATCTAATAGGATTTTTTAAAGGCTTCTCTACAAGATGTTATATAGGAAGAGTATATAATGTGTGTGAGAATCGACAAACATGGTTTTGTTCAGATTATATATACACCAGGATATACAAGGATGAGCCATTAATACATTATAAAAACATGAGAGATAATATTTCCAACAAGTTAATATTTTATACTCATATATATGTATTTTTCAAATATTTTGAATTATTTTCAACAAAACTAATACATTTCATAATTTCATAATAATAATTTTATTAACTATCATCGATAATGATTTTATATACTCCAATAATAATATAAATTAAAAATATAGAAATATTCAAAACCCATAAGAAATAATATTTAATAATTGGTAATTGATAATTAATTATTTTAATGAATGATTATAAATTAAAATATCAATGAATGATGCAATTGTTATTTATTATTTTTAATTATTAAAAACATTTCATTTAGAATTAAAAAATTAATTTAATTTTATAATTTATAATATAGTAATTTATAATATTTTTGGAAATTATATTACTAGTCATTAAAATAATTATTAATTAACTATATTTAGAACAAAATTATTTAGTAATTTTAATAATGATTTTTATTTCATGTTTTTATAAATAGATAACAATTAATATATAATTATTAATTTTATATAATATTATCAATTACTAATATTTGTAACTAATTCTTATAATTATGAATATATTTATGTATTTAATAATTTCATTAGTAATGATTGTTATAAATTATTAATTCTTTATAATAATATTAAAATTTCATTATAAATAATTATAATTAATAACATAATAAATATATAGAAATTTTTCATTGGTTAACTCCATTGTTGGGTATGAATAATAAATTTTTGTTTTTGTTATTTTATTATTATTTAATTATTATATTAACTTTTAAGAAGAGTAAAAAACATAAAAATCAGTGGTATACATGAAGATAATTCACAAAATCACTTATAAGTATTAATGGTTTTCATGAATGCAATTCATGCATGAGAATTCCCATTTAATAATAGTAACAATAATAAATTAATCTGGCATGAACGAGGTTCGGACAAGCCCATAACAAATTTGTGTTAGTGGATTTCACCTAAAAGGAGACTTATTTTTCTAAAAAACCTATCCCATTTACATTATTTTTTGAATTATGAAACCAGAAAAATATACATGGATGGTAACTCAAAGTTGAATGTTTCATAAGTGAACCACAATTTTGCACCTCCCAGCCACCACCCTCTCTCTAAACCAATACGTCTATTGGACCACAACGACACCTAAAAAGATGAGAGATGTAAATTTTTCTCCCATTATAGATATAGTCCAATGGATATCTCAACTAATTAAGACTATTTCATGGAAAAAAATCCCTCTAGACCACTGATTTAGACCCACCATCAATATATGATCCCACTGTAACATTATCACTATCACTATTCTCCAAACAACTATATTATTTACCATTATAATCATAAACTTCAAATAATAACTAATCTTATCTCTAAATATATAATCTTATTAAATTTTGATATTAATTTTTTTTATAATATTTTAAAACTATTTATCTAGAGTGACATAATGTGTTTGAAACTGGTATTAATGATGGCTTGGAGTTGTACTTGATTTACATAGGATGTCACTTTTATCATTATATAATAATATAAAGGAGAAAATATATAATAATATGATGGATTTTTCAACTCACCATCCATGAACGCATATGGTTGAAATTTTTAACGCTTTAATGCTGAAATTTTAACTTTTCATGTTATATAAGTTTTTAATTGTTAAATGATTTATCATGAATAAAATTATTCATATTAGCAATGAACTACACATGAATATGTGTAATCTAGGATATATATTTGATTGGGTGTGATCTATGAAACAACATTATATATTGTAAATTCATTCCTTTCTAGAATAGTATTCTACCCAATCACAATAGGTAAGATAACATATTTTAGAATATGATATTATATGCATAAGAAAACATGAATCCATTAGATGGATTAAATAAATTTAATATACTCCCCAACTCCAATTCACTCTCATAAATTGGGATTCCACTACTTCTCATCTAAAATCATCAATGAACCATTAATAGTGCTCAATAACAATGAATTAGAAAAAAATCTATGAATTTAAAATGTTCTTCATGGATTATTCTTCATAATGTACATGTGTATTGTAATGATCTTTCATTGTATCCAAAATTTGATATAAATGGAAACCATTATACTATTATCCTTATGGTTGTGAATATATTATTATAGAGATATGCATCATAATGTGTCCCAATGGACTCATACCAATACCATCTGTGAAAAGTCCAAACCACTTTCCACTTATATCGTAAAAATATAAACTCACATCCTACCCATTGATCCACCACATCAATATCTCTACTATCCAACTAATATTTTTTGTGCAATTCAAAATATTGTATATCCCTAAAACAGTGTGATTTTCGAACACTCTAATTACATGAGTGCACCATGTTGATGGGATATGTATAACTAATACAAGGATGACCACAAAATTCATATCTAATAAATAGTTTCCATAATTGTAAAAAAATATATTCCAATTGATTCATAAAGTATTCTGTAAATTTGTAATGGTTTAATTTTCTATGTTAATTAAATTAATATATATATGTTTTAAAAAAATTCTATGGCCCAGCGCCCCCAGTCCCCAGGTCATCATGAGGCCCTCTAGCCGCAATACATTTAGAGTATCAAGGTACTCCTCAAAATTATCAGGGATGCTACCCCCACCTGCAAATCTGTGGATGGGGGAAGTATGATGCCCTCTTTTTCATCCCTATCTGGTGGTAGCCCGAATCACTATGTGACATTAAGGACATTCCCCCAGGAAGGGTCACGGTCCACATGGCCGACGTAGTAGACAAGGAGGACGAGCTGGAGTTTCTCCACGATGAAATACCCCCTCGGGGTGTGCCACCACTGTTGGAACTAGCATGGAAGATTCCCCGATAGCAGAGGAACCTCCTAGGTCTCCCTATGCCCACCGAGTTGTTCGTTCTTGGCAGGGAAAACGGTATGGGAAAAGAGAATTTCATAGATATCAAGAACTCCGAACCATCCGCATTTGTGAAGAAGATGGGGGAGGACCCCGAGAAGGCCATGTTGCTCCAGAAACATGCTGAGAAAAAGAGGCTGGTCGATGAACTCCAGGTTGAACGCGTTGTAGAGTGATGACCCGACTACGGTGATCCTATGCCGGTGCAGTAAGAGAAGGAACTATTACCTCGATGCAAGATTCCCCCATACAACCCTGATCATAGCGATCCCACGGAATTGGATGATGCCATAACTCACAGAAAGTGGGCACGGTATGTCTCACCAAACCCTCCCGAATGGTGCGGCAATCTGAGGAATCAGGCTCGGGTTCCCCTAGCGGCCCCACAGGCTGCTCCACCAGTTGCTCCACGAGATGGTGAGCCTGTCTACCATGTTGAAGAGATGGACAATGCGATCATGGTTAGGGATCCCGATCAAGATAGGGACACCTGCCCCGACAATCCAATGGTGGCACTCATTACCCGCCTAGAGGCCTTGGAAACACGGTAAGTGGCCATCCCACCAGATGGAAAGGCATACCTAGCATGGGTGGATGACATGCCAGCACCCCCAAGATTCGGAAACCCAATTTCTCTACCTTTAATGGGATAGGGGACCTGCCGTAATATCTGACCCACATCATGTAATAAGTGTGGCTTTATTTCCATCCTTATGGGATACGTAGGACCACCGGAACGTCTTGTTGTCAGGTCCAAGCAGTTGTGAGCTATTTTCTCCTACCCCATGCCCTCTTACCTCTATGTAGGCCTCTTGGCATGATTCTCCTTTCTCATAATTTCATACTGTGTAGTGTATGAATATTTCCTCATTCACGTCGGGTATGTTGTACCACATCATGAAAATTCCTTCATGTACGAGCCATATGAATTTAAACTGTGCCGCCTGGTCCTATCACATGACCCTAAATTGTGATATTAGCATCCTGGCCGCACGACGAAAAACAGCTCTGCATCATGATGTCCTCACTTAATGGGAAACCATGTTTGTTAATTTTCACATGCCATACCATTTTCAACTCCTTCTATGACTTAATTCAGGGGGCGATGCTAGGACCTGCTACCCTAGGATTGTCGCATCACAAAAGAAAACCCACTTACCTTAAAGGACAGAAATTATTTATCAAATACCGCTTCATTTTGTGTGAGGGAAACACCCGCAAGCCCCTTTTATCCCTGGCACTGGTACCTTACCATGCCACCTCAAGAACTACGTGCAGCTTCATCCCCATCCTCATGGGATACTTAGGAACGCCTGTGCACTATTCCTCTGGCCCATCTTAACTCTCATTTTCGGTCCGTCGACCTAAGCCATCCTCAAGGAACACATGGTGGTAGGAACCCCTGGTTCCCAGTTACGTTAGGTTTTTGAAATTACCCCACCATGTGTCTCATGTGTTTCCTTCCACCCATGGTTCATGTTCTACGACCCTAAACTAATATCTCCATATGGGAAGGGACTGGACTCCCTCTGTCTAATATGTCTCGTGGTCGTATTTATATGTGTTTGAAAAAGATACCGAACTGTGGAATATTCATGGGGACATTCCCCTCCTTCCATATCCAAGATTCCTGAGCTTGCTATAGGAATCCTCATCCTCTTCCACATCGAAATGGACCCCCAGACAGCATGGATACTAGGCATAAGGGATCTCCTACCGTTTTTGTCCAACATCGTTAAGGATCTCAGAAGATATTTGTAACAGGTCCCATGTTTCTAACATGGTCTACGGTCAACCCTCATTTTGTGTCCCCATTCTAGGATAACGAGATATGGATACTTTGTTTCCACCACGGTCAACAGTTATCCTCTATCATCACGCCACCATCATTATGATCCAGATTTCAAGCATCATGATTAACACATTTCCACTTCCGCTTTTTCAAGTGGAATTCCGATGTACTCGGCTTTACCACTTCGCGCATCTAGGTGCGCTATCTAGAGGCTTACCCTAACATGTTACATCATGTTTTAGTAAATTCCCCCATTACTTCTTGATTCTCAAATCGATCATGACTCACATGGGATTAGTAGTTTTGGTAGTATGTTCACCGGTGCTTCCAGTATTCTCATCGTCCCACTTGTCATTAAACTGTGCTACCAGAACTATGTATGGCATGATTACCATCTTCCTGGGATACATAGAGACACCCCAATATTTTTTCCCAGGGTCTAGCCATAGGAATAATAATTTCATGTTCCTTCCCATTTATATCCTATGGCCTGACCCCTTATGGGAAACTGTGTAACTGCAACTTTTCTCTGAACAAGTTCGGGATGCCCCAAAATGAAGTTGGGAAATGACGGCTCCCTCGCCAGAGAATCCCTCTCTGAAAGATGGAATGATCCATGATCAAACTGATGTATCCATCTACTGTTCTTCCACCATAGTGATGTAATTTCAAGAGTGTTGGATCCTATTTGAAAATATCCTTACTCCACATTCCATGCTTTTCATACCCCTTATTCGGACCCCGTTTAATTTTTCATGCCTGGAGGAACCCCCTAACACTATAAATGATCGGCATATGGCCTGCCTATTATCCTGTGCCATTATTCTGGAAGACTAACCAATGAAATTTTGAGTCAGGCCCCGTGTTCAAAACATGGTCAGTGGTCGATGATCATTTGTTATCCCCACTCCAGGCTAATACAATAAGAATATTGTGTTTCAAATGCGATCAACAGTTATTATTTATTATCACACCACCCTCAAAATGTTTTGAATCCTAGGTTTCATGATTCACACCTCCCATTCCCATCTATTTGAATCGATTTCAGTGCACCTTGAATTACCTCGTTTGTACACAAGAGCACGCAAGGAAAATAGTAATTCAGCAGTTCTGAGAGCATCATTCCCTAACCAGGTCTCTCCTCTTTCCTCCCGGAAATCTAGACTGGTTGTTCAATCCCTGGATTACAGAATCTTGGTTTTCACACCAACATTTGGATAAGGTGATAAGGTGCTCACCCCTTGTTTCTCACATCAGGCCCGACCCACGTGAACTTATGGAATGATCGCTGGATGATCCACGAACATCAGAAGAATGTAGTAAACTGATGTAAACAATGGAACTCATGCATTCTATGGAATTAAAACAATCAAAGCATGAATTTATGATTAAGGGTTTGTAATCATTATAGTACTCAGGGGCCAACTCCCACCATGGACGGATTGACTTCATAAAAGTGGCATTACTTCTCTCCCACCCTCGGACTGGTGGTGTTCGAGAGTTGATGTCGCTTGTTAACCTCCCACTCCTCCTCGATAGAGAGAGGGCTTAGCTCATCTGTCGTGAACTGAGCCAGCTCCACACCAGTCTGGATAACAGAAATCTCTTCAGAGGCTAGCTTCATTCCCTCTTCGGCCTCCACCAACTGGGCTTTCAGCCCTGAGACAAGATCTGATTACACATAGAGAGAAGCGAAATGCTCATATTCTCGGGCCTCCAACCGTTAAACATCTTTTTCCGTCTCCCAGAGCCTCTTGATGTTCACCGCCTTCCTCCGCTGCCAGCCTATGCTGAGGGCATAGTCAAACTCCTGAATCATTTCCACTATATGATCTTGGATGAGCATGTGAGGGCGTTGGGCATCCACAATCCATCACAGAACTCACATAGCCACTAGTGAAGTCTATCCATCTCATCCAACCATAAGGCTTGGGGTGTTTTATTGATGAAGCACGTGATCAGCTTCCATGGCGGGTGATAGACTATCTTGTTGTCCTCCTCTTCAAAGGCCATATATTCCTAGTCGTCGTGGTTTGAAGGATAGTATCCATAGAATTCCCCCATGTACTCCTCAGCTGGGTCCACATCTGGCATTGGATTAGGCGTGGCGGGGCGCTAGACTATCTGGTTGAAACACATCATCAGATCCCACCTCGATGATCTCCGACATAGTCCCAATAGCATACCTGTCTGCAATAGGGAGTTCTAGGGTTTGGTCATACCGGATGTCACCCTCCACAATCATTGGCATGTCTCTGGGAAAGGCACTACCAAGAGTCCCGAACAACTTCACTGTAGCGCCCAAGACCAATTTAAGGACTGTATATACCAAAAAAGGGGGACGTAAATGTCAGTTAACTTGGTCAGGGGATAGCAGTCATAAATTTGGTAGAGGAGACGTAAAAAGGTAAAATCCATGTTCTCACACTTGGGAAGATGTCATCGGATCCCCAAGACGCGGACACCCCTATATGGTTGGCAGGTTTAGAGACTCCAGGGGAGCCTCCACAACTGTCCTAGCCCCACCAGACATAGATGTTGATGCAGCCAGAGGTGCGTATCCCAAAGGTCCCGCGTCGACACCCACTGAGGGGCAGGATTGAGGTCTATGCACAACGTCCTTCTACACAGTGTAGATGCTTATGAGGAATCAAGAGTAACCTATTGGAATACTTTGAGGAAGGAACATGAGATACTACCTCATGGGCCTCCATTAAATCTTCATGATCTGAGGAGGGATCACCAACTTCACCCACCTCCGGCGGGCTCTCTCTACCATCCTCGTCTCCCCAGGAGGACTCGTCCAATTCTTCCGGCAGAGGGAAGCGCTCCTTCAGGTCAGCAGCTAATAGTTTTTGAGGGACCGTATGACACAAAAACACCCTGACCCACTGAGTCTTCAGATGCCGGGCACCCTGGGAGTGGATGAATTCTTCCTTCTTGGCTATGTATTTCTCCGCCTCCACCTGGGATACTGAAAAACCAGCTCTAATAGGGCCAATCTCCGACAAGACCATCATGATGTGGATACGGTGCTTCCATAACTCGGACGATCCAAGGAATTGCCGGTTGACATCCCAGATGTCCTAGGACTCCAGAAAGATAGCATTCTACAGAATGTCAATATGGCGTAGACGTTTCCCCAGGGCCTGAGTAGAAATCCTGCAGAATCACCTCGCTGGCCGCCTCTCTGAATGACTCTTTTCTCCTAGGGCCACCTGCTCCACTGCCGCTGCCGGATCTGCTGCCGCTGCCCCCCCCCCCTCAACTGGTGTCAGCATCACCATTATGGAAGCCCCACCACTGCGGGATTCCCTTTTCACCTTCCCGCCCCGGCCCAGAGATCATAGATGCTCACCCTTAATGACCAGGATAGTTGGCCACTTCACCATCTCCCCTGGATAGGATGCCTCCCAGCTCTAGGAATATTCTTTTACCTACCCAAAGATGGTTTTCAGTGGAGGAAGCACAATCTACATCTTCCCATGTAATCATGAGCCACATCTCCCTCATCACTGATGGATTCTCCTCATAGCATACCCCCAGGTAGAGTGGCAGGGTTAGCCGCAACATGTATCAGAATGTCCTTGCAACCTAGTGTGGGGTTTATGGATCGCAAAGATTCTCGCGTTCTACCCTGGCCTCCAAGAATCCACCTCAAAAGGCCATGAGATAGGCCATATTCTCTTCATTCCCCCATCCATCATCAATGAATTCCCATGTTGGCAACAGAAACGAGTGGAAATTGAAATCCTCCACCCTCCACACATGGTTCATAACTGATGGTGCATCCATCTTAGCCAAAAATCTCCCCACAGAATTCAAGATCGAGGGACGAAATTCGACCCTGGCGGTGAGATGGGATTCAGATAATCATAGATCCCCTTGATGTGAACCTCCATCCATCTGTACAGGAGGTCGAATGGCCCGCATACCCTCTGTGGTCTTTTCCCCTCACTGATGTGCCCCATCATTTTGTACAACTTGGCAAGAATTGGGATCCCCAGGTTGACCCGCCCTCTTGTCGCCAATGTGGATGCCATAAAGAATGTGCTTGGATTCACTCACATGTTTTTATCCCTCACCAAAAACTATCCAACCATAGAAGAGAGCTGTAATGAATGACACCAGCCTGACTATTGGCCATTGTTCAGTGATGAAACTGAACCCCCATGGTCTTCCTCATGATAATATCCAACAGCCAACAGTATGAGTTTTCCATACTTCGGTCCCCCTTTAGGAAAGTATGAGGTCTCGCTGGGAACTGATGGTCTACCGGGATGTTCAAAAACCTCTTGAACCAGTTCTTTATGTGGACATCCCATAATGCCTCATTATCCTCCCCGAGCACGAGCTCCATCAATGCCATCGCCAGATGCGGCATCTTCTCCGGATCCTCCCACACACCCATATCCTAGAGGAATTCTTCATACATATCCCCCATTATTGGGACCCCCAATATCCGATACGCATCCCATAAGCTGATGCCCACCTCCCTATGAAGCGTGTGGAAGATACTGGTCCCCGGGGACCATCGGCTCAATAGCTCGGACATTAGCTGCATTGGCTGAAGATGTGAAACTAGGAAGCCCAAGCTACCTCATATAGGCCCACTCATCTCAGCCCCACTATGAAATCCTTGCACGAAGAACTTACCCGGTTGGGATAGGCCCAATCATCCACGAAATTGCTGCCCTGGTGTAGGTCCCACTTATTAGACCACCCCTTATTCGGGTTCTCCATTGTCTCCTTGAGGATAGTTCAGTACAGAGGAGGGGATCTATCCAGATGTAATGGATTCCCAATGACATTGTTCATATGATTGTATATTCAATGGGCAATGACAGGTGTGAAGTCCTCCCGTGCATGACCATATGGCACCCTGAACTATCGGTGCGGACACGGCGTGCTCCGGAACCAGTAAGCTGGATCATCCCTACTTGCTTTCTGGATGAAGACATCATCCCTCAGCCTGAAGCCATACAAGGGAATCCTCCTACACGGTGGGAAGTTCTTATGGCTCTTCGACACCAGCTCCACCAATGAACTATGGTCTGAGTGGCTTTAGACTAAATCTCCTAGCCCCAGACTGTTTGACATTTCATCCCTCCAGGAGACATCAGCAAGGACCCCATGGGCATCATATTGGTGGTCCATTAAATTCTAAAACATGGACGTTTTTTTGGCTGGTTCGTGAAGATTGTTCGAAAAGTTCATTCGTGAAGTCTACTCGTGATGTCTATTAGAAAAGCTCTTCCTAGTAATTCAAATCCAGATCACGTAGCGCAAACGCGGAGTCGAGGACTCGTGGTGCGCCCTAAAGACTCAATTCACAGAGAACACTCACATAGTACGCAGAGCATCATGAATTGAGTGCTCAAGAAGTCAAATTCATGGATATGGGAAAGGAAAAAAGGAATGGGAACACATCCTATTTATTGGAAATGGAATTTAGATCTTCGAGGCACATCCAGTTCACACAGAGCTTCACGGCGTGCTCGGTTGGCATATTCCCTATCTGCCTCATTAACCTTCATTGTGAGTCAGCTCCATGAATGACTGAGGATTTTGGAGATTACCCACAGCTTTACACCATTGATCTCTCCATGGCTCCATGTTATGGGGGGGGGGGAATTTGAGGGCACCAGAATTTAGGACAAAGAAGAGGCCCAAAGAAGGCCCCACTGACTGCCTCGCGAAGGCCCTTCACGGAGTTCCCTAGGACCACGGCCGCTGGGAAGCAAGGAGGCAGAACACACTATGAACAAATTTGATTTTCACAAGCCTTCCTCCATGAAAAGAGGAGTGAGGCACAGTGAATGCATTTCATGTTCGCGAACCTGCCGCGAAGCAAGGAGGTAGGACACTCCGCGACTGCTTTTGACATTCGCGACCTGCCGCAAAGCATCCCAGTCCCACATTGCGGTGCATGATCTCAGCTCTGTGGTGCCTCTTGCCTATAAATACTAGGCTTCCCCTGAGTCCAAGGTATATTCAATCTTACCATTAAGCTTCCCAGCTACTGAATCACGAAGCATCCTTCCGCTCTGCGAACCATGAGTTGTGAGCGGTATTTTTTCTCCGCGAAGTGACTCCCATTCATCTCGTTTGGATCCCTACATCCAAGAAGCATGCCTTTGATGATGCCTAAGGGTCTTCGCGAAGTAAGGGGATTCCCAAGGGGACCTGGGTCATCATGGAGCATTTATGCTTTGTGAAACACTCTTCCTGTACACATAATCCACATTCCAAGGAAATGTCATTTTACTTCACGAAGCACATTGCTTCCCGACACCTTGCTTCACGAGGAACCTTTGCCTCGTGAGGCTTTTCTCCATGAATTCCCTTCCACTACTCAAATAACGCCCCTAAAAAGTTCCATCTGCTACACAGATCAATAGTGCTTCACAAGGCCCCTACCTATGGACCACTTGGCTTGGATATTCCTTTTCTCGTCCGACCCTCCAGGTTTACGTGATGTGACTTCAACGTCTGATAGACAATATCTGCTATTTTGATGCTTCACCTAATGATTCTTTTCATAGGCATGCTAAGGGATATTGCTTCATCACATAGCCATGATAATGTGGACTTCTTGATGGTTCTCTCTGCAACACCCCCTCAGTATGACGTTACCAATGCCTTCCCTCCCACAAGGTGGAGAGGGTACCAGTTAAGTTTGGCCTAGGGGTGTGGAGTAAACCCACCTCGTCCGAGATGAAGGACATTAAACTGCCAAACACAATATTCCTTAGAACATGATGTTAGACTATGACCTCTCCCCATGCCTCTCATGCGGGGTGCACCCTCCGTGGACATTCTCCACACCTCCTAGTCTCCACAAGGGATGATATCCCCTTTATGGGAATGTCGTTTGTCTTTGAGGAAATGGTATCCATCTTGGTTTAAGTGCCATGATTTACTCCAAAGAAGTAGTATTCATGCTCCTCCTTTGAACTTCGTTCCCTAGGTCCAGCGAATGTTTTGGCAGGAAACGGGGATACTCCTTTCTTTGGTCCCAAGTCCCTATGCCAATACTCTTTGTTTCCATTGGGCCTCCATCTCAGAGTAAGTCCCAATCTTTCTCTCCATGGACCGCTCCATGTGTAAGCCCCACTCCACTTCCCATGGATGCACATTTCACGACGTGGTCATCTGGCCTTTGCTGGCTCTTGTTTCTCACATCAAACATGACTAAAATGGTCTTAGAGTAAGCATCGACCATGATATCCCCCCTGCCCCACATGACGTTAAACTGTATGAATCCATCCCAAACCATGGGGACTTTTATCCATGTCCTAGCATGGTACATAGGAATCCTTGACGAGGTTCAAGCCCCACCACCTTGGGACACCTTATATTGTATTTCCCATCCATCTTAAACTATGGGGACTTTGATCCATGTCAAGGAATGGAATATTGGAATCCTCCACGAGGTTCAATCCCCACCACCTTGGGCCGCCTCAGAGTGTATTCCCAATCTAACCTAAACTACGGGGACGTTGATCCATGTCAAGGCATGGTACGTAGGAAGCCTCCACAAGGTTCAAGCCCCACCACCTTGGGAGGCCTCATAGTTTAATCCCCATTCATTTCGATCTACGAGGAATTGGATCCATGTCAAGGCATTGTACGTAGGAATCCTACATGAGATTCAGGCCCCAACCACCATGGTCTGCCTCAGAGCGTAAGTCCCAATCCACCCCGAACTATGGGGAAATGTATCCATTACAAGGCATGGAATGTAGTAAGACTCCACGAGGATCATGCCCCATAACCATGGGAAGCCTCAAAGCGTAATCCCCAATCCATCCTGAACTACAAGGTCATTGATCCATGCCAAGGCATTGTACGTAGGAAGCCTCCAAGAGGTTCATTCCCACCACCCGTTCGTTCCGACCCCATTCATGTCGGTTCACCAAACACCATGGCCCACCTCAGAGTGTAATCCCCATACCCGTCCCGCTTGACATTAAACTATATTTTGTATCTCAATTACATGGTCATGGATTCCCTGCCCCGAGGATACGTAGAAAGCCTCCACGAGGCTCAAGCTCACAACCCATGTCTCATCAAGACCTTTCCCCCGAGCCTATATGTCTTGGGAAGCTCATGCCCTAACCCAGAGGATCCACTTCCTCGGGGCTCCATCAATGGGTCCATTCTCACGGGTCGCCTTTTCAGGTGTCCCACAGTTTCATCGAACTACGCGGACTTTGATTCCCTGCCATGGGGATACGTAGGAAGTCTCTTTGAGGTTCCATCCCATATCCATCATCCATCCCGATTTTCCCTGGGATGCCACATCCCGACGAGATCATGACACCGGATTCCCCTCCGCAGTATTCGAGAAGCCGCACACGTGCTAGCAGAAATATCGGTGTTCCCTCCTAGGTGATCCTTGGTCTGATCCACTCTAATCAGTGTCCCGATGAGTTTGATCCATCACCGATGGACGTTAAACTTGTAGCATACCCTGTGCTAAACATGTGATGCAGAGGAAAACCTCAGATACATTACAATGAAATTTGATTCCCCATGTTTGACGTGGGATGCCTCGGGCTTCTGTTCCCTCAAGAAGTCCTATAATAAGGGACAGAAGACAAACACGCCAATTCCCCAATGTCCAGAAACACTAGTGATGCCCCAATGTGACTAATCCCCTAACCAAAGGTTTCTTCCCCCACCAGACCCCTGGGAATATCCGGACAGATGTAGTATAATTAACTGGTGTCCATGATGATATGGTGCTAGGATGAGTTTCACGAACAACATATTAAATCGATGAGGGAGACCAGGACCAGGTGACGAGTTACGAGGAGGATTCCTCAGATGGAAGAATCGACATCCCATCATCCAATTTTGATCATGTAGAAAAAATTCTTGAATAATGATTGGATTCCGCCAACCTATTCAAAGGTGGAATGTAGGGTAACAAAGCCACACCTGTCGTACTCTAGCAGGCAGAGGTGTGCGCCCTAGTGAAAGCATCAGAAATAGATCCCACACGTGAAATAAAAATAATCCAGAATCATTGTACCAAGAGGAAGACTAAAACAAGACTCTATAAAAACTAGGACACCATCCATGCTCCACACTATGCTCTATTCTCATGAACCACAATATCACCAAATAAACATGAAAAAAGACTAGAAAAATGAGATGACTTGATCGTACCAGTGTCTCAGAACACAACAATTACAAAACCACCCAAGATCAAAATAAAGTGTGATTAATAATAATCAATAGGAGTTCCCAAATTACTTCCCTAAAAATGAAAATAGTATGAAACCATTATCACATTTATATAAAACAATTTATATAAATCAATAAACAGTCCAATAATTTACAATATGACATACACACCCTTACGAAGATAACCTTACTCAAACCAGGAAACCCATGGGAAATATTAAAAACCATTCCATAGGTCATTTTTAAATTTCACAATATTGTAAAAAATCCATCTCTCAATTAAAAACACAACAAGGTAACCAAATTCATAGAGCTTCCATCCAACATGTTCACTATATTTCCAATTAGTGGAACTTACTGACCACTATTCATAATGGTTGTTCTTCTGACCACTATCAATCACCTTTCATAGTGATACATCATACCTACTTACACACCACAAAAAAACCATAACTCTTAATCAACCAAAAAACACAATGCACTGAGGCCACAGAATAGCCACACAACCATTTCCAATACATGCCCATTCTTATCAATAAATAACCAGTTTATTAAAAGAAACCATAAACCGACATTCCCTACCCAACAACATTTCAATAAAAACATATTTTTTGAAAACCATTTTTCAAAAAATATTTTTAAAAATCATCTACTCAGTATTTTAAAATCAACATTCAAAAATTAAAGAACAAAGCCACTTTTTGTAAAAAAATCCCATTTTCCCCAAAAACAAACAAATCATAACCAAATGGATTTCTAACAAGACTCTCAAGTCATTATCACAATTAAATTCATGAAAAAAAATTAATTGTATCCAAAATTCCTAGTTTTAGCAATGTTTAGTTGAGAGAGAATCACCTTACCTTTAGGGTTCTAGGAAATTTGACCCATAGGCAACTGCACCACAATCTATAAAACACACCAACAAAACTGCTCTAGATCTTCTTCCATATCATCCAAAATCCATGATTTCAATTTAAGATGAAACAAAAACCCTATATATAAATGAAATAGATGTCGATATAGAAAACCAATAGTGATGGAAGAGTATATCTTGATAAAACCAAAGAGAAACCAAGAGGAGAGACTTACTCGTGAGGCACCACCTTTAAAAAAACCATGAAGCCCATTTGAGTCACTTCCAAAAATGAGTTGGACAGCCCCTAAAACCATGAGAACCAAAAATAAAGAGTGGGAATAATGTGGGAGGATGATTGGAATGAAATTGGTCTAGCCAGAGAGAATAAGGATTTAAAAATCCAATCATTCTGTGGAAACATAGTTAGACCGCATGGTTTGGAAAACCATTCACAAACAGTGAACATGCCACTACCAAAAGAGAAGTGGACCCACACGATTGTCTCAAATGGTTTGAAAAACATTGTGTAGGCCATGTGAAGCCCACTGTCTCCCCCTACATTGTTACCTAGAGTACCCATACAGTTTCCCAAACTATTCTCAAACCGTGCAACTTTGGAAATTTCTCATAACTTATTAAAAACCATTCCAAAGTCTCTTAAAGACCTCCCAATGAATCTAAAACAAAATTGACACCTAAAAATTCATTAAAATAGATACATACCTCAATCTAGGGGTGTTATATTCTCCCTAAAATTGGTCATTCCATCCTCATAATGTATAGAACCATCTCATTGTCGAAAGAGCTTAGTCCATTTCTAGTCCATGTATTTATCTCACTCATAAATTTTATCCTAAATCTGACCATGCCTCCACAAAACCTGAAATAAACCAATCCTTATAGAACACAGTAAAGTATATTTCTTATCCTAGATCTGCACTAGCATGTGATCCCAAAAATAATCTTGTTCAATCTCAACACGATCCAAACAAATCCCCTGGTCATGATCTAGCTGAAACTTTTTAAACTAGTAAAAATAAAACAAATTGTTCACCGCACTAAAATGTGGTGGAAAAGACAAATGAAAATCTACCTCTACAATATGGTAATATATCTCAAAAATCCCAATATACATCAATGATAACATACCTATATTTTCAAAACGATGATGTACGAACCCAGTGTAGATTTTAAAAAGCACATGATCACCCACCTCTAACAACAATGGTCAACGAAGATGGTATGCATGAAATTTATGTTGACATTGATTTTTCTCCATATTCATCTAATCAAAATTATTAATTTCATAGTCTATTGTACATCACTTAGTCCGATCATTGATGTCTTGCCCATTTCCACACAACATAGTGGTGAACGACACAAATGCCTATACAATGCCTCAAATAGAGCCATATGTATTAATGCTTGATAATTTTTATTATAGGAGAAATATACCAATAGTGTGTTCTCCACCCTTGAACTACAAAAATCCATCAAAAAATCTCTTAACATTTCTTCCGATGATTGTATCTTCCACTCAAATTGGGCGTCCTTATGCTGATGATACGCCGTGAACATAGTCAATTTTGTCCTAAGGTCATGCTAAAAGGATTTCAAAAAAATTGATATGAACCTCAGATCTTTATCTAATATAATACAAACTGGAAAACTTTTTCTCTTTACTACAACCTAGATTTTGATTTTCGAATGATCGTCCATTGTATGAGATTCACAAATAAGAATGAAATTGGTCGACATTGTGAGCCAATCCATAGTCACCCATATGGAATCATGTTTCCTAATCATTCTCAGAAGATCTGTCTCAATATCCATTACAATCTGCTCCCATTTATACTCCAGAAGATATAATGAATGCAACATGCATTTTGGCCACTAATGCTATGCCTTGACATGCTGAAAAATGTTGAATATCAAGAGAAACCCAGCCACAGTCCTTTTCATACCAGCCCACCAAAACTACACATTCAACTCCATGTAAATTTTTTAATTCTATGATGGAAATGACACCTAGAATAATGATATAACTTAAGAATTACCTCTAGAAAATCCACTGGTACCACCTTTCATTTAAGAAAACACAACACTGACTTTCCATTCAGTTCCCAATCCTCTGTGGTCTTCCCTCCATTAATTTTTGACAACATTTCCACACATTAAAAATCATGTGCAGGTTCCTCTTTATCCAAACTAGCCAATTTAGGAACTGAAGAAACCAGAAAGAAGACCACTCTGTACCCGGTCCCCACCTTCTGACTGCATGTCATCTATGACTAACATCAACTGCCACTAATCTGATGTTTGTTTCACTATATGAGCATTTGATTTCGTATATAAATCACATTCCACTAAATTTCCCATACCCGTTATGTACATAATGTCGATATCAAGCATCTGGTGATATTCCATCCATCAATGTTTCCTTAACATCAAATCCCTTTGTGAGAATATACGCTTTAAGCTATTATAATTGGTAAACAACATGAAATTCTCACCAAAGAGATAATCACACCACATCATTAAGGAATTAACTACATCCACCAATTGAAAAACATGTGTTGTGCAGATCTTCTTATGCAGACACATAAATCAAGTTCCATATGAATCCTCATGACCCCCCTACATGAGAAAAAACCCCAACCATGATACCTATGCGTCACAATACACCACATACAATTTTCCAACATCAGGTACTACCAAGATTGGTGTTGATGTTAGATGACCCTTTAGCTCTTCATAAAATTTCAATGATTTCTCATCCAATTGAAATGGAATATTATTCCTTGTCAAATCTATCATCCAGGAATCCCACCATGTGAAATGATGAACATAATTTCAATAATACCCAGCTAGACGAAGGTAGCATCATATCTCGAAAAAATTCGGTGTTAGTTTCAATGAGATAGAAACCTATATCTTTTCCATAACAATGGAAACACCTTTTGATAAATTTCATGGCTATGGAAACTAACTTCCCGTATCAAAAAGTACCACTTTTACATTTTTTTTTATAAAAATGATTGTCCATCAAGATCCCCATCAATTTGCAAGTGCTACTATTGTGCTTCCCCTATCGTCAGATACACCTGTATATCTTCCCCAAATACCACATCAATAGAATCTAGATATCTATGGAATATTAGATTAATCAATTCCATGAACAATATTGGTGAATTCATTAGACCATAGGGAATAACTACATACATGTAATGGAAATAAATACATATGAATGTTGTTTTTGGAATATCCTCATTCCATACACAAAATTTATGTTACCCATACCTTAATTCAATCATGGAGAAGTACTTAGCTCCCCTAAACTTGTCAAACAAATCATCAATGCATGCAAGTGGTTATAGGTTCTTTATCATAACCTGATTAAGTTTACGATTATCAAAACAGAGTCCCAAGGATCCACCTTCATTTTTAACAATCATAACTGGCATTGTCCACAATGATGTGCAATGCGGGAAAAACACATTGATTTATAACTCTTACAACTGTAGCTTTAATTCTCACAATTCTGTTGGTGCAATTTGGTAATGAGGAAGTGAGATTAGACTGGTCCCAAGAAGAAGACCAATCATAATCTCCCTTTATCTCAATGGGGGAATCCCTGATTATTCTTTAGAAAATAAGTCAATAAATAAATCCAAAACTGGTTGACGAATATTCTTCTCAAAACCATACAATGATGAAAATGAAAAATCCTTTAATTGAGGTGATATCGTTCAAATAGCTGGTGACAACTAATTTTTTGCACCCACTTTTTCATTCTTCACCCCTCTAAAGAGATGTTATATCCTATCATCCACTGTAAAACTCAAATTTTATGAATATTAATCGATATGTGCCATAAAATTCACCAACCAATCCATTCCCTATATTATGTCATAAGAATCTATCTCAACCACAAAGAAATCCCACATCAATTCAATTTCATTCAAAACTAAACAAAACTCTTGACATAGGAAGTCTCAACACTCTCATTGACCCATGGAGAGTGTAGTTTCAAAATAGATTTCATAATTTCCCCCATAAAGCACAATAAATCTTCAATGTGAGAAGAAATTAATGAATCTGAATCACCCATATAAAACAAATATTGCATCAATGTTGAATTAAAATGAATAATACCTCACTATATGGATTGACCCGACTGATCATCCATAATTTTGTATTCAGCTCCAATCAACTGCTTACATTCCATGATTTTCTCTTCATTACCCAGCTGAGGAGTCATGCTTTTCCATGAATCACCATGACTAACATTACTCTTTTTTCATGGGGTATGCTGCTACCCTAGTCTTGTAAAGGAATAAGACCCCTGCGAACCTTGAGGAGTGTCACAAACTGCCGACCTTAGATCATTCCAACAATAATGCTACAAATTACACATGTTCATACAATTATAACATGCTTGAGGTTGTTTTGTACATTAATGCATGATGTGGCTCATATAACCACACTACAAACATCCCTTCTTACTCTGAGATAGCAGAGGCAGATTCACTGATACTACCGTCAGTTACTAAGTATTAATACCACCCTAGAAATATGTGTCACTATTATACATGAACCCAACGTTTGAGTTCCAGCTATTTCATATGGGTACCAACACACTTCCCCTGCCTGTAGCCCCCAAAAGTTATTACTCAACCATAATAGCTCTATTCCAAACTTTTGTGTAATCATCCATATACAACACCACTATCTTGAAATTAATTTTCTAGTTTATGATAATATAAAAAAATCATTCATTCAATGATTTATAACCCACCACCTTAGATGAAAACTATAATGAGTTCATAAATATAGCTTCATATTCTGTTACAGACAAGTTCCCTTGCTGGAAATTGAATAAATCTCTTGTACCATGATTTCTAAACGTATGAGGGTAAAATTTTTTATTAAACAATTCATCAACATCCTCCCATGTTACACTTTGGTATTTCCCATAATGGACTGTCAACTCCCACCACTAAAGGGATAGATCTTATTACATATATGTTGCCATTTTCACATATAGCTCTGTCAGTGTTCCCAAGAGATAAAATATACTATTCATTTTTTTCATCCACAATTCGTCCCTTTAGGGCTCCAAATTATCCATAAATATGTGTGTATTCTACGTTTGAAATTGAACCACATAATTCACATGTTTTGGTTCATCAACTTTATTCCCAAATTCCATAGCTTGGAAAGCCTGCACTATACTCTACAACAGCTTCTAGATCCCATGGGGCTCATGTGCAACCACTCATTCAGCAACATCTGCTGGTTGGTCTCTAAGTCACCTACCCGGTGTCATATCTATAAAAAAACAACCATATTTCCCACTCCCATAACCAGAAATGATATACAATTCTAAAATTCAATTACATTTCAACATTCACGACCACGATTTCTACATGTTTACATTTCTCATATTTCACTACATTAAGAAATCCCCCATGTTTTGAAAATCAACCATTTTTTAAAATTCATCTAGTTTCCATGTTTTAAACCATTCTAACTTGAAACCCAATTCAGATTATCCAAAAACCACACATTCATACCACACCATATATCATTATAGATGAATGAAATATGCATCCATGTGGGATGTCATTTCTTCCTTTCTTTCCAACCTCATCTCATTGCATACACCAATGATAATGAGATATCAAATGCCTATAAGTTTCTCTGATCTCATATATACCAAACTCCCTTGTATCTTTAAGTTCACCATAAAATGGATAACAATGAAATTTTACGCTATAAATTACATCTTTAGACAATACTACGCCTTTCTACCATCTCGAATGAAGTAGTAGACCAAGAAAAAATGCCAACACCAAGACAAAAAATTCACGCCAAAGGACCAAAAAATATTTCTCACTTGACATCTAAGGATCGAACAAACTGATACAACTTGTAAATTCCCACCACATCTCATTGGCATGAGTGGGAGGGGGAATGATACGTGTCCTTAAGAAACATTCTCAAGGCACAAATGGATGGAAAGAAATTCCAAGGTATTCAAAAATAATATGGGGGATGATTGTCCATTAAAATTAAAACTACCAACAAAATAATCCACTTTCAATAAACTAAATGATGCAAGACAACAATACAAGAAATGTCATACATTACCAAAAGAAAATAAACTAATCTATAACGATCCCACTTGCCAAATACAACCAAGTCCACATTAGAGTACCAAGATGAAGAAAACAATAACACTCCAACAAAACTAGGAAAAAATCTATAGCTCCAAACCATGCTCAATACTCCATGAACCACAGAATTACCAATGAATCCTGCCGAACCACTTGCAAAATGAGATGCTTTACTCAATCCTATGTCCCACAACACAACATCTACAAAAGAAAACATGTTCCAAAGAAGGGTTGATTAATAATACAATATTGGATTTCCCCAAATGACTTACCTATACATGCCAATAGGATAAATCCACAAGCATAAATATATTAAATATTTTATATAAATAATTAAAATGTTCATCAATTACCAATAATATAAACACACACTTACCAAGAAACCCTTAATCAAACCATTAATCCCTTGGAAATTCCATAAAACCATGCAATATTCCATTTATCTATTTTACATTTGCACAAAAAATTCCAACATACAAAGCAACACCTAACAAGGAAACCAAAACGTTGGATCTTTCATCCCGTACGTTCACTATATTTCCAACCAGTAGTGCTTCCCGACCACTATCTATAATGGTGTTTCTTCCTACCACTATCCATCAACAGTTAGAGAGCCTCTTCCCAGCCACTTCCACACAACCATCACAAGCCAGAACACTTAATCAACGAACATGCAAAAAGAACCAAGGCAACATTGAATGCACACAACCATTTCCAACACATGCCAATTCACTTCAATAAATCACCATTTATGGAAAACACCCATTAACCAATGTTCCTTTCCCCAACTAATTTCAATAAACAACATCTTTATTGAAAAACATTTTTCACAAAACATTTTTCATTATAACGTCTCAAGATATTAATATTAACATTAAATAATCACAAAACAAAGCCACTTTTTGCTACAATATCCCATTTTTTCCAAAACCATCCAAATCATCACCAAATGGATTTACCACATGATTCACATATCATTATCACAATTAATATGAATAAAATAAAATTAATTCTAACCAAAACCCCAAGTTCTAGCCCTTTAGTGTTAATAGAGAAGCAACATACCTTTAGGGTTCCGATGAATTTGACCCACATGCAACTGCACCACAATCCAGAAAACGCACCACCGGAACGACTATACATCTCCTTACCTATCGTCCTCAATCCATAATATCAACATCCAAGGAAAGAAATAACCCTATATATACATGTAATAGTAGTATATCTAGAAAAATGAGTGACATAGAAATTTTGATCTTGGGAAAACTAAATAGAAACCATGAGAAGAGATTTACCTAAGAGAAACCACATTCAAACTACCTTGAAAGCCTTTAAAATCAATTCCAATAAAAGTTGGAGAGATCCTCAACAAGTGATAACTGAAATTACCAACTGATTATCAAGTTGGAAGATTTTTGGAGTAAAATAATTCAAACTCGAGTGATCCCATATTTAAAAATCCCTTCTATAAGTGGTCGTATGGTTATCCTAGATGGTTTGGAAAAAGAGCGCTAACCATGCCCATGCCACTGACTCAAGAGAATGGGTGACACGCAGTTGTATTAAATGGTTTAGAATACTATGAATAGACAGTGCAAAGCCCCCTGTCTCCCCCTGCACAGTTAATAGGAGAACCTGCAGGTATTTCTCTAACTATGCTCAAACCCTACGACCTTGGAAAAACCACAAAACATATTCGAACCCATTACAAACTCTCCGAAAACATCACACATCATCCCAGACACATTAATCACATAAAAAATAATAAAAATTATTCATAACTGAAATTGGGGTTGTCTACATTCCCCCCAGCACTAGAATTTCCATCCTCAGAAGGTAGAAAACCATCTTCTATTCAGAAGAGCTCGGGACATTGCTCGACCTTGTCTTTCTACCTCCCCCAAGACCCTCCAGAATCTGACCATGCTGCCATAAAGCCTGAACTAAAATGATTCTTTTAAAATACAATACTTTATCTTTCCGATTTAGTATCCTCACTGTCATGTGTAATAAGGAAGAATATGGTACTAGATCAACAAGATCCCAATGAGTCACATGGTCACAAACCGACTAATTTTTTATTCCACATGGACATATGAAACACATTGGGAACCACACTAAACCATGGTGTTAAATCCAATTGAAAATCCACTTATCCAATCTTCTCAACTATCTCAAATACCCAATATACCTTAGAGATAAGAATCCATGATTTCTCAATCCAATGATGTCCCATATTAGGAGAGATTCTAAAACACAAAATATGACCCACCATGAATGAAAATGATCAATGTCGATGGCCCGCATAAGATTTATAATGACATTGATCAATATCATGGAACATTCTGGTAAATGTGATTTCTTCAATAATCTCTCGGACAAGGAACAATCACTTCATAGAACCCTCACACATTTCCACCAAACATAGTGGAGAACAATGCAGACACCCATACAATGCCTCAAACATATCCATATGTATCAAATCCTATTAATAGATATTATATGATAACTATACCAACATTAAGTGATCCTCCCATGTACCACTAAAATCCATCACTCAAGACCTTCACATATCATCCAGGATTTGTATCGCCCTCTTAGATTGGACATCCGTCTGTAGATGATATGTCATGCTCTAAGATAATTGTGTCCCAAGGGATTACTGCAAGGATATACAAAAACATGATGTGAGCCTAATATCTCTAACTAATACAATTGAAACTTGAATTTCATGCCACATTATCACCTATCATATATATATTTTGGAATGATTCTCCACCGTTTGAGACTCACGAAACAGGATGGAATGCGCTGACTTTGTGAAATGATCCACAATCCCCCATTTGGAATCCAGTTTCCTAACCGTTCATGGAAGGCCTATCACAGAATCCATTTATATATGATATAATTTACACATTGGGATAGGTAAAGACTACAAAATACCAACTGGCCACTAATTCATTACCTTGACATGATGAAAAGTCAATAATCAGAAGACAAACATGGCCTCAACCCTTTTTATACAATCCCCCTAAAACAGAATATTCAAGGTGTTCTACATTTTATGGATTCCAAGATGGACAACCCACCTAGAATAATGATAATACCTAATATGTTCCTCATAACAAGCCATTGGTACCAGCCTCTGATTCTGAGAACAGAAGACAAAAATTCCATTCAGTTTCCACCCCTCAATGGTCTCCCAATCATTGAGTTTCAAACTCAATGTCATTCCTTTTGAATCAGATTCTACTGCCACATTAAGCAAACCATCCATGTTAGGAACCAATTAAACTATAAAGAATTAATCTTTTTCTCCATGGTCCTCACATTCCAACTGCATGTCAGTTATGATTGACATTAACTTCCACTAATATGAGGTCTGTTTCACTATTTGAACATATGATTTCCTATATAAAGAATTTACCACCAAATTTCCCCTACTCGGTGTATACATTTAGTAAAAATCAAACATCTAGATATATTCCATCTATATCATTTTACTCATGTTAAAATCCCATTGTGAGATGATATGGTTTAATGTCTTCTGATTAGAAAACACCGTGAATTTCGCACCGAAGAGATAAAGACACCACATCATTAAGGCATTAACTATTACCGCCAACTCCAACTCAAGTGTTGGGTAGTTTATATCATGAATCCTCAACATCCACGAGATCTATGAAACCAAATGATCCTATATTCATGATAACACACCCCAACCATGATCCTAATGTCTCATAATACACCATGTACCCTTTACCCGGTTCCGGAAAAACTATTATTGGTGCTGATGTAAGGATGCCCATTATCACTTCATAGCTGTTCTGGCATTTCTCATTCCATTGAAATGGAATATTATCCCTTATCTAAGCTGTCATTGATGAATCCAATCCACGAAAATCATCAACAAAATGTTGATAATACCCTTCTAGATCAAGGAAGTTCCAAATTTTGAAAAAGTACTTTAGAGGTTTTTAGGTGATAATAGAAATTATCCTTTGCAGATCAACTGAAATACATTTCATATAACTAAAATTTCCAAGGAAACAAACCTCTTGTATCCAATAGACTCACTTTGAAAAATTTTCATACAACCAATGTTTCCTCAAGATCCCCAACAATATCTCCAAGTGGTACTCATGATCTACCCTTGTCCTCGAATACACTGTTATATCATCCAAAAATAGCATCCTGAAAGAATCCATATATCTCTTAAATATCCAACTAATAAATTTCATGAACAAAACTAGTGAATTCGTAAGACCAACATGAATAACCACATACTCGTAATAGCCATATCTACTTTTGAATTTGTTTTTTCGAAATATCCTCCTTCATCAATCACAATTGATGGTACCTTGACATCATGTCAATATTGGTTACAAAATGAGCCCCCCTCAACTATTCATTAAAATAATCAATGTGTGGATGTGGATATCAGTTCATTATATTAAGCTGATTTATTCTACGATAATCAACACATAGCTGCATGGTTCCATATATATTTTTAACAAAAAATATGGGTGCTACCAAAAGAGATATTCTAGGCCGGATAAACCCATAGATTTATATAACATACAACTGCACCTTTAATTCCCACAATTCTATTGGTGCCATTTGGTAGGACAAATGTGAGAGAGGACTGGTCCCTCGAAAGATATCAATAGTATACTCCACTTCTCACATAGGTGAAAACCATGATAATACTTCAAAATATATGTCCATTAATTGATCGAAAACAACAGGAAGATCACTTTTATCAACAACTTTGAGTGAAGAAAACATACAAGACTCATTATAATATGAGATCATGCCAATAGTATGTTCCAAAAATTATAATGAATCCATCATTTCATTATTCACCCCACTAATGAGATGTTGTGCTCCATCCTCCATTGTAAAACTCACAGTTCGCTAATTGAAATCTATGTGGGCCTTAAATTTCACCAACCATTCCATTACCATGATTATGTTGTAAGCATCCATCCCATGAACAAATAAATCCCACATATATTCAATGACGTTTCTAACTAAACAACATGCTTGACATAGTAAGGCTTGACACAATATTTCACCCAGAGGAGTTTGTTGTTTCAAAACGTATGGCATCATTTCCATCGTTAATGACAACAAATCATCGAAGTGTGAAGAAATAAATGAATTAAAATCACCCATATAAAACAAAAACTGCCTCATTGTGGAATTGAAATTTATCTTACCTCGCCCCATGGATGGTCTAGACTGATCATCCATATCAGCTTTCTCTATTCCTAACAAAATATTACTTACCATGGTTTACAATTTATTACTTCGCTGAGGAGTTATGTTGTTCCTTAAATCACCTTGACTGACTTTACTCTACTGCCAAGCTGTATGCTACTTCCCTCGTGAGGCATAAGACCCCTATGAACCCTTAAGGGTATCGTTGACACCCAAACTCAGGGAATTAGGATAATAACGATGTAGATGCCCCAGCTTCTACAAATTATTTCCTGCTAGAGGTTTTGATATAAAATTCTACATGATGTGGCTCATAGAGCCTCATTGAAAAAATACCATATTACTATGAGGATTTTTATGAATATTTATTGATCGTGCATTTAGATTCTATGATATACTCCAAAACAAGAAATTAGTTCCCCTCTTCCGCATGAACCCATCATTTGAGTTCCCACTATTTCCCATGGGTACCAACATTCTTTCCCTACTTGTGGACCACAAATGGTCTCCCTCAGACACTTTATCTCTATTCTCCATTTCCATGAAATTGTCTTTACACATCACCTCTATCTTGGAATAAATTTCATGGTTTAACCCATCTTCAAAAATACATTCGTTCAAAAATGTACCACCCACCACCTCAGGTGAAATCCGTAATATGTTCATAAACATAGCCACATATTCTGTTACCGACAAGTTCCCTTGCTTCCAACTGAAGAAAACCACATTACATTGAATTAAAAATGTATGAGGGAATATATTTTTATTAAACTAATCCTAAAAACCCTCCCATGCCACACTATGATCAATCCTCTTTTGGACAACCAAATCCCACCATTGAAGGGTGATATCATCCTCTATATATGTGGCTACTTACTCATTCAGCTATTCGGTGTTCCCATAAAGTCAAATGTCATATTCATTCTGTTTAGCCACACATTATCTCTTTCTAGCATTGAATCATCCCTAATGATGGGTGTATTTATCCCTTGAAATAGAAATTCATGATCCAAATGTGTTGGTTTATCCACTTTAATCCCACATTCCACAAATTGGAAGGATTTAACTATACTCTTCACTAGCTGCTTATTCACCTGGGGCATAGGAGAAACCTCATTTTCAGTAGCTTCCTCTGAATGGTCTCTAAAATTCCTACCATGTTCCATTTTTACCCACACAAATACAACAATAAGTCCCACACCCTTAACCAGCAAGGGTATATAAATTTCAAATTCAATAAACTAACAAAATTCACAACCATGATTTCCACATTTTTACATTTCCCATATTTCACTATTTTAAAAAACACACCATGTTTTGAAAAAAAACACTATTTTCAAAATACCACTAGTTTCCATGTTCTAAAACTTTCTGTTATGAATCCCAACAATGATTTTCCAAATTACACATATTCATACAACTCCATTGATCATTATACACCAATTAAATGTGAAACCTAGTGGGAAGTCATTTGTTCCATTCATGCCATCCCCATATCAATAGTAACACCCACGATAATAAGGAATCAAATAACTATATGTGTCTCTAAACACGTATGTACTGAACTCCCTTGAAACCTGAACATCTGCATAAATGTTTTAGCTACATCCTTGTATTCAATGATTTCCATGGTCAGAAAATATGATGCCTTACTACCATCCCAACACAAGGAATGTACCATGATAAAATATCAACACCAAGACTAACAAATAACCCCAAAGGACTGATAAACTGTTCTCACCTAAAATCAATCGACAAAAAAAACTGATACCACTTGTAACATCCCACCCCATCTCATTGGCTTGGGAGGGCGGGGGAGTTTTACTATTCCTTAAGATATAATCCCAAGGTGCCAATGGCTGTAAATAAATACCAAGGTCTTCAAGAATAAATGGTGGAACAATTTTCCCTTGAGATTCAACCAACCAAATAATACAGTGAACTATCAACAAACTACATGATGCATGTCGACAAAACAACCAAACTCATACATTACCCAAAGACATCCAACTAATTAATGACTATCCCACATGTCAAATACAATAATTCCAAATTAGTGTACCATGTAGAAAACTACAACAAGACTCCAACAGTACTAGGAAACCATCTGTATCTCTACACAAAGCTCCATGCTCCAAGCACCACAACTCCATCAATGCATCATGCAACACTGCTAGAAAAATGAGGTGCTTTACCCTTTCCTTTATCTTGGAACACATCATCATCAAAATAACCCATGTTCCTAAGCATGGGTGAGTGATAATACTCAATAGGATTTCCCCAACTAACTTCCTAACACATGCCACCAGGATAAAACAATTTTAACATTTATATGAAACTGTTTATATAAATCATTAAACAGTTCAATAATTACCAATAATCCATACACACCCATACCAATCCACCATTACTCAAAACATCCATCCTAATGTTAATCCAGACAACCATTCCACAATCCATTTCACCATTTAACATTAGAACAACAAATTACATCTTGAAAAACAACACACAACAGGGAAACCAAAAATGTTGAGCTTCTGTCCTACCTTTTCACTACATTTCCAACTACTGGTACTTCCCAACCACTATCCATAATGGTGGATTTCTGACCACTATCCATACAAATTTAAATTGATTTTTCCAGTCCACTTACAGACAAGGAAAACACAATCCATAACTCTTAATCAACAAATAAAAACAAAGCACCAAACCCACACAATAGGCTCACAACCTTTTCTAACACATGCCAATTCAAATTAATAAATCATCTATTTATTGAAATCGCATTTTAACCAACATTCCATTCCCAAACACATTTAAATAAATAGAAAATTTACTAAAAACCATCTTTCAGAAAAAAATTTATAATTAGCCACACAAAATTTTAAAATCACCATTTCAAATCACATTATAAATACCATTATTTCAAAAATAACCAATTTTACCAAAAATCCACAAAAACATCCCCAAATGTATTTCCAACAATAATCGCACATCACTGTCACATATAATTTCAATAAAAACAAATTAATTGTAACCCAATCCCCCAATTCTAACTATGTTATGTCAAGAGACAAGCCACCATCCTTTGGGTTCTGGTGAATTCGGCCCACCGGCACCCGCACCTCAATCCGGAAAACTCCATAGAGAAACCACTATATATCTATTTCCCAATCTTCCACATGACTTAATATATACATACAAGGAAACAACATCTTTATATCTACATTCAATAGAATATATATCGAATACTAAGAGAGAGGTGAGAGTAGGTCAAGAGAAAACCAAGGTGACACCTAGAGGAAAGACTTACCCGGGAGGAACCACCATAAAAACAACTTGAATCCTCTTTGAATCTCATCCAAAATGAGTCGTAGATCCCCTAAATCCATTACAAACTTAAAATACCAAGATAGAATCGAGTGGGAGGATGTATGGAGTTAAACAGGTCATGAACTAGTGATCCAGGATTTAAAAATCTTGTTTTTAAGTTGTCACATGGTTAGCCCGCACTGTTTGGAAAACCATGCACTAACAATGTTCACAACACTGACCTAAGAGAAAGGGTCTCACACATTATTCTCACACAGTTTGGAAAACCATGGGTAGTCCATTTGAATCCCATTGACATCCCTTTCACGGTTACCTGGAGAACCAACATGGTTTTCCGAAACTGTGCTCAAACTTTCTGACCTTAGAAATGCCTAAAAACATATTCGAAACCAATACAAACACTCCCAAACTATTCCCAACTCATCAATGTAACATTAAATAAAAAAAAAATAAAAAAAAAATTCCACATGCCTCAAATCATGGGTTCTACAGTAGCTATATCATATATATATAAGGATATGTTGAGATAGTACTTGTATACAGCTTGTTGTACTCGACTAGTCGATTAAAAAGAAATTAGTGTGTGGATTTGATAGGTATATTTCCCCCACTAGTGATGTTTGGAGTTGATACTACACAGAATATTTAGGAAGTAAATGTAATTAAAATTAAATTTGTACACCCTCAAGTGTATGCTATGAATATTAAAAGGATGATCATTCTTACCGAGTTTTAGAGAATGATGAATAGAATGATTCATTGAAATATTTAACCATATTGTATAGAGGATTGGATGGTTTTGGTTTATTATAATTATCACATCATCCAAACACCCACCATCTAGACATTGGGTATTATGATAATCATTCTTCATAGACCAATTTTTCAATTGTGATAATTGATTACACATACCCACAATGGGTGTTTTCAAACCCATATAAAGTTTATGTAAATATTCATAGAATAGTGGTACCCCAAAATACTATGGATGGTATGAATTTATGTGATTTTAGTCCTCCAATAGGGTAGAAAGACTATCTCAGTATGATTCATGTTTTAGGAACTAAAGTGCATAAGAGTTACATTTTTTCTCAATGTGGAGTGAAGTTCATAAGAGTTTTATTTCATGTCAATGAGAAGTCAATATGTGAAATAAATGTATTGATGGAGAAGTTGGTGAATACATGGAAAATTGTTATTAATAAAAACAATTTAACACTACACTTGATTGATTCTTCAATAGGATAAAAATATAATGATTTTAGAACTCATCTTATGTTCTCAGGCTTGTATCAAGGTGATAAATTGCTACAAAACTTGAAAAAGACCATGAAATACTCAACTGCATGAGGAGAAAGAAGATCCATCCAATGAATCCTAGTTGGATGAAGGATGTGAATAAAATCCAATGATCGTTTTTTTCTGATTCACAAAGAAGCAGACATGTATTATATTGAGACCACATCACTCATTACTATAAAAAGGCCATGCACTATTCCTTAATTCCTGAAGAATTAACAAATGATACATTCATATTCCATGGATCAAAAACACATATTAAAGATCATTTTGAATTTATGATCTAAAAATAGGGCATGGATGATGGTTGAAATTGATGAAGAAGAATGGAGGAATGCATGATCATTGAATGAAGAATGATGGTTTGGCATTTTATTGTTGAATTCATAAGTTGTTTTTATACTAAATACTTAGTATATTCATTTACAAAAAAAATAGGTCCATCTTGAAGGCTAGCTAAAGCCCTCGCCTAAGGCATATCTGGGATTCAATGTTCTTTTGCACCCAAGGGGAATGCCTCGAAGCAATCCCGAAGGTGGAACACATGCATGCCATGTAGAAGCTTAGAGGAGCGCACACGCTGATAAAATCGTGCATGAAAGCATTCCTAGTGGGGTCTAGATGCATGCCCATGGAGAAGAGTGGGTGTTAATAGCACGCCCATAGGGTGAATATGTTATGGGGTGGTACAATGGAGGGAGGAGGAGTAATTTGTGCAGATGAATCCATTGTATTGATATTTAAACTATGAGAAAACCACAATATGTTTCAATGTGGGACTGAATTTTATAAAACCATATGTGATTTGCGCCATTCATCTAATCCCACATTTGATCTGAGCCACACAATCCTTCCTATATCCCATGTTATAATTGTGGAAATAAATGATTAATCATATGTGATCCAATGTCCATAGAGGGGAACTGAGTTTATCCTCAATGTATGAACACAAGAACATCTCCCATGAACCAGTGATGATCTAGATCACTGATCACATCACTCCGTCCAGCATTTGATCTCATTCCAAGAACATCTTAATCCTCTAGACAAACCGAACAAATGCATGCTTTAAATGTTTTCTTCATGTATCGAAATAATGAAAGTTTAAGTAGCCCGAGGCAAACGAAGTTTTCGAGGATTCACTAGTTGTTCTATGTACAAAGAGACGATTTTCATGTGTTATAAAAATGAATGCACATGATGATTGAACCGAAAAATATGGATTTTATGTTGAATAGAATGAAACCGATACATACATCCAAATCATATTCCTCTTTTGTAGATGTAAAAATCACGTATATCTCGTCTTTTGAATGATTTGATGCCCACAATTGTGAACATGATTATCTCTTATAAAAGGATGATCCCTTGACAAGAAGATTTTTTTTCCATTATCAAAGAAAGGATCTCATATTTATCCAAAGAAATAGAGCAACTGAAAACCCCCTAGTTCACAAAAGGCGGTGGTTTCCATGTAGTCTTACTACGCGAAGAGAGATTTCTAGACATCTCTTGAACGAGGGAGTCCCACACATCCCTTGCAAGGTGGAGAAGATAGAACCCATTGATTCATGAAGGAGATCCACACACCTCTTTTTGTTTGTGAAATTACTTGCACCCCAGGTATGCATTTCCCACTAACACACAATAGTTTCATTGAACCATCTCTTTTTCTTTGTGAGTAGTAGATAATTATTAAAATAATATGTGCACATGTGATCTTGTGTTTCTCTTCTGAAAAGAGAACCATGAACCACTCAGGTCTTGTGAAGGTGACTGTCGCACACCATAAGCATGAAAGAGGGAGAACACATTCCCTCCTGTTTGTACATAGATGAAGATGACCCTTCTTTCAAAACATTTATATAAATATATATTCTGTTTTGTGTTTATAGGATTCCTATATTTTGAGGATCAAACCCTTTGCATGAGAATACGAATGGTACAGTGTATACATACACTTCCCTAAGAGAGGAAGAAGGGACCCAAGGAACATTGTGGAGGAAGGATTATTCGTGCATGATGAACATGCATCCATATGCATGAAAAGAGTTACCAAAGAGTGTAATATCAAAGTTACACTGTGAACAACACTAATTTTTGATTGAAGAAAATATATACATGACACACATTGACGCCAAATTAAAATAACGAATAATGTGTGATATGAACCAAATGGAATGAAGAAAAAGGGGAACGATGAAATTGGATGTGTGTGTATATAAAAGACCACACCCATTGGGGTTTTCGCACAGGAAAGAAGAAAGAATTGTGCATTTATGCTTGCATGCACATATACATGTAGTGATAGTAAAAATGAAGAATCAAATATTGTGAGTGAACATGTGTAAACAAAAATAAGCAATGACATGCACCTCATCCATGAAGAATATTCAATTCAGATTATTCCAAGTGAGTTGATCATCATTGTTTGAATAATCACATATTTTTATGTGTTTCATTCCAAGAAAACATGGTGATGGTTTAGTGAATTCCTTTATTCTAATAAATATGAAGAAGATGAGATATCAAAATAAACGAAGTGTTGGATCCCATGTAATCCATGCTTGAAGTAGATGAGTATTGAGGCTATAGCATTATTGAGTTAAAGAATCCCTTTTATCATAGTGTTTTTTAATTGATAATCCAAGAAATGGGAAATTGTTGATATAGTTCAAGATTATTCATGAATATTCTATTCCTGGAGAAGATGTGTACCCCATTTTCCCAAATCTATGTGAGGCCAGGTCTTCATTAGAAGAAGAATGAATTGCCTGAGCATTACAGAGACTGAAAACAAATAAAGTCAAATTATTATAAATATGGTGCAAGTCCAATAGACCTTTCCAAAGGCTATTGAAGATCCTTAAAGAGATTCATTGGAACATGTGATTCAGAAAGCCTATAAGGGATGTTCATAAGATCATATACATTGCATCCAAGAAGAATTTAAAGAATGAAGCTTCTTTTGTGACTCGAGAGGTAGAAGACCCTAGTGAGATTCATGGTGGAGATCAAGACATCAGTGAGACTCTAAAGAAGGAATGTGTGACTCTAGTAACACTGTGTGAATGAATGTAATGAACTTCCTGTGTGACTCAGAATAGAGAGAATGGGACTCTGTATCGACCATTATAATTAATAACCGATATATAGTGCAAAATATATGTTGGGGAGAATAATCAACACACCGAGTAGTTGGTCTTTGAACCGAAACATGTAAATATTTGTGTTCAGTTCCTTTACATTTACATCATTATTCTAGCTAAGCCTGAAAGACACGAGAAGAGTTGATCGACTCAATAACAAGCCATAGTGGTTTAATTGAAAAGAATAAATTTGTAATAAGTTTCAAAGGGATCATTAATTCTCTCCCACCCCCTCTTAGTGATTCACACAGATATGGGCACTTCAAATGGAACCAGAGGGCGGTTCCCACCGAATGATACAATAGAGTCTTTATGAAATTCATATTTGAGGAGATGAAAGAGATACCTCAATGGGAGATTTCTCACATGAATAAAAAATATACAAATATGAAATACGCAAGTTAGATTAAGAAGAAGCATACTAAGAATGTAGAGACACCTTCAACATAACGTACTCCTAATGGTACAACATGTCATAAAACTTATTATTCTTCTGATGAAGATTTCTCATGTTGTGGTGATGATAGAACAATTACGGATCTTCAGTATGCACTCAAAGACCATGTGATTAATGTTCCTGGAGAAGGGGAAAGACAAATTATTGGCAGCATTAGAACTATTCATGAAGAAAAATTACAACAGGAAGAAGAAGCTAATGCCATGAAAGAGGCATTGGCTAAAAGGGTTGGCATATCCAACACTCTCCCAAAAATTTTGATGGAAATGGAAGAAACAATTTGTCTTTGTAATGAAATTCATACTCAAATTACTGAATAATTGCAAGGATGTATATTTGAGATGGAATTCATTGATATTTAATTTGTATAAGCTTTACTCGAATTTTCAACGTTTCACAATGTTTCTATGGTTGTCAAAGATGCTCAACTATAATACAAATCCAACAAGCTAAATGATCTTGATAAATCTTTGTACAAATAAGAAATGTTCATGATGGAAAAATAAAAATGCTTAAGGTGAATTAAGAAAGAAAGATGAGAAATTTTGAGTATAAAAAGAAATCACTAAACATGAAATGATTACAATTGGATGATAGATTGAAAAATCACTAATCACCCAAGCTGTAACATCCAAATCAAATGAAAGAAGAGATGTTCCCACTCAAGATTTTTTTGGGGACCATGATTAAAAAAGAAACATCAGACAATCCTCTAATCCCAGGGAAACATCCTCCTCGAATATATTATCCCATAACTTAGTTATTTTTTTTACTAATGCAGATTCATCAGCAACTAATGGTTCAAAACCAAAATATGGGAAGATATGGATTAATAAAAATTATGATAAATCCACTAAAAATCAAGGTAGATACTAGAATGATTAAGAATGTAAACTCCAAGAAGGATTCACCATTTAATGATATACAATTACAAAAACAAAAATGCACTACATCTATAAATATTGATACTACATGAAATAGAGTGAGTTTTATTGGCAGTTTTAATAGTTGTTGGATGTTCGGGCATGAGGACAATGATTGCTGGCATAATATTTCAGGCTATAAAAATTGTCGAAGATCTAAATTTATGGAATTCTAATTTAATGAAATGAAGCATCCTGCAAAGAAAAACAATAAAATGCATAATAAGAAGAATCGATCTATCAAGAATAGATTTGAATATGTTGAAGACATCTGTGATAATTACTACAGAATTGGTTGTGGTCAGGATGAGTGTTGGTTTAGTTTTACCATGACTCATGAATATGTTGATAAAGATGTATTGAACATAAAAAAGGAAGGATAATGAAAAAGGAGTGGAAAAGTCTTCCTTATGGAATGTAAAATGCAATGAATTCAATACACCAGTGAAAGAAATTATTCCCAAGAATAAGTTGAAGATGGATTCTAGGAATATCATCTCAAAAATGAAAATATGATTCTAATGTGGAAGGAAAGGTCATAAAATAGATCACTGCAAACAATACATGGAAATTAATGGAATAAAGATGAAAATAAAATGATAATCAATCAAGAAGAAAATGGGATTGACATAAGAAATTCATGAAGATAATCTAAATAATTTTTCAAAGTATGGTACCATGAAGAAATTGAAGAAACCATATGGAAGCTCTGAATCAGAAAATGGTATGATGGAGTGTTTAGTTATCTTGCATAATCTATTTCAAATTTCAAGAGAATTTCAATGAGCTAAATATGAAATACATGATAAATATACATTAAACGGAAAGTAGGACATTTAAATGAAAAAGAATTCAAATTTCATGAGAGGTTGTCAGCACATGATAACCCATGTTCCTAAAAACTACTGTGTGGAATGTGTAAGAAGGTTTAACATCATGATAACAAATGTTTAACTGTTTTACCTTGATAAATAGAGAAAATTTAACAACATGAATGAACAACTACCTCACTATAGACAAAAGTGATGAAAAAAATCCAAATAAATTGATGGTGAATTTATGTAATGAATCGATGCTGACAATGAAAAATTAGTTAGCCAAATGGAGAGGCGACATCCAAATAAAGTGTACCAGAAACAATGATGCTACAAGGAATGAAGTTCATGGGTTGAGAGAAAATTATCATCCCCACTGCTTCTATTAAGAATATCACAAGTGTTCCATCTTATTCCCTTATAATTTTTTTTATTCATGTGTTCTTACTTTTGTATGGAATTGAAGTGGAATTTCATTCTTTAAATTATATTTGAATGAGAAAAGTGGATAACTACAAGTTGAATGTGTTATTCATAATTTGATAAATACATTAAGTTATCCACCTTGGCGATTCCAAGGGAGTACAACTCGTGAGGGGGACCAAATAGAAAAGAGACGACTTCAAGGAATATGTCATTACAAATCGTGAAATTCAAATCATATAAAGATGTTTAAAATAAGGTATTACAATCACATATCCATCCTTTGGTCATAATTGAATTTGTCATATCAATTGTGGTGAAGTGCTTGATTAATGAAAATAAGGGATGAAATAGGGATCTTTATCTTTTCACTTGATCTTTTTAATATTTTTTTAATGTGTGTGCATGATTTAGCATTTCAATGCTAAATCTTAATTATTTAACCCCTAGATTCAATGTAGATACATTCTAAGCATGGTTCCTCGTGTATGGTTGATTTTTGATAGCACTGAAAACATTGGTCATATCTCTATTATGTTAGACACTAGGATATCCCTCGTAGACATAGAGATTATTAACCAAAGTCTCTTTGCTATGTGAACCATGTTACCACATCCCTATTTCAAAAACATTCCAAAATATATTATTCAAAGGGTGGAGGAAATGTTTTTTAAGAGACCCCACTAACACCATATCATTTATTTTGCAATAAGGTTGATAAATTTTTGGTGCACATATTGACCCATTCCATGTGTGCTTATGTGATATTGAAAACAGAATACAATGGTAGAGATTGAAGTTCATAAGAGTTTCATTTGCGGTCAATATTGATTGATGTACATAAAAATTCCATTTGTTTTCAATGAGAAGTAAATATGTAAATGAAAGGTATTGATGATGAAGTTGGTGAACCCTCTGAGAATTTTTGTTGAATCAAACCATTGAATAATACACTTGATCAATTCCCAATGTCGATAATAATATGATGATTGGAGACATAATATTATGTTGAAATACATGTATCAAGGTGAAACAATATTAAAACACTTGAAGAAGACCATAAAATAGTCAATTGCATGAATTAAAAGAAGATCCATCAAATGACACATAATTAGATGATATTTGTGAATAAAATCATTCGATTGTTTGTGCAGATCATAAAAAAAATTAGAAATGGGTATTAAAGTGAACACATCACTCTTTACAACAATTAAGGCCATGTGTTATGCCTTAATTCACATGGAATTAAAAAATTACCCATTCATCATCCATGATTGGATCAAAACCACATATTGAACATCCTTTGGAAGTTAAGATCTAAAAATAAAGGAATGGATGATGGTTTACGATGAAGAAGAAGAAAGGAGGCATTCTTGAGCTTTGAATGGAGAATGATGGTTTGGAATTTTAAGGAAGAATTCATACATGATTTTTATACTAAATACATTGTATATGCCATTACAAAAAAATTATCCCATTCTTAAAGGCCAACTGAAGCCCTCACCCAAGGCATATGTGGGACCCGATGGTCTACCATGCCAAACGTGATGGACTCAAAGAATTCTCACAAGAGGCACACATTAGGTCCGTGTATAAGCCCATAGGAGAATACTTGGTGATATAAATGTACTTTCAAGAATGCATAGTGGGGGCTAGATGTGCTCCCGAGGAGCAGAGTTTGAGCTAAGAGTGTGCCCATAGGGTGAACGCAGTACTGGGTGGTACCTTGGAGGGATGACGAGTAATCAGAGCCGAGGAATCCATTAATTGATATTTAAATTGTGAGAAACCCTTAACACATTTCAAATTGGGATGGAATTTTAAAAAACACTGATGTGATATGCACTATTCATCTGATCCCGCATATAATCTGAGCTACACGGTCCATCCCACATCCTGAATTATAATCATGGTCATCTGGGATAAATATGAGGTGATCCAATTTCCATGGAGAGGCACTGAGGTTATCATTATCCTGTGGACACTCGAGATTCTCCCGTGAACTAGTGATGATCCAGATCACCAGTCACGTCACTCCATCCACCATTTGAGATTGTTTCAAGATCTTATGGATCTTTTGGACAAACTGATCCCATGCAAACATTAAATGTTGCATGAAAGAACTTAAAAACTGAAACTCCAATTAGCCCGAGGAAAATGAAGTGGTCGAAGGTGGATTAGTTGTTCGATGTAAAATGAAAGGATATGAATGCATTTGAAAATGCATGCATTTGAGTATTGCAACGAGAAATATAGAGTATACATTGAAAAGAATGAAAAAGTGACTTACAACCATATATTGATCCGTGTTTGAAGATTTCAAAATTCATTATATCTCGCACATTCAAATATTTGAACCATGTGGTATTGAACAATATTCTAGACTATAAAAGGAGGATCCAAAGACATGAAGAAGTTGGTAGCATTCTCAATGAAATTATCAGCAATTTCAACAGAGAAATAGAGAAACCGCAAACCCCCTTGTTCGCTAAAGGCAGAGGTTTCTACACAGTCAGGAAACATGAATAGTGATTTCCATGCAACTCATGCATGACGGTGTCCAGTGGATCCCTTGCGTAGAGGGGAAGGGTGAACCCCTTTGTTTGTGAAGGAGAACCTCACACCTCTTTTGGTTAGTGAATGAAATCGAACCCCCTTTGTGTATTTCCAACAAGCAAATGATATGTTCTTTGAATCCTCAGTGCTTCATTGTGAGGGGTAGCCAATGAGTAAAACAACCAGTGAGCTAGCACCCTTGGGTTTCTCTTTCAAAGATAGAAACACGATTCTCTCAGGTTCTATGAAGTAGAGTCTTACACACCCTAATTGTGAAAGACAGAGAACATGGGTCCTCCAGTAGGTACAAATAAGAAGAAGACCGTTCTTTGAAAATAGACAGACACGCACGCACACACACACACACACACACAAACACACACATATATATATTCTGTTTTGGGATTAAATGATTCAGGTATTTTGACGATCACACCCTATTCGTGAGAATAATCAAAGGACAATGTATACATACACTTCCCTAAGAGAATAATAAGGGACCAGAGGCACATTGTGGAGGATGAAGAATTCATGCATGATGAATATGAATAAATAGTAATGAATTATGATACCCAAGAGTGTAATGACAATGTAAACCATGAACCACACGAATTTTGGTTTGAAGAACCAACAAGAATGACACAAATTGAATCCAAATAAAAAGAACATTTATGTGTGTGATAAAAACCTAAAGGAAAGAAGAAAAAGGGGAAATAAAAATAGGAATTTTTTGTTCCAAAAAGACCACACCCATTGGGGTTATCGCACAATAAAGTAGAATATAATTTTTCATGCATGCATGCATGCTAATGCACATGTGAAGACAATTAAAAGGAATAATCAATGAATTTGAGTGCATTAGTGTAGATAAAAAAGAATCAATGCCATGCACATCATGCATGAAGAAAAATTAAATCAGATGATAACACGTGAGAGGATATTTAGTATTTGAATAATCACATATGTGTATGTGATTATTTCCATGAAAACATGGAGAAGTTTTAGTGAATTATTTTATTTCACTAAAGAATAATAAACAGAGTTATCAAAATACAAGAGATATTTGATCCCATGGAATCCATGTATGAAGTAGAAGAGTATTGAGACTAAATCCAGAAAGAGTTGAATAAGTCCATTTATTTAAGTATTCAGTAATTGAGAATCTATGAAGTGAGGCAATGTTGATATTGTGAAAGAACATTCATGCATATTATATCCTTGGAGAACTTCTGTGCACTATTGACACACATATATGTGGGGCCATGTCTTAATCATATGATTAACGAATTATCTATGCATTACTGAGACTGAGTACTAATCAACTCTAGTGATCCAAAATTTTGTGCAAGGCTAACAGACCTCACAAAAGGCAGTTAAAAATCCTTGAATAGATTCATAGGAACTGTGATTCAACAATAAAATGTGGGATGATCAAATGATCATCTATAGTTAATCCAAGCAGAATTTAAATAAGGATGATTCTTGTGTGAACCGAGAGCTAGAAGACACCAATGAGATTCATGGAGGAGAATAACAATTCAGTGGGACTCTGAAGCATACCCTTAGGACTCAGGTAGTACCATGTGATGCAGTTTCATGAACCTCATATGGGACTACGGAGAGATACAATGGGACACTATTATGACCACTGTAATTAATAACCAAATTATAGTGGAGAATCTATGTTGGGGAGAATAACCAACACAGTAAGGTGTAGGTCTTTGACTCGAAACATGTAAATCCTCATGTTTAGTTATTTTTAATTTATTGCATTATTCTAGGTAAGGCTTAGAAACTCAAGAAGTGTGGATCAAATCTTTAACATGAAATTGATGTTTATTTTAAAAGAATCAATTAATAATTTTTTTTAAAGGGGTCAAATATTCACTCACTCCCCCTCTCAGTGATTCACTCTTATCTCGGCACTTAAAATGGTATATGAGGGAGGTTCGCTCTAAAATATATAATGTAGTCTTTATGAAGTTTCTATTTGAAGAGATGAATTAGAAACCACAAATGGAGATTTATTACAAGATTCTAAAAATAGAGAGAATATATTGGCAAAGAAGATGAAGAATAATCTTACTACTAATGGAATGACGCCTTCTACTGAAATTAATCTGAAAGGTAAAACAAGTGATTATACTTATTATTCTTCCGATGAAGTGTTCTAAAGTTGTGATGATGATAGATTAATTATTGATCATCATACTACAGTCATATATCATTTAAATAAAGTCCCTAGAGATGTAGAAGGACACATTGTTGCAAGCATTAGTGCTTTTCAAAATGAATATTTACAACTACAAGAAGAATCTAATTCCATGGAAGAAGTATTGGCTAAAATGGTTGGAATATCCAACACTCTCCCAAAACTAGTGAAGGAAAAGGAAGAAACAATTTATCCTTTCAAAAAAATTCATATTCATGTTACTAAAGAACCGCAGGGATGTATTTGTGAGAAATATTTCTTTGATATTGTATTTTTAAAAGCATTCCATGCATTTGAAAAGTATCACAAAGTTTCAATGGTTGTAAATGATATTAAAAATGAATATAAATCCAACAAGACAAATGATATTGACTTATGTTTGTAACAATAAATAATTTTCATGAATAAGAAGTAAAAATTCTTATGTAAAATTGTGAGATTACGATGATATCAGTTGAGGATGAGAAGAACTCTCTCAACATGAAATTTTTATAATTGGAGGTGAGATTGAAAAATCACTAATCACCCCAAGATGAAATATCCGAATAAAATTAAATTAAAGATTTTTCCACTCATGTTTTCATTGAGGAACATGATTACAAATGGAACATCAGGTCATCCTCTAATACAAGGGAAAAATCCCCGAAGAAGAAGGTATCATGTAACCTAGTTATTTATGTTTCTACTAATGCAGTTTCATCTGCAAGTACAGGTTCAAAACCAAAAGATAACAAGATGTGGATTGATAAAAATGATTATAGATCCATAAAAACATAAATGGTGGATATTGGAATGATTATGAATTGAAACTCCCATAATGACACTCAAATAAATGATATACAATTCCAAAAAATGCACTAATTCTGGAAAGACTAATACAACATAAAAAAGAAGGAGATTTTTTGGCAGCTGTTGTGGTTGTTGGAGGTTTGGGTATCAGGACATTGATTTGTAGCCTAATAAGACAGAATATGAAAATTGTTGATGGAATACATTCATTGAATGTATATTTGATGAAATTAAACATCCAGAAAATCCACGGTAGAAAATGCAGGGGAAGAAGAATTGATCTATCAAAAATATATTTGAATATCTTGAAGACATCTATGATAACTGCAAAAGATGTTGTCATGGTCATGATCAGTGCTGGTTTAGTCCTACCATGCCTCAGTAATATTCTAGTAAGAATTATAGACCACAACAATGTAAGGAGAAAGAAAAATGAGTTGAAATGTTTTCAATTGGGAATATGAAATAAAATTAATTCAATAAAATAGTGAATAGAATTATTCCCAAGAATAAGTACTAGATGAATTCCAAGAATATCATCTCAACCACGAAAAGATGATTCTAATGTGGATGGAAAGGTCATACCATGGATCGCTACAAACAAATTATCAAAATTATATAAAGAATGGTGAAAATAAAAGTAGAATCAATCCAGAAGAAAATGGGATTGACTGATGGCATTGCTGAAGATAATACAAATAATTTGCGAAAAAGCGTTATATGGAGACAATGATGAAACCATGTTGAAGCTCGAAATCAGAAAATGGTATGAAATTTTGTTTAGCTATATGGCCGAATAGATTTTGAATTGCAAGAGAACAGAAAATAGGTGATGACGAAATACTAGATAAGTCCATGGAAAACAGAAAATAGGAAATTCCAAATAAATGTGAATTTAAATTTCATGAGACGTTGTTAACACATGATTACCCAAGTGTCTCAAAACTACTCTGTGGATGGTTCAAGAAGGATAAACAACAAGAAAACAAATTTTTAACTATTTTAATAGGCCAAATGGTGAAACATTAACTACATGCACCAAATTCTACTTCACTACTGAAAAAATTGATGAAAAACAATCCCCAAAGATGAAGGTGAATGGAAGTAAAGAATCTATGCTGACAATTACAAATAATAAAGCCAAGTTGAGAAGAGACATCAGCATGATGAGTACCAAAAACTTTATTTCTATGAGGAAATGATTTATTGGGTTGAGAGAAAATTCTCCACCCCAATTATTCTATTAAAAATCTCACAAGTGTTCCATTTTATTCCCTTATACATTTTTTTGTTCATGTGTGCTTACATTGTAGGGAATTGAAGATAGAGGTCATTCTTCAAATGACAGTTGAATGAGTTAGGTGGGGAACCACAATTCAAGACACATTATTCATAATTTGATAATTACATTAAGTAATACACCTAGGTAATTAAAAGGGAGTTCAACCATTGAGGGGGAGAAAATATGAAGGAGATGATATCATGGATTATTTCATGAAAAATCATGAAATTCATATCATCTCAAGAAGCATAAATAGATATATTCCAATCACGTATTCATCATATGTCCCAAATTGTATTTATCATATCAATTAAGTGGATGTGCTTAATTGATGAAAATATTGAACGAAATGGGGAGGTTTTATATTTTCAGTTGAAATTTTTAATATTTTTGTTGAACTATGTGCCGGATTTTGAATTTCATTGATGAATATGATTTTTTAACCATAGTAATAAGTGTTTTTACATTCTAAGAAAGATTTAACATGTACGGTTGTTTATGGATAACATTGAAAACCATGGTCATATCATTATTGTTTTCTACACTGGGTTAGCCCATGTTGACATATTGTTGATTAACTAATGCTTTTTTGCAATGTGAACTATCTGACAAAATCCCTCTCTCAATAACATTCCAAATCATATTATTCGAAGGGAGGAGGAAATGTTTTTCATGAGACCCCACTAACACTATTTCATTTGGCTTCCAATAAGGGGGGAAAATGTTTGGCACAAATATAGAATCATTCCAAGAGTGATTATGGGATATTAAAAAAATAAAAAGGTGAATATTGTTGTAAATAAGAGTTGAATTTTTTATTAATATGGATTTATGTGCATAAAAATTGCTTTTGTTTTCAATGAAATGTAATTATGTGAATGAAAGGTATTGATGAAGAAGTTGGTGAAGCCATAGATAATTTTTCTTGATTCAAACCATCAAATACTACACATGATCATTTCTTTAAGAGGATAAAAACATGATGATTGTATAGAAGATATTAATATTCATGACTTCTATCATGGTGTATAATTATTAATACACTTGATGAAGGCCATGCAATACTCAATTTCATGAGTTGAAAGAAGATACATCCAATGACTCCTAATTATATGAAGGTTTTGAATAAAATCGTTCGATTGTTTGTACAATTCATTAATGAAGTAGAAATGTGTTTTAATGTGAAGACAACACTCTTTACAATAATAAATGCCATGCTTTATGAGTTAATTCAAGAGGAATTAACAATTGATCCATTCAGCATCCATGATTGGATCAAAAAAACATATTGAACATCATTTGGAAGTTATGATCTACATATAAAGGAATGGAAGGTGGTTTATGTTGAAGAAGAATAAAGGAGGTATGCTTTAGTATTTAATGAAGAAGGATGGTTTGGAATTTTAATGAGGAATTCATACGTGTTTCTTATAATAACTACTTAGTATAGGCCTGTACCAAAACATTAGGCCCAATATTGACATCCATCTAAAGCCCTAATCCAAGGAATATTTGAGCCCCAATGTTCTACCACACCCAAGGGGAAATCCTAGAATCCCTCCCACAAGTGACGCACATGTGGGCCATTTACAAGCCCACAGATGAATGCATGGTGATCTAACCGTGCTTGAAAGCATGTATAGTGGGCACTAGTTGTGCGCTCGAGGATTGGAGTGGGTGCTAAGAGTGTGCCCATATTGTGTACACTGTAAAAGGTTGAACCAACGAGGGAGGTGGAGTAATATAAACCAAAGCCTCTATGGATTGATATTTAAACTATGGGAAAACCAAGGCCTGTTTCAATGTGGAAGGTATTTTAAAAAACAATGATTTGACCCACGACATTCATCTGATCCCACGTCTAATGTGAGAATCACGCTCTATCTCACATCCCACATTATAATCGTTGTCATTCGTGATTAATATGAGGTGATACAATTTCCATGGAGATGCACCGAGGTTATCTTGAACCTCTGGACAATCAATCTTCTCCCACGAACCAGTGATGATTGACATCACTGATCACATCACTCTGGCCATCGTTTGGGCTGGTTGCAAGCTTTTCTAGATCTTCTAGAAAAACCGATCACATGCATGCATTAAAATATTAATACATGCATCGAAAAAATGAAATTCGAATGATCCTGAGGAAACTGAAGTTGTCGAGGTTGCATTATCCATTCTATGTACAACGAGAATATTTTAATGCGTTCGGAATTTCATGAATATGAAGATTGCACCTCTAAATATGGATTTTATGTTGAATAAAAATAAACCGAGACCTAAGACCATATATTGATCCATGTTTTATGATTTCAAAATGTGATATATCTCGGGCGTTCAAATATTTGAACCCTATGGGTTTGAATGACATACTCTCCTATAAACGGATGATACCAATACATAAAGAGGATTCTACCTTTCTCAATGAACGGAGCTCCTATTTCTCTAGGGAAATAGGTCAACCACAACCCACTCTAGTTTTCCATAGGTAGAAGTTTCCATGCAGTCTTTCTACAAAAAGAGAGAATTCCCCGCATCTCATGCATGGAGGAGTCTTGTCCATCCTTTCCATGGAGGATAAGAGGAAACCTTGGGGTTCGCGAAGGAGAGCCTCACACCATGTTTGGTTCATGAAAGAACTCTCATAACTTGTACGAATTTTCCAGTGGCACACGATAGTTTCATTGAACCCTTAGTGTGTCTTTGTGATGAGTAGCCCATGAGTAAAACAACTGGTGCACTTTCACCCTTGGTTTTCCCTTCCAAACACAGAAACAGAAACCTCGTAAGTTTGGTGAAGGATACTATCATGCACCCTATGAATGAAAGTGGGATAAATTGTGCCCTCCAGATTGAACGAAGAAGAAGACCCTTCTGTCAAAACACACACAAACACACACACACATATAAATATATATTCTGTTTTGTGATTGCAGGATTCAACTCTTGTGAAGATCAAACCCATTGCGTGAAAATAAGAAATGGATAGTGTATACAATCACTGCCCTAGGAGAAGAAGAATGGACATGAGGCACTTTTTGGAGGATGAAGAAATCAGGCATGATGAACATGCATAGATATTCATCAATAGAGATAACCAAGAGTGTAATAATAATTTAAAACCATGAACTACATGAATTTTGGTTTTAATATCCAATAAGAATGAATCAAATTGAAGCCAAAGTAAAAGAACATGTTGGTGTGTGTACTAAAACCAAAATGAAATAAGTAAAGGGAAAATGAGAATGAGGAAGTGTGTGTTCCTGAAAGACGACACCCATTGGGCTGTTCACACAATAAAGATAAAATGAATTTTCCATGCATGCATGAATGCTCATGAACGCATGTAGATTGTTAAAAGAAATAATCAATGATTGTGAGTGCGTATGTGTAAACAATAAAAAGAATTGACATGCAATTAATTCATGAAGAATAATCAATTTAGATGATTCCATGTGATCTAATCTTCAGTATTGAATAATAACATATATTTATGTGATTCATGCCAATAAAACATGGAGATGTTTTAATGAATTCTGTTATTTTATTAAAGAATAATAAATAGAGTCATTCAAATAAAAGAGTTATTAGATACCTAAGAATACATGCATGAAGTAGATGGGTATTAATACTGAAGCCAGACAGTGTTAAAGAACTCTTTTTATCTAAGTGTTCGGTAATTTTGAATCTAAGAAGAGTGAGAATATATATATTGTGTAAGAAAATTCTTGCATATTATATTAATGGAGATGTTACATGCACCATTAGGACACATCTAAGTGGTTCCATGTCTTCATCAGAAGAAAAATGAATTTCCTGTGCATTAATGAAACTGAGAACAGATCAACTCAAGTGACCATAAATATTGTACAAGGCCAACATACCTTATCAAAGGCTGTTGAAGATCCATGAAGAGATTCACAAGAACCTATGATTTAGCAAGCCTCTATGGGAAGATCATAATATCATATACAAAGAATACAAAGATAATATAAATATGGAAGCATGGTGTGACATGTGAGAAAGAATATCGTTGTGAGATTCATGGAGGAGAAGAAGACATCAGTAGGACTCTGGAGCAGGCATGTGGGACTCTGGTAACACTATGTGAAGCTATGTAATGAAACTCATGTGGGACTCAGGAATGATACAATGGGACTCTGTATTGACAAATATAATTAATAACTGAATAATATTGGATAATCGTTGTTGGTGAGAATAACCAACACTATAAGGAGTATGCATTTGTACCGAAACCTGCAAATCCTCCTATTTAGTTCATTTACATTGAAAACATTATTCAAGGTATGGATGAGAGACAGATGAATATTGGATCGATGATTTTAAAAGAAAATTGGATTAATTTAATATAATCAATTAGTAAAAAGGTTTAATGGGGTCACTAATTTACTCCCTCTCCCTCTCAGTGATTCACACTGATCTAGGCACTTCAAATGGTATCAGAGGGAGGTTGACTCTAAAAGATCCAAGGGAGTCTTTATGAAGTCCATATCTGAGGAGATAATGTGAAAACTAAAATTGAGATTTCTGAAAAGACTTAAAAATATAAATAAGAAAGAGGCAAAGAAGATGAAGAAGAATCTTAGTACTAATGGAGAGACACTTTCTACTAAAAATGATGAAAGATACAACATGTGATAATATTTATTACTATTTTGATGGATCTTTCTCATGCTATGATAATGATAGATTAATGAGTGATATTCAGACTACACTCAATGATTATCTAATGAATGTCCCTAGAGAAGTGGAACGACCCTTGTAGTTGGGGTTTGTCTTAGTGGTATGAACCCTATAATCCTGCTTGAATAATGGGGGTTTAAAACCCATTAGGCATGATACTATCGTAGTACTGAAGCAGTATTGTAGTAATGGTGGGAACTACAATGGTGGTAGGGACCTGTAGTGGAGGAAGGGCAATGTAGTAGCGGTGGGTACTGTGTGGTATTGTAGAAGGTGGGTACATTAGTAGTACTATTCAAAAAATGGGCCTTGGGCCAAAAAATTTGGCCAACGGCCCATGTAATGGGATAAATGTATGGTTTTCCTTCGGGCTATGTAATGGGTCTCCTATTACCCAGTTAAAGAAGAAATTTCATTGCTTTAAAAATAATTGAGGCTTTAACCCCACCCATTAAAAAAAGTTGCAAGAGACATTGCTGCAAGCATTATTGCTCTTCAAGATGAACAATTACCACTAGAAGAAGAAGCTAATTCCACAGAAGATGCATTGGATAAAAGTGTTGGAATATCCAAAACTCTCTCAAAACTAGTGATGGAAATGGAAGAAACAATTTCTCTTTGTAATAAATGGAATACACAAGTTATTGAAGAGTTGTAGGGAAGTACTTGTGATAATGAATTATTTTATATTGCATTTGTTGATTCTTTCAATGAATTTAACGTATATATAGTTGTAAAAGATGCTCAATAGTAATAAAAAGAAAAAAATCTAAATGAGCTTCACATATCTATGTTTCAATTATGAAATGTGTCTAAAGATCAAATAACAAGAATGAAGGAGAATTGGGAAAATAAGATGAGATCAATTAAAGATGAGAAGAAATCTATCAACATGAATTTTTTTGAATTAGTAGTGAGATTGAAAAATAATCAATAACCCCAAACTGAAGCATCCCAATCTATTGAAAGTAGTGGTTTTGTCATTCACATTTTCATTGTGGAATATGATTCCACAAAGAACATCAGATAATCGCTTAATCTAAGAGAAACATCCTCCAAGAAGAAGGTATCTCATAACCTAGTTATTTCTGTTTCAACTAATATTGTTTCATCTGTAATCACATGTTCAAAATCAAATGTTTGAAAGATGTGTATTAATAAAAAAGATGATACATCCTTCAAAACATCAAGGGTGGATACTGGAATGATTAAGAATAGAAACTCCCAGAAGGATGCTCCGATTAAAGATATACACTTCCAAAAAAATGAAATAACCCTAGAAATGAAAATACTACATGAAAATGAAGGAGATTTATTTGATGTTGTTACAGTTGTTGGATGTTTGTTCATCAGGCCATTGATTGTGGGCATTATATATTATCATATGAAAATTGTTTAAGGCCTACATTCAGGGAATGTAGATTTGAATAAATGAATCATTTTGTAAATAAAATGAAGAAAAATAAGATGAATAAGAAACAGTCTATCAAGAATTGACTTAAATATTTTGAATACATTTTTTATAATTGCAACAGAAGTGGTCACAATCACGATGAATGCATGTTCAGTCCTACCATGCCTTTGGCATATGTTGAAAATAATCATAGTCCACAACAAATGATGGAAAAAAAAGGATATTTAAAATTCTTCCATTGTGAATATGCAATACAATATATTCAATATTCCAATGAAAGAATTTATTCCAAAGAATAAGTTCAAATGGATTCCTAGAATATCATCTCAACCCGGAAATGATTTTTCTAATTTGGATGGAATAGTCCTACCATGGATCATAGAAAACAATACATGGAAATTTATGGAAGAAAGATGAAATAAAAGGAGATTAAATCTATAATAAAATTGTATTGACTGAAGACATTTCTGAAGAAAAAATTAATAATTATCATAATAATGGTAACATGATGACATTGAAGAAAGAATGTGGAAGCTCTAAATCATGAAATTGTAATATGGGGTGTTTAGTTATCTTCCCTAATCAATTTCAATTATCAAGAGAACTAGAATGAGATGAAGATGAAATAACATATACATATACATAAAAGGCAAATAAGGCATTAAAAATAAAACAGAATTATAATTTCCTTAGAGGTTATCAACACATGATAACCCTAGTGTCTCAAAACTACTATGTTGAAGGTGGAAGAAGGCTGAACATCATGAAAGAAAATGATTAACAATTTTACTACACCAAATGGAAAAAATTTATCACCATGCTCCAAAATCTACTTAACTACTTAAAAAAGTGATGAGAAACTGTCCACACTAGTTGAAGGTGAATGGATGTAATCAATCCTTGATGACAATGAAAAATAGAAAATCCAAAATGGAGAGGCGACACCAACATGAAAAGTACCAGACACATTAGAGAAGCAAATAAAGGATTTCTGGGGTTGAGAGTAAATTCTCAACCCTAGTGCTTCTATTAAGAATCTCACAAGTGTTCCACATTATTACATTTTCCTTTTTTATTCATGGGTTCTTAAATTTTTGGGAATGGAAGATAATGGTCATTCTTAAAATGACAGTGGATTGAAAAAAGTGGGGAACTAAAATTTGAACTCATTATTCATAATTTGATAATTACATGAAGTAATTCACCTAGGTAATTCAAATGGAGTTCACCCCTTGAGTGGGAGAAAATATGAAGTAGATGATATCAAGGATTATGTCATGACACATCTTGAAATTCATATAATCAAAAGAAGTTGAAACTGAGGTATTCCAATCACATATTCTTCCTTTGGTCTAAATTTTATTTATCATATAAATTAAACGGAAATTCTTGATTGATGAAAATATTGGATTAAAGGGGGCCCTTTGTCTTTTCACTTGAAATTTTTAATATGATTAGTGACGTATGTGCATGATTTAGCATTAAATTGAAAAATCTGATTTTTTAACCCTAAAATAAGAGTTGATACATTCTGATCAGGATTAAACATGAATGGTTGTTTATGGATAGCACTAAAATCTTTGATAATAACTCTATTGTTTTTGAAACTAGGTTAGACCTAGTAGACATAGAGTTTATTAACAAAACCCTCTTCGCAAATTGAACCATGTGACAACATCCTTCTCTTGAAAAAATTACAAACTCTATAATTTTAATGGAGGAGTACATGTTTTTGAAGAGACCCCACTAACAAAATTGAATATTGATGCCAATAAGGGGAAATATTTTTGACACACACATTGACCCATTCCATGTCTTCTTAGGTGATATTGAAAACAAAAAACAAATGGTGAGATTGCATTTAATAAAAGTTTAATAAGATTTCAATATAGATTGATGTGCATAAAAATTTCATTTGTTTTCATTTAAAAGTCAATATGTGAATGAAAGTTACTGATAATGATGTTAATAATTCCTTAGAAAATTGTTGTTGATTCAAAACATTGAATACTACACTTGATCAATTCACCAATAGGATAATAATTGAATGATTTTAGAACTGATATTTTGTTTTAAAACATGTATCAAGGTGATAAATTATAAAATCACTTGAAGTAGACTATGAAATTTTAAATTTCATGAGGTGAAAGAAGATCCACACAAAGACTCCAAATTATATTAAGGGTGTGAATAATATCATTCTATTGTTTTTGTTGATCATCAAAGAAGAAAAAATTTGTATGAAAGAGAACTCCTCAATCATTACAACATTGAAGGATGTGCATTTTTCCATAATGCATGATGAATTAGAAAAATGATCAATACATCATCCATGATTGGATCAAAACAACATATTGAATATCATTTGGAAGTTGTGATATAAAATGAAAGCAATGGAAGATGGTTGATGTTGAAGAAGAATAACGGAGGCATGCTTTGAGCATTAAATGAAGAAGGATGGATTGGAATTTTAAGGAGGAAGTAATACTTTTTTTATAATACCTACATAGTATATGACACTACCAAAATATTAGGCCCAATCATAAAGGCTTACTGAAGCCCTCACCAAAGGCATATGCGGGACCCTGGGGTCTACCACTCCCACAAGCGATACACATACCAACCATGTATAAGACCACAGGAGAAAAAATGTTGATCAACCCATGATTGCAGGCATTCATAGTGGGTTCTAGTTGCATGCCCGAGGAGTAGAGTGGGTGAATAGAGCGTTCCCATAGGGTGAACACAATACGGGGCTATACCGTGGAGGGGGGAGGAGTAATCTAAGTCGATCCCTCCAATGATTGATATTTAAAATGTGGGAAAATCGTGGCATGTTTAAATGTGGGAAGGAATTTTATAAAACACTAATGTGGCATGTGGAATTCATCTGATCCCGCATCTAATCTGAACAACAAATTCTTTCCCACGTCTGACATTATAATCATGGTCGATCGTCATTAATCCAAGGTGATCCATTTTCCAAGGAGTGGCGCCGAGGTTATCTTCAACCTCCAGACACCTGAGCTTCTCCTTCTAAGTAGTGATGACCTAGATCACTAATCACTTCACTTTGTCCACCATTTGAGCTCATTTCAAGATCATCTGGATTGGGTAGAAAACCTGAAACAATTCATGCATTAAAATTTTCATGCATGCATCGAATAAATAAAATTTTAATGAGACCAACGAAAATGAAGTGGAAGAGGGTGAATTAGCCGTTCAATGTTCAATGAGAGTATTTTAATGCATTTCAAAAGGAATGCATGTGAGGATTTCATCGAGAAATATAGAGTTTGTGTTGAACCGAAATAAACATGAAATACGACCATATATGGATCTATGTTTATAGATTTCAAAACACTTAATATCTCGTACATCCAAAGATTTAAACACTATGGTTTTTAATGATCTCCTAACCTATAAAATGAGGATACCAAGATGTGATGAGGATTCTACAATTCTCAAAGAATGTAACTCCAATTTCTCTAGAGAAATAGTGTAACCACAAACAAATATGTTTAACCAAAGGTAGAGGCTTTGGCGCAATCTTTATAAACGAAGAGATATTTTCATGAATATCTTTTGTAAAGGAGTATCACACATCCCTTTAATAGAGTAGTAGAGAGAACCCCATGGTTCTTGAAAGAGATATTCACAACACATTTGGTTTGTGAATGAACTCGAACCCGCTGTGAAAATTTCCCACAAGAAGATGATATTTCATTGAACCCTCGCTGTTTCTTTGTGAGGAGTAGCCAGCCAATAAAACAAAAGGTGCACTTACACCCTTGGGTTTCTCATGTGACTATAGAAACATGAATCTCTATTGTTATATGAAGGAGACTATCATGACCCATACGTGAGAAAGATGGATAACTCATTCCCTCTAGTTGGCAGGAAGAATAAGAAGAGCCTTCTGTCAAAAAACACACACACACACAAACACAAACACAGACACACAAAAACAAACAAACAAACACACACACACACAGATATATATATATATATATATTATTTTTTGTGATTTATTGATTCGGGTCATGTGAATATCATACCCTTTGAGTATGAGTAAGAAAAGGACATCGTAAACATATACTTCCCTATGAGTGGAATAAAGGACCTGAGGCCCTTTGTGGAGGATGGATAATTCATGTATGATGAACATGCATACATATTAATGAGTTAAGATACCCAATAGTGTAATAAAAACTTAAATCCATGAACTAAACTAATATTTTTTTGAAGAACAAATATTCATGATACACATTGAAGAAAAATTAATAGAATAAGTGTGTGTGATCTAAAAACCAAAAGGAAAGAAGAAAAAGGGAACGAAGAAGGATGAAGTGTGTGTTCATAAAATACCACTCCCATTCGAGTTTTCACAGAAGAATGAATAATATAAGTGTGCATGAATACATGCTTGCTCAAGAACACATGATAGAATTTAAAAGCAAGAGACAAATATTGTTAGTGCATGTGTTTAAAAAATAATAATAAATGCAATGTACTTCATGCATGAAGCATAATCAATTCAGATGATGCCACATGAGAAGAACTGTAGTATTTGAATAATCATATAAGTGTATGTTATTCTTGTCCAGAAACCAAGTAGATGTTTTATTGCATTATAAAATTTCAATAAAAAAGTATAAATAATGTTATCCAAATACAAGAGGTATTGGATACCCTATAATCTATGCATGAAGTAGATGACTGTTGATAAAAAATCCAGACAGAGTTAAAGAAGTCCATTAACATGAGTGCTCAGTAATTGATAATCCAAGAAAAGATTCAATGAAGATATTGTGTAAGAACATTGAATCATATTATATTCTTGGAGAAGGTGTTTGATCCATTAGAACACATATAAGGGGAACCATGTATTCACTCGAAGAAGAACGAATTGAAATATATTTTTTGAGACTGGGAACTGATAAACTCAAGTGATATTAAATATTTTGCAATGCCAACAGACATCACCAATGGATGTATAAGATCATTGAAGTGATTTATAGGAATTTGTGATTCAGAAAGCCTATGTGGGAAGATCAAATGATCATCTACAGTGAATCAATGATGAATTTAAGTAAGGATGTAGCTCCTGTGAATCGAGATCGAGGAGAACCCTATCAGATTCAGGGAGGAGAATAAGTTTCTAGTGGGACTCTGAAGTTGGCCAGTGGGGCTCTGGTAACACTATCAAAAGAATTATCAAGAACCTCCTAATAGACTTAGGAGAGATATAATGGGACTTTGTATCGAACATTGTAATTACATTCAAAATTATATTGTAGATTCTATGTTGGGGAGAATAACCAACATAACAAGGAGTTGGTCTTTGAACCTAACCTTGTAAATCCTAGTGATCAATGCCTTTACATTTACATCATCATCAGAGGGTAGGCATAGAGACATCATATGAGTTGATTAAGTCTTGGACAAGACATAGTGGTTTAATTTAAAACAATCAATTAGTGAAATGTTTTAATAGGATCACTTATTCACCTCCTCCCACACTTAGTGATTTACACCGATCTAGGAAATTCAGAAAGATAATGTGGATTTCACATGATATGAGTCATGATAGATTGATTATGTCATGGATGTTCTAGGGATCCCTTCAATAGGATATTTTACATAACTAGATTCTTGAAGGATGTATTATTGATTGATAATTTCATTGTAAAGTCTCAATTAAGTGCTGGATATGGATTAGAATTCCATTGATTATATTCATTACTAAAAGCTAGGTTGAATAAATCAATAATATTTCATCATTCGATTTATTTATATTCAATGTCCTAGACATAGAGTTATGTTGAATATGTATCAAATAACTGATATACTTATCTTGGGGATTAACCTTTCTATAATTGTGTTTTCAGATATCAATAAGATCATGTTTCCCCAAAAAAGTATAAAATAAATGATATATTAGAAATTAATGTGGATTCACTACCCAAGAAGGGGAAACATAGGGAATAGGATCCTAAAAAAGGTCCAATGGGAAAGCTTTCTAGAGGATGAAATGTATATTAAACTAGTTTTGTAGGAGAATCTAGGGGTTAGTGGAAACATTATTTACTCCCAGTACAACAACCTCATGAAGAAATTCATGTCAATATCAAGAATAAGGAATCCTTTAAATAGTATATTACTTCGTTATGTTGTTAAAAATTTATGAATAATCATGTCCAATAGTAGGAAAATATTGAAAGAAAGGCTTATGCTATTCTATGTTTTCGGGATTTCACAAGGTCTGTTATCTATACGAAAATATGTGCTCGTCATACTGTATGATTGGATATATCATTAGTAATTTTTAATTGTATTATAGAATATATATTAAACCCTATAATATAATCATTTATGTCTATAATTGGGAGTTAAAATTCAAAGTAGCTAAAATAATGGATAGAATTAAATCTAGAATATCATGGTAGTGTTAGTGGTTAAGGGTTACACTCACTAAAATCATGAACTTTTACTTGTATGTTTGTTGATGTTTGAATATATGTAGGGAATCCCTAGGAGAAAGCACATGTAATATAACATGATTTGGTACCTATTGTTATGTGTGTGATAAATTCCTAAGAACTGACAAATTCTATAGTGATATATTCCTTCTCCTTATAACGAAATCATTAGACACTGTCATAGTATACTGATGAGGGGGACCCCACCAAACAATTGGGAGATTCGATTGATATATAGATAAACAAAAAAGATAATACTATATTGGGTTTTCTTTCCTTTAATTATGTAAGAAAATATATATTAAAAAAATATTATCCAATAATGGTAAATGTGCATGTTTTTTTTTGATTATATGGTATTAGTTTTCATAGAATTGTTAACTTTGTATTTTATTTTTTTGTTGTATTTATTTATTTTAATCATATTTTTTCCATTTCATAGAGACCAATTACTAATATTATATATTTATAATTATTACTAATTTCTTTGAATTTTTATATTTATTCCATGACCTACATCCATTTCAAATGGGTTTAGGTGGGAAAACATTAAAAATTCATGTGGACCCATACTAACCACCAATGTTTTCTCTAGGATGGGTGGAACCCACCCTCAATAATTCCCCATGTACCACACAATCCATCCCCTAAAATCTTACTCATTTGACGTAACAGATAAGTCACCTCAAATTCAATTTTTGATAGATTGTTTATTCATATGAACATGTCTATGTATTGTGACCTTCCTCCATAGAGATTGTTTACAATGATTTTCATCATGTTCTCCACATGAATTATAGAAAACAAATGAAACATATTTAACCCAAATTCAACATAAAATGAATGTGTGTTATTTACCATGAATATATAATAAAAAATAACCCCAATTGGAGATATTCCAGGGTCAAACCCAACATATAACCTATTCAAGTGTGGTTCCCAATAAATTAGATTGACTCAAATTAATTTTCATTTAATTATAATTATCTTTAAGGATAAGAAAAAATTAAATTGGGGAGAGTGGGAACCCATTACATGATACATACTCGAAAACCATAATAGAATATATTCCCTATAATACATGACCCTAGGGGTCCAAATAGTCTAAAACCCTCAAATTTATTCCACATGTTATCCAACCTAAATATCCACCCGAGAAATCTTGCTCCATGAATCAAACGACTATAATTTCTACCTATTCATTCCATTATTTAATTGTCTCAGTAGTCATTGACAAATATAGATTGTAAATCACCCAAAATATCACTACATATTCAACGATACTTTCCCAAATATTTTATTGAAGATCCCTCAACCATCAATATTGATTAATGTTGGGTCATCACTATGCAAGTGTTATTAGTGAATGGGGAGATGAAATTCTCCCATGATTTAATTATGGGTACACAGGAACCTATCTTAGGATTTATCAAATCATGTTTTAAATTAATAAATTAAGGATATAATAATTTAATAATAAAATAAGATATTAAATTCTATTTAGGGATTAAATATTTTAATATGAATCATTGTATATTATTTATATGATGATGTGTCATTGGTTTTTTAATATGTGATTCTATATGCTATGATTTGATCATATAATACATGTTTTGACAACATAAATGATGATTCATTACTATTATTCCATTTGTAACATTTTAAATGGCATGACATACTTAATTAAATATTATGATGGTGTTTATATTAATTTTTCAAGCCAAATAAAAAATAACATCATATTTTAATGCTGATATGAATTATAATCAAAATATGTAATTTAATTTTTTTTTTGTATGGGATATCACTATAAAAATGTTTGTGTCAAAAAAAATGTTTTCTAGCGTTTGAAAGTGATATTATATGTCAGCCTTATCATTATAAAACCAGATTCAAATTGGATCTAAATAATGGATTACAAGTCTCTATATAATGTTAAATATGATATGTATATGAAAATTAATTTTTCAATTTTTTTATGAATTCAATTAATTAATTTAATTTTTTTATGAATTAGTTAAAAGGTTATTTTGAGAAATTTATAAACAATAAATGTAGTTATATATTAAATAAATTAAAAGTTTAATAATTTTGTATTGAGTTTTTATGAAACAATAAAACAATATCCATAAAATTTAAGGATAATAATAAATACCATAAATTATATATATCCGGACATATTATTTTGATATATAATTAATATATATACAATGTAAGGGTAATTTATAATGTATTTCAAAAGTAAAAAATGAGAAATAATATTATCGTGTTTATATTTAAGTAGTATGATGTTTTGAAAATACTTAATTTGAAATTCATAAAAATAAAAATTTCTTGTTTGTTACAATATTTTTTCATTATATCAATGAGGGATTTGATAATTCATTTAATCTAGAATTAAAAATCATAAAAATATCATATTAAGATCTTGAAATAGTTTTACATAAATAACTTGGATTATAAAATTTCTAATTTTAATTCAATAGAATATATTTTTATAAAATAATATATAAAAGGGTCATATAAAAGAAATCATATTAAAATAATATTTTTATTTAAATGATTTCTAAATTTCAATAATGTATGGCATAGAAATATTGTGTTCTTATTTTATATATTTATGAATTGATTTTATATTATTAAATATTAAATAAATATATAAATTCTTTACTTATTTTGAACATTCCATATAGTTTTCAAAGATAAATTGTTTTTTACATTTTTAATAGGTGGTTTCCATAATTTGAAATAGTAATACTGGTTCTATAGTATTCCTTACATTCGTATAAGGAGTTTCATAAAACGCATGAAAATTTATTTATGTTTCATCTACGTTGAATTTTTTATATTAGGACATTGGATTTTATTTAATTGTTAATTATTTTTTATAAATATTTGGTTTTAGAATTTTTAAATAATTGACTGGTCTCTTGAGTAATGTATCCATGGTTACTTGGACATTGGCTCAATCTACTCACGGCCCTAGATTATTATTCCTATTCAATAGAATATGATGTTTATCAATGTCAATTGTCATTGGAATTATTAATTTTATAAGATTATAATCCATTTCATTAATGGCATTCTTGTATAAAATGATTGAGATGAATGTGGATGTTTATAAATATACAATAATTTGTAAGGTCATTTTCATATGATATGTTGTGTATAAAATATTTAACATCAATATAGATTGAAAAAATTTATAAATTATAAGGAAAAGGGATTCAAAACTAATTCAACAAAAATATTAATTAATGTTGAGAGAATACAAGTGATAAAATCTTGAGATTATACACTTTTAAACATAAATTATGTTTCAGATTGCTTATAATGAAAACCATTTTTTACAAAAAAATAATTAAACTAATTATGTTCATTTAAAACTAAGGTGACTATGGATTATTTTTTATTAGAATGCACGTAATGGGAGAACATTAGGAGTTACGATTCATATTTTTTAATTTTTTTTAGTTTTCACTTTTTTGTGAGAAAATGAGACAGAAAATTATTTGTTTAATGATTTGTTTATCTATATGATGGAAGGTGAAAACATTTTTAAAATCAATCATCCAATAGTCATATATGATATGAATGGAATTATGGAGTAGCTAAATTATTATATAGTGAGTGGAATGTGAATTTTTACTCAATTTTTAGGTAAATATAGATCTTTATTAACTATGGGATTATGTCGATTATAGAATGGGTTTCCATTTTAGTGGGATAATATTAAATTAATTAGAATATTAAATTAATCTAAAACATAATTATCATCTAAAAAATTTTATATCATTGAAAAATCCAATAATAATAATAATAATTAAAACTGACATTTATAATAATTGTTTTAAGGATAATATTATGAGATGAAATATATCGAATGAAATATATACATGACAATAATATTAAAATAATTATAGATTTTTTGGATATAAAGAAACACCATTTATAAAAACAAAACATTGACTTTTATTTAAATTTAAATTAATATACTTATGAGAATTATATTTGAATTTAAAAAAGGGTTCAATTTTATTAAATAAATGATAAATAAGGATCATTAGTCACCCCTCACATACTCAAAGTGATTGAGTGTGATAATGAATTGGTGAGGCTGAATATATTTATTATTCTAGGATCTCTCTATGTTGTTCATTCTTCATCATCATTGAAATGTTTTTGAAAAAGTTAATGACTTGAAAAAAAATTATTTCAACAGAGGTCGTGATGATAAATGAGCATAAAATGTGATTTTTTGGATCTTTTACTATATTGAAAGAACTATAGAGTAAAAAATTATTATTGAAGGGATATAATGTATTGAAATAAATTATCTACGGAAATTAAATCCTTAAATAGATGTCAGAAATGATAGAACATATTTCCACATGTAAATAAAATATCTAAAATACTGAAAGATATTTTAGATGACTTGATGAGAGTACATGTCATGTATTTATCCATTAAAACAATACTTCATTTCTTTTGAAGGGTATATGATACCAAATTTATATTTTTCAAATGTTATAAAATTAATATAAATAAGAATCAAGGTATGAATTGAAGGAGATTATAATTTCTTTTCGTATATTTAATAAAAAAATTTAGATCATGGAGGAAAAAATAAATAGAATATAAATGGTATGTGGATATATATAAACAATTTATATTTTAAACATTTATATAATATACAATAATAAGATTTGTTTGTTTAGAAATTTATTTTTAGGAATAATAATAAATTATGGTGGTAATATAAATGATTTTGGATTTAAGGGATTTATAAAATTTTATAGAAAAAAGATATATATTTTTAATTCATAAAAAAGTGTTTATATGAATTATTATTTAAATTTAAGTTATTATATCCAACTAAACATTAGATGTATATTTTTTAGACTTAATATATCTATATTTCTAAAATCACAAATAATAACCATATATGATATGTTGTTTAATTTTTTATTTATTAAATATTCCAATTAAAGGAAGTGTTATTTCCTAAAAAGGTGTATGTGGGTGTTAGTAAGATAGTATTAAATGAATATAATTAATGATAGACTGTTTGGTGTATATATAGAATTAGTGAATATCAAATTATGATAAGTAATAATTAAACTTTCCAAATAAAATTGAATTTCATTTTTATACCACATTTTGTTTACGGTATGTTTTTAAATTTAAATTTAAAGTGTTATATTTAGTTATCCTAATGAAGTGAATATAATTATATTTCAGAGATATGATTATGGTTAATTATTAATGAATAATGGAATTATTTAAATATTAATATGATAATTTATTCAATGAAACAATTAGATGGAAATGTTTTCATGAATAAGGATGATGATGAACTAAGAATGTGTTCTGACATGATAAATTAAGTAATTAACTTCAGAATTTTTAATATATTGTAGTAAATGAGTTAGAACATTATATTACAAGAGTATAAAATTAATAATATAATTTTTATTTCTCACTCTTCTACAAAAATTATTCATTCATAGATATAACCTTATAATTACATTAAGTAGAAGTTTATTATAAAATTGATACATAGATATATAGTGGGAATACCATTAAGATATAATGATTAAACAAACCTAAAATTCTAGTAAACATAAATCCATTGCCTAGAGTAATTATATGGTAAATTATTATGATGGGGCCTTATGTATGGTTATTATTAAATAATTTTTAGAATATAAATTATATCATGTAATAAAAAAGTTTTTCTTTACATTATTTTTCATTCACATTGGCTATATATATTATCATATATGAAAAGTTAACTAATATCTCAATGTATGATTTTGAGTTATCCTAATGGATGTATACCATGTAATTTTTATGTTTAAAAAAAATTATGATCAGAGTGATTAAGATTTTATCAACAAATAATGAATATGTTCCTATGGTATAGATGTATTTTTGTGCATCAGATGCCATCCATGTATATCTCATGCACTTTCATACGATAAGAATTTTTTAGAGTATATATTCAAATTTCATATTAGTATTATAAAAAAATATGGTTGTAATGATTCCTATAATTCCCCATCCATAATCAATACATATTCTTTAGTTAGGTTAAAATTTTCAATTTCATTCACATAAAGGGTCCTTTCAAGTTTATATATTTAGATAATTAAGAAATTACTCAAACATAACAACTAAAATACAGAATTTGTAAACTTCTAACCATTGTCAATTGATCCATAAAACTAAAAATCATTTAAAAATAAAATTTTTTCGTTTCATGTTTATACATCATATCTTTTCATTGATCACATCCTTGACTATATTCCTCTATAAATACTATGAAAAACATTTAAATACAAGGGATGAGAATAAAAATCTCAGTAATGGATACAAAACAAGGAAAAATATTAGACACATGATAACATGTAAACCATGAATACTTTAACATAAAGCAATACTTTCCACATTAAATAAATAGTAAATACACATAACTGAATATAATCTCATTCTATAGCATTTTTGTAGTAAAAAGTGTACCATAAAAAACATAGAATGAAAAATATAAAATTTAGTTGAAACATCAGAAATAGAAACACAAAAATGTAATAAAAATAAAATTTACTCATATATATATATATGTAATTATTATAAATAGAATATCCATACATATGATGTCCATACCAAATGCATTAGAATTTACAACGTAACCACCCACCTTAGTTTATCATAGAGCCATCATTTATTAGTTTATCATATAACAACCCATATTTATTTGACATGTAAACACCTATGAAATTTCAAAGAACCATTATAAAATTATAACATGTAAAAAATTATGATTGTGAAGATTTCACTCAAAAAATATTTCTTACATACTGAAGAATCCATTTCATGTTATTAAAATAGTAAATCCACATTAAAAACCATTTTAAATACCAAAAAACAAAAAAAGGAATAAGTTAATTATATTCCCATCAAAAACATTAAGTCTTATATAGGAATCCATACATCAAATTACGGTTACAACATTAGAGATGTTTTTTTCACCGTATAAGTGAAAAAGCACATTTATGTTATCATTTTTCCAAAAGAACCATAAAAAACATGTAAAAAGATTTCTTTTAAAATTTTTTAAATTAAAATATAAATATATAAAAAATTTCCCATTATAATGTTTCGATATCTATATAATTTATATGTAAATTAATACCATGAATAAAATGATTGATAATTAAATTTTAAAAAGGAAAAGGTGTCTCATACGTCATTGATTATTTAAATAATATTTCCCATGAATTAATAAATCAAAAATACAATAAATATCATTAGTATAGATAAAATTTAGTCTATTAAATTCCATAGTGGTGGTATATAATCATTTTAAAAGAATAACAGTTCAAATTATCAAGACATGACATAATGAAATGAGATTGAGGCGAAGTCCATTACCTTGAGTCTGATCCATCTCGTAAATTCACTATATTGTTGAATAATAGAAGTAGGTCAAATTATAATTTTCTAGATCCATTTTAAATATTATTAATCATTTAATATCACTTTTTTGTAATGTTATAACAATTAGTTAGTTAGTAATGTTCATGTTGGCTGTTTTTTTCGATATTTGGTACTTTAGTCAATAATAGACATGGTATGATGTTACTAGTACATGTGATAACTAGTAAATAATCTACAAAATAATATTCATGTTATTATAATAATTTTTATAAATAAATTATTCATTTAAATAAAACCATGAAGTCTGTTTATGAAAAAAAGACATTTTAATCATGGAGATGGTAAGTCGTACGTACGGATGAGTAAAATTTTCCATTCATCATTTATCATTATAGAAAGAAGATAAGTATTATTTATACTTTATATAATTTTAATAAAATAAATAATAAAATATAATCATTTAAAAATAGTTATATATGCATTAAAATTGATATAAGGAATAAAAACAAGTCACATCTCTTCGTGGAGGGGATAGGTCATATACACGCACAGATGCCATTGTCGTATTTAAGTTCATGGAAAGTAAGAAATAATGGATATATAATTAAAATATAAGGAAAAATGGAATTTATGTGACATAATAACATTAATTTTATTATTATAACCATTAATGAGAGACAGTTATGAAAAACATGTTAGATCAGTTCGTGGGGGTGATAGCTCACATGTATGCACAGATGAATAATTCTTTTCCCATTTAATTGATGAATATATGGATTTAGGTGGTGATTTTATCATGAAAGATTCCAATTATATTGAGTATAATTTATTTATTATATCTTCAAGGATGAAAAATATTTTATGGAAGTGGAAGAGAAAATATAATAGACATACTTAAATAAAATGATACCTCTTATTCGATTGATCTCCTATGAGTTACAACTTAACACCTATATAGATATTGTTCATCCTAAAATAAGTCCAAAAGAATGTTGTAACGTATTCTAGGATGATTTTTGGGAAGATATTGTCTGATCCAAAAGGGTTTGGATGTGTTAGTAGTAGCGAGGGATGGTTTCCATTTTATTGGAGAGGGGAGGGAAACCCTTGGACTTGTTAAAATTATTAAATTAATATAAATTAAATTTTGATTATACATAGATTAAAAAATATTAGTTACAAGTTATTATGATTATGGAAATAAATATAATTATCCAATTTAAATTATACTTGTTTTGTTGTTTTTTAATCCGTATTGTTTTTACCCATATTATCTCTTACCATTTTGTCAAAATATTTACACATATAGGGTTAAAATAATTACCAAATCATGAAAAATGACCCATGTATGAGTCCTTAATGAAAAATTCAGAGTTATCAAAAATTTGATTCAGAATCAATGTTTTTTAGAAATTGTATATCATTTAATTCAATATTTTATATAATAAAAACATGATTATTCATAAAAATTTAATTTAACTCAATTATATAATTTTACTAGCATCAATAAATGTTTTGGATTTCCTCAATTCATTAAAAATATGTTTATTTTAATATTATTAAAATCATGTTTTTAATTAATTATTTAATAAATATATTAGTACATCATATTTTTGTCATAAATATATAAAATTATATAATTCCAATAAATTATAAAAAATTACCATGATTTATGTAATATGTTTATGTTTTAAATGAATATTTATAATAAAATATATCACTTACATAAACCCATATTAAAATTATTTTAATATGAAAAGGCCAATTTATGATATATTTTCCATTACATTAAATTAATTATTATTAATGTCATAATCACAACCAAGTGGCTTCTAGTTGTAATAATTTTGGCCTAAGGATGTTAATGGTTGAATATATCTCATAAATTTTTTTAGATTAACTGTTAGGTTAATTTTATTATTTTTTAATATTTACCATAAATTTTAATCATGAGTTACCTTTAACCTGGTAAACAAAATAATAATGCTAAAATTCAAAAAAACTTATTTTGAACCTATTGAACCACATTTATAATAATGATTACAACAATGTATTTAAATTTTTTAAAATTGAATTCACATAATTTGTTAAATTAAGATTAACACTAATTCCATTGGTGGCATGAGAAAACATGGTCTTTTTAAGTTGAACGTTCAGAATATCACATAATTTTTTCTATTGAATTTTAATTTGAAATAGAATCCAAGGAACAACATTAAATTAATTTTTATAAAATAACCTAATTATAACTTAATAACATATAAAATTATAATCTATAAATATAAATAAATTAGACAAAAAATTAGTTTGGAATTAAAATGATGTATTATTCATTTTTTGTTAAATTAATGATGTTATCAGAAAAATACCACAATCTTATACAAACTAAATATTTGTGACCAATTTCTAAATAATAAGATTAATTTGAAAAATATATGATATAGATGTCTTAAAAATGATTTGAAATAGGTTTTCCATCAGAAGGAGGCAAAATTGTATTAGAAATATTTTTATTATATCCGAAAATTGCATTTGATCTTATATAACGTATATAAAACGCATAATATTAATTATAAACATAAAAATGAATATATTAAATATATATTTCATTAATAAAATCTTGTACGAATGATTTTACAATTTTATAAACTCACATATTTTCATTTGATTATTTTTTATTAAGAACACATCCTATAAATTAAATTAGATTTTAATTAATTTCTTAATTAATTTGGTAACCAATGAATCAATATATAAACACATGTAAACCATATTTTATTAATTTATTTAATCAATTTAATTTCCACTATTATAATTGATATATTTAACTATCATACATTCTGATATTATTATGTGATTAAATTAAACCAAATTTGGTGTAACATGTATTATATCGACCATAGTGTTTTATTTCAAAAAGCATGGGATGTCACATTCTACACCCTTTTGGGAAATTACATCGTCAAAATTTAAATTATGAATTGGTAAATATGGTATGTCTTTTAAAAATTCTATTATTGTAAACCCATATAAAAAAATTATAAAATATTTTACACATTAACAGAATGAAAGTAAAGTACGCATGTCACATGAGATGACAAATACTAGGGTTCCATGTAAAATAACATGGATAGGGAAAAGAAACTCACAATCATGTTCTTATGGAGAATAATATAAAACATTTTTAGTTAAAATTTTACAATAAAAAAAATATATATTTTTGATGTGTTAAAAATATTATATTTCAAATTAACAAATTTAAACGGATGACGGTATTTTTCTTAGATCATTTTATTTGAGATTTGTAATTCATTTAATAAATTGATGAAAATCATAGAGAAATACTCATACTTGAAATGTAGAGTTCCATCCATTAATCAAATTCCACTACAAACACTTGTATTTCACCGAATGATGTGTATTTAATAGGAAATGTTTTCAATCTTAAGCACAATATTCAATATATTGAGATTCCCATAATCCAAAAAATATTAACAATCTATTCATCTAGTCATGAAACATTAACCAAAACAATAAATTTAGGATAAACTAATATAATTATGAAAATATAATAAAAATTAAATATTTCGTGAATACTTTTAATTTCTTAAATTCAATAGTAATACCCTGTGCCAAAAACATAACATTAAAAAAACAAAAATATGAAAACTTCATTAAAAATATAATAACTAAGATTAAATCCAAAAAATATAAACGATTTAATCAAATAATTATCCAAGAAATTCTCTAACATTTAACTCCAATTTACTTCAACAACTAGTAAAGTCTTATACCAAAAAAATATAATTTTCAAAATCACATATTTTCCAAGATAGGTTAATAATATCAATAAATATCCAAAGTCACCATATGTCGAAATTAAAAAAATATATTCTTGAAAAATAAAATTAATTCGTTACTCCTCAAATAAAATCCCATAGTATTATATTTTTCATAGTTATATGGGGTTCCCAAAATAGATAATTTATTTAAAAATATCATTTATCACATAATACCCAAACCATTTTCCCATATAATGAATATCCATTCAATAAAATGTATGTTACAAAAAATCAACATATTCTTATTTGATCAACTGATCAAAAAAATTGTATTACAAAACATAGAATTGTCTTAGTCTAGTGTTATGTGATAAATACATCATTCACATTAGTTGTTGGTTCGATTCCCACATCTTCTTCCGATGTGATAGGTTGTCAGCCTTCAGGTCAGTTTTAATTTTTAAAAAACGATATAATTTTTATAACTATAATAAAATTCCAAAAATTATATAAAATCATAAAAAAAACATAACATATTTTAACATCAAATTTTATCCCATGCCTTTGAATTTTCATTCAAAAATCTAATATCACATAATTAACCCAATCTAAATATAATATAAACCATAATTGTAATTTATACTTTATAGTTATGTATAGGAAAGAAAAGATAAATCTTACTCGAAAACATTTTAACATAAAAAAAATTATGTTTGCACATACTAGAATGGGACATCCAATGTAATCCCATCATCAAATGAGAATTAATAATTTTAAACATTTCACCATCCATTTATCATCCATAACTCACAAATACCTTATATATATACTTATTAATCATACATCACTCCTCATGTTTATCTAACTACATTTTTCATCATATTACTTAATTCGTCTTTCCAATAAAAAACATGAATCCTTTACTATGATACAATAATGTCAAAAAATGAGTCAAGAAATAATCCATACCATTCATATATAGTCAACTAAATTTTTCATTAATCCATATTATGTTTTTTCATTATGATGATCATTACCACATCTATGCCATCTTCTCATCCCTTTTAAAAAATTTCCTAGGTGTTTCATTCTTCATCCTAGACACATATTTCCTTGAATATTCTTACGTTCATAAATTTTACTTAAACATACATAGTGATTCAATTCACATATATATTATGATTTAGAGAACTCACAAAGGCTCAAAGGGTTAACCATGACTCCTGGTAGTTACTATATAATAACCATGAGAGTTCACATTACTAACCATATTTCAATTATTTTCTTATTCTGTAAAGCACCACATTTTCCATCACCTCCATTATAGATTTGGTTCCTACTATATCTTGCCTTTAACTAAAACTAAAAATGGTTTGTGTGAGTATATTAATTAAATAATCATATTTTATATTATGAGGATGTTAAATAATAATATATATTTATTCATGTAATCACAAAATAATTCAATTTATCTAGAATAACTATGAGTGCTTATATTATGCTGACCATTTTTATTTTTTGAAACTTTTAACCTATTCTTAAACAACTCCCTAACCTCCAATGTTGTCAAAATAATACATTGATACTAACAATAAGGCCCCAGTTTTAATCATTAAATAATCATGATTTATGTTAATAATTTCTCATTCAGTCACATCGATAATATTTTTGGATTAATGTTTTAATGAATTAGTCCAAAACACAACCACTACAACCAATATATTACAAAGAAGTCACTTTTACACACTATAAATTTCCTAAATAAAATATTGTTTAAAAATATATACTATTTCATTTCATGATTATATGTCATAACATTCTATTGATCCCATCCATGACTACATTATTTTATAAATCCTTTCGAAAACATTTCAAAATATAGGATGTGAATAAAAAGCTCAGTAAGGGATAAACAAAGAGGGAAACTATTAGTAATGAGAAAAAATGTAGACCATGAATACTATATCATAACATAATGTTTTTTAAGCTTATGATGTAGTAAATAAACATAACTACTTATAAGCTTAGTGGTTACCATTCATTAATCAAAATATTTCCATAAAACCCATAGAAAAATTATATAACATATAAAGGTAATATGGGATATTATTATTCATAAATTGAATAACCATATAATCTACTTTTGTATATATCACACTTATAAATAGAATATCCAAATGACCGACTTCCATACCTAATTCATCGGAGGATATAACATAACCTCATAACATTGGTTTATCACAGAACGACCCATATTATTTATCACATAACTACCAATATTTGATTTATTATGTAACCACCAATGAAATGTCCAAGTACCATTATATAATCATAACATGTAATAGATCATGATTAGTGAAATATCACTCATAAAATTTTGTTTTCAATAATAATAAATAATTCAATGATATTGAAATAGTAAATTTTCTTTCAGAGCCATTTTCAAAACCATTACAACTGTAAAGGGAAAAAATTATTTCATTTCCTTTTTAAAAAATATGTATTATAGAGGTATCAAAATTTCAAATAACAGTTACATTGTCGAAGAAGTTTTTGTCAGTGAATACATCAAAATTAAAATTCCTTTTTTCATTTGGCCATATATTCTGTATGAAACATGTAAACATATTCTCTTAGAAATCATGTTAATTAAATTCAAAATATATTAAAACCCTTCTTTCTAATACTTTTATATCCCTATATTAAATATTTAAATTCTTATCTGGAATAAAAAATTACAGTTGAATCATTAAATGTTCATGGTGACCTATGCCACATTGATCATTGAAATATTAATCTCAAAGTAGTAATAAATTTACGAAAACATTAAATAAAATTATTATAGATAAAAATTTGGAAAATAAATTTTAAAGTGTCATTATATAAAACCTATAAAATAATAACGAAATATATTATCACGAAGTTACTAAATGAAAGGATATTGAGACCAAGTCCCAATCAATGAGTCTGATTCATCAAATTCAAGATTTATATTCCGGAATAATAAAAATGTGAAAAATGATAATTTATTGAAAAAAATTTCCATTTTTACTATTCTATTTAAGTCATTTATTTATATTTTTAAAATAATTACTTTATTATTTAAGATCACATAGGACATTTGGCCATTTTTATGTACATGAGTTGAAAATAAACATGGTATGATGTCCCTAGATCATGTGGTCAAAACCAGATCATCAAAAGAATAAAATTAATTAAATTATTATATTTTTTTATAAATTAAAACTTTAAATAAAACCATGATGTCTTATTATGAAAAATGAACTATATTATAATCATGGAGACCATTAGTCGTCATATGCTTGAGTAAAATTTTCAATTTGTCATTGATCATTATCTAAAGACATTATGTATTTTTTTCTGAAATGAATTATTATAACATAATTAATATCATATTATTCATTTAAATAAACTTATATATGTATATATATATATATATCATGCAAGTGATATAATTAAAAAAACGAGTCATGTTGCTTTATTGAGGTGATTGTTCACACGTACTCACCAATGATGATATCATTTTATACTATCTGAAATTACAAAAATAATAGATACATTGTTATCATATAATTATTAATATATAATTTTTATAACCTATGTAAATTAATTCCAATCATATAACCAATCATGAGAGATATTTAAGAAAAAAATTCTAGATTAGTTTGTGAAGTGATGGTTCACACGAACACACAAATAAGTAATTCAATTCACATTTAAAATAAGTGGATTTGGATTTGTGTGATGATATTATCATTATAACATTGAATTATTTTTATTTTATTTTAATAATTATTTCATGTTTGAAAAATATGATTTTATGGAAGTGAAATATGAAATAAAATAGAAATACATAATGAAAATGTTACCTATTCTTCACTTGATCGCCTTTGAAGAAGAGCTTAACACATATAAAGAGGGTGTTATGCCTAAAATATTGCCTTAATAATGTGGTATTAGATTCTAGGAATGTGGTTTGATAGATATTTTCTAATTCAATAATTTTTTGTATTGTGATAATTAAGAGAAATGTAATCCTTTTCACAAGAAAGTGGAGGGACACCCTTGATATTATTAAAATAATTAAATTCATATAAATTCATATTCATTACCAAATGGGTCCAAAAACTTTTAGTTCTAATAAATTATTTGTATGAGTCAAAATATCGTCATTAAATTAAAATTATATAACATTTAGTATTTTTTAATCCTTATCATTTTGTTTGAACCCCTTTTAACTCGTACCATTTTATCCTATATTTTACACTTAGATAATTAATATATTCAGAAAATCATGAACAATGTCTAAATAATTATTCATTGATGGATTTTTTAGAGTTATATCAAGTTTTTGTTTAATAAAATTTTTTTTGAAATTTTATATTATTTAATTAAACATTATATTTTTCAAATGAATAATTACGTTCATTTTCCCACTATTCATTACATCACATTTTTAATATATCCTAACAAAAATATTTCATCGAAAAAAACTAAATTAACTCAGTCCTAACATGTCACATTCATCCAAAAAGTATTTTATTGCATAAATATCATAACGTTATACATATTTTAATACATATAATATCATTTATTTGACTAATAATTTTATAAATCTATTAACCCATCATCTTTGTGTCATAATTAAGATTTATTATTTAATTAAAAAAATTATAAATAAATTTACATGTTTTAGGTAATATAATTTATATATATAAATAATATTAAATGTTGAAGATATGGCTTACATAAGCATATGTTAAAATTGTTTAAGTAAGAAGATACAAATAAAGGACAAATTTTCTTTTACTTTAAATTAAATGTTATAAATGTCATTATCACACCCAAGTGGCTTCTAATTGTAAAAATTTCATCCCGAGGAAGGAAATGATAGATAATAACTCATCAAATAATATTAGGAAAAGTGTTAGGGTAATTTTTAAATATTAAAATATTAATTTTACCATTAATTACCCTATATAACATTAATTGAGATAAATAAAATAATAAAGATACTATTTAATGGATAATTATGATCATAATGGATAAAATATTATAAAATTAAATCAAAAACGTATTTCTACTTTTGATAATTAAATTTACAAAAGTTATTAAAAATTGTATTACAAATATACAGTTGACGGATCTAGAAAACTAGTTTTTTAAGTAAAACATTCAAAAGCTATCATAGTATATTATATTTAATTTCCACTTGAAAAAGTATCCAATGAACTGAACCAGATTAAATGGTAAAAAATTCTTCTAATTATACCTTAAAAACATTTCAAATTACAATATAAATATATAAATAAATAAGATGAAATTTCAATTTAGAATTAAAATGATGTATTTGACATTTTTCATTAAAATAACAAAGTAATCAGAAAAATACCAAAAACATTATCTGAATAATATTTTGAAGTACCTATTTTTTTAAGAAAATATGTTTATTTTGTCAAATATATAACATATAACTATCAAAATCAAGGTTTCTAATGTGTTTTCCATTAAAAGGTGTCAAAAATACATTTTTCTTAGAAAAATACGTATTTTAACCTAACAATATATATATATTTTGATATTATATTATGACTAGAATGATTATATTATGAATTTTATGAATTAAACATATTATATTTAATTAATAAAATCCATTAAGAGTGATTTTAATAATTTATATACTCACATATTTATATTTGAATAGATTTTAAAAAAACACAACCTTATATTCCATTAGTTTTTATTTAATTTCCTAATTAATTTTGTAACCATTGAATCCTTATATAATCACAGAAAAGACATATTTTATTAATTTTGCTAATAATTAATATTCCACCATTCTAGTAGTGATATTATATCTATCATAAAGAATAATAATATTATGTAGTTCATTTAAGCTAAATGTTGTATATCATGTATGCTATCAAACATAGTGTTTCCTCATAAATAATTTTGGATTTTTTATTACCAAAAATTATAACCGATATATATTTATAAGTTTCCTAATAATTATATTATTCTTTACTAATCACTATATGGTTAGGTATGATTTTGATTTTTTTTAATTTAAGGCTTCACAATGATGATAATTTACTTCATGCATTACATCTATGGAATCTAGTTTGTTGATTAATGTAGAATAAATAAGTGTTTGGTTTTACCTTGTGAAAAAATTGATTTATTATCTATTAGATGTATGGAATTTAAGGTTATCATCTATATGTATGAAAAACGTATGGTGTAACCATTGAACTATCTCGGGTATAATAGAAAAAAAGAGAATATATGAGTTACCTATATTGGATTAACATACATTATGTCCCATGATTACTATATGAATTATAAAAATGGATCATATTATGAATTAATTATTGTATATTATAATATATGTGTACTGAATCATAAATATATATATTTTTATTATATATTAAATAACATCACATTGTATCTTGAGTATAACTACTTCTTTCATAGAGGCATGTCTTTGATGAAATTTATTAGTTTGTGAAATAATAATTTGTTTCATTGCTATAAAATCAGGTTGATTATTTCATTATGGATTTACAAATGGTGAATGATATTTATTATACAAAAATAGTTTTGTAAAATGTGAATATGAGTTTATTGAAAATTAGTTTTGAATTAATTATAAAATGTAATTTCATATGAAGTGACTCACGTTGCATTTGATGATAGATTCCCAATGGTGTTTTGGAATATATCATGAATGAATTTTTGTATATGGTTTCTCATGCAATTTAATGAATTATATTTTAAGATGAAAGGACACAATTTATAGGAGGAAAACTTTCATGTGAGATTTTATTATAGATATTCTCTATATCCTATTAAAATTTGATGTGTTATGGGTATCATCCAAATGAACAATTTCTACATATAATATAAAATGATGTGGTATATAAAATTAAATATCATGTACTATTTTTTGGGGGTATCATAATGTGTTTTATATGAACAACTTCTTAATCATATCATACTATAAAAATGGTTATAATATTCATCATAGTGAATTGTGTTATAAAATTATTTTGTGGCCATAATAATTTTCCATGATACTAAATAGTTATGAGTTTTCATTTTAATTGTCTTCAATATTGTGTATTATTAATATTTTAATCAAATGTGAGTTTTTTATGGTAAAATTATTATTTCCATTAAAATTTACTCATATTTTTTAGGACATATGAATAAATATATAAACAGACCGGGATCCTTTTCAAGGGAGATATATGGAGTGAGAACCCATTATAAATGTTGTAAAATTGTATTCCATGTTCCCAAAAATTATCCCATTCTATATTCTCTCTCCATCCTTATAAATAATTTGAAAGGCCCTTATCCTAGATGTCCCGAGTTAGTGGTCACATTATTTGATCAGTGCATGATGTATGTGATGATATACCAATATTGTAAATATTTTATTAATTTGGGTGAATTAGATACATACCTTAAAATAACATTGATTTCAAAAATGTAAAATACCAAATAATATTACCTTTGATAACACCTCTATTCCTTTTATAATATCCTACATGTCATTTGTAACACATTTCATGGAAACATGTGGGAAGTAAACAAATAAATGAGATGATATATAATGGTCAGTAAGTGTATGTGTATAATAGAATCTATTATAGAAAAATTATTCATAATCCAATTTGTCTCATGGGACCTATTAATAAAATTAGCGGTTATAAATAGCCAACCCATAACAATATATGTCCAACATAAACATCATATAAAAAGAGAGAAACGTGATAAATATACAAATAGATAATATAAAACTATCATATTAAATTTTAATAATTTCCCAAATATACAAACATAATCAACATAAATATTCATTTTTGTAAAATATCTTTCTGATGGTAATACACTCCCCATTTAGCAATCATAATCATGGACACTCTAATGTACTATGAGTAATAGTGTTAAAAAAATAAATCAAAATCAAATTAATTATAAATCCTCTATATAAATAATAATTATTCTACCATTAAAAAATATTCCCTGTTTAACTTAATATAAAATCAATGTTTTTTATAATGATGAATAAAAATCCCAAAACATTTTAAATAAAATATTATTTAAGAAAATATACATTACATTATGAGATAAACATATAAATAACTAAAAATTTCTAGAATCTTATGAAAAATAATTTCATTTTTTTTCAAAACAGCAATGGATGATTAAAAATATTGAGTGTTTATAAAAGATGATAATAATGTACATTCTATATAATTTTAAAAAAATAATTCCAATCACATAATTGGAAAATGGTAAAAGATACTTACTGAAAAAATGACATGATGATTCATTTCAAACTAATTTTTAAAAATTAAAGTAAATAAATTTTTTTTATCCATTTTAGAATGTTAACAATATTTTCAAAAACATTTATAGAAAACAATTTAATGGATGAAAATGAATATTTAACTGAAGAGAGATGAAAATTTAAAATTTATAATAACAATTCTCAATAAATTTATGTAAAAAATAGTTAAAAATGCTCTTATTACATGATATTAAAATGAATATCTTGATGAGAAATAAAATTTATGAGTTTATTGACTGATATAAAATAATATTTCTTCATTGGACACTGAATCATAATCAACCGAGACAAACTATGAGATTATAATCGTAAAACACATACGTATTTAGTAAATTTTCATTCATGACACACAACAAATTTATAAAATCAATGGAATATCTTAATAACATAAATATAAAGATTTTTATTGTATAACATATAAAATTGGTAGTATATGAACAACAAAAATAAATAAGTGGTGAATATTAGAAATATATCAATGAAGTTAAAGTGAGATGAGAAATCCTTATATTTGGTCTGATTTCGCCCATACATGATCATAAATCATATATAATAAATTTAAAATTATTATAAATATATTTGAAAAGTGTACTCATATAAATCATTCCATATATGAATATTACATAACTATTTATTATATGATTGATAAAAAAAATAACTCGTAAAAACCCTAATCCATGCGCTAATTGCTTTGTTTCTCACATATGTTTTTGTTTGGTAGATATATTCATTATAATATGGCGTGGTCCGAAAATATAATTAATTCTACTGATGATATTATTTTTTTGTATTGTTGTTCATAAAATACCATAATAGTTTCTGGAATGAATATGAGTAAATTAGTTCCCAAAGATAGTAGTTCGTATGTCCTGAGGAACGTTGATTCTATTTTATCAAAAGATGATATTAAATATTTAACTATTATGAAATAAATATTATATAAAATATATGATATATATTGATTATATAGATTTATATTAACATCCATGTTTAAATAAAATTATTTACAATTGACATCACTTTATAGCCGCATTAGTCCACACATACCGTTGAGTGGTGTAATAAATTTCCATGAGAAATCAAGAAAAGAGAGATTATGTGATACTATAATTTAATATGTGAAATATTTTCATGATCATATTAAAAATATAATAAATCAATCATTATAACTTGTTGTTCTATGTCTTGATAAAAAATAAATTATATCATTTCGTGAGGCGGTTGTCCATCATACACATGATCAATGGTTTCATTTTCCTGTTGATGGAAGGGGAGATGTATATAGTTCATCAATTAAAAATAATAAAATTTTAGTTTATGGGATATATTGGTGAAATTATTTAATAAAACATTATGTAGATTTCAAAGAGTTAAATGATGAAATAAAATGAAAATTCATGGTTAACAGTTGTACCTCTTCTACGGACACCCCCATTTGGATTATATCTAAGGCCTCCTAATATAGGTTTTCTTATTAAAACCATCACGACCCATTCCCTAGGTCCCGTATCGTGAGTACCCCAAGAACGCCTTCCATAGGCCAGGGGCTGGCGACTATCAAAAAAGCCATAACTCCCAAAAAACTGGGAAGACATTGCCTTTATAAAACATAAACACACACAACCAGAGTACATGATGAAGAAAACACCTAGTAAAGTAGCATAACAATAATTCTAATACTAAAAAGGTTCCAAAAATACCATCCCAATAGAAAGGTACAACTACAGCTGAATGAAAGTACAACTGAAAAGGCAAACAACTGAATGGTTAAGTAGCCCATGGATCGTCCTCCAGGATCCTACCTAAAGGGTAGGTGTAGATATGTCATCATCCGCACTATGTGTCTATCGGTTTGCTCCATGTTCTGTCACACCGAGTGTCCACCTCCGGGTACCGCCTAGTCCTTATACACTCTGCCTCGGTCAGCGCTGTCTTTCGTCTGTATCCAAGATAGCGAGGTGCTGGCATAGCTCGTGTAGGGGTGAGTATAATGATACTCAGTAGGGACCACAAGATCCTCAAGGTATCACTAAATCTAACAAGGATAAACCACAAAGAAAGATCTCAATATATAAACATTATATAGGTATATGCCCATACATATACCTAAGTTACCAAGTAACCCATCTCAGTCATGAGGAAAACACAAAGGTCATTACACAACTCAAACCAGGATTTTCATTATCGAAACAACAACTACTGAAGAACTCCCCCTCTGTCAAGTATAGTGGCATTGTCGTGACTCTGAGGAGCTACTCACTAACCTTATATTGCTGAGGTACTCCTCCTATCGAGTATAGTTGGTCTGCTGCCAAACCGGGCGCTCTTCTGCTATTGGTCTGTCACCAAACCGGGTGCTCCTTTAATAGCCGTTAGAGGTACTCCTCCTGCCGAGTACCGTGGGTCTGCTTCCAAACCTGGCGCTCTATCCACCGTGGTCTTGCCACCAGACTAGGCGCTCCGTCCACTAGGCTAGTCAAATCACTCTTAGTCGAATCAGTCAAGTAGTTGTCAGGTCTACAACTACTAGGTCTTTGCACTCTGTCTGTTCGTCTCCTGGAGGATTTGATCCACGAGCTACTTGTCAATACTCCAAGTGTCATGTAGTCTCACGTAGAAGTATCAGAAAGGACCACCTCGTCATAGGGGTCTCAACACAGTAGATGGGGCGTCAATCAGACGCATTGTCTGTGAGTTATTAGACTTTTTGTCCCGGGGCCCCGGTTGGTTTCGTGTACGAACCTACTCGACCATATCTAAAATGTACCACAAACTCCCATGGGGTATACTCAATGTAACCATTTATCAATTAGATTACCAACGTCGCTGATGGTACGTCAAACAGACGTTCAGTCTGAGAGTTATTGGCTTTTCTCTTCTAGGGGCCCGGTTGGTTTTTAAGCTAAAACCAACCTGACCATACTCCAACAGTTTCCAAACCTCGAGCGTAGTATTCCAAAAGAACAGTCTCATACAAAGGAATAAAACATAGTTAATGAAACGTCAATCGGACATTTTATACTTAATTTATAAGCATTTCCCCTCCAAGGGCCCTGTTGGTTTCTTGTTCGAACCAACCCGACTGTACCCAGAATTTCTCCAAAATCCTGAGTGTAATATAATGAAACGACTGTCTCGATATGAGAAATCCTACACAACTAATGGTGTGTCGATCGGAGGATATTAGGTCACGTTAGGGTCATTTAACCAAAAAAGGCCCCAAAAGGGGGGTCTGGGCCTGGTTCGACCCAGCCCAACCCACCCTGGGTCGGCCCGAACCGGGTCCAGCCCAGTAGGGCACGATGTGGCCCGGCCGGCTGGGCGGCGGGGGTGGGGGGGGGGGGGGTGGGGGGGTTCGGGGGGATGGGGGTGGGGAGGGGGTGCGGTGACCCCTCGATCAGCTGGCGCAACATTAAGTCGTACCTCCTCTATTCCGGAATGGTAGAGCCATTACGGTTCCACCCGCCGCCGCTGGACGCCGGCGCCACCGGGCCAGTGTGGCTCACCGCCACCACCTTTTATAGACCACTAGACACGCTCCGGTGGTCCGTTTCACCCACCTTGTGCGCATATGATCATATCGGGACCCAAACTCCACTACAAAATCCCCATATTGTCATTTCCCTTCCGTTAACCCGTCGTCAAGCAATCTGTGTGTCATGAATGATATGACGATGGGTCTGGACATGTTCGTTAGCCCGTACCCCCCGTGTTAGTAGTTCAAATAATCATCCAACAAATACACGCCCATACATGAGGGTATAAATCTCATATATGAAAATATAAACAAATCCCCTTACCTCAAAATGATGTTGCATGTCATCGAATGGTGGAAGAGGAACATCGCGGTGGTCGGCTGTCACAGAAGAACAACGTCGTGGTAGTCGGGCATCACGGAATAACGGTCTCGATTCTATTGATGTCAGAGTGCACCCAAAGATGAATCGTCATTGGTGACTTCGTGTTCTTTGTTAGAGAGAACGTCGTTCATTGGTGGTTCTTCATTGGAAGGACGATGTTCTTTATTGTTAGAAGAACACTGCTTTTCTATTTCTCCAGAGATTTCCCCAAAGAATAATTACACACAGAAATGTAACAATAGGCTCCCAATATTATAATAATATTTACTCACAAAAAATTAATTAAGTGATTCACTTAATTAATTCTCCATGGGTTGGCAAGAATAACAAAATCCTCATAAAAATGACAACACATATATTAAATGTGGAGAGATGAATTCAAAACGATTTGAATTAAAGTTGAATTAATTGACCTACTTATTGGTGTAGTTTAAGGGAGTTGACGGGAGTTGAGGAGAGATGAAAGGTTAGGGATCGTGTGGGCCCCACTACACTAATTCCTCTCATGAGTTGTTATGTGGGAGTGTGCCCCACCACTAACTCTCCATTGTAGGAAAAAAATAACATCCTTAAAATTAAATTTTGTTCCTCCAATTTTATTTACTTTCTTCTAAATCCCCAAAATTTTAATACCACATTTGACGAAATGAAACTGCGCTAATGGTCCCCTTAAGAGAATATCAGCACTGTGAGTTCATCAGTGCCCTAGGATTTCAATTCCGAGTAATGGTTGAAAAGATAAAAAAACTTGAACGTATGTTTACTAAACGTATCCGAAAAAAACATTAGTTATTGATTCTGTGCACACTAGACCTCGGAAACTGGAAATGTTAGAAATTGCGGACTCATGAAATTACCAAGAAATTAAGAAAAAAATTTCCTTGAAATTTCCGGGTCTTTTCATTACCCCACCTATAGCTTTACGTCCCCATAAAAATACAACACATGATAGGGAAAAAAAAGATTGGTACTTAGCATGAATCTGAGCCTCCTGCTTCCATATTCTCTCTTTGAGTTTTCCATGCTGCCAGCGAATGCACACCAGAGGAATCCACCATCCACACATGACCCACTCCTGTCGATCCTCAATCTCCATTGGATCTTTTGTGAATTCACTCTCTCAATGATGTTTAGCTCCCCATGGTAGATGTTGAGGGACTGGTCATACACCTGGTGCAACTGAGGTGGAGGGGCCAGGAGGTAAGCCACCTCGCCTACTCTGCTGAATAATAGGATGAGTGACTGCAGATAGACTGCACCATCGCTATCCGTAATGAATATCAACAATGTGGCCAGCTGCTTCATCGCCTCTCCTAGTAGATGGATGACTGAACTCATGCTGAGAGCATCTTCTACTGCATTCCCCTTCCCGAGAGTATAGACTATCTCAAAGACATAGTCCTGGATGAACTCAAGCCATCACTGATGTCTCAGGTTCTGGTCCTTCTAAGAGAAGATACACATGAGACTATTGAGATTAGAGTAAACCATAAACCGCTCGCTCAACGAACTAAGAGTTAGACTAGCCAAGTGTAAGAACTCGACTTCACCCTTCTTTGCCTACGTTCTACAAGATATGCTAAGATTTCTCCTTTGCTGAATGGGAATCCAGTCTCATACCCTGGATTAACCACGTCCTTTGCCTAATATAGTCAATACTGACATGAATGATACTAATTAATGTCATGGACGACGTCGTAAGGCCTCGACTCTACTACCAAGAGATCCAACCATTACTCTCACCTCTATGGGTTGTGTCACACTATCTGCAACAGTATGTGGTCACTAGGTCTCCTCCAGTAGGAATCTAGAAAGTTAGGGTCAATCAATGGTTTTAACCGAAACCTCTCAGTATCAACAACACAAAAAAGAAGGGACGAAAACGTCACAAGGACATGTTTCTTTTATTACTACAGCTCAAAGTAAAATGACACAAAACAACCACAAAGAATGACATCAACAAAGATAAAATAATAATAAACAAATCCCTCTATTCCTGGAACTAGTCCCGCTCTTGTCCACCTACTTCAGGAGCTACATAGTCATATGTTTCAGTTGACTGAAGCTGTGATCTCCCCTATCCACCTGTTACATGTGGTTGGGGTGGACCTCCTGGTGGTTGTGGTGGCAACGCCTCGAAGCGTCATCCACCACTAGCTACACGGACAGCTCCTTACAGTCCGTCGTGATCGAACCTATACCTCTACCTGGAAGGTCCTTCATCTATATGCAGATCATGTGCATGGTGGGTCGGACAGTCATCTGCCATGTGACCAAGCCCACTGCATGAGTAACACTGTATGTTCCTGGTATGCTTGGCTCTATCTCTACCCGGGGTTCCCCACACTACCATTCCTGAGTCGTGCGGTCAACCACCTATAGGTCTGGTCCACTTGGACCTCTACATCATCTGTCAATTTCCAGCTATAGAAGGCTTCGCTGCATGTCGGCTAGTTGTGGGGTTTGCTGCTAGAGACTGCTTAGCAAGGAAAATCTCCACTAAGAGGGCTTTCTCCAACAACCCTGTCCACGCCAGGATGCTGTGGGAGACAAATGAAGCTCTAATATCTCACCTGAGTTCCTGCTTAAAGTTCTGGGCCCTGAAGAATGGATCCCATACCATATTAGTGAAGTAGTGTGAGAGGACGGTGGACCTCTCTATGTACTACGCCACCGTCATGCTACCCTGCTGAAGATGTCGTAGCTCCTACATCCGCACTGCTCGAAGGGTGGTAGGTAAAAACTCTGCCTGAAATAGGCTCTCAATGTCTTCCCATAGATGTGTCACCTCGTCATGCATCTAGAGAATCAGGCTCCACCATCTGCCTTCTGCTATATGATGGAGGATGGTAGCAAGGATCACCAGTAAGTCTGATGGCATCCCTACTAGCCTGAGGACTCTCACCATAGCCTCTAGCCAATCCTCATAAACCTGTGGTTCTGTCTCTCCCCTGAACCTCAGTGGCCTCTGGTGCTGGAACTCATCCAACACATTGAAGGGGCAAGCATCACATTTGTTGGGGCTGGTGGCATCTGTTGCCAAACGGGGATTAGTACCAAAGATGCCTCTTCTGGTTCCTCAACTGGAAGAGGGCAATGTACTTAGGCCTCGCCACTTGGTGGGATGTCAGTACGTACAACTCTCGAGGCCCTAGCTGGTCATCCTCAGGGTGGCATCCTGAAGTAAATAGATGCGACATGGTCAAAGACTATACCGAGTGAGCTGACATGGTCTGAGATGACTTATAGAAAAATTTTGAAAACACACATGGAATTAGTGTTTTCGTGTACTGAGTCGGAAATCATTTTCCAGGGTCCTGGTGTATGGATAGGTCGACCGCCCACACCAACACTGGACTCCCTAAACTGAAAACCACACTTTGTACCCTTAACACTATTGCCCGACAGAAAGTAAATATCAGAGTCCTATGTTCTACGGTCGAATCGACTCCTCTGATACCAATTGTTCATGAACCGTCCACCGGGGCCCGTATCGTGACAACCCCAAGCACGACTTCCATTGGCCAGGGGTTGACGACTAGCACCAAAGGCGTAACTCCCTACAAACCAGGAAGGAATTGAATTTATAAAACGTAAACACACAAAACAGAGTACACGTAGAAGAAAAAACAAAGTAATGATGTATAACAAGAACTCTGAATGTACAAAGAGGATGGAAATACAATCCCAACAGAAAGGTACAACTACAACTGAATGAAAGTATAGCTGAAAAGACTAACAGCTGAATGGTGAAGTAGCCCCTGGATCATCCTCCGGGTTCCTACCTGAAGGGTAGGTACATATGTACTCCTCAACACTCCATGTCTATCGGTCTTCTCCATGCACCGCCACGCCAAGTGTCCACCTCCAGGTACAGTCCAGTCCTCATACACTTTGCCTCGGTCAGCGATGTTCGTCGTCTGCATCCAACACAATGAGGTGCAGGCATAGCCCTTGGAGGGGTGAGTATAACGATACTCAGTAGCTATCCAGAGAGCCTCAAGGTCTCAGTAAATCCCACAAACATGAACCAAAAATAAATATCTCAACACATAAATTTTACTTAGGAATATGCCCATACCTATAACTATGTTACCAAGTAACCCATCTCAATCATGAGAGAAACACAAAGGTCATGAATCAGCACAAACCAGGATTTTCATTATCGAAACCACAACTGCTACAGAACTCCTCTACTGTCGAGTATAGTGGCCATGTTGTGACTCTGAGGGGCAACTCACTAAACATAGAATGCTGAGGGTATCATCCTATCGAGTATTGCAGGTCTGCTGCCGAACTGGGCACCCCTCCACTGTGGGTATGCTGGAAAACTGGGCGCTCCCACTAATAGTCGTCAGAGGCACTTCTCATGTCATGTACCACCAGTCTACTGCCAAAACAGGCGCTACGTCAGCCGTGGGTCTGCCACCAAACTGGGTGCTCCATCTACTATGCTAGTCGAATCACTCCGAGTCGAAACGGTCATGCAGTCGTCAGGTCTACAGTTACTAGGTCTCTGCACTCTGTCTACGCGTCTCCGGGATGATCCACTCCACGAGCTACTATTCGATACTCCAAGTGTTATGAAGTCTCACGTAGAAGTATCACAAAGGACCACCTCATCATATAGGTCTCAACGCAATAGACAAAGCATCAATCAGACGCTCAGTCTGTGGGTTTTTAGTCTTTTTGTCCATGGGGCCCAGTTTGTTTTGGGTAGGAACCTACACAACCATATCTAAATTGTACCCTGAACTCCCATGGGGTATACTGAAAGGAACCGTTTCTCAATGAGATTTCCAACCCTGCTGACGTTACGTCAAACAGACATCCGGTCAGAGAGTTATTGGCTTTTCAGTTATAGGGGCCCAGTTGGTTTTTAAGCTAAAAGAAACACAACCGTACTCCAACTGTGTCCGAACCTCAAGTTGAGTATGCCAAAAGAAACTTCCCATCAAAATGAATACAAATTAGTTGAAGACACGTCAATCAGATGTCTGGTGTTTATGTTATAAGCGCTTCACCTCCGAGGGACCGGTTGGTTTGATGTTGGAACCAAACCGGCCGGGCCCGCAGCCAGTAGCGGCTCAGACTTGCTAGCCGAGCGGGAGGGGGGGCCCTCAGTCAGCTGGCGCGGAATTAAGTCATGCCTCCTCTATTCTAGAATGGTAGAGACGTTCTGTTTCCACCCGCCACCACGACTACGCCACGAGGGCCTGTTCCGGTGGAATCCCGTCACCACCATTCACGGACCACCGGACTCGCTCCGGTGGTCCCTTTCACCCACCATCAGCGCCTAAGATCATATCGGGGCCCGAAATCCACTGCGAAATCCCCAAATCTTTGTTTCCCTTCCGTTCACCCATCACCAAGCAATCTGCACGTCATGAACAATATTGCGGGGGGTCCGGACAAGTTCGTTAGCCCGTACCCACCGCGTTAGTTGTTAAAATAATAATCCAAAAAATAAACACTCATACTTGAGGGTATAAACCACATATATGAAAATATTCAAAATCATCCTACCTCAAAAAGACATTGCACTTTGTCGAACTGTGGAAGAAGAACGTCGCGGTGGTCAGGCGTCGCGGATGAACGACGTCGTGGTGTTCAGGTGTCGTGGAAGAATGGTTTTGATTCCGTTGACGTCAGAGTGCACCTGAAGAAGAAGTGTCGATGGTGACTTCACATTCTTCATCAGAGAGAACGTCGTTCTTTGGTGGTTCTTCATTGGAAGGACGGTGATCTTCGTTGTAAGAAGAACACTGGTTTTCTATTTCTCCAGAGATTTCCCCAAAGAAGAATTTCCCACCCAAATGAAACAACAAGCTCCCTATATTATAATAATATTTCCACACAAACAAATAATTAACTGATTCACATAAATATTTCTCCCTAGGTTGTCAAGAATATCAACAGCCTCATTAATGTTGAAACACATAGATTAAATGTTGGGACATGAATTCAAAAGTATTTGATTTAATGTTGAATTAATCCACCTCATTAATGGTGGAGTTTAAGTGAGTTGATGGGAGTTGAGGTGATGTGAATGGTTAGGGTTCGTGTGGGCCCCACCACACTAATTCTCCTAATGGGTTGTTATGTGGCTGTGGGCCCCACCACTAACACCCCATTGTAGGAAAAAACTAAAATCCATAAAATAAAATTTTGTTCCACAAATTTTATTTATTTTCTTCTAAATCCCCAAAATTTAACTACCACATTCAACAAAATGCACCTTCCCTTAGGGTGCCCTTAATCGAATACCAGCACTGTGAGTTCATCGGTGCCCTACGATTTCAATTCCGAACACTGATTCAAAAGATAAAAAAATCGGAACGTATGTTTACTACACGTATCTGAACAAAACTTCAGTGATTGATTCCAGGCACACCGTGCCTCGGAATTAGGCACCGTCCGAAACTACGGACTTGTAAAATTCCAAAGAAATTAAGAAAAAAATTTCCATGAAATTTACGGGTCCTTACAAAAACATGCAATAATGGTAATTTTGATTGACGTTTGTGAGGAATTTTTCTAGGTATTGTCCAATCCAAACTGATTTGGAGTTATGTATAGGATAAGAGAGAGGGTACCCTTTTATAAGTTGTGGTTAGGACAAACATGGAATTTTAAAGAGAATAAATCCAAATGAAATTTTAGCATTCCAAAAGGAAACAAAATTACAAATTTTAGAACCATATATATGATAAAAGAAATATATATCTAGAAATAGTAATTTAATGAGTAATTAGTTTTTTAGCCCTTATATTCTTATTCTGAACCATAATAAACCAATTTTAACCTTAACTGCTTCCATTTTTTAAATATTCACTATGAAAAAATTAACATATTATATAATATTAATTATGTTAATTATAAAAATATAATCAATTTTACCAAATTCATTTCATAAAATAAGAAACATTAAATTTAATATTTATGTAGTAGACATAATGAAAAAAATGTTTTCAAACGGAACGATCTTCATAAGTATAAAAAGAACATTATCATAAAATTGAAAATATAATTGATTAAAGTGACATAAAATGGATTAATATTGTTATATTTGAACTAATTTGTCATTAAAAAATATTTAATAAAAAATATAACGTTTTATGATTCATTAAATGAAATTGTAGTTTTCAATAAAATGAATCAATTTTTTAAATATTTGTTTAAAAAAATAATCCCCCATAATTATTCACAAAATTTCACTATAATATAATTTTAAAATTATAATTAATAAAGTTTTTTTTCTAATATTTTTATAAATTTGGAAGAAATTAATTTCAATATAAATTTGAAAAAAATTATGAAACCATTTTACTGAAAAAATAACATTTTAAAAAAATATTTTTCATTAAAATGATTCTTATTTTTATTTATAATTAATTAATTAATAAAAAAATTTATAAACTTGTTTAAACCATATGATTTTTATCATTTAGATTTTTAATATTGATACAAAATGATATTTTTTCTAGGTTATAATTTTATACTGTTATATAGTTATTTTTGACTCGGTGTTCCCTATATCACATGCCTTCAAAGAGATTGAATTTATTAAAAGATCAATATATATCATAAATTCTCATGGTTTAAAATTAATCCCTCATAAAAAAATTGATCCTTAAAATATCCAGAATATTTCCTTAGGAAATATTTCTTTCGTAATTAATCATGACTTCTTCATGATCCGACATCACATCTTCTATCTTACGATTTCTTCAAAGAACCTTATCTAACATAGTCATCCAATTCCCCAACACCAAATTTTTGTATTAAGTGGTCTAGATATTCTATTAATAGAATGATATATTAGTTTGAAATTATAATTCATTAGTGGTGATCACAGGAATTGGTCCCCACATGCACTTCCTTAACAATAATATTTGCAACATGTCATATAATTTATAAATTATTGTTGGAATTGTTAAATGACCATCAAATGATCGAATTATTTCATAGATATCAAAAGGTATAATATAACTAGTGACTAGTTTCACTTTATAATAAGACTTTATAACATCATACCATGTATATTCATTGAGAAAAATAATGATCACCGACTTGAAATTCGAAATCCTTTGACTGCTTATCAGTTTGTATTTTTTTACTTCATTGAGATAATTTCGTATTGGATTGAAATGAAATTATATTTCCTACTTTCTCCTACACCTATCATAGACCTAAAAGCATAACCACTTCAATAACATCATTCAAACTTGTTGGAGTTTGATATATCTTCCTCAATAATACCTTATATGGAACCATTTTAATACATTAATTGAATCTATAGCTAAATGAAAACTATAACATTGATAAATATCGATCAAATATTCAATGAAAAAATATAATTAATTTATTAAATATGAATATTTATTTTTTAAAAGTACATTCAGAAAATAAATTAGTTTTTAATTGATATATTCAGTGCAAGCAATGCTCGATATGAAGAGATTTATAAAGAATCTTCCAAAATGTTAATGTGAATCATAGATAAAAATCTGAAAACTTTTAAAATGGTTCACTATTATGTCACATGAATTTATTTTTATATATCATCATAATGTAATCAAGTGTTAAATCATCTTTTATAGTGATAAAATTCGTAGATTAGGTGAGATGTTCAATAATAACCCATATTTTATTGTTTATTCCTAGCGTTTTTTATGATCTGGTGACAAATTATATAGTAAAGTCATTCCATTTTCACAGAGATAAATTTATAGGTTTCATGACTCATTTAGTATTCTATCTCTTAGCCTCCATTAATTTGTAAAAAATCATCTTAATACATAATAATAATTTCATGAATTATATAATCCCACGTGAAATGTTTTTCAATGTCATTATTCATCATGGTGTAATTAGAATATATGGATAAATACAGTATAAAAAAATACTCAACCATTACCTCTTCATATCTGGTATAGATAAAACACATAGATTATTTACAATGATTAGAACACAATCATAAAAAATGATTTTTGTAAATTTAGAAAAATCATGGATATAATTTGACATTAAAAATTCTAATCATTTGGGTGAGATCATTTTATCTTTTCCAAAATGATGATTTATAAATTGATTTAAAAAAATTTATATATCACCTTTAATAATAATTCCTACATTTTTCTTCACACAATGAATTAATATATGATTCCATTCAATCATCATTTTTCCACAACTCTTGGATATTTCTGGCTTAATGCATCAATTTCATTATTTCCCTTCTGTATGTGGTAATGTATTAATCCATATTATTACATGATTAGTTCAAGCCATTACTTATTCCTCATGTTAAGCTCTTTCTATGAAGAGATTCATTTCATACTCCTATTATCTAGATATATCTCACTCTTTTTAGGATGACCCAATCCTTCTACACATAATTTTAATTTATTTTAAAACATATGTATCCATTAATTATGATACTAGAATCATAAACGCTTGGAGTAATTGGATGAATATGATCATAATAAATAAGACATGGAATCCTTATTTTATTTTCCATAGTGAAATTCTAAAAATCATTATAGTTTCCAGTTCTATAAGGGATACAAGACTAATATTTAGATTAAAGGAGTGAGCTAGAAATTCCTATATGGGAATAACCATGAAAATGAAGAATAACATGTGAGTCATTCATATAACATGGTATTATAAAACTCAAGGGAAATGAGTAATCAAAATGAAGAATAACTTAAAAAACATGATATCATATGATTTTGGAATCATAGGAAATATTGGAGAAACCGGAGAAATGAATAATCTTATTTCAACTCTAAATACCATGACAATATCACATGGGGTATAGGTTCTAATAATGGATTATGTTAACTCACTTTTCCCATACATGAAGCATCATAAGACGAAAATGATACCCAATACATTGGAGTTCTATATATGATCCCACATAATAACATGTTCTTAATATATGTGTGACACATAAAGGAGATCAATCACATTTCATTACATAAGAATTAGAAGTTGAAGGAAAATGGGTTTCAAAATCTATCTTCATATCATTTTTGAAATAAATTTTACAATGATGGTATTTGGGAAATGATAACAACGCTTTTATAACTCTATAAAATGATTGATAATATTCTATATATATATATATATGTTATTGACATATATTAAATAATTTTTAATCAATACGTAACATAAATAGTTATTTTTATTTTTGAAAATAATTTCATATGTATTGAAAACAATATGGAAGAAAATGACAATATCACATTGTGTATAATTATAGTATGTCATCATAGATGGATGATGAATTTGGGAGATCAAATTAAATATTTATTATATATAATATATAACCTATTTTGAAAAAAATTATTTAAAATTAAAAACATTTTCAAATCATGATGGAGAATATTCTTTAAAATTATTGTGGAATCATAAAAAGGATTATTTAAAATATTTTTTTTCTCATGACATCGTAAGACTTCTATTCATGCATGAAATATTAAAAAAATGAAATTAACAATTTTTTAATTATCAGAAAAGTAAAATCCTTTGAAATTTATGGAAAAAAATACAATTTGTTTAAATATAAAAATAATGGTTTATATTTTACTAAAAAATCACAGTAAAAATATTTTAAAAACATATTAAAAAAACATAAATTCAGAAGAAAATTGAGTTTTGACCAAAGAGTGAAATGAAATGTAATTTTAATAAAAAATTATCAATAATTTTATATACCATAAATATGGAAATTGAACTATTTTATGGAACATCACCTATAAAAATCAGATAATAAAATGAAATTTGACTATTATTATTTGATATAATAATTTCATTCAATGGAAAATCAAGAATAATCATTCCTAATTAGAAAAATATTGAAACCTAAGGCATTATCACTTTGGTATGTTCTGAATCATAAGATCCCATGAACGAAGTAAATGAATTGAAAATTAAGATATCATGACATATGAATTATTTATTATATTATTTTAAAGTGATATTATATACACCATTAATTATAAATTTAGTGCATAAAAGAACATATGTATTGATGAAGGATGATTGAGACAAAAACGATACCATGATCATATTATCATGGTGAGTGTTAATGAATATGGTGATTATATGTAAAAATTTTATATCCACACTATAATTGTTTAAATACAACATAATGATATGAAAATTAATTAAATATATAAATTTTTCATGACATAATCACTGAAGTATATATATAACCCTATGAATGAAAATGGAGTTCAGAAACCCCTTAAATTATGATTCAGTTTAGTTGATCTCTCCTTAAACATTGGTATATCAGTTTCAAACCTTATATGAACTTATAAAAAATCTATTTATTTTTTATAATATCATATATGAATCATTTTATAACATTTTATCTCCTTTTGGTTAAATGTATTTCATTATCTCTACTATTTTTGGTGTTAAATTTTTATTTCTTGCTCATGTATATTTCGTCCTGAATGTTATATATCTTAGAAATAAAATATAGTTCCATTTACGAAAAAATTATTTTTATGTCAAAAATATTTGTCTCCATTAGATATAATTTTATTATCATTATTTTTTATGAACTTAGATAATGAATCAAATTGGTTTTTTTTGAGGCAGTAATATGTACACATGAGAATGATTAAAATTTACTTAACAGGTGAAATGGTAAGGAACTAGAATGTATATTAATTATATTTAATCAGTACATTGTAACATATATCTCAAATATTCATTATATTTATCACTTATTAGCAAACATGTAATTCATTAGTGAAAAAGGATACACCTTTCTTTGAAATATGGTAGTCCGCCACACACACGGATGAGAATTTCACATTCTTTATATAATGAAATGTATGAAGGGGGATGTTATATTCAAAAGTAAAATTAATAATTATATAATAATATATATATATATATATATAATTTAAAATCTTATATCCTGTTTAGAGAAGTGGCGTTGGAAAAGTATTTTTTTCGGTTCTCAAGGCGGTAATATACAACACAAAAGATCAATGATTTCATTTCCCATTTGAGGGAGGACGGGATATTTGAATTTAATAAAATTAATATAAAAACATAATAATATTTAAGATACTTATATTATTATATAATCATTGTAAAATAATATTTTAAATCATTTTGAAAAATAAATAATATAAAAAGATTGGTTAAGGACAATACATATTCTTTGGACAACTTGTTCGGGTTTTCAATAGAATCCTTACTAGAATAGATTTATGGGAAAAAAGGATTGTAATATGAGGTTATTGAATAAGGGACGTGAATTTGAAATGTATTTTCAGAACTACTGGGTTTTTGGACTTATATAATGGTGATGAGAGGGGGATTGCTTTTAAAATCGGGGGATATGATACACATGGAATTTTTAAAATGAACTAATATCCCCAAATGTTTTTAATATAAAAGCATAAAAATGGAATTGTTTTTGAATTATAAGAGAAATATTCAAAACAGAAAAATAAAATATGAATTAGGTATGTTTTGCGAAATTTTAAACCCATAACATATGAATTTCACCCCCAGTTATCCTTTTTTTACATTAACCATGATAAATAATTATTTCTATTTTCACTATTTATTATGGTAAAAAATTACAATGAACATATATGATAGTATACATGATTTTTATTACAATTATTGATAACATATTTCCAAATAAAACTCATAGAATGGAATCATTTAATATATAATTAAATCTTCCCAGATGTAGATTTTTTTAATAAATTCATTTATTAGGTAAATATGATCTTACAATAACTATACTGAATTTAATCAAAATAAGATGTTATAGATATATAATATATATATTTTGTTAAAATAATATATTCATGTGGGTTATGTTTATTATTCTAAATGGGAAAAAATAATACAAATTAAAATAGTTTTTGAATGAAGGGTTTTTAAATACTAAATATAAACTTGCTACAATATAGTATAAGGAAGATTTAAATGTAATAAATTATATTTAATATAAACAAATAATGATTATGTAAATTTTAAATAAAATAGAAATAATAATGGTACATATTTTATTAAAAAAATTGTAGTTTGGAAAAAAAATTGTTTTCACTATTTAATAAAGAAATTAATATTTTATGAAAAATTTAAAAATACCCATAAGTTTTATCAATGTGAAAATATAATTTTTTTTAAAATAAATTTTATAAAATCGATAAATATTAACTATAATTTTATGTGATAATAATAACTAAACAACCATTATAAAAAATACAACTTTTCAAAATTCAATTAATTTTTATTAAAATGGTATTATATTATTTGTAATCAATAGAATATCATTTGATTTATTTTATAAATATGTTAAAAAATATAATTTTCATAATTTAGTTTTTATTATTAATAGCTACCACAACAATGGATTTGTTATAACAATCTTGAACAAATAAGAATATTTTAATAATGTATCACAATTCGATTAAACCCAATATTGTGTGCATCATATTCAATCGAAGAGAATGAAATTATTTAAAGATAAATATATTCTAAATTATAATATTTTGGAATTTAACTACCATAAATAAATTTTTTCTCTCAATTTGAATTTGTAGAAATATACCTATGGTTTTTAATATAAAAAAAATCCATTCGGAAAAACCCAGATTGGTTAATGGGTTAATTTTATTTCATATTAAGAAGTGGGAAAGGGATATAAGATGATTATCACATAACCATATTTTCAAATAGGATAATATTGGTGGAATGTAATGTTATACACATGGAATAAAATCATAAATAGTTATACCGAGTTGTATTGGTCATTAACAAAAATAAATTGAATTATCAATTGAATTTTAATGATCTCAAATATATAATTACATGATGAAAAGAATATTTTTGATTCATCTAATATGAATTAAATAAGATAATTTTTTTCTATTCCTGATATTTTTCCTATTTTTGAGTGATTAATTTACAACATTTAAAAATTAAAAAGTAAATATACGTACTTGTTATCTATAATTTCATCCTTTAACCAACATACACCACAATCTCAATCATCTCCTACAAATGATAAGTATTTAAGACATTTTAGTCATTCTATAAGAACCAAAATATAATTCTAATAAATCATATATTCAAAAAAGAATCAAATCCTATTCATCCAATATTTACCATAATTGTTACCATGCGTTTTCCTATAAATTAATATCTAATTCCTCTGTAGTAACCCCAAATATAAACATAATCCTTTCCATATGTATCAATACATGAAACCATTTATCATATATCTCTAAAAAATATATAATAGAATTAATATCAAATAATCCTTTACATTGTGCATTATTGTTATAAAAACAAATTCCTAGAAAAACATATCCCGAAATATCAAAAATCAGTTCTAAAATTTTCTATCAGTATAATATTTATTCATGATGTAATTTATGTAAAAACAATGTTATACTAACTAGTACTTCATATATGCTAGTTGTATACCATTTTTCTTTAGTTGTGGGTTCATGTCCTATTACTTTCTAGATGTTATGGGATGTCTCTTATAATGTGAGTTATCCATTTACTTAAATAATAGAAAATGTTATCAGATGATCATTTTCATAATTTCCCGTTGGCCTATAAAATTTTCAATAATTTGATGCTCATCATACGAAATAACACACACCATAAAATTATTTTTTTAACCACTATGGTTTTATATACATGTCATTATTTTCTACAAAATAAACTAATTAACAGAATATTAAGTACATCTCCCAGATTATCTTTTCCCCAATAATGTCTTCCATAAAGTACCACAATTCCATTAAATAAAATTTCATTGTCATTTAATATATCCTTACAAATACATAATGAGAATATTATTTATTATAATTAGTATATATATATATACCATGATTCACAAAATTCTTGAATTCCATCATATAAACATTTCAAAAATACATCATCATTCTTAAAACACTAACTATTATTCATCATCATATTGCATAATTCCTCTTTACATTCATATTTCATTTTTAGTCTCCTCCTAATAAATATATAAAACATTACATATAGAACCATGCAGATAATCTTTTCGATATTTCTTCATTGGACATTGATATTCATAATTTATATTTTCACCAAATTTAAAACATTTCACCACTACTGATTCCTTAAGGAAACCATTATTCACATCCATTTCAATAACTGAACATTTCATTTTTCATTGGGAATTATAGTATTTTTCCCTTATTATACACATATAAAACATATTATCATTTTATTGGAAACATCTATTGAATTCCTCTTCCCACATTCTCGACATATACGAAACTAAATATTATTTCTTCCATGGTCTACTCCACCCCAACTCTAAAAAAATTTCATCATTCAATTCATCGTTGAGTATAATTGTTTATTTTATTGACATTTTTAATCCAATACCATAGTAACTTATTATAAATATTCATAATATAATTTCGTTGAGTCACCATTGAGTTTAGTTTCTCGTGAACACAAAGACTATCACATTCATCACAAACCCAATTCCTCTAACCTTACACCATTGGAAAAAACGATTAAAATAAAAAAAGGTGATATTAAATTTACATTACAAAGGAAATATTATAATCCTACAAGGAATAAAATATAAATAATAAGTGTGTCCTGAATTAAGGTAAATTGGGAACAACCCATATTATCAATAATATGGAATCATATTATTTTTATAACCTAAAAATGATATTAAGTCCTCTATAATATTTTATAATGAGCATGGGAATTTCCACTCAATATACACCAAGAGTGTAAAATATGAACACAGAAAGGCCTATTTTCATGTTCTAGGAAGGGATTGAGTGAATCTCGACCATGGTTATTTGGTGTTATTTACACTAGTAACATCTATATACGAATAACATCAACATGTAGTATCCATACATAAATTTAATTTCATTGAAAACCCTCACTATATACATCACCGGGATTATATGATATTTTTTTACAATTAGTTATATCCATAGACATATTCTTAGAGTTATAACTAAAATTTAATCATCCCAGTTTCCATAGGATACCAAAAAAATTCATGTGAAACCATCTATGGAGATGCAACCCTTTTACACATAACAATACATGATTCATAAAGATAAATATTTAATAAATATATAATAATAAATTAGAATTAAATCCTTATTTAATTTTCTATAGTGAACTCTTTATGTCTATTTTAAATACCATATCTACATTTTATAACATATATAACACATAGAAAATTATTTGATTAAGAAATACTAGGAAGGGAGTAAATATGATAAGGAATTATAACAAGTTAGTCAAAGGTATAACACTATATAATAAAATTCAAGGTACAAGAGTAATGTTATAAAATAATGATATAAATAATATAGAAGTCTAATATCATGGAATCATAAGAAATTTTTCTGCAATATAAAACATGACATGAATTTTAATAAAGGATAATATACAAGATATCATCCCATGGTGGATAGAGTCTTATAATAGATTAGAAACACCACCAAATCACATACATGTTGTCTTATGAGATTGAAATATAACCCAATGATTTAGAGTGTTATATGGGAAAATACATCATAACATGATCGTGAAATATATATGTGTTCCTCACAAAACAAACTAATCATAAGGAATAACATAATAATTCATCAATACCGGAACATGGGTTTCATAAAAATTCTTCATGTCATTTTAAATTTTAATTTAAATATGTAGTAATTTGAGAAAATTTTACTATGATTGTATTTACTCTTTTAATAAAGGGAGAATAAAATATGTATATATATGTGAGAGACTTCTATAAAATAAATTATATGAAATCTATAACATAAGTTATTTTTTAATTATATATAATGGTAATAGAAAAAAACAATCTTAAGGAAGAAAACAATTTTCTATAGAGTAACATCAAATGAATTAATCTTATATGGATAATGATTATGAAAGAACCATTTGAACATTTCATGAGAAAAATATCCTTTAAAAATTGATAAAAAATATTTAATATCTAAATATTTTTTTTAACAATAATGAATAAATTTATTTGAAAATAATTATTAAAAAAAATATGGTTCATTAATTCATTGTGTATTCATGATAGTGGAATATTTCCATTCCTGATAAATATGTTCTAATGAATTTTTTTATTAAATTTAATTAAGTTGATTCAAAAATGATAATTTCTAAAAAATTATGTCATTATTCCTCTTAATTGTTGTTTTAAATCCAATATTCGGAATAGTTAATTTAGAAAACACAAAATACCTTTTTGAAATAATTTTCATAATACATTGATTTGGATGGAAAAATATTTTCAACCGAACGGAGAAATAAATTCTTATTTTTCTTAAAAAATATTCTTAATAATATTAATTATCAAATAGTGGGAATTTTTAATATTAATTGATGAAATAATAAATAACTAGAATATAAGATAATTTATGTGTTTTATAAATCAATGAAAATATAAACTATCATTAATGGAAATTCAAGCACATGCAATCATGATTAAAATAACATTGAAAAATAAACCCTTATGACTTTCATAACTTTTAAATCATAAGATCCATTAAATGGTAAAGTAGAATTATAACAATAAATTCATAGATGTCTGAAATATTCATGATATATTATGAAATGGTTCAATATATAAATTTTTTGAATGAAATTAGGTGGAGAAGATCATCAAATATAGAAGATTTCAATGACACCCTTAAAATACTCATATCATAGTAGTGAGAGATAACAAATGGGGGTGGCAGTTATGTATAATAAATATATATATCAATTATGTATATATACAACCCAATGAAGGAAAATTGAGTAAATCACCCCTACATCATGCTTATAAATAGCCGAGAACAAATTTTAGTCATTTATAGTGGGTTTATAGTTTTTTTAACATATATAGGAATCATATTCGTATTTTATTTATTATATATTATCCCTTTTAATATATGTTATCAATTTTTTTTGAAAATATTTCCTTAAAAATATTGTTTCTTGTTTATTGTGTTTGACAGTCAAGAACAATTTTGAACAAATAATAAATGGTATCCGTCCAAAGCAGGGGAACTAGATACCCTAAATATGTTTGTTCTGCATTCTATTCATTTACATCATTTTCCTCACATGATCACCTATAAATCTATAATTTGAGAAAATATGGCGATAAAATAGAGCATACTAATGCTAGAATTAAATATTACAAAATTCCTCGGATAACACATTTCATTAAAAGTCACAATAATTATTACCATGCGATTATCTTTTATAATTTATCCCTTATAGTACACCATTATATAATTATAATAACACATTCAAATAATCAATGTATTTCTAAAATAAAATTTCAATTTTATCTATGATGTTAGAGGTTTCATTAGTCAATACAGATGGAATTAATGTGATATTTTAATGTCTATACCTCATACAAAATGATATCATTTGAATATCATCCTTCATTACATGATACTAATGACACATAGAATGATGGAAAATATATGAAAAATATTTATCAATTTGATATTGATTGAGAAGTATCTGATATTTTTTAAATAGAAATATTTATTTATTATGACACCATTGATTTCCTGGAATGAAATTCAAAACCACATTGACACATCTATCTTCTTGACAAAAATAAGTAGGGATATCTAAAGTAAAACTCTAGGTTGTTTAAAAAGTTATTAAAAAAAATACTATAACAGTTTTTCAAACCCCACTAATTCCATAATTATCATTCTAGAGGGATTAATTTTTATATTATATGCATCAATTATTAAATGAATACAAAAATCAACTTCATATTTCAAGGGATGTCAAGGTAAATCCTGTAACAAACCATATATTAAAAAATAATATTTTATTAATAAGAAAATGTATATTATTTATGTAAAATAAAAATTAAAAATTTACACTAACAGTAATATCATTCCTTATTAATAAATATATTTACATTATTAATATAATAATCCCATTTAAATTACATATAATACAATCGGACAGAAAACAAATAATATAATATCATAAATATAAAAATATGGATTGCCATAATCTTATAGAATCATCACCTAAAAAACAATATAAAAAACAAAATATTAATAAACCGATCACAATATTAATTAAATGAAAATATAACATATGGAGGAATTTTTTTTAATTTTCAGTGATTGAATGATATTGTATTTATATCGAGAAATGTGACCATTGGAATTGTAATATGACCATTGGTAAAATTTAATTTTTCTTCAATATAAACATTCTTTTTTAATATATGAGTTTATAACAATTTATTATAATTATATGGTTATAATCAGTTTTTTATTAGTATTGAAAATTGATAATTAATGTTGAATGACGAAATAGTGGCCTCTTCTAGTAGTCTTTCCATTTGAATTCTGTTGGTTAGAACTCGGTAGGGAGGTTGAACGACTCAGTTTCACCCTTGAAAAATACTAAGATAATAATGAACATGTGAATCCTAAATGAAATCACAAATGAGAGATTTTTAAAATAATGGAGTTAACCACTCTTTCGATGTTACTGGAGACACTACATGTAACAACCACAACCATGCAATTTACCCATAAATCGTGGGTAGGTGTAATAACCAATTACATTTATATTATATAGTTAATTAAATCATAAAACATCAATAATAAATAAAATAGTGATTCATTCAAAAAAAATTTAAAAATTATTTTTATTAACAATTATGATTAAGTACGAACAATTTGTAAATTTTACATTTGGAAGAAAATAAACGTCAAATTTTATAAATTTTAGAATATATATTCAATTTTATAATAAAACCAGGTGTTATAAAAAATGTTTTTATTAACAAAATTTTATTTTAGAATTATTTATTTAAATATAAATAGTAAAATAATATTATAATGTCTTATGGAAATATTAATAACGGTTAAAAATAATAATATTCCCTAAAACTTCTATTTTTTTAAAATTAATTTTTTTTTATATTTGCGAGTTAATATTTACATATTTCATTAACTATTATTATTAACTAATTATTATATTTCAAATTATCATGTTTAAAATAGGTTAGTGTGAATTTTTTGATATGTTTCTAAAATAATTAATTTTTTAGTTATAAGTTACAATATAGTTTGGGGATTTTTGTATGTTTATTACTTGATTTTAATGTTATAATGCTTTAATAATTAATTAACAAAAATAATGGACCAATTGATAATTATATTGTCATAATTATTTATTTTAATTTATTTTAATAAATTTTCAATCAAATAATTAGCCTTCCAAAATTCGAAATTGAAAATAAATTAGTTTGTGGAAAATCAACATTTCCTTGCAAAATAATGTATTAAATATGGATTTTTGGTTGTAATGGATCAATACCCCATTAAATTTAATTGATACAACAAAAACCATGAGAAAAAGTCATGTTTAGGATGATAGATTTACATTTTCCACAACCTATTTATCCATAACCTCTATATGGAACGTATTAAACAATTCCTCCATTTTTTATTTAATTTAACAACTATTTCAACATTAAACAATGATCAAAATTATTTATCCAATAATTTAAGCTAAATTTTAATCAACAAGATCTCGTTTGGTTTTTTATAACCCCCAAGGTTTCATCCTCATCATTTAGGTACAACTCATTAAGGTAAGTGATTTCTTCCTTCTCATCAATTGAAGAACCTTATTTTTTAATTTTTATTCAAAATATTTTGTCACTGTATTTTATTTCATATAAAATCAAACCCTTAGTGAGAAAATAATTTTTATTCGTGTGATTCTTTTTTTATCAATCATTTTACGTTTTTCTAAATCTAATTTTTATTCCCATCATTCTACCGAATTTACTTCACAAAATTCATTCTTTTAAATGATTTTATTTTTTATTTTGAACAACAAAAACATGTATTTATCGATTTGTTTTCAAAAAAGTGTTAATATACATTATTTATTTTGGGATTTATATATATGAAACCCATATTCCATTTATGTGGGTTAAAAATTATGCTATGGTTCTCCAATTAAGAACATATGTAGTCTATGATTATATATGAAACCCATTCATTATAATTCTATAGTTATTAACAAAATGATTTATTAATACAATTTTGGATCACATAAATTAATAAATATTGTAATCTCACATTGATATATCTCTAATGCATTGGGTAATGCATTTAATCTCTAGAGAAAATTTTTCTCTTATTCCTTGGAAAATAAACATTGTAATTTTGAGTTATAATACATTAGAGATATGATTATGAATTCCATTTAAATATTATAATCACACATCCATGTTATGGTTCATGATTCTTTAATCAAGACAATTTTCCTTTTATACTGATCATGTTGTATTTTTGTACCTAATATTCTAATTGAAACTTCTCAAGATCACATGGTAAATATCATCCTTGATTATACCCTTATTGGGCTCATACACATCCCTTTACATTTACATATGTCTTATAGGATATATCTTATTGTAAATAAATTTTAATATAAATATATTATGGATGTATATAAATGGAATAGAATAATTTTTTATATTTTATGTATTATCTTCACTAAACCTATGAAGAGTGAACATTAAATGAAATTTTTCATTGTTCTATGTAATTGAAATTTAATTTAATAAATTTTAATGATTCCATAGTTAGAATCAGAGTGTGGTGTAGTTATTTGTAGAAATTTGTACTTGAACACATATGTAATAAACCAAAGTAATTTTATATATATTGGAAACCATCAATTTATTAGGGTGAGTATTAAATACATGCTTTCCAAGAAAATACATTCAATTATTGATACTACAACTGAAAGTGGACCTGACATAGATGTGCCAAGGGTAACACCCAAAAAAAATATATTGATCTAGACATTATTGGGAATTGGTGCATGATAAATCACCTTGCAGCACACCTAGTTTGACTCAACTAATAGTTATTTTTTGGTTAATTAATATGTTTTTATGAATGATAATGAATTATATATATATATATATAATGAATTTCTTATTTTATAATACATATTAAATATTTATTCATGTTTATTTAAGTGATAAAATCCATTTATTATTATTATATTCTGAAATGTAACACATTTTCAAATAAATTTCCTTATTCTATATAAATTTTAGGTAATTGGATGAACAGTGAAAATGATGAGTGTAACAGAAAATGAACTAAAGGACATCATAATAAGTGGAATATATAATAAAAATTGTCATTATGAGGATGAATCGGGACTCATGAGTTATGGAAAATAGGATTAATCACATTGAGTAACCAAATTCACCTAAAATAGAACATCATACCATTGATTAATTCATGTTTCAATGAATGCCTTCTTTTTGTGGGCCTCCCACACCATTATTGCTAATAATGGATTTCATATATATAAATGATCATTTTTTCTCTAATTTATAGATACAGTGAATGTATACTTGGTATTATTACTATTTTAAGGAGAGTCATTTTAGTGGTGGAAAGATATTAAAAAAATGAAACCAAGAAGAAAGATTGATTTTATAGAGTGGGAAGAGTTTAATGATTCATTTTTAGTAAATATTTTCTATATTTGACGTGATAAAATTGTTTAATGAATTTATATAGTCAATGTAGATGGAATATGAATCTATGGGATGCGATGGATTTAATATTACAAGTGTTTCTTGAAACACCTTACCATTGTTATGGATAACTAGGTAACAATTGATATATAATTTGAGGGATTAAGACCCCATAGTCAAAGGATTTTATGAAATTAATTCATTGAAATATATGAGTAGATAGATTAGAGTCTTATAAAAGTTGAATTATAATTTGGTGAGACACATTGGTCATATAATAAGAATGGAATGTTGGGATAATTGTATCCAAATAATGGTAGAATATTGATCATGGAAGTGGGGGATGAATATATTGCATCCCACATGCAACAATTTTTGTAAGAAATATTTAGGGAACATATTTCATGTGAGTGGAATGTGATAATGGTGAAAAATAGGTGGATATATTGCCCAAAACAATCATGTTAACATGAAGCCTAAATATCTCAAAATTAATGATAATAAGAAGATAAGGTAATACATACATTAAGTTCAATGATTAAAATAAATATATCATCCGAATCCTTCTAATAAATTTTAAAATAAGGGATAATTTAAGGAAAACACAGTCAAACTCAACAAAGGACAAGGGATAATTTTAATAATTTTCAATCATGATATATTTTGAAGAGGTTCCAAATCATATGGTGGAGAGTACACTATTTATTCTATCAAATCAATAATGTAAATTGTTTTATTATAGAGGAACATATCCATTATTTCTTCCATGATTTAAATGAATATAGAATCAATAGCATAGATTATGTAAGTATACATATCAATAAAAACTCCTAAAGGGACTAACCTTGAATCAATAGTTTATAGAACGTATTGTATTAACATTGGTGATAATACTCTCATAGAAAATCTAGAAGTCATTCCCATTGTGAAATTATTAATTATACTCGGGATATACAATCACTTAATTTATAATTCTACGAAACTATTGAAGGAATAAAACATTAGTAGTCTTGATTGGAAAAGCTACAGTCATTTTCAAATCAGAGAATTATTGTTCTGACCTTTTTCTAGAATCACCTTCCATGGAATTCATTATGTAGATGATCATTGAAGAGGGATACTAAAATGAAAGTATATTGATATAATATTTCCCCATCATTCAGTAAAACATTATCATGTTTCCTAAAAAGTGACCTAGACCTCCTCCAGATAGAGTGGAAGTTTTCGCCGTTGAACTCATTGATGGATCCAAGGCTATATTGAATATCCCACATGGATTGATTAAAATTGGTTTTTTTGGGAGTATAAAAACAACTTCGTGATATTTAGGTGAAAATGTTTCATTGAAGATGTGTTATTCCTTAGGGTGATCCTATTTTCTTTATAAAGAAGAATGAATGATCAATGATATTATGAAATGATTAAAATGAAATTAAGTAGGTCACTCTGATAAAAAAATACCCCGCCTAAGGATTGATGATTTATTTGACCAGCTTCATGGGAATAAATAAGTCTCCAATATTTACCACTGATATGTGTGTCACCAATTAACGGCGAAGAATGAAAATATTCCAAATAGTACCTTTTGGAAATGATATGGGAATTAAGAGATTGTTGTAATAACCATATTCTCAATTAATTATCCTATAATATTTATGGATTCAATAAATATATTATTTGTAGACAAACATGAAATTATCATTGATGTTTTATATATTATATTGTGATATATTCCAAAATTCATGAAGAGAATTTTGTCCTCAATGTGTTATATTTTATCATACATTGAACATGAATCAATTTGGATAATTTAGTAAATTTACATTATAGTTACAAAAGGATTATTTATGGGGAAACATTTTAACTTATGTAGGAATCTTAGTTGACCCTTACCATAATGTTGATATATAGTAGTGTAATCATAATAAAATTGTAATAGATAATCATTGATTAATTTTTTAGAAGGATATATTTGTTTGAATATGGAAAAAATCACAAAATTCAAATCCACTAACAAATTTAACAAGGAAAGTAGATATGATAATATATACTCTGGAATGTGAATAATATTTCTATATAATAGGGATGATATTGGTTTCCGCACTTGTGTAAAATATACCCTCTGTTGGAAAAGGATTTAATTTTATAGTGATGCATCCTTGAGTGCTACTTGGTTAATCATAAGGATAAATGACAAGGTGTTATCTTATGAATCAAGATATTTAAATCCAAATGAAAATAATTATCTAAAGAATGACCTACATTTTTCTAAATTAAATTTTAGTCTAATGATAATAAGAACTATCATTATATAGAACTATATGATATATACATATACATCTAGAGTTTGATGTATATTTTAACAGAAAAGTAACGGAACATTAGAAAAACAACATTGTTGGATATTTTTAAATAATATAACTATTAAATTCAATAAACACTATAAGATAAAACAATAACACAAATTAATTATGTATAAATTACCCGATTGTGCTTTAAATGATGGGGACATTAGGAGGTCTATTGAACACAGACCTAGTAAGGCTACACTAGGAAATCACAAGGGAAGTGATATAAACTACTAGGTCCTGAATTATTTTTAAAAATAACTACCAGATAAGATGAAGATAAATCCAAGAGAAGTTCCTTTTCAATAAATGAATGTATTGTATTGAAATAATGGGATGATACTTGACTTCAATATTGATCAAGAATATGTTATGATATTTTATAAAATTATTTGTTTCCCTTCTATTTCCGAAATAAATAAGGATATGAATAATGAATAACAGATCTTTGAATTATCTATACGTCCTAGAATCACTAAAATATATAGGTACCTTAGTGGTCATTATTGGTAGTGTAATAAATAAATAGAGAATACTGACTACACTATAAGGTGTTTGGTATGTCATTAAGTGAAAGAGGGGTGAAAATTTAATTATAGTTTACTGAAACCACTGGATATACAAACATGGTGTAGTGGAATACACTACGGACTACATATATGACCTCCAATGAATATCCAGAAGAAACAATGTGATATGTGGCCTAGTGGACAGACTCACCAAGACTACTAATTTCCTTAGTAATCAATAATATTTTATCGATTCAACAACATACAAATATATACTCGAAGGAACTGGTAAGACTACATGGGGAACCTATATAAATCATGTTTTATTATGATCCATGGTTTACTAATATATTATTGAAATGTCATCAATATTCTATTATTTCTATATTTATCTTATTGATGGAAAATCAAACACAAACCGAGGCTAATTTTAATCCACTGTTAAGAAATGCGAGGAAATTTTGATAACATGTTCAATAGTATTTAAATGTGGAGGAGATCAAAAAAACCCATTAGTTTAAATATCTTACCAAAAAATACCTGAAAATATAAAAATGGAACCCTATAAAGATATCTATGGGAAGTAATGTAGAACACATACTTGTTGGGATGAAGGTGTTGAAAAAAATAAACATTGGCCTAATATTTTGAACAAGATGATATAAAAGATTCATTCCACCCAAAATCATATAAATGAATCTCAATGTTTTCAAAATAATTATGTTGAACACTATTGAAGGGACATTGAGTTTGATGTTGGAGACAATGTTTTTTTTATATCACAAAAGAAGAGTGTCATTCAATTTGTTAGAGGGGAAACATTTTCAATAAGTATGTTTTCCCTCATTGGTATCCATTATCGCATTGTAATAGTTTTCCATCAGATAAAATATCGACAAAATTGTACTCAGGATAATGAAAAAATTTATTTATATATCTTGAGTATTTACAAATCTTGTATCTCTCATGTACAATATCGGGAGGTGGTATAACTGAAAAATTATTTCACTTTTGAGGAGTACCCGATGGAGGTTTCAGACTATACATAAAACATTCAATGAAACAAGATAACTCACAACGTCAGTATTTTTTAGAGGAACCATAAATACAAATAAGTGACATCGGAACAAATTTATACAATGAGAAAAAGGTACGTCCACATTTTACCAATTGATAGAATTATTTTAAATGTTATATATGCAATTTATCAGGAGATAAATAATGTAACGACATGATATTTCGTAAATGAAATATTTTTCTTGAGAAAGTTTTGTTTTATGTATATAATATACACATAAAAAATGTAGTGGTAAGAAAAAACATTATTACATTAATAAACATTATTACATTAGAATGCTATGATAATAATAAAAATTATAAACATAACCACTGGTCAAAAAATGAAATAAAAAATAAAAAAGGTAAAATATGGATCACCAGAATCATATTTAATCATATCCCTATATAAAAAAATTATAATGAAAAAAAAATATTTTTAAACTTATAAATTTCTTATGGAAAACAAATTATTACTTAATGTATAATTGTAGTTAATTTTTATGGAAAAATGAATTAATATGTATAAAGATAAATGTAATAATTTGGATCATAATATGACCATTAGTAAAATATGATCATTTTTTAGTATACCATTCTTCAAATTGTAAATTCGAACATATTCTAATTTTTAGTAATTTTTTTAAAACTAATTATTATATGAAGTAATGAAAAAGGATAATTGATGTAGAAATAGAAATTATAGACCCAACAAGTATAATAACATTATATGAAGCCTATTTTTTAGAACAGGGGATGGATGGATCATCACTATAATTCATCATTGTCCGTGAATAATCCTATATTCTACTGGTGAATTTGGAGTGAAATAACCTATGTGATAATTTCAATTTTGTAGATATTACCACCCAGTCAATGTTAATCGACCCACACCTATAATCTACCACCATCAAAGATACCACCATTATGTTTTACACTAGTTTATTAAAGTGTAATGTATCAAGGTCATAGTCAATTAAATTGAATTTACATTTCTATAAATAAAATAGATAATCCATCTATCCAAACTTGATAATCAATTTTATTTTCAAAATGTATGTTTATGTATTCAATATTTGATATAATGTTTTTTGGACATAAATAAAACATTATTATATTTTTTTCATATAATATATATACATATATAATAAAATGTGGTCTTTTGAAAAATTAATTAATGAAAAAAAAAATTAAATCTATTATTTTAAAATAAATAATGGTAATTTAATATTATAGTTTCTGTGGAAACATTTTGAGAGTGTCCATTTTTTTAATATTCCATTAATTTTTATATTATTCAATATATATATATATTGTTATATTTAAAATAAAAAAATTGTCCTATTTAGAAAAATAATTTCATAAAATAAATTTTATATTTTAAATCATCACATTAAAATTAAGTTAGGATGAATTTTTTAAAATTTTCTAAAAAATTTATTGTACAAATAATATTAAATATTATGTTTTGGGGTTTCAGAATGTTTTATAGATTCATATTTAGGTCATAGTGATTTAATAATTAAAAAAAACATAAACCATGACGTAAAATAAATTATCTTGTTAATATTTTGTTTTTTAATATATTTTAATCAATTTCTAGACATATAAGTGTCCTTCCAATATCTAAAAGGAGAATATGAATTTTAAAAAATACATTGGGTAACATATAATTATCCTTTTAATAAAATCATAAAAAATTTGGTTAAATTTTAATGGATTAAAATTTCCAAAGAGTTGAAAATGATGTCCAAAACCCTGGGAAATAACCATCTATATGCCAACGGTTTTCCATTTTCCACAAAAAAGATTTGTAAGAACAATATTTGGAAATTATCAAACAATTAATCCACTTTTTCTATGAATACTCACCCATTGCATGATTACTCTTCAATAAAAATACATCATCTAGGAAATTATACCTAATTTTTCTCACCATGATTCCACTAATATTTCCTCAAGACCCTAGTGATTCATCCTCATGTTTTAGGAACAAATATACTAGGTAAAGGAATAATCATTCCATTATCATCAGTTAAAAAACTATTTTTTGTATATGGATTCTAAATGTTATTTTACTATATTTTTATTTGTTTTTATTACACCTTACTTCAAAATTATTTGTCATCAAAGAGAAAAATTATCACTCTCACATTTCACAAAATTCAAATTCAATTTTTATACCCATTATATAATTTAATTTACTTAGCCAATTTCATTGTTTTAAAAGAAACATTATTATATTATGAATTCACAAAAAACAGTCTTATACCTATTTATTAACCTAAATGATAATATATTTTTTTATTTAGTGTTTAATATATACAAAAAGAACATTCACTTTTCATAGGTTAAAAATAATTTTACACTCAATCCATTATGATTGTACGTACTGAATGATTTTATATGACATTCATAATATATTATACGAATTTTATTTTAAAATTAATTTTTATGATCAATGTTGGTCAATTTCAATTAATACATATGAAATGTCCGACCTTATAGATATCAAATGCATTAGGTAAAATAATTAATCTCTATAAATGACATGTTTTATGATACCTTAGTGAATGAAACTGGTAATTTGGACTTATAACAACTTTGTGATATTCTTATGAATATATAATTAAAATTGTGTACCCTTCTATTTTATAAATAATGTTATTTTTAATCATTATATTCATCATGTTCAATTTTTATACAAATTGTTCTTATTGATATTCCTCAGGATCACATTCTTAATATATCCCTTCCTTATTCCATCACTAGGATCATGCTCACCACTTTACATAGTTGAATATATGTTGGACATGATATGTTGAAAAAGTAACACTGCTTAAACCCATGAAAGATACATCCACATGGATTAGAATAGTTATTTGTGTTTTGTTTTATTATATTACAAATTTCCATGAAAATATGTATTAAAATATAATATTTTTTCTATGTAATTTAATGATTATGAATAAGAGGTAGAATTCCATAATTTCTTATGAATGTCACAATTTATTCCAAAAAAATAAGCACATCGTCAATTTAGTGATTGTATTTTCCATCCATAAATTCCTGGAAATTTTCCCCCTAAGTATCTTACATAGAAGAGATGTTATGTGTGGATATTGAAATGAATCTGATGATGAACTCTACCCTATAATTTTATAAAATTCTCCTTCATTATGTTGAATAATTATTTCATACTATATTAAATAATTTTTTGAATTGTATTATGAAATCCATTCCATATTATGTATTAAATAATAATAAACCATTCGTATAAAGATTAATTAGATAAATAAGTGAGGATTATGTTTGATAATGGGAAATCATAGATAAATCCATGTTTCAATGAGGCTTTTATTATGTTCCTTGACTGATAAATCCATTGTTAAGGTTCTAGGTAAATATCAAATTATCCTGGGAAACATGGATAATATAAAAGAGAGTCAATTCCAGGAACCTAATAATGAATGATCTAAACATGAATATATGATTAAGATAGATTAGACTACATAATTAGGGTCATAAACCTCATCTTTTGTGATAACATATTCTCGGCCTTTCTCCCATTACATTTATTTATAGAAATTACCTTGACATATAGAATAATAATTTTCATTGTTTCCCATCACTATACAAATTAATAATTTCATATTAGTGGATTTTTTTCAAACCTTTTCAATCACATGAAACATGAACTTTGTATGCAAACATGAATTAAAATCCCTTTTCCTAATTGAATTATCCTTCTCATTTAATACCACAATCATTACAATCTAAAAATTGCACTCTTCTCAAATCTATGATGTCCTAAATCTCTTTTAGATGGTTTCTAGAAAACATTATAAATTTCTAGCTATAGATACACTAATTATGTTATCATGGTGTTAATAGTTAAATTATTACATTGATTATAGAATATTGAAATCAAATTCATAGGGACGAATATTTTAGTAGTCATTGAGAACAAGATATATACATATATGTCACAGTAACTTTAAAAAATAAAACATTACATTTAATTTTATACAATAAATATTAATTTTTCAATATTCCTGAATATAAATCATAAAACATTCATGGAATCACGTGAAATGAAAAAAATTAGAACATTGGGATATCTAATTCTAAATAACGGTACGAATACAATAGAATATGTAATAATCAATCATGTAAAAAGAAATATATAAATGTAAATAAATGAAAAAAATGAAATTTAATGAATAACATAAACTTTAATAATAATATGAAATAAATAAATTATGCCCAAAATAATTCCATATGAATAATAACATGATCTTGAAACATATCCATGTATATTATATCTAATAAAATAATGAAATACAAATAATTAACTAATATAATAATGAGGAAATTCCTAATAAAAGAAATCTTAACTATACCTTCATGGTATTTTACCACTACATCTTACATAAATGGGTATGGTCTTGGTTAAAAAAAGAATCTTGTTTGAATAATTAGAGCTTTTTATGCATTTAGGGGATTTATGAGGCTCAATCAACAATTTATATGTCTAATGAATTACTCATATAAAAGGGGAGAATGATAATAAATTCAAACATCCATATTGAATAAATCACACATTCATTTTCTTAATATTTCCACAATAAAAAATCATAATTAATCCAACTAATTTTTTTTGATGTATAGAATGTGAATTTTAAGTAATTTCTCAATGAATAAATATAATAACAAGCCAACGAATAAATTATGGACAATTGAATTAAAATTGTAAATTCTATTAATGATGATAATAAAATATATTGGGAATTAGTAAGTGTGGTTACATTTAAACATATTCATGATGGATCATAAAATAAAAAATATGGTTCTTTCATTGATGAATTGAAAGAACCAAAAATCTATTTAAAACAATTTTAATGAAAATACCCATTACAAAAAGTATACAACTATTCAAAATATAATAATATTATGATTATTTGGAAAAATATTTTCAATAAAAATAATTGTGTAAAATATTTAATGTATTCTTCAAAATAGTGTTCGGCCATGATGAATTCTGTTTCTATACATTCTATACAAATTAAAAAACATTCCATTCACATTATTATATAATGAACTTGAAGTACCTCATTCAAAAGATGAAAAGAATATCGATTTTAATAGATTTACTATAAAACTAATAGATTGATACAAATATACTTAAAAAATAATTTTTATAATTTTCTGAAAATTGAATATATTTTTAGAAATTCTTTTTTACGAAAATGGATTATCGACTATCGAAATTTATAAGCTAGATTTTCATTGAAAATTTCCCAATACCCTTATATAAATTTTTTTGTGAAATTGTCATATTACCTAAAATATTCATGAATAAATATTTAAGAATAATTTTTTTTGTTTCTTGATATATATATAATAAAATTTTATCTTCATAAATTTAATCATAAACAATCCCATAAACAATGTGATTGTAATAAAAAACCATTACCACTTTGGTAGAGATTGAATCATTACTCCCATGACAGAAATTACCAAAATTGAAATAGTAAATTTCATTTAGTTAAATATATTAAGGATAGAACATATTATATAGGAAATATGTACACCACACAAAAAAAGTAGTATGGAATATGACATATGTCTCATGAAAGTATAAGTTAGATGAGAAACACTTATTATGTGTATGGTTTTATTAGAACATGTTCCTAAAACTATTATGATAAATTTAGATATATTATAAATATATCATGGAACCATAATAATATATTTTATTCAATATATGATATTATTTAAAAAATTTATCACCTGTTTAATATAAATTACATATTAAAAAAATATTCCCGGTGAAAATTATTTTGTTTTTCATGTATGTTTTTGTTTTTTAGTTTTGTTCATTAAAAATTTATAGTTGTTACCTAAACTAATTAACATAAAAAAATATAATTTATTCATTATATAATTCTTCTTAATAGTATATACATTTTATACATCGAAATGTATGTTACATCATTCTCGGAAATGGTAGAACATACACACGCATGACAACTGTTTCGATTTTCTGGACAAATGAAATAAAAAAAGGATAAATAATATTTATAATTAATAAAATAATTTTTATAAAATATATTTCATGTAAATTCATTTAATATACACTAATTAACTTCAATATCAATAAATAAAATAAATCATTTCATATCACTTAATAGAGGTTTTAGTCCACCCATACGCATGATCGATGTTATCACATTCCGTGTAATTGGAAGGGAAGATGATAAATATGGTATTTGAATTATATAAGGTTTATTAGGGATATATATATATATATTAAATAAATCATTTTATCTATCTCCAAGAGGTAGTGATTAAAAATAAATTACATCAGATCGTGAGGTGGTAGACTATTGTGAACATGGTTGGTATTTTCATTTACCAATTTATTGAAGAGGACATGCGTTTGGAATATTAAATTAATATAATTACCTATAATTATACATTATTTAATTATTTCAATATTTTATCATAATTTTTAGAGGTCTTAAGGAGTTAAATGGGGAAATAAAATTAAAACTAAAGGTTATGAACTATACATCTTCATTAGAAAACCACATTATTTTTACACCTAAAGCCTTTATGGATTAGTTTTTTAAAAGAAAGGAAATCTAGCACAGCTGTATTGACTAAATGAAAATATATGTTATGTTATTCTAACTTGTTCCTAAATGATACATGAGATGGAATTCCCTCATCTCATCATGTTGCAACTAAATGGAACCCATGTAAATTAAAAGATAAACAAAACAACCCAAGTTCATCACCCATCGGAGAAAATCAAATAAATTGTAAAATTTAAAGACCATAAAAATTCAAATTAAACAAGGTAGATTGGATTTTCCCTACACACGGGTAAGATACTCCCGGGAACTACTTATTACCAAGTACCAAATCAGTCCTATTCTGGACTATATGATCCAAACAGTAAGTCAATGAAATGAGACATCTGTGATACCAAATTTTAACATCTCAGATCTAGGTTCCACACAACGGGTGCCCAGAACCCAGTTGGTCCATTCCCTCAAGTGCATTTCCCCAAATACCAAAGGAATCCCATTAGAAACAAGGGCTTAGAACTAAAAGTGGAGAAACTATGCCCTCATTTGTCAAATTGTAGCGTAGCAGAAAAATACAAACATACAAAAGCGGAAGTAAAAGACAATATACACCTGAAATGGACAACAGAACAGATGTAAAATATAACCAACAGTCATATATATGATGATTTCCCATGTCTCTAATTATAAGGAATCATCCAAATAGGTATACACTACAATATGATAGAATACAACCCAATGAACAATGTATAGTAATATAAAACCAAGCAGTGCAATAGAAAGTCAACAGAATTCCAAGACTAAGTATGGTCATATGCTCTCCTACTCCTCTGCAACAATAATGTACCCATGTACGGACCATTTCACTTATAAACACCTGCCGAAATATAATATATTTCGGCCCAAGACAATACCCAAATAAGGTGTGAGAAATTTATCCCAGTAGGTAACCACCAAAGGCATATGACCAACTATAAGTGAAAAAGTGCAACAGCAGAGTGAAAAAATAAAATGCAGTAATCTAGGAAACACTCAAATGTAACCATTCCTACGAGTTACATTTCCATTTTAATATATGTTTTCCAAATCAATATAATTGAATTCTAAGTTTTCTAAGACTCGACCTTGACCGAAAATATCTTATACTAGTGCCACAACATAATCCACAATAGGGAATCTTCAATGTAAACATTGTTCTCAAACATGCAATTCTATACCCTCAGGCATGAAGAAATGAAACCCTCAGGTGACATCCCATAGGAATAACAAATATTTACCTCATGCATACGATATGTAACCCTCTGGAATAGAAGCTACAACCCACATACATAGGAAATGTTTCCCTCAGTTTAAACAAAACATTGATCTAAGGTTAAACAAAACACTGCCCTCATGAATTCCATAAGAAAAGAAACTTACCGAGCTGATCCACACTCATAATAAATCAATTTATATATGTTTTATCTCATGAAAAACTCAAAAAATTCTATAATCATGACATACCAATGGGTGTCCTATACAAATGGCTAAACAAGGGAAAAACACCCTCAGGGTGGCCCTAGATGAATGTAAAAATCTCAAACAACAGTTTATACTTATTCATTAGATTACATATGCAATTCATGGTATCTCAACAATGCATGTCTCAGCCATATGACACCCCAATCATGGGAATATGGCAAAAAGGTACAAAAAATCAACTTGACAGTTGGAATTAAACACAACACCACCTACCTCATTCTCCTCTAATCGATTTATGTGAAATGTGCCTCCCGAAACAGCCAAGAATGATATAGATCCACAAATTTCAAATGATATTGATGGTGAAAGAATCGGAGTTCCGGTGAGCGATTAGGAGCTTCTCCAAATCTCATCCCCCTATCCCGCTACTCATAGTGAGTTCTCGGCCTCCTCTGTTGAATGAGGTGTCTACTACCTATTTTTTATGAAAAACCATAACTACATGGCATGTACTCTCTATTACACGATGTGTACTCTCCTTTTTAATTGTTACACTAGCAGCTACTATCCGAAAACTCACTGTTCATCTACCCACTGATTACCTAACATATATTACTATGTACACATCATGTACTATCCTTTTTAACTGTTCCTCTAGTGGCTACTTTCCACCTCCTCCAGGTTCATCCCCCTCATTATAGGGTGTGTATTAATAATTACATGGTGTGTAGTTAGTTTTTACACCCTCAATCAATGACAAGCCTACACGCCCCGTATTCTCATCCCACACAACTGAATTACACGCTGTGTAAAAACAAATACATGGCGTGCACCCCTAAATTTGAGATTTTCCCCCATTTATCTTGTTTTATCAAAACAATATAAGGAAATGTAAATGATGAAACCAATACCTCAAGAATAGAAACTAGGTTCTTGAATTTCAAATAGTCAAATAAAGAATCCTGATATTTGGATATGCACTATTCTTTGTTCTAAAACAATTAAGATTTTAAAAATCATGAAAAAGATCAATTGAACAAACAAATTTCATCTAAAAGGGAACCAAAACTATCTAAGGTTACAATCTCAAGAGTATAAATTATTTCTCAATAAGAAATTCCAACTAAGTCTTCAACACTATCATCTTATCTAGTTCCATGTAGTAAGATGGAATAGATATTGGTTGAGTACTAGGCACTAAATATATTAGAGAATCAACACCACATTCTTGGGTCAAGAAAGAGATGTTTGAAGGAAATAATTTGTGAAACTCGACGACCACTAGAGGGAATCCACTTCTCAATGACTCTTGATTGAGTTCATGAGAAAATATTGATAATAATTCCACAAACTCTAGATAATATGGATAATCTCTACTCGACCATGTGGTTGTATTCAACTTGAATTATATGGTTACACCATCAGGTGTAGTAAAGGAGGTTTATTGAATATAAAAATAAATATGGGCTTCATTAGCAATGAAACAATCCACCCTGAATACGATTACAATAGGTTTCATGTCAAGAACTAGAAAAATACAATAATGCTTGACTATAGATAAGGGAAAAGAACTTTCAGGATTATGAATACCCTGGTATATCATTATTCTAAGGACTATTGTAAAATCCATAACATATGATAAAATATATTTAGGAATATTTAAAACATTATCAAAAAAGATTGGAATAAATGAGTGAGATTTACCAGTATCAAATAATGTATTCTCCAATGAAAAATCTACAATGGTTGTAGTTATCACTGTTGATAGACCTATATATATTTTCCATGAGGCTCTTCTTATGTGTGATAATGTGTTGTTATATATTCCTATGGTTGGAAACCATTTGTATGTATTGAATCTAAATTCAAAATATTTTTAGAAGGTTATTATGGAAACGTGGTAGTGCATGTAGAATAAAATGCATGGAATGAAATTTGTAGGAGACCTAATAATCCGTAGGATCCAAATATTGTTGGTGTCTAAGTATAAACCGCTTAGAATTCCATGGATTTCCACACTTGAAAAAAATGAATAGGATTATTTCCATCATTTTAAATGGACTAAAGAAACCTTAATTTTGATAGACACCTTGTGAATAACCATTATTCTTCTCTACCTTGGACAAAAACAATCTTCCACTTGGAGGAGAAGAAACTCACGACATTCATGACATGATACCTAGTCCATTTCAAACATCAAATATCTATTTAGAACATCATCCTATAATGACAGCTACGACAAAAAAAAGGAAATAATATCCTATTTTATTCCCATATCAAACACTCATGAATTAATTTTAACAATCAATAATATCTCAAGTAAGAACCAAACAAGCTTTGAAAAACGATTTCCAAACACTATCACGACCTTCATGGCTGGCTCATGCTTGAAAAACTCTGTGGCTATGAAGAATAACATTAATACATGATAGAACTATTCAATGAAAATATCCATGAAATCATTCCACTCTTGGAACTCATTTTATTCATATAACCATTGTGTCCCACCATCTCCTACTCATTCATTCAAAAATAAAGACAAATCAGTTCACAATGATTAACTATGTTGTCCTGATGAGCACAAAAAAAGCTTGATCCTTCAAAATTATTTGTAAACCTCTTTTGGGCCATTGTATCCTTTTGAACTCTGTTGTATTATGGTGAGGTAACAATTTTTGAAGAATTTAGATAACATCCATTAGAGGATCCATAGCTGGAGCATGAATGTGAACTGGTAGTGGTGCATGTACTAGAGCACGAACAATATGCATAATCACCTCAACTGGACTATGGTAAAAGAGAGGATTTTATCATTGTGTTTTAGTAGAATCTTCTTCCTATATCATAATCACACATCATCTCAGAGGAATGATACAAAACATCATCATAAAAAACTTTGATGACATTAGATAAAAACAAAAATAATGCAATGAGGGAAATTAAATCAAACTAATTGACATACTTGATATTGATTTCAACATATCAAATTATGTAATAGGGAATGAAAGAGAATTAATATCCAGAGTGCCTTTACCAAAATAATCAATAATGAGTTAAGGTTCATTATTGTGAGAACTAGTTGGACACATAGTTTTAACTACATCATATTTCACAAAATGATTTAAGAACTGTTTGTTGACATAAAAAGAAACCCAACCTATACCTATGATTACACTTTTCATGAACCAACCAATGTACCCTTGTAACATGATAAAAAAGATGTAACTGACATGGAAAGAAGGGTGTTATCAATCCATGTTTTATGGTGACTCCCACATGGAATCATACAAAAAGGAATTTGGGAATGAGTATCCACAAAATTTATAAAATATAAAAAATTCATTATTCAAATGAAAGAAAAACTAAAGGAGACGTTTACATGAATTAAAACAGGTAAAAAACCAATGTGTTGTATCAAAGGACCATAAAATTGAAGGAAAACCCCATGAACCAGTGGTCCCTACACTTGATTCTCAATAATAAAAATCTATAAAAACCGTTAAGTGGATCCTTACCATTACTCATTCTTAGAATAAGATAGTTTATAAACACCTAAATAAAAAGTTAGGGTGTGAGCTAAATTCCAGAAGGGCCTCACCAATGATTCCATAATGGATTATAATACTTACATTACCATAAAATTATTTAAGTTTTAAATAAAATAACATGTAATTTCATAATAATATTTCATAAAATCATGTGTTATATTTACAAAGATTAAAATACTTTAAAAAACTTTTTTAATAAAACATTTTATATAAAATAGAAAAAATAATATTTACAAGGAACAAAAAATAGTATACAATCATTGGAACACTTTTATATCTCAACTATAAATAAACGAGTAGCATGGTCATATTCAAAAGTAAAATAGTTTATGTATAATGGATCCTCACACACTCAAATGTGAATCTCAAAAATATGTTTATACACACATCCCAATAACATTATCTATACAAAAATCATAAACATATCATCTAGGATTTGACATATTAAAATAGGATTCATATCATTTATAAGAAATAAAAAGTTAAATATAAAAATTACACAAAAACTACCTAGGAATTCATGTTCTCTATAATAATTTTTTTTTAAATTTATTTTAAGGATGATTAGAATAAATTTCTTCCCAGTCTTTCATTTAAAATATTATAATATTCTATTTTAAAACAAAATCATTTTTAATAAAATCATGTCTTCTCAACATAAAACCAATGGGTTTCATTGAAAAATAAATTTCAAAACATATTCCCCAATACCACATTGATGTAAATTAAGTAAATTATATTAATAAAGGTAAATTAAAATTTTAAATTTCCCCAAATTCTATCAATTTCACTATTACATCCCCTTCAATGGAATTAGTGGTTTTCAAAATTTCATGCCGCTTTTTATTTTCATACCCAAATTAAATGGAATTGATATTTTAATCAAACAATCATAATCCTTTTCATTTAATTTTATTGATTGAATTTATATCAATAAAATTTTAATTTTAATCGTGAAATTAAGTGTTAATAAAATGTTAAAATTATAACAGAACCACCATCCTTCGAATTATGAGATCTCAAAATTACACACCCTATTTGCGAAATACTAAAAAAGGTCAATCATAAAAATATTCCATGTAAAAACATTTATTAATTCTCTAAAATAGAAGGTATTATATCCTCCATCAACATAGAGACATACAAAACCCAAGGAAAAAGGGAGATATACAAGGATAATGAAAATGGAAGAAGAACTTCTTATAGGAGGAGATAAAACAAAATTCTACCTCCTTTTAGTCTCTTAAGATGTATTATAGTGGAAAAAATAGACCATATTGTGAGATCATAAGGATGTATAAATCATAATAAGACAATTTTGGTCTGTCAGACTCATAAAACATAGGTTTTGGGATTTTTAAAATATTTTTTGGTCTATTTATTTCTTATATGGATGGTTAAGTGGGAAGGGACACACAGTTAGATAAAACCATGGACTCCAGTCATGAGATCCATTTTATTAGGTTGAATAGTTTCTATATGGAGGTTTCATGGATTGTAAACTTCACACTAACAATGAATGACCTCACTAACACGACATTCATGTTTTTTATTAGGACTACACTCTGATTGGTAAAATTTGACAACATCAGAGTAAAGCCAAGAAACATTCTAAATTTCCAAGGATTTCACATAAAACTGAACAAGATTAATCCCAATGAAATCATGGAATAAATATGTGTTTCAGAATATTAGAAAATAGAAATAGGATATTACAGTAACCTCACAGAGATACGTCAACTAGTTAAAGTGGAATGGGTTGGAGTTCCTCTAGGAAATTGATTTTTAGATATTTTAACATTGTAAGGGTAATGATTATCCATATTCCATTAGTAGGATTTCCACAACTCAGAAGATAGTAGTTGCGTCTCAATATTTATCCTCAATATTTGTAAATTGTATAGAGTAAATAGACACTTAAATTAATGGATTATGGTTTCCCCTAGACTTCTCCACTATGTGTTGGAGGCCAAACATTAAGATACTCATTTTTTGGTATTTCATGACTGGATATTCTTAGGAGATTCACTTGATGGATTATTATTAGGTAAAGATAATTCCAAACCATTTTATGGGGGAATATTAGATCTAGATGATATTTTAAGTGTGTTTTATATAAATTTTACATGTTACCCATTATGGTGAATCCATGTGTGTTGTTGATATACCGAGATCCAAAGTCCTAGATGTTTTTCTGATAAATAAATTACAATTTTTCTATGATTATTTCCTAGTTTAACAAATTTAAATATTTGAAGATTTAGAAACATGATACCTTAGTTTCTGTCTAATCTATTGAGGTTTCAAATTAGATGTGAATAGTATATCCATGGATTTAAATATCAGAATTAAATGACCAGTGAGGGTTCAACACATTATCTGGTGGTCATTGACCTACTGACCAAATAATTTCCCCTCCGTACCATTTGGGGGAATTTTTTATTATAGATATTAATATATCAGAACATAGATGGGATCATATAGTTATATATGGTACTCTAGAAGACATTCTCCAAACCCAATTCACCATAAACATACTATTAATGGAGAATTTTTTAGAATTATTTTAAGATATTGAAATGTTTGAGTATAAAACTTCACCCTTGTGTAGATGGTCAACCCTTGATGCCTATTACGTTATCAAAGATATTTTGTTGTATTTGGGGATGGATTTGAGTAGGTGATAATTTGAACAACTACTTTTAATTGGGATCTCATTCTATAATATACACTACTATACTATAAGAATAGTACACTTAAATTCTCTTTATGGACGACAATATTGGTCACCCATTAATAGGTTAAAGACAAGATGTTTGTTTCTTATGGGGTATGATCAAGTAAATCTTATGATAAATAAGTTTCCAGTTATCTAGGATAATATATAAATAGTATAGATCTATTATAAATATTAATCATAATTAATATTGAAACCTTTTTTGTTTAATGTTATTGATCATACATTCCAAAAGGTCTTTCTATAATGTGGGTTGAATATGTTAGGGCCACATAGTAAGATATCATTATGGCTTACTGGGCCATTTCAAAATTTTAGAATAATATTTTTTGTTTCTTATCACCCAAAAAGTATCCTATAGATATACTAAGTGAAGAATGTTATACAATTTCACTTCTATGGTAGTAAGTGAAAAATTAATTCAACAATATCAAATATAATGATTAAGATATTGAGGATGAAACCAACTTCATGGAGTGACTAGTGGCTCTCAAGGTTCAATATGTGGTGATCATAAATGTGTTGGAAAATATATCATTCCACCCCCTATGTAAGCATAATAATCATGATAAATTATAGTTGGAGTGTGAGAGCCTCATTTTAGATTAGTAGCCTCACCTATTAATTTTAGTTTTAAATTTTATGAAAAAATTAAATAATGTTTGGTAGGATTTAGAAAAAATAATTTTTTCAATAAATTCTATTATTTATTAATAAAATTATTTATAGATTTTAAAAAAGGATGAAAAATTTATATTTGTGTCAGCGGAATTCATAAAATAAATATATTATAAAATATAATACATTTAGCTATGCATATTTGGCAATTTAATATATCTTAATAAAATCCAAAATGAAAATTAGGACACCTCAGTTGTGTTGGGAAGTATTTGATTTTCCATATGGGATGTATATTTATTGTATTCATCATTCTAATTATAGAATTTGATGTTTTGGGTTTTTAATTAAACTATTTTTTGTCGATATACATTACATAATATTAGATATCATTAAAATATTTGAAATGTATACAATAGAGTTTCCATAAATTGTGAGTTAAAACATTGGGAGAAAACATCACATTCATTATGATTCAAATGGATGTTCAAATAAGTTGTGAAAATGATGATTAGGTATCCTGATATGAACATAAATTTGAAGAAAAATTTACTATTGTTTTAAAAATTTTGTATTATATCAAGTATCTTTTATATTTTTTTGGTCTACCATCATTAATTAAATTTATGAAATTTATCCAAGTAATTAAAATGAAAAAAAAATATTTGACATGCATTGATTTTTTTTGATAGTTATTGCTGAATGTAGAAGATACTATGAAACAATTATGATTAAATAAAAAAACCAATATATTTTTTTCTCAGGAAATTTGATTTTATTTTAATAAAAAGTTTCAATTTCATTTGGGAAAAAAATTTATTTATATCTTTATCAATTGTATAAACAAATTTTTTCAATCATGGAATGAAATAGATTTTCTGTTTATTGGTTTATTATAATTAAAATCTTAAATTTTTTTCAGTATTGACAACGTAAAATTATTATGACCCTTCTAGAGAATTACATATTTTTCTAAACATTTTCAAAAGATAATTTTGTCATAATTCGTACTATTAATAGAGAAATTACCACCGTGTACTTCAATTAAAAAAATAGGAACTCATCTATGAGTGGTCAACATTCCCTCTAAGTACCATTCATTATCTTTTTATTCCATAACCATCATTCCAAATCATGATCATGGTAAAATGGTTGGATGTTGAAATATTTCAAGATGAGTAGTCATGTATGGGGATGTGATGATGAGATAAGGGGTTATATAAATAGAGTGGTTATGATTCCAATGATGGGGACATTTGATCGATAGGGGATACAGATGGAATAACCATAATTCGGGGATTAATATCCAATGAGGTGGAACAATGACCATCGAGGGAATTGCACATGGCCATAAGTAGATTCATGAACATATGTGAAGGAGGAATTCATTTTTTAGATTATAATTTAAAATTATGAAAGAATTTGTTATATAATATGTTACTAAATTGAATGTACTTAGTTGAGTCATATATCATGTATCGCAAAACCATATTGTACTAGGGTTTACCCATTTTATAAATATAACATGATAAGTAAATTTTACATATAGATTGGCTGCAATAGTATAATGTAGCACAATATTTACTAGATTACCCCTAATTATAACATTATTGTCTCACATACCATGTGTTATAGTGGACATTTCATGTACATCTTATGAGATTGCTTAAGAAATATATTGTTTACATACCAACTATACTAGGATGTTCTAAATTTTGGCTATTAAAATTTTTATGTCATGTACATAGTTTACATGACATGGATTTCAGTGGTATTACACTTTCAAATTACCATATGTCCTACTTGATGTTTTCTCAAATGTATATGTTATGTACATAGGTAAGATTTTAATAACTTCTTTTATGTATACATATATATTACCTAAATTACCTGAACAATATATAACACCGTGAGACATGATATATAGGTTGATCGCATATGAACTGGAACATAGTGGCATGTGTTTTCAACTTTCATATCATACACATCATTTACTCCAAAATACAAGCCATGTATTTGAAAAAATAGTGTTCATAATATTCTAATACTACTATTCCAATTATCATCACAAGATATGTCCAATATAAACATTTTTCTATATATAATATGATTGGTAGAAAATATTCATGTTTTGGGGAAAGATTCTATGGAATTTGATAAGTATAAATTCCATATCATTGAATTGAAGATGGTTCACACTATATAGTACAGTTGGATCAGTCACTAGACATGTAAACCCCCTTTTGGTATACTAACACTAGTTAATGATTCCTAGTTATAAAAAGTTATGTTTCTATACCCTCGCATTTATGATTCATGAGTCCTTCACATATATATTTGGTAACTCCCACTACTAATACACATTTTACATTATAGCGCATGGGTATTCCAAATTGGTTAGTACCCCCACAATTAAAGTGAACTAATAAATGTGGTGCGAGTACCCCTATACTATTTAATAGTGATATAAAGGAATTTAAAAACATGACATACTGTGTTGATGATGAGGGTGATATATGTTCCTTTCCATTTGTGATTTTTATGGAGTTAGGTAATGATGAATGAGTTTTCCTTCTACCCTTGAAAGTGTGGTATCCTTTAAATATATATGGGTTTATATTATTTATGATCACCCATGTTATCTCGCAATTCATTTATATGTTATTATATAATCATAATTGGTATATTAAAACTCAATAATTAAATGGATTTTTCCCACAATTATTGTGTCCATGTATTTCATGCTTCCATTAGTGGTTACTTTGTGGGGAGTTGTTCTGTTGGTGCTAATGTGTTGTGGAGATTGATGGTGTTCAAAGCAAGTGGTACATAAGACAAAAATTTTATGATGTTGAGTTCATTTATTCTAGTTTTTTGTGGTTGGCCGTTAACAATGTTAATTTGGAAAAATCCATTTTCTATATATATTATTGTATAATTGTTATACATTGGGTATATTTTGTGTGTCTCATGCTTGATATACTTCAATACTTGTGATTTTATACAGATTATCTAGGATAAGGCCTCCAATTTAAGTGATTTTCCTTCATAGTTTTAGCTACAAAAAAAGTCATATCTTATTTAGACGTTGGGTGGCACATATGACTTACTTCATAACTCATAAGGGTCATAGGGGGGTGGTTAATGTCTATAAGATGAAAACAATTGAATTCACTATATAAATTTTTTATTTGAAGGATATATATAATTTATTATTTTAATTGTTAATTTCTATAATGTTTAAATTATATATTTAGTGATTAGATATTTTTATATAAATATTTGTGTTTATGGATTTATTTTTATATTTTTATCATGAATCTCACATTAAGAATTATGGAATTGTGGGGAATAAAAATTTGTTTTTTTGGTTCAAATGAAATATTTGTTCTAATAAAACTGTTAAATTTAATGTATTATGAAATTTAAAATAAAAATTAATTTTTGATCCTTTTTTAATTTAGTTAATAAAATTAAATCCATATTTATATTAATATTTTTAAAATAATTTAGAATTTATTTTATTAAAAAATTAAGTAAACAATTATTATAGAAAATGTTTTAGGTTATTTATATTAACCTAATCTTTTAAAAAAACCTGGTAACTATTTATAAATAATATTTTATATAAATTTATGTTTTATGAAAAAAATGTATTTAGAAATTTTATATCTAATTACAGTGTCGTTATAATTTTAGCAATACTTTTGAAATTAAATTTCATTTAAAAATAAGTTATTATAATCATATTGAAATATATTAATTATAGTTGTATATGAATCTATATTGATTTCTATGAATTTACAATCATGTCTAACATATTATAAATTTGTTTATAGATATAAGGTTAAAATTAATATACTATTAAAAAAATATTTTACATGTCAGGATAAATGATCAAAAATTCATTAAATGTTGATATTATTATTATGAAACATTTGATATATAAAAAGTTATGTATTATTAATATTTCCCTAAAACTGATGTTATAAAAAATTGATTTTAAAGACTTCATGTATAATTATAAATATTAAAAAATTGTTAATTTAAAAAATTAAAAATTTAAATGATAAATCATATGGTTGTGTTGTGTTAAATAAAAATATATGAAATGATGAAATATCTAACATATTGTCTAAATTTTTTAATTAATATATAATTATTTTTAGTATTGATAGGTTGAAATGAATGTTTTATTTTACATATTAATTATTAAAATGTAATGAAATTTAATTATAATATTAAGGGGTCATTTTAAAACAAAAATTACCCAATAATCACTAAAATAAATATAAATATGTTTTTCCATATATTTTAAAACAATTCCATTATGTCAGATTTTTATTTAGATTAATATCTCATTATATTATTTGATGTTTACGATTTTAATGTCTAAATACTCTATAAAAAATAACGAAAGCATTATTTAACTTAGTCATTAAATTGTTCCTTTTTTTTAATTTCATTAATGTGGAAATATTGTTAGAATTTACAATAATTCTAAAAATAAAATACAATACTTAATTTGTCCTTCTATTTATTTCAAATATGGAAAATAATAGCACAATTGTAAATAATAGTATATTCCATTTTATATTAGGGAAAATATTGCTTCTAATTTTTTTTATCTTAATAACACAAAACCAAATAGGTTATGACTCTTCTGTATCAATTATTAAAATTGATTCTTTTTTATTCCAAATACACACTTTTTTAAAAATTATTACCCATGGTGGATATATAATTATATAATTATATAAAATGGTGGGTCAGTTATTCTATTATTTAAACATGAAATGAAATTTATCAAATTCAATGGATGAAATTTAGAAAACCAAAATATAATGTCAACTATTCATTATAAATTAAATCAAATGAGACCAAAAATGAAGAAATTTGGTACGTATGTCCTCAAATGGATATAATAATAATCATTATCTTATGTTCTTGATGAATAAAACATGAAAGGAATTCTAAAGTGATCCCAACTCTAGAGGTATCATATGGTTTTATTTAATCTTTGATCACATGAGAGGGAATTATCTTCATAGTATGACATGCTAGTACATTGTTTTGTGAGGGTGGAATAATGAGAGAACGTAAGGGTAATGTTTTTTGGGTTAGAAATATATTAGACTCACACAACCCATTGAAATGATACAATATCTATAATGATAATAAAACAAAAGAGACTCTCAAATGATATGAATTATAATTAGATTTAAAATAATGTCATATATAAGTGAATTTTAATAAAAAAATGTGATAATCCATATGATATAATCAAATAATACAATATAGTTTGATAATTTTTAGTTATGAAAAATAAATTTCAGACCTTAAACAAAAAAATAATATATAATATTAGAACTAGAACATATAATATATTTATCGGATTTAGGGAATATGTCCATCATACTCACACTTTCAATAAATCCTCAAGGTCTTTATGTCATGTAATATTGTGTTATATCATATAAAATAACTGGTGATAATATATTCAAACCACCATTTAGATATCTTAGAAAATTATTTTATAATTTTATCATTAAAATCACAATGTAAGACATTATATATAATAACATGTGCACACCCATCCAAAAATCAGTTCATAAAAAATGTAATACACTTTTAGGAGGATCTATGAGTCAAAATAAATATGTATTAGTTCTACAATGATGTGTCACCACAAGGGACATTATATTATTTAGAAAAATATTACTAATTGGGTCCAAAAATTTAATCTCTTTATGTTATCATGAATGGAATTTTTTTACTCTGGCAATAATGTGATCTAACACAACCTCCATTTAACACATGTTTTTCCATATCCATTTTCACTAATGTCATCATATTCATTAATGTATTTTCATATATTACATTCCTCTTGAACATTGATTTAATAAGATACATATATTATGTAACTAACATATATATGACATATATATTTTTTATTCTATAAGGATAGTATTTATAATTTAATCAAAACACCATCTTCCATTCACCTTTATGGATTAGTATATAATATATCCCTTACATAAATACAAAATTAGATCATATAAAATATTATATTGCAGTCACAAACCCCCTAAATATATATGAATCTATCTCATAGATGTTATACAACTTATACTAGAGGAAAAAATCCATATTAGGTGAGCTCATACTAACAACATGGTCAATTATATACCCAACCACACATTGATTAGAAAATCCACAAAGCATGTGTAATAAATGTATCAATGTATAAAGGTTATAACTCTAGGTTTCTCACCTACCATAGGTAGTATGGACTCAAAATATAATCCATGAGAACAATATATGTGAAATAATGTAAGGCCCCAACCATAAACATTACATAATATTGAATGTTGTTAATAATTCACATTGAGGATCTTTTCAGGTTTAGAGATTTATAGAACTAGGGTATAAATATAAAATTAGAGCTCAAAAGATTACAATGTAGACACTTCTTCTAGATTAATTTTCCTTCACGATAATAATTCTTTTTAAATAAATCAAGAATTATTTTATTGATATAAATCTTCTTGAAAACTTCATTTCTCTAACCCTACCTTATACCATGTGAATTACATTTCAAATACATTTAATGAGCAAAAAAATCTTAGTAAGGGTTATATAATAAGGAGAGGAAACATAAGTATCATAATACATATAAATAAATGATATCATACATCTCAATAAAAAATCAAATTCTCTTTAACAAACCTAATGAAATATTAATATTTATGAATAACATATAGAAATAATAAATCTTAAACGTATCTTTTGGAATCCATATCATATATACATTGTATATTTCTCATCTACATAGGGTGTTCAATTTAGAATACCCATCACATTATATTCCTTAAATCTCATAGGATAAAAATTATCATCTACCTACCTCACATTATCTAATGCATTGGAGAGTTATATCGGGCTCACCCATACAAGGTTTATTACAGAACCACCCAAAAACATAAACTATTTCCATGGACCATAACATAATCATAACACATGAAACAATGAAATAGGATAGATAACATTTCTACATTGTAATAAAATTATATGATTTTAATATATTGAGATCATAATAACTTAAAAAAACCAGTTTTCAATACCAAAATACAAAAAAGTTTATACGTTATTTTCTTCCCTTTAAAAACATTACTTCTTATTAAGGAATTCAAATATTAAATAATTATCATGGTTCCAGAAAGGTTATTGTCACCTTAATCGTTAAAAATAAACATTATTTTTACCGTTTAGTAAAACACTTCATTGAAAAAATGAGTCTCTTTGATTGAAATGAATAGTAAACACGGTTTATACACCATATAAAATACAATAGTGTATAAATAAAAATATTCCTCAATGAATGGAGATTGAAACAGTGTCCCTTACAAAGACCGTATAAATGACAAAAGAATTTATCAATGGTGTGAATATGTTTTGCAATAGTATTTCCAAATAATGGGAAGTGGAAATTACAATATAAATAAATATGAATTTATTTCACACATAATAATGGTATAATATAATCATCTATGTATGTGTAAAATCTAATGAGAGGAAATTGATTTTAGAAATTCCATTACGAAAATTCAGCAGCCTAAGGGAATCACATAAAATATCAAGAAAATATGTACATGAGAGAAAAAATCGCCTTTGACCACATTGACATATAATTTAAATAAATAAGGATATATAATAACATACCCCAACCTAATTAAAAGGATATTAAAATACATATCATAAGCGATGTTATTGAAAAAAGAGGGTGGTGAATGGATCCCTTACCTTGTATCCAACATGTCACATAAATTCCGTGCTAATCGTGAATAATTAACATAAGTTAATTTATACATGTTTCAGAAACAATTTCAATATAATTATTCCATATATATCAATTATTACCACATTATATATATTTAATAATTATTGATGTTAATATTAGTCGTTTTGTTAATATTAGTTGAGTAAAAAGGAACTTTAAATAATTACAAATTGTCCATGTGGTAAAATATCCATTATATATAGTATAATATTCAATATTTAGGTATCATATATATCATAAATATCTTGCATATAATAGTTTATAATAGTCCATAACATGTTATGATAATAAATGAAATAGACCATTCATGGAGACGATAATTCGTACGTATGCATGAACGCTAATTTCATTTTTTTTCAAATTTAAATGAACGAAAACTAAATGATTAATATGTATATTAAAATTAAATTTTTATATCAAATTTAATATACCTTATATATTTTCATCAACTCCATCCTTTATACGTTCCATGTATGGAATGAATGAGTCATATCGCTTTGAGGAGGCACTATTCCACTCTTTCTAAAGTGAAATTATCATGTTTACCCATCATGAAAATATTAAAGGTAGGTTTTAAATAAAAATATAATAAGAATATAGAAAATATAAACATAATATATATCATATATAAATACAGTTCCTTCATAATGGACATCATGAGAGGTTGTAGGGGAAAATCGAACAATAATTATTTCGTGAGGCAACAGTTCGTCGTACATAGAAATAGCATGTTGATATCCATTAAACGGAGGTGTGTGTAAGTGTTTTTAGAATCCTACTTATAAAAATATAATAGTATATTAATTATACTGTTACTTTATTAAATTAATATAATAATGAGAGATTAGGGGAGTGGATAAAGATAATAAATTATAGAATCTAGATATAAGACATGACCTCAAATATGGTAACTCCTTCTGATTTAAGCTAAAAGGATTTCTTGAATTGCCATCAGAAAAAGGTACGACTTTTATTAGGAATAGAGTGAGGTTGGGAGATTGTTTTTACATAGTTTTGACATGCCAATGGTCATGATATGTGTGATTAAGGTTTAGAGGTCGTTTCCTTTTATAAGGGGAAGAGGTGTACTTTAAAAATATCTTGAATGATTTTTTTTATTATAAACTGAATTTATCTTTAAAAAGAACAAAAAAACATTTTATTCGAAGATATGTTGATTATTTATAAAATTCATCTAATCCATTAGGTTTTAGTCATGTATTGGTTTTAAATATACACGTATCCTTTTGCTTGAATAGTTAGATTACTAATTTGACCTTTACTATGTCTTCTTGTATATTCATAATATATGGTTAAAATAGTTACAATAAAAATCCAATATAACCTAAATTGATTAATTTATGATATTTTAAACACTATCTAAGTCATTCTGTGGAATCTTATATTTTTTGACTACTATTTTATTTAATAAAAAAATAATTCTTTTAGAAACTCATTTATGTCAATTTTCAAACTATTAATATCATGTCTTTTTTAAAAATCCATAAAATAATGTTTAATTTGAAAAAAAAAATAATTATTTAAATGAGAATAAGTACTAATAACAACTAAAATTAGTGAATGGGAAAAAAGTTTCAAAATAATTTATTTTAATATTTATAATCTCATTTATTTAAATCATCCATTGTTAAGGTAATGGCTACATCATCATCATGTGAAAAATAAATTTATTTATTTTATGTCTAAAAAATATATATAAACTACCATGATTTAGGTAATCTATTTATACTAATAATTACTATTTATAGTTGAATTTATTAGTTATATAACCCTATAAAACAATTTCACTAAAACATACATGTTTATATTACATTTTTCATTATTATAAATTAATTCTTTAAAAATGTCAATTTCACATCAATGTGGATTTATGGGTTCCCCAAATCTAGCCATGGATGTCCATGGATGGGAATATATCATCCTATTAGATTATAACAAATTTTAGTGTATTTTAAATTTATTTTAAAAATACTTTTTTACACTAATTTACCATATTTACACTTTATCCATTTTAAATAAAAAATTTACAAAAATTTCTATTCATAATGTCTAAAAATAAAAGTTACCTATTTACAAATTTTTGAAACCCTGATTGGAAATACAGAATCATTTTTTCAATATTAAAAATATGGATGTTGCAGTAATTAATTTAAAATTAATTCTCGTTGTCAGAACGAAAAAGCCGGTTTTTAACAAGTAATAACTAACTTATGATTGGAATGTGTTTATATACAATTTGAAAGATAAATTACATAAATTTTCCAATAATATATTTAGTGATAAAAATATAATACAATTAAAATTTAAAAGATATCAAAATGAAAACCTATCTATATAAATAAATTATACAAAATGTTAGTTTTGAAATAAAATGAAATATTTTTTCACAATTCCCTTAAAATTTAACTTTATCTGAAAATTACCAAAACATCATCCAATGAAAATTATAATGTCCCTGTTAAATAAGATACTTTTATTTGATAAATATATTATAAAAAAGTGAAAATACTATATTTAAAAAGTGTTCTCCATTAAAAGGAGGTAAAACTACATTTTTAGAAAAATACTTCTTTTTTTTTGAAAAATTGATTTTGTTCTCATATCAAATCCAAAAAACATATATGATGAAATTATAAAAATAAATTTAATATATATCATTTATATAAATACATACATACATACTAAAAAACACATTTATTTTATTTTATATAGGTTTTCTTAAATAATGAATCCTTTATATTCAATTGGTTACTATATCCTTTTATAATAAATTTGGTAACCAATGTATCATTATTTGAACATATGTGAACCATATTTCAAAATATAGTTGATAGAATTCGTTCTTTCCATTCCAAAGTCTAGAAATATTCTATCCATTAAAATAATATTAATATAAATTTAACATTTTTTGGTATATCTCAAGGTTTGGTGCAACATATGATTTTGGAGAAACCCATTTTGACATGTTGAGTATGATATCAGAAAAATCATCCCCTTTAATGAAAAATTAATATCATATAAATAATTATTAAAAGATATCATAAATTATTATTCTATAAAAACCTTTTTCATCGCATTTTTCCCCCTTGTGAAAATTTCCTCTTCAAATTTTTTAAATAGGGGTTAGAAACATTATTAAAAGTGCCATATCGGAAAGAAGTCAATAAAACATCCACTTTAAAAGAATGAGAGAGAAGTAAAAATGTCACTAGAGATAACAAAAACTAGGACTCCATGAAATCATTTATCTGGAATAGAAAACTAACCATCTAATTTTGATGGATAGTAATAGAAAACATGATAATAATAATGATAACCACCTGAAAACCACATACATGTGATAGGTTAAATAGACTATGATTTTGTTGTGAGAAAAGTGAATGGATAACACTTTTGTTTTAAGTAGAAAATCATAATATTGTGAAATTTATTTCTATTATTGTATAAAACATAAAGATATTTAAATACCTTTCATGTATAATTTTATCATTTAATAAATTTCTACCACAAACAAATATTTTCTCCCAATAATCAGTATCCAAGTTGACATGGTCACCCTTGAAACACTAGAATCAACTTCTATGGAATAAAATAATCCAAATAAGATGAACAATATGTTTTCCATCATTTAAAAATTATCCAAAAACAAAAATTTCAGTTCAAGATCAGATAATCCCCAAAGGGATAAAACTTTATAAAAAAAAATACTACTGTTAATCCGCAAAATTCAACAAATGTTTCCCAATGTGTAACAAAGCCCATTAATTACACAATTGTCCTTGAAATTATTCAAAATAATCTAAACTATGATTGAATCCCATAAGTCATAAGTACTTTATCACGTAGTCATATATGGTATATCTAAAAATTTATCTACAAATAACATTAAATAATATTAAAATCTCATACTCAAAAGTAATTAATCTAATCACATTTCTCTATGATAGGATAATCATTTCCGAAAATAACTGAAATCAACATATTTACAAAATATAAACATATATTCTTCCAAAATAATATTTCAACCATTACCCCACAAATCAAATCCCATAAAATTATATATTCCTTAAGAATATAGTGTTCCCAAAATAGAGATCGACATATAAAATAACATTTATCACATAATCACCAAATCATATTCCTATACTAAGGATATCCATTTGAAAAAACATAAGATCCAAAATCATATTATTCTCATTAAATAAAATCATTTAACTAAAAATAATAATTCATATTAACTAGGTACTTCACATAGTCCAGTGGTATGCGATAAATCACTATTTCCCCTTAGTTATTGTTTCAATTCACGCGGCATTGTCCGAATCGACATGTTGTCATGCGGTCGGCATGTTTTCTTTTTTCAAAAACAATATAATTTTTTAATATTCCAAAAAATGAGATAAATTTAATTAAAAAATAACCCCAACATATTTTTAGCACAATGGATATCTCATGCCTCACATTTTGCATCCCAAGATTAATAACCTAAAATTACCTCAAAAACAAATGTTCAAAAGAACCCCTAATTTTATTCCTTATGTCAGGATATGAAAAGATGATACTTCCTTGAATATCCTTTTAACATATAAATCTTTTGTGTTACACATAATAGAATAATTATTTCATTACAATCATATCATTAATACATTTAAATAAATAATTATACATAGATCCAACATAATTATTCTATTATAGTAATGTAGACATATTAATCATTAAACAGTCTTCATGATCCTTTACAAAAAAAATTCATTATATTTTTTATACTTATTTCTTGTGAACAAAATCATGCATATTTTCCTATGATTTCAAAAATGTTTAAACATGAGTTATGAAATAATTCGTATCATTCATAGTTAATTTTCATATTCCTCATCTTCATTTGTAATAGAAATTTTTATTGGTATACACATATTTGTATATTACTACTAATCCCATTCTTATACCTTCTTCATAAGACAACTATTTTTCCAATGACCATTAAAAAGACATTTAAAACATTAAATTGATCGCTTGGATAGATCTTATTTCCTTTTCATGGATTTAATTGGATGCATCCTTTTTCCGTGGAAGGTTATTGATTCATGTCCTTTATTACTATATCAAAAACATATTTTTGTCCCATTGTTGAATTTACCATGGTGTTTATTTCCAAATACTTGACCCATTAGTTTGTGAATGTACTTCCGATTAATATTATTACCTAAACATAGATAGAGATTAATTTCTCACAAATATGATACCTCAGAAAAATCAACAATTTTGACGTGGTCAATCGTTACTCGAGATTTTGGATGAGAATAACATAAAGAGTTATCATTGATGATCCCATTTCATTCGGTTTCTTATTCAGAAAACCACAACAGTTTCTTTCACATCCAATGTTACATGGGATCCTGCAATATCCATCCATTTACTAAATCCAAAAAGGTCAGTGTGATTATATTAGTAAAATCATTGTATACTACCTTATAAGGAGGGTAAACACTAATATATACGTATTCTTGTTTTCATATACTCATTTAATTTATTGAAAATAACTATGATTATTTCTAATCTGCTAACCACTATGGTTATATAAAACATGTCATTTATACTAAAATAACACCTTATCTTCTAATGTTATCTAAAATGACCTCTGATAACTACTATAAGGCCCCAACAATGAACATTACATAATTTTGAATTATGATAATAATTCACATTGAGGATCATTTCATGTTTTTTTAGGGTTAGGCCATAAATATTTCATTACAACTCAACATATTATAATATATACCCTTCTACACTATCAAATTTTTTCACGATAATTAAAACTCCATAAATAAAACAAGAATTATTTTATTGATATAAATATTATTTATTAATTCTTTTCTCTTACCCTTCCTTATACCTAGTGAAAAATAGTTCAAAAACTGGGGATGAGTACAAAAAGCTCAGTAAGGGTTACAATATAAGGAAATAAAACATTAGTCCATCAATATGTAAAAGTAAATAAAATAATACTTATTTATAATAAAACATATTATCTTTAACATAACTCATGAAATAATAAGATTTATTAAAAAAAATGAATATTAAATCATAAATGTAACTTGTGGCATCTATATCATAATTATGTTGTAGCTTTTTATAGAGGCATTGGGAGCTATGATTGGAATACCCATCCATTATATTCACTAATCCCATAAAGGGAAACATTAAATTTTACCTCCATTACATTACCAAAATGAATTGGAGAGCTATCTTGGTCTCACACGTCATAGGTTTATCACATAACCACCCACATACATAAAATAATCCCAATAACCATTACATAATAATAACACAAAAATCATACATAAAAGAATGATAAGATATCCACATTGGTATCAAAATATATCATTTCAAGATATTGACAAAATAAATGAATTATCAAATCCATTTTAAATAAAAAAATACTTAAACTTTTATGTGGTTATTATTTTCCTCTTAAAAAAATTACTTCTTATTATGAAATCCAGATATTAAATAATTCTCACAATGGAAGAAAGATCACTATCCCCAGAAACTGTTAAAAATCATTCATTTTTTCGTTTTGTAAAATTTTTCCTAGAAACAAATTCCCTATGTATGGAATTAAAATTAAAAAGGATTTATACATCTTATTAAATAATTTCATGTGTAAACTAAAATATTCTTCCTTGAAATGAGATTGAGATAAAGTCACTTACAATGATCATATAAATTCCATAAGAATTTATCAATGAGTTGATTATGTGTAGCAATAGTAAATCCAGAAAAAGAGATATTTAAATTACAAAATAAATAAATAAATTTGGATTCAACACATTATCTTTGTATAAAATAATCACTGATGTATGTGTAAACCCTAATGGGATGACATTGATTTTAGAAATTCCCTTCGAAAATTACAAAGACTAAAGACATTATTTATAAATTCATAATTTTTTTTGATGAGATAGAAAATGATATCTAATCAAATAGACATAATTTGTAAAAAACTAATGTCATAGAATAACATATCCCAATATAAAAACTGGAAATTAAAAGAACTATCCTAAATGAATTCATTGACTATTATAGGAATGTGAAAGGTTCCCTTACCATGTTATTGATTCGTCACGTATATTTTGTTTCTTTATAATTAATAAAATTATGTTAATTTATACTTTCATAAAAACATATTTTGTATATATTATTCCATTTATTCCCCTTATTGTCATTTTATAAAAAAATAATAATTATTTAAGTTAATATTGGTCATTTTTTCGATATTGGTTACATGAGTCAAAAATGAATTTGTTATTTTTAAAATTATACATGTGGTAAAAATTATATTATATCCATAATTATATTCATTATTTATATATCATATATATAATATATATCTATTATAATTGTAATTATAATCAACTATATCTTTTCTGGATAATAAATGACATACATAGTTCAGGGAGATGTAAAGTTGTACAGACTCATTAACAATACTTTCATTTTTCTTCCATATTTAATAGAATGAAAATTTAATGATACATATTTATATTGTAATTATATTATAATATAATATTTTATATATGTTAAATAATTTTATTATCTCCATCCTTTATACACTCCCTGTATGGAAGGAATGTGTCATATAACTTTTAGGGGGTTGTAGTTAGAAATTCCTCAAATTAATTTATCGTGGTGACATATCATGAAGAAAATAAAGGTATGTTGAATATAAAAAATATAGAAGCATAGAGACACTATAAAAATTATATATATCATATATATGTATATTTCTATCATAATGGCAACCATGATATGTGGTTGGGGAAAATAGAATAATCAGCATTTCTTGAGGCACCAGTTCGCCTTACACAGAAACAGTATGTTCATATCCATTATATGGACGTGTATATAAGTGTAGTATGAATACATCTCATAAAAACATCCTTGTATGTTTAAGATACTGTTGTTGTTATAAAATAAATGAATAAATAGAGTTTACTGGGTAGTATAAGGGAAATAAATGAATGAATATTGAGATAACACATTACCTCAAATCATGTAACTCCTTATGATTTATGCTAAAAGGCATTCTCAAATTCCCTTATGCCAATGTTAAGGACTATAAGAGGAATATAGAGATTTTGGGAGATTATTTGGGTATATTTCAGATGATCAATGGGTCTTGAGAGGCTTCCGTATGTGTAAAATGTGGAGGACTTTTTTATAAGGGAGGTGTGGTACTTTATGGATTTCATGAGATATTAATTTATTGTAAACTGAATTCTAATATAAAATTGTCCAAAATTCATTTATTCTAAGATATTCTGATTTTGTTTTTGAAATACTCTCTACTAATAGGTTTTTCACGTGTATTGGTTTTAAAATTAATCATATATTCTAACTTTAATCATTAATTAACTAATTTTACTCTTACCATGTATTTTTCTATATTTATAATATAGGGATAATATTGTAACAATTAAATGCCAATAGAACCCAAAGTGATTCACTAATGACATGTTAAACATTATATATTTCATTTTTCAGAATCTTATATTTTTAGGACAATTATATAATTTAATAAATTATTATTTTATTTAAAACCTTGTTTATGTATATTATTATAATATTCATATCAAGAAATTTTTAAAAATTCAATGAAATGAGATTCATTCAAAAAAACTCCATTAATTCAGAAATAACACATCAGAATCATCCCTAAAATTCATGTATAGAAAAAAGAAAAAAATTAAATATATTTTAATTTTTATAATATAATTTATTTAAATCATTCATTAATAAGTTAATCACTACATGATCAATGTATCACAAAGAAATTCATTTTTTTGAAATCTAAAAATTATATATAAAATATCATGATGTAGGAAATATTTTCTAGTTTCTAATTACTACTTATTGTCGAAATTTTCCCTTATATAACCCCATATAAAAATAGTTTTACTGAAGGATATGTGTTTATGTCACATCATTATATAATTTTAATTAATTCATTAAAATTCCATTTTCACATCATAGTGGTTTTAAGGGGTCCCAAAATTGGACCAAGGATACCCATGGTTGGACATATATCACCCAATAGGATTAAAAAATATGTTATGGTAGTTTAATATTATTATAATATTAATTTTTACCCTTATTTTCAAGATTTACCCTTTATCCATGGTAAATAAAATAATTCCTTATGTATTATATTTAATGTATAAAAATAAAAGGTACATATTTACACAATTTAGACACCCTGATATCAAATATGGAATCCATTTTTCAATATTTAAAACACCTAAGATGCAATAATTATTTCAAAATTATTTCATGTTGTCAAAACCAAAAAATTGGTTTCTAAGATGTAATAACTATCAAATGATTGACAACTATTTATGTCCAATTAAAAAGTGAAAATACATCCAATGACCAAAATTGTATTTTGTGATTAAAAAAATTCAAATTAAAATTTAAAAAAAATTAATTATAATTCAACTATATAAATAAATTAGATGAAAAATACTTTTGAATTAAAATTGATTATTTTTTCACAATTCATTAAAATGAACATTATGTAATAAATAACAAAATTTAATTCAAAGTAAATTTTCATGTATCTCTTCTATAAAATATAGTTATTTTTTCTAATACAATATATAAAAGGGATAATAAATATATTTAAAAAGGGATCCCAATCAAAAGAATGTAAAACTGTGTTTTTCGATGAAAACATCTTTCCAAAAAAATAAATTTATTCATCTAGAAAAAAATGAAATTAATTCAAAAAACTAATTTTCATATATATCATAATAAATAAATATTGATATGAGAATACAATTATTCTCTTATAAATAAGTTTTAAAAAATGGTTAGTATTATTTATTCAATTGGGTTTTATTCACATTTATAATAAATTTGGTAACAAATGAATCATTATTTAAAAATGTGTGGCACATATTTTAATATTAAATTGATATTATTCGTTCCCACCATTCCAATGGAAAGGTGTTAAATACCACGAAAATAACATTTTTAATATTATATTAGTTTTTGTATATCTCAATGTTGTGTGCAACATATGATTGTGGAGAAACATCTTGTTGCATGTTGAGTACACTACCAGAAAAAGTATCCTCTTTAACATAAAATTAATATCTTATTTATAAATATTACTAGAAATCAATATTATTATTTTATATATACACGGTTCATTAAAAATACGATTTTTTTTGACACTCCATGTTGTATATGTTATGGTCCATCACGTGAAGGAAACATATTTTATACAACTCAAACATATTTCATATCTAGGTATAATAATCATATTTACCCTATCATTAAAATTTCATTAAACCCTAGACTTATCCATGTAAGAAATTGGTTTGGGATAACTCAATTTTTTACTTTGAGTTTTTAGTAAAGATTATACCTACAAAAATATATATCAATATAAACATATATGAATTCAACATGAATAAATTACAATGTAGTGATTTAATTTTATATTATAATTTTTAGAATATATTTTTTTATATACTTTTTAAATTCCAATATAATACAATGTATAAAAAATTCTATAGGATCGACCACATTATTATCCTTATGATTTTGGATATTTTTGTTTTCATAAATGATTACATATATATATATATATATAATTCTTTGACATTAATATATAACCACCAAAAAAATCCTCCCACTAAAAACATTAATGAGAATCATATATATGGAATGAATGTGTGAATAATGGCCATATTTTGGAATCATAATCATAATTTTAATCACATTGAATTTATTCAAAATTCTTATCATTAAAAAATAAAAATTTTATAATATCAGAATATGTTATCAACAAAAAATTTTCTTATAGAAACATTATCATCATTCAGGGAACCCATTCCATATATATTTTTTGTAATGGATTTTGGTAAGTAATCTAACTATTTACATTATTACTTGTTATAACATCAAAAACTCTTTTAAGGTATTGTGAAATTTATGTTATACCTTCACTATTATACTCCATAAAAAATCATTATTCCCGTTCCCATGAAAACTGAATGAAACTCATTAAATTTATCATTAACATTACATATCCAATACGTTTTTATAAATTCATTGATAAAAAATTTAAATTTTCTTACCTAGGTAATCCTTTACTTGTTATCAGTAAACTTCTTAAGTCAAAATATACACCCACTCTCCTCATTGACAGTATATTCCTTACAAAATATCTTGTTAAAATAAAGAACATTTATTTATAAAAGAATCATACATCCATTTAGTTGAAATATTTAACATTTATATCATTGTTTTCAAATCATATATTATGTTTTAGGTTTTAGAATTATTTTCAAATGAAAATAATAAATTATTCCATAAATTAAAATATTAATTGTTATCATGAACCTCCTTTCTAATATTTTGAAAAAAAATTAAATACTATATTTAATAATAGATATAATATTTTCAAATTCGTGTATATTTTTTCAAAACATATATTAAAATTATATGATTCATAAAAATTTTAATTTGAAATAATTATTTTGTATTTTTTAGAAGAACAAAATTTTAACAAACTTGTTCTCTTAACATATAATAACATTTAGATAACTATACATATATTTTACAATGAATAATTTCATCTTGATATATTTCTTTGACATTAAAAATTTTGATATCAACACTGTTTTATTCATCACTATAATGTATCTTATTTGATTTATTAATTCCTAATTGATTAAAAATACTATATATTCAATGAATTTTTAAATTTTACATTTTTTATCATATACCATTTAAAACTAATGTATTTTCCCTGATACCTCCAATACATAAAAATTAAACTCAAATGAGTTTCCAAAACCCCTTTAATATCATATTGAATTCCATTAGATGGAATAATTAGTCCCCCTCCCTGATAAAAAAATTATGTTTCAATGAACTAGACTAGAAACATTTATCCATATTTTTCTACTTTTCAACTATATTTTCAAATCCCAGTTGGATATTTTACCAACATGAACCATATATAATGAACAAGAACCAATTTATCATGTTACTAGTATATCTATTATCAAAACAATTAGAATATCAAGTGAACATTTTTTGTAATAATCTATATTTGTGGTAATTTTACATTAATTTTAATAGTCAAAATCATTTTACCAAAAAAGGTTTTGTATTTATTATGTTGTCACTCTACATTATAATAATCACCATTAACATTGATTATATTATTTGATATTAATGTTACATAGTTAAATTTTAATTTAATTACTTATAACCCTCATGTGTATTAATATACTTGATCTATCTGGAACCATCCATTATGTGTTTCTGTGGCTCCTAGTGCATGGTGGAGGCTTGGATGTGTACTATAGGTGATGTCTACTGAAAAATATAGTAATATGGTGAATACATGAAGTGTAAAACGTACATTCACCATAAGTGTAGTTAGTGGCTTGTTATGGGTGGTTCATAGGGTGATATATGATGCTTATTTATTTTGTATAAATTAGTCTAAGGTGAAGGGTGCTCTATAATAACTAAAGACTGTAATATATAAGATGTGTTAATGTTTTACATTCAAAGTAAATATCTTGTAAAACAATATTTTATAGGTTTTATCCTATTGAATTTTCATAATACCCTATGGGTTCTCTCATTTTATGACCAATGGCCCCTTAAATAAAATTTTAATTACCACTTCATGTAGGGAACAATTATTAGATTCTATATATGATCAATGGTGATCAAATTTTTGTTTTTACATTGTTTTCTAGATGGTAATCTTTATTTGATTTTTTCCCTCTGATATATTATATCTATGCAATTTTTTTATATATTTATTCTTGAAAATCGATATCCTCTTTTTTTCATTGTTGGGTTAGTTCCTTAGCATCTTTATACTGATACAGTTCTCAAAGGAGAGGTGATTAGAGATTCGCGATGTGGTATATTATAATTCAAATAAGGTTGATGGATTTTGAGGTAGAGGATTCATTACATCTCTGATTTTATATACATGTAATGTTAAATTTATCATCATATACCCTATAAATGGAAATTAAATTGAAGTAATTATTATTGAAACCGTTAATGAAATTGGATAGAAATCACATTCTGATGATGCTACTTATATGTATAGTGAAAATGGTTTTTTTGTTGTTTTTAGGATATTTTGATATCTATAGTATGATTTTTTTCAGATTTTTATTTATGGAACATTATATTGAAATTGAAAATGATCATTATGTATTAAATTTTTAATTAGTTTTATTGATATAAAAAATGTAATTAAAATTTGTTAAACTTGTTGTAAATGTAATTTGATGATAATAAAATTGATGTGATGTACATGTTTCATTAAATTTGATCGTCCATATAATTAATTTAGTTGATAAATAATTTGAATCATGTTTATTCTAGTTATTTATAATAAGTTAAAATCCATGTCAATTTAGAATGGAACTACTCTAGGATTTTGGAAACTACAATAAATTATTATGATGTTTTTTTCTATTAATAGATCGTTATAGTTCGATACCGCAGTTTTCAAATATATTCGTATATTATATAATGAATCCTTTTATTGAATAAGGAATAATAGTCAGATGTTTGATAATGATAATTTTCTATTACTAATTTCTTCCATTTTCTTGATATGACAGTGTTTCTTTTGGTCTACCATTGAGATCTTATTTTCATGATAAAGATGAATTCTTTATTTGGAAGGTCAAATTTTCCTATTGATATATTTTAGTTCCATCTTAATTTTTTTAATTTTTTTAGATACAATCCATGGAATATGATCTTTATATTGATAATCATATGAGGTATGATTTGAGGTGAAGAGGTTTGAATATGATATGAGGTTGGGATGGCTATGTGATACATGGGAAGAGAGGCCCGAATGAGGTGGTATAAGTAGATTCCTATGATGGAGAAATGATTCCCTATATGATTTTAGGTTTTTGGGATGACAAAAATGGTGATAAAACATGTTAAATATGTTATTACCCACTAATGTGTAGTTAATAGACACTATGCTCAATTATCAACATGTTTAATAGATTCTGGGAGAGTTGTTTTTTCTATTTGTATTTCGTTCCCCACTTCTTGATGTAGTTGAATTTTATTAGAAGTTAGTTTTATTATTTTAGGTATCATAGAATGGTTTTATTAAAGTACATATATTAGGGAATTATAATAATAATCAATGGAATACGTATCAACATGTATGATAAGCTAATGGTGGAATTAAAATTTTGGAAAATGTTAATCATGATAAACCATGATCAAGGTTTTGAATATTCCTAAAGGTTATGATTATTACTATAAAGATTAGTTTAAAGAAATATAAAATTGTAATAAAATATTTAGTGGTTTATATATGGATAATGAATTAATTTTTTCATGGAAATTGAATAAATTAAAATAATGAAAATAATGTATCCCTTTAAATGGATGTTTTCATATACGATAACTGGTCATAGTAGTGAAAAATTGGAGTATGAGTGACATTATCTATAGATGAGTCTTAGAATAGGTTATTCTAATAGAGTGGTTTTGATATATATGTTATATTATTTATATTCATTGAAACAACATGCTTTCTCCCTCGATTCGGTTATGAAAACTAACACCCACTGAACTATTGGTGGGTGTTATCCTCACCATTCCAAGAGGAGGATAGATTGATGATTACACCCAACATACCCTTTATCTTCTCTGGGTACATACATGTGGTTCTATTTAGAGTGTCTAGTTTTCCCATTTTAGTGTGTATTGGTATATAATGAATATTGGTTATTTAAAAAATGTGTTTTATTGGATATAGTCTCTAAGGGATTATTATTAGTGTTTTGTGTATTTTTAATGATGGATTGAGGTACTTAAATGATTTATGAATTGTAATGGATTGAGGTATTGTAATAATAGTTTGATATAAATAATATAGGGAGTAGTGTATCTCAGAAATAAATTGGTTATTATGTGTGGATATGTGATATGGGTTGCCTACTTTTGTGATTCATGAGGTGTATCTTGTGATGACTCTCCCAGTTGTCTTTTGGATGGAATATTTTTTTAGAGATATAGACCAGGACATGAAATTTTAGGTTAGAGAATAAAACTATTGGTCTACCAGGTGGGAGTACCCTTTATGTTTCATTATTATTTTATATTCTCTCTTCTACTTATTCTTTGTGATAGTTATCCAAAGTGAGGTTGGGAATTTAGTATACATGTCTAGTAGATATATTATCATCAAAATAAACAAATGTACATTAGAATGATTTACTTATCCGTTGAATGATAATAACATGGTTGAATAATAATGAGTATTAAATGTTTCTCACCATATATATATAATGGTTTTAAGGTTATTTAGAGTAGGATGTAGACCAAGATGGACATTATTAGTTTGTTGTTTTTCATTAGCAGTTAGGGCATCATTGTCACTGCCGTATTTGACTATTTGAAACTAATAGTTTTCCTTTCTATTATTCGGTATTGTATGATATTTCATGTGTTCACTTGATTTATTTATATATCTATGTCTAAGGTTTTTTCCGTCGTTGTATAATTATTATCACTCTCATTCACATGTTTATCATAGAGGGTAATGCCTTTAATATTCATGTGTATGATAAATGTAGTTCTAGTCCCCTACCTAAGGCCATATAGATGCCTGAATCTGAAGTCATCATCTTTATACCCTCCCTTTGGTATCCTTATTGGGAGTGGTTCATGACATGTACCTTTTTTCATACCTCTCATAAGAATATATATTCATTCCGTGATCAACTTTAACACTAGGTTAATCAGGAATGAGCTATTCTAAATCTCTAACTTCATTGTTCTTATGAAACATTAACAAGTTACCAACCAGAATAGTATGAAAAAAATTTATAATTTTTCTAGTATTTATTTCAATGTTATATATTATAATTATTACATTATTCATCAATAATATAATAATCTATAAGAAGAGAATTATTATATCACCCCGAAATCATAAAATAGGAATATCATATTTGATTGTATGTATGAAAAACAGAACCAAGAATAGAATAAAATATAATATCCATTAATGTTAAAAATAAATTATTTCAAATAAATTCAATCTATTACATATCCAGAAATTCATACAACCCTGAGTAGTCATTCATTACACACAATATTTACTTTATTTGATAACTTTCATTACACGAAAGACTGAGTTTCACTGAATACTACTAATATAATTATTAAAAGTATAAAATTGGAATTAAATTTGAATATATCAATAGGAATGAATATATTATGAAAATATATATTTTTTAAATATATTTAATTACTTCTTCTTTTACCAATAAATTTGAAATGAAAAAAACCAATAGTGTATAAAGAAAATGTACTTATAAAAATATATTTTTATGGCCGCAAAGGAGTTTTATCTTGATAAATAAAATAAATTATATTTATTGAATTACCATAAGAAAATATATATATTTTATATTAAATCAAATTATTTTAAATTAATTCATTCGATTTTATAGCCATAAGAAAAGAAAAAATCCAAATGTATGAATAAAAAGATATATTTTTCTTATTGTAGAATTAAAGGTATTTAATGGTGAATTTTATTATAACTAAAATTTTAAAATTTTATATCTATTAAATAAAAAACATATATTTTCAATCCATAATATCAAATTTATAAAAGGATTAATTTTTTATATTTTTTCCATAGAAGATTCATTTTTATCCTTAAAAACACGCTTTCTCAACCCATCAATGGGATTGTATTTAAATTTATTTTTGCTAAAAATGAGGAATAAATTTTGAAAATTGGATTAAATATTTTTAATCATAAAAAATTTATATTTATAATATGTAATATTAATTTGTTATAGATATAATTCATGAAATATGGTAAAATTAATTACAATGATTAAGAGAATTTTTAGTTTACTAGGTGATTAATTATTAATACAATAGGGAAAAATAACCTAAAAACTTGAAGTGACCTATTTTATGGAAATAATTGTACCATATAACATATATTATATAGTTATGAGAATTATTTCAGCTAGATTACATGTAAAAAAACTTGTGTGGAATTCCCTTTCTAAAAATTTTTTATGTTTCCACTCACCTGACATATAAAATGCCTCCACCACTCCACCATCATCACACCACTAAGACCACATAGGATCAACTCATCTATTCATAAATAACTAAACAAATACCAAAATTCTTCTTATAATACTAATACTGGTATTAGAGACAACTTATTATAGAATTAGTGAAGTCGTATAGAGTATACCCGATGAAAAGATAATGATCTAATATAATCATGTGTGTGGTTGACTGCCACTTCGATATGTAATGTGATTCAGTCACCCATTTAATTGAATAAATAAATGATGAATTTAATAAAATATGTAATATTATAGTAATAATTTTTTAATTATATATATATATATATATATATATATATATATTTCTTATTTTCATTCAATACGAAAAGATAATGGAATCAATGTTCAAGCACACTACGGACCATTGTCATTGTACTTACTGTACTTAATTTCCTATCACTGCATAGTATGGATTACTATAAATATATATAAGAATAATTTATATTATTTTCAAATCATGGTTCAAATTTTTTGTATGATTAAATCATTATCTATGTAATAAGAAAAAATAACAAGTCAAAACAAACTGAGAAAACAATGAATGTTATTAACCGAAACAATAAAAATAATAAATGATTATTAACCAGTAGTTTACAAAATATTATAAAAGGATAATATATTATATCATAAATATTAATTGATTTCTATAATAATATATTAAATTGATTTTAATCTCTATATAATATATTAAATAACTCTCTACCAAAATGAATTGGCAACGTAAAGGATTTCTAAACTCAAATTACACTCATTTGGTTTAAAGATTTCTTTTTTTATTTTTCCCATATATGATTGTATGTGTAATGAATTTATTTTATTTTATTTTTTATATGAAAAAGTTTATTCCTATATAAATTATATAAACATAATTTTTTCATTTATTAATTCCCACTTCAATTTTGTTACCATTTTAAAGGATTATTTCACAATCTCATTCAAATAGTGATTCTACATTCCTCAATACTTATTAAAGAATATTGCTTGAAAATATTCAAATATACCATAAAATTATCATAGAATATGGTTATTAGTGAAAACATTAATTTAATACTACCATAATTACACTCTTTATAACATTAAATGTTTTTTATGATGGATCAAGAAACTGTAAACTCATTTCTATCATCGATCAAAAATAACATTCCCTCCTAAATCAGGTTTTCTAAAAAAATTAAACAAAATGATTTTTCATTTCGAAAATTATTTATTAAATACATTTTAAAACATTAATACATGTTAATAAATGTTTCAATAGAATCATTATGACATTTTTAATTCAATAAATATTGTATTTTACCAAAAAATTGAAAGGAAAACAATTATTTTTTACTTGTACATCATAAAATAAATTTCTAGACATAATTTCCACTAAAAGGTTTTAGAGACTAATTTTTATCATAAAAATATTGTTTTCAATGATTTTGGTAAAAATTTATCTTCAAATATTTTTTTATAACATTTTTTAAATGAAAAGAATATTTAAAATGGATTTCAAAATGAAAATAATATTTACCTCAAAAAAAGTTTTTAATGGAATATAATGGTATTTATGTTCATAAAATATAAAAAATTTTATTACTAACCTAATGGGTATATATTGTATTAATATTATAGTTAATAATTAAACAGATTGTTTATGTTAACTTTTACATGGGAGAGTATAGACATTCACTTCGTTCAATCGTTTTTTTTCATTATTAATACATTGAATTGATCACAATCATGTGGAAATTAAATAGCCACTAAATCTCAATATTATTTATCAGGGATATTATTATTCCATTAACAATAAACCATTTCTATATCTAATGTTTACTATAAAATTTATTAGATCAACTGAGGAATATTGATGAATTGGTATTCTTTTCCCACGGAGGATATTAGATAAAGAAAATATTGTTTTAAATTAAATCGATTATTCAATAAATGTGGAATGATTTGGACTCATGTGACATGGTTTTAGGATATTTAAATTATGTACCTAAATGTATTGGTATTATAATGAGAATAACTCAACTAGAAACAATTTCATATCATTTATAATCAAGATGCTATACACTATCATGTGAATGGTATTGACCTTACTATGTTTTGAACAGTCTTATGAATGTTATTAATGGTAACAATTTCATATTAATTGGAAACATAGTGTCCAATATTTTAAAATTGCCTACATTCATAATTATTTTATTATGATCGATCATATTTTCAATATGAAAAAAATTACTTGGATGAATTTTATTATCTGTTTGTTGATTATATCAAATGTGTTTTTAGTTATTCACCTTTATATATTGATTATAGATTCACTGATCACGTTTTTAATTATATTTAAATTAAATGTGTTTAAATTATTATTCATTCTATCTTATTTATGCAGTTCTTTTTCTGTTAATTGATAACATGTAATGTATGTTTTTTACACACCTTTCCATATTTATTATTATCATTGACTAATTATTTCTTCCACTATACCTAACCCATAATGAGGAAATTATATGACCCTATTTATTTACTTCCCCAAGGATTCCATGAAGTTTAATATATGTGATAATTATAGATACACTATATTGAATAATGTAATTCTCTAAATTATAATATTATGTTGTAAATCGATAAATAAAATTAAATTTAAGACTCATGTATCTATCTTGTTTACCAAGACTACTAAATTGATCAGTCCCTCAGGATTTATTTCCTTATATATTATGAAAATTTAATTTTAGGATATAGTTTTTAGCATTGGGTGTCTGTTTTCCATTTTTGGTATTAGTTGATTTTTATTATAATCTATGGGGACTAAATTAATGAAAACATAGATTAGAGAAAATAACCCAGGGATGTAATATAATTATAATTATAGAATTACATCACAAAAATTCATATTATTGTTTAAGATATTACATTCAAATATATTTTTCAAATCATGTTATTTATTTTACTAGTAATGGGATTATACATTATGTTTCATAAGGATAAAATCAAATGTATTGTATTTAGTAATTTAGTATTGGATCTTACTAGCAAAAATGTGAACCTCAACAATGAACATCATCTAAATAGAAGGAATTAGCATGAATTTTATAAGATTGAATCAATATTTATATGGTGACTAGTATCTGAATCATTTTGAACATATAATGACAGAGTATCACGTACTAAATAGTGATGTAAATATTCATCTAATTATTATGGTGTCAAAGGGATGCAAGAGTATAATAAGATGGCTAGTAAAAAAATGATAATGATAAGAAGGGAAAAATAATATTTTTTTTTCAAATGTGATAATTGTGGAAAGAAACACCTTGATATATTTTTAATAGAGAAATGAGTTTTCTTTATGTATAAAGGACTAGTTCATCATGATAAATATTTAAAGGGAAATAAAGGGTTTTATAAGGATTAACTATTCTAATGTAAGGATATATGTCACTATATAAATTAATTACCCTTGTATCAAGGGAATATTCATTAGAATGTGTTATGGAATAATGGTTGAACTTTTTCTATTGATACAAACAAATATGTGTGATTAATGTTATTGTTCTTTGAATGAATAATTTTATTATTTTATTATTTTATAAAAATTTTACATGTTTGGATAATTTTGAAATATATAACTACAATGTTGTAAAACTATTTCCTTGAGGATTTGAGATAAAATTTTATATGGTACTGATAACCGAGAAAAATTACTATGTAGCAAGTTGAACTTCATGGATAGAACAACATTAAGGGAAAGTTAACCCTTAATAAAATCATGATATTTAGATAATGATATTGATATATGATATGATTGGTATGAATAATGTAAATTGGATAATATTCACTACATTATATCTGATTAACGACTTATTAGAAAAGTGGTCATGTAATGATTGATGGAGTCTAAATGATTCCTTTTAATAGAGGATTATATCCAATAACCAATGATATTAATATATAATAAAGAATAATATAGGTTTCCAATATGTTTTTATGGTAATGCAATTTTTTATTATGGTTTAAGAGAATACATGATTTCGGTATACAAATGTTTAGTATGGATAATTGAGGGACCCTTTTTTTATAGGGAATGTAATGTGAATTTATTAAACATCCTTATAAATATGATAATAAATATTTTGGATGATCGGAATGGATTAATATTTCTGAAATACATTACATTTAACTTTATGTTAAAAAATCATTTTTTAAAACTTTTTTAGTAATAATATGAAAAATATCATATTTCTATTTTATAGAACATATTAATTTTAATGAGTAATTTTTTTTCATCAAGAATGAATGTAAATTATTGTATATATATTTATTGGAGTAATGGATAAATCAGAAATTGAACCAAACAAGAATAAAATATTTATTTATTCACTAAAAATATATAAAAGTCAGGTGTGCATATTTACTGATATTCATAAAGTCTGAACTAATTCCTCAATTATAGAAAAAAAATCCTGAAATAAAAATTTATCATATCACCGTCAATTATTATGATATTATATTTCATTTTCACCTATTTAATTTAATTTTTGAGGAATTAAAAATATGAATGAGCATTCACTTGTTTCTGATAAATGACCACTATAACTCTCTATAATTATTTATTCTATTCTTCTATGTTTATATCTTCAAATTCTAGCAATGGTCTCCTATATAAAAACATGATCTCTTTTATTCCATATGAACTTTTAAATTTATAATATCTATTATTATTATAATTTTTTATTACCCCTTTTAATGATGTGGGTTTTAGAAATATAATTTTAAATTATCAAACCTCTAGTTTCCATGATCATGTTTAAATAGTAACGACACACTTTATTTAAGGTGAGGAGGATGTAACAACCATAAATTATAAAATTTTATTACCATATTTGATAGAATATATAAAAAATGAAACAAAGTGTTCAAGTGAATATAATTTCATGAGATGGAAAATTTATTTACAAATTCTAATAAATTTAAGCTATGATATATTATCAAAGAACAAACCACTATGTTATCTTGTGTTACACACAACAACCACATTATTTTATATCATGCATTACACATAAGTCAAAGTTTACCCATATATAGTAATATTATAATAAAAATTATCCCATAACCATTAAATTACGATATACCTAAAGGATGGAATATCTTCATTATTTATATATGGTTTAATGAAATATTTAATTTTTTCAATTGTTACAATTTGATTAAAATTGAAAAAAACTATTGAATATAAAAGATATTTTTTTTATAAAATATCATTTTATACAAAAAAGAATATATATCTTAATAAAAACTATATATTATATGTTCAATTTTTTTGAAATTTATACAATAGATTTCTTAGGAATATGATAAGAACAAATCCAATTATAAGGATAAATAAGTTCATTTTTCTAATGATAGTTTTGCAAAATTTTAATAGTGAACTAGTTATAAAAAAGTGTGTACAAACATTGAAATGAATAGCCAAAATGAATAATAAACATGTAAAAACCCAATTTAAGGCCATATTTAGAAAATATTCATTATATTTTATAGTTTGTATCATTATTTCAGTCGCTTTAAATAAAACAAATGTGTGTGTAATTCCCACTTAAAAAAATTTACAAATATTCCACTCACAAACCAATTAAAAGGCCTCCCCCTCTCCCCTTTCGTGAGACATTAAAAATAACATAGGGCTGGGAATTAACTGAAAAAATAACTCCCCAACATCCCTGTATTCATCATAAAATCCTTATATTAGGTTGAAATACAAATTTGGAATAAATTATTTAAAACAAATAGTGAATATCTGTAGAAGAATTAATGATCTTGTAAGAGTGTTTTTATTTTATTTCCTTACCATAATCCATAATTTTTTTGTATAAGATTTATATAATATTCAATGTATGATAAATGCTATGAGATTTTTTTATATTAAGGGTATAACATACTTCATCACACACATACATCAAATGTCTAATGAAATCACTATTTGTGTTTACAACAGACTACAACCTCCCAAACCGATGACATTTTCAATCAATGACCACCATTAATGGTTGGTAATAATGATGGAAGTTTGATATAAATTATATATATATTTGATATTTTTTATTCCCTTATTATTATTGTATTATTTTATAACCCATTTTTTCATGCTTTTCATTGTGTAGGAATAACATAATGTCATTCATTTGTCTGGAGAACTACCTCCTTAGGAAGCGATGTAATTAATTCAATCATTACATAGAATGTGCTCAGTTCATTTTTATCAAAAATAATTGATATATATTAAATAAATATGATACTAAAATGAATATATATATATATATATTATTTACTTTTTTATTTCAACACTAAAATATAATAGAATCAATGTTCATGCATATATATATCCAACCGTGTCCATCAACGGCATATTTGGTTTCATTTATCAAAAAATCAAGGATTACTCTAAATAATTCTTTAATTAATATAGATAATATTTTAATCATGTATTAAATTCTTGATTTTATTAAATATTAATCCATGTTATAGGAATAATTTAAAGCATACGTGAAAAGAATATTGATTGTACACAAAAAATCTAAATAATGAATGTATATTAATGAATAGATTATATGTTATTTTAAAAGGATCATATATGATATCTTAAATATAAATATGTATTTAAAAATTTATTAAATTTTTTAAAACCTCTATATAGGTGGTTGAAATATTCAAAAAAATGATGCATAAGGTATAGTATTTCTAAACTCAATTTATTATCATTTGATTGAAATTCCAATTGTTTTATTATGTCATAATAATATTATGTGTGTAATTAATTATAATAATATTATAATATAATTAAATATTTTTTATGTGTATTTAGATTTTATTCACAAAATCAATTCATTTATTAATTCTCAATTTATTGTTATTATAATTTTAATGGTTTATTTCACATTATAAATCTCATTTATATTGTTCATTATTTAAAATTATATGAATAAAATTACATGAACCCTTCATTATATATTGATAAATATTCTTCTCTTCACGATTCTAGTGAAATATTTCATGTAATAGTACCATTTTCCACACATTAGTACTTAAAATGTTTTAGATTTTTTTTAGAAAAATATGACTTCATTTATCTCTTTGGTCGGAAATATGTTTTACTCCAAAATGGTGTTTTCTAAAAATATTTCAATAAAATTTTACACTCTTATATTTTTCTATTAAATAAATTTTCTCCGATTTTTACATTTTAAAAAATGTTTTCAATGAAATCATTATAAAATATTCAAATCAATGCTCATCTAGATTATAGATAAATAGTGAAATTAATACATTTTTTAACATATACAACATGTAGGATATTTCCATATATCATTAATTATCAAATTCAATCATTTTATTAATTTTTAGGGGTTATTTTAATGAATTTTTTTTAAAATTTTATCCAATACATTTCTTTTTATCGGATTTTTTAAAAGATAAGGATTCTCAAAATGTTTTTATAAATGAAAATAATATTTTCCTCTATAATTTTTTCAACGAACCTTTTATGGTATATATTAATCAACTAAAAGAGAATTATTCATTACCCAATGGGTAATTTTTATATTATCCGTAATCATACATGGGATAGTTTATGATCACTTAGACCAATTATGTTATTAACATTCCCTTCTTCAATGAATTTTTGTTCTCATCAACTTCATCATGAATTATTGACATTCATATGTACAAATATTTCCCAAATGGTTCAATATTATTTATCTTTGATATTATTATTTCAAAAACCAAATAACGTTTTTATATACGTGTTTACATTGAAATTTATTTGATTAAATAAAGAAATTTATATTAACCAATATTCATAAATCCATATTTTTTTTTGATGGGTCACATTATTTATGAATTATATAAATTATTTGATATATGATGAATCATTGGGACTAGTTTGACATGGATTTTAGACCATTTAAACTATTCCACTAGATGCATGAATAGTAACAAGGGATGAATTAATATGGAAACAAACCATTAAAATTTGTAACCAAGCATGTTATAAACTATATTGTGAATGGTATTGATAATATTATGTTCAAGACCATCTTGTAAAATTTAATTATGGTAATGGTTTCATGTTTTTTGGAAACATGATTATAAATATTTAAGTATTTTCAACATTAATAATTCAGTTTTTAATATTCAGGATATTATCTTTATGAATAAATATATGTATTCAGTTCATTGAAATTGTAATGATTACCTACAATGGGTTTTCAATTATCTTCTCTTCCATATTGATTCTTCCTTATCTTTTAATTTTACAAAATTATTTTAATGTGATGTATTTCAGTTATTTACCTTATATATTATTTATACACTTCCTTCTCATTTTATTGTTTGCAAGGCATGAGTGTTCAATTATTTTCCTTTCTATATTGATTATTCTCATTGATTCATTATTACTTATTCTTTAAATAACATTTAATGGTCATTTTATTTCACCATTATATTATTTCATTTCCCTAGTAATCAATGGAATTTACAACGAATGACATACGAGGTTACACAAGATGACATATTTTTATTTTTGATGGAAAAATTTATTTTGTATCATGAGTATTCAAATGTAATATAGTACTCATGTATGTATCTACCTAACCATGTATACGATACTAAATGCCCCTTTATGATTCATTTCATTATATCTTATTCCAATGTATTGGTATTATGCATGGGCATTAGGTTTATAAGGTCGAGTCTCTAATATCATGATAAATATTAAAATTAAAAAGAATTTCATTAGATGAGATCCATATAAAATGATGACCCATTTCAAATTTCATCATTTTGATCTGTGATCCATGACCAATTTTCACAATGAAAATAATGTCTTATAAATTTTTTCTCACTACCTAGTTATATAGTTGATGAATCATCCAAATCGTATCATATTTGAACTTTGGAATTTTGGTTGGTGAAGAAGGTTTATTAATTAAATTTTAATCTATATCCATATAAACCTCATGTGATGTATGATATTGGATTCATGTGGACCAACCATTTGAGTGATATTGAGGATCATTGTGATATTGAAAAATATATGGTATGGTTAAATAAAGCATGTGTACAGATTACATTCCATGTAATTATGGTGCCAAGATTTATTAAGTGAAGTAAAGTGGGTTGTAAATGACATGTATTTATATGGGATTTATACAATCTATGTGATGTATTCTCAGTTAGAACATAATCCTAACAAATTACACAATATTTAAATCCTTTTTACAATAATTAAATATCTTGTGTTGTGATTTTATAAGTGATCTATGCACTCATGTTTTCTTTAAATTATATGGATTCCCTCATTCCATGAGACTAATGGATCCTTCCATCAATGATACATGATATCATTAACTAGGAATAAATTTAAGGCTTATATCATAGATCTATGCTGAAAAAAATTCAATCTACTTTCATTTTCAAGTGGTTTCTCCCAGTTTGATAATTTTTGCTAAAATATCCTGATTTCAATCTGTGGTGTTTGATCTTATTTTTGTCAGATGGTTTTACCTGTGGTTTTTTTATGTTTCCGTGCCATGAAATCCTCAAACTGTTGTATTTCCCATTGAATATGTGAGTCGTGATTTGTGACATGGTCTATTATCATGCGAACAACATTGAAGGTTTTTGAGGTAGGGGAATCATTTCTTCTCTTATTTAATTTTCATGAAATCATAACTTTAATATTATATATCCCATTGGTTGGGAATGAAATTATCCAAATAATTAATGAATATTATTAAGTAATTATATAGTGATAACATGTTGATAGTGTTGTTTCATTGTACTATATGGTTGGAAGCTTTATATGTTTCTACATAGTTTGATATCTACGATACGATTTGATATAATTTTATTAATTTTGTAGAATCATGATTAAATTGGTAAATAATTTATTATTGGAGGTAAATAACTAATTTTACTGAGATATTAATAAATAGGAATGTATGAAATCATTTAGTGAATATATGAGATAATATTAAAATTGAGGAAATGTTTATATTTAAATAAAAGTGATCCCATATTTGATTAATGGAAATATAAAATATTTTGAATCAAGGTTCTGCATATTTGTAATAATAAATAAAAATGACTTTTAATTGAGAATTTTTATTCTCTTTTTTTGTTGAAAACTGAATAACTACAATGTATGTGATTTTTTTCGAGGAATTGGTGAAGGAACTCCACTGAGCTTCATTTCTGAAAACCATAAGGTGCTCCCTCTTTGTCGTGCTGAAGGTATCGACTAGTTTTGTCCCTCACCAACCATCGGGGGAGGCACCATCTTTGTCCAACAAAAGGCCCACCTCTTGTTTCATCCCAATTCAATCCCTGAATCCCACCTCTCAAATATCGATCATTCCAATGGTCTCAGAGATACACAATGGATTCCTAAACATGCCATTGTCTACCGTAATTTTCTCATAATCCTCATATCTTATAAGGAACAAAATCAGGGATATATTTTATAGGATATTACCTTCTCTTGACACCATTGATATACATGTCTTCAGTGCGTGTGGTTTACAAGATATGTCGACTGTGGGACTTCTGGATAATAAACAAATTATGATTTGTTTTTCCTCGGAAGAACGTATCATCTAGGCCGGGACAAGCACACATCAAAGCTTCAACGGTTTCAGATTCTAGCTTTGTTTTGGTCCCTCATTTTGTATGTGACGTGTGATCTTCCCTCAATGGTGACCTAGCATATCATTCCATGTCTTCCACTTCCATTTCAAAATCCTACGGTTCTTCATGTTCTAGGGAACCTCATTGGTAGATACATATGTTTTGAAAGTCGCACTACATCCATTTAGCATCCTGTTAATCCACTTATATGTGTTGAAATGGATATATCAAGGGCATTGTTTGACTATTTGTAGATTATGGTGGGCGAAGAGAATCACTGAAAACAATTAGTGATCAATGAATGTTGGATGGACATATGTGCTGGATACGGACGACATGGGAATTCACTGGCATACTATTGAATGGAGTCGAAGGCCTTGAGTTTGGGAAATGGTTGTGGTAGAGAGGATAAGGTTCTCGATGAGGCAGAACGGCTGGTTCAGAGACCTCCAGGTTTGACCAACTATTTGGGTTGGGGAGAGAAACATTGTAGTCTGTTAAGGGAGGATAAGGGATCAGTCAGGACAACATGGGTATGTGATGAGCCAATTGAGGTAGAATCGGGGCTGGACACTTGTGTTCATTTATCGATGAAGAATATTTTAATCTCTTAATACAATCCAACGGTTTCATGTGTATTTAGCAGGATGATGGAGGCTTTGAATGGTCCCCCTTCTTGCATCGATGGATTGAGGTAAGAATTCTAGATTCAGCATGAAAGGCCATATGCTGGCTACAAGGTGACCAGAAGTGAAGCAGCCATTTTGAAGATGGAAGTAAAAGAGGACATTGTCTCAGGAAAGGGTAAATTGCGGGAAGAGATTTAGGTAAATTTTCTAGAGACTTCCATTCATCGCAGATCTAGAATTATAGGGGGGGTTGATGTAGGTAGACGGTCCTCAATACATTTGAGAAATATTTTTATGGGACTTGTAGAGGTAGGACTGAGCTATACTATTGATCTATCATCTAATTTTGTTGGGGGGTGTGGAGAAGGTAGGTAAGTTAATCACAGCCTCTCGACTGGTGAGCTTTATGTCAGCAGAATATTAGGGGTAATTAGAGGAGGAATATTAGGAAGGACTACTCATCTTTACCATTGCCTTTGGAAACCCTATTGCCTATTAAATCAAATAGCCAAAATCATGTCCTAGAGGATGTGGGTCTTTAGAGGCCAGGGGATCAGGGATATCAACACATGTATATTTTTTTATGTTTTGTGGAAGAATCAGCTGATCCGGTCTTAGTTCATAATGTTTCTGAAGATGATGAAACTAAAATGATGGGGAGGCCTTTAATAGAAGACCATAATGAGGAGAAACATAACTGGGATTATAGAAAAGACCTTATTCTTATTGGGGGCTTCAATGGAGGGATGATTAGTATTGAGGAGTACATACATTCATGGGACCTGTTGGCCTTAGGGATTGATAATCTATTGATGGTATCTCTAACAAAAGTTACATCAATATCATGGAATATGTTTAGGGTTCCAATTCTAGGTAATATTAATTTAATTTTAATTCCCTAAGGTATCTTTTCTGAATTTTTTCCTGTATTAAGAGTAATTATGGTTCTTATGGAGTTAGTTGTTGGTCCAATCTTTTCTGTGATTTGAGTTTTTTTTGGGTTCCCAGCATTATACATGTTGTTTTGTTATATAGGATTTAGAGCATGTGATTGTCACTTCTGTATGCCAGTTCAATGGATGATTGAGAGGGTATGTCTATGCCATCAGTTCTGTACCTTGTTTTGAACTCATTAGTGTTTGTTTTCATGAGGTGGAAGCGGTTGAATCTTGTAATGGAGAGATGAATATGTACAAGAATTTGTGTTTCCGGGATAGAAATTATGGTGATAGAACATGTTATGTGTTGGATTAACAATCGAGGTGATACTGTGAAATTGTAGACTAAATAATCATTCTATTAAATAGTTGAGAGTTGAGTTGTTTATTCTTTAAAAATTTCATTCCCCATGGAATGAAGAAAATTGATGTTCTTAGTATCATACTTCTTATTGTTGGTATATTTTGATGGTGTTCCTAGAATACATGGACTTATTAATGAATAAAATTATTAATTTAATAATTCTTATCACATGGTGTTGGTTTATGATGCAATGAAAATTTTTAGTAGTAACTAATCTTGATACACCGTGGATATGGTTTGGATTATTCCCAGAGGGAATTTACATTTCATCTTTAATTATTGTAATGATATTTAATGTAATTCGGAATATTGTTAATGGTTTATTAAGGGATAAAGAATTCATTAATTCATGAAAAATGATAAAAATAAAAAATGAATTTAATGAAACACTTTAAATGATTGTTTGCATATGAGATATTTGATCTGATTAGTCATTGTTAGAGTGACATTATATGTAGTTTGGTTGATGAAAGTGATATTACAATAGTGTGGTTTTGAAGTTTATTATATCATCTATAATATATGATTCCATACACTGCACCATCCATTTCATTTAGGAAAAATCACATCTAGTGGATCAAGTAGGGTGTTTTCCCTAACAACCCAATGGGATAATAGATAGAGACTACCACCTCTAGTCCTTACCAGTTTACATTGGAGTCACTTAAATTGGTATTAATGGTGGATAGTTTTCATATATATGTGTGTAGTGGGTTGTGATTACTTATATTTATTTAACACACATGTATTTATAGATATCATTTCCAAAGGATTATTTTATGTTTTATGTGTATACTATATGAATGCATCAGGTAATAACTCGGTGTAATAGGTAAAATATTTTGAGGTATAATAACCATTGTTTGATATATTTAATATGAGTTTTAGTGTTTCTGAGAATCTTTTTGGTGACTATAACAACCAGAACTCTTATAAATAAATTATTTCATTTAATTTATTTAAATATCTCATTAGATAATATGTTTATCGAAATAATAATAACAAATTTTATTTTATTATATCTACTTGGATTTAAAATTCCATTATGTATCTTTAATAATGATAATATATCATTTTAACAATTACCACATGATGTTTACAAATATTGGGTTTTAACAAATCAAATTAGTATATAAAAAGTGAGTGATTACACTAGCCATTTGGTTTCTATCCAATAAATCACATTTATTAGAACTCCCTTGGAAGATAGAATTTTGGGATTTTCCAAAAACCAATCCCCTGATGAGATCCAACAACTTCATCATGAGAAAAATATTTTATAGTAAAATTTTATGCTCATAATGGTCAAGACCCAAATAATTTTTGTCGAACCACCCCATGAAAGTCCCACCATCTCAAACCATACACATAGGTATTTTTATGGTTTATTCAATGGATACCCCTCAAGACAATTTATATATGAATATGTAAATTATTTTAAAAATATTATGAATATACATTTTTCCTATTATTGTTACTTAGTGCTTGAAATTTTATTTTGATAAAATATAGTGAAAATTGTATTTTTCATTAATAAATAATTAAAATCAATGAATTATTATTTAATTAATTATTTAAAATAATTAATATTTTATTATTATTATTAAATATTTTTTTTCAAATATAAATTATCTTCAAATTGTTGTTAAGTGAAATTTAATTTTTATTAGGTTTTGAAAAAAGCTATTTTAAAAAAACATGTTATTTTCAATAAATATTTATGATTATATTTATATATAAAATTAAAATATTTATAAAATTACTCAAATAAAATGAATATTATTTTTGGAATCATAATCTCGAAATTATCCTATAGTAAATTTTTTATAATTTTCCATGATAGTCCAATTTTCTGGTAAAAATTTATTATCCTATAAATTTACATTTGGTTTTATAAAATAATAATGATCCAAATTTATATAATAGTTATAATAAATGTTATCCATGACCAAATAAATTTTTTAACTCTAAAATTTGTGATTTTATGTTTATTTTATATATTTCTTTTATCCATTTTAAATTCACCAAAATATATAATATATTTTAGGTTTTTTAATCGTTTTAATATGTGTTTGGATCACATCTAGATAAAGAAGGGAATTATTTTATTATGTTCGCCCCATGGAAGTATAAAATAATTAATTCCACAAATTTTTTAAAAAAAACATGGGTAAATACCATGGGATAGTTTGGGTTTTTGAATATTTTATTATATAGAGTCCAAAACATAAAAAATAAAGAAATCCCCTAATTTTTCTATATAATCCCACCCAATATGAACATTCTATTCAATAAAAATACTAAGAGAACACTCATAAGAATCCCTATATACTCTATATTTCTACCTTGTATCCCTAATAATTCATGATTCCCCTCCAATGTATATGTATTTTCACCCTCATGTAGGGTACCCCCTCTCCTCCTTCCAATTCAATAACCATGATTGAAAATAAACTCATTTATTTCAATTAGTTATATTTTAATTTTTTTAGAGAACATTAAATAACACTCATATTAATTTTAGTTTACTGAGATACCATTTATCATCTATCATTTTGACCCCTAACAGAAATTTAGTATGCGATCATCCACTCTCGTTTTTATTCATGCATGTCTTTTATGTCATGCTTCTTAATTTAAATTTTTTAATATTGGGTTATGTTATTCAACATCCATATACTATATTTTTTTTCTACTTTATGGGATACCCCATTAGCCCTCATTAATCATCCCATGATCCATTATGTACCCCTATTTCCATAAAAACATTTCTTATGAGATTTCTCCCCACTAATTACCATTCAATAACATCTACTATTTTATGACTATTAGTTTCCATTTTATTTTTTTGTAATATGTTCTTTCATTTCCCTTTACATTAGATTTACATTATAAAAAAAGATATCATATTTTCCTCCCATTTATCATACCATGATATTTTATGCACATCCATTACCATGTAGAAATATAATTATGATTCCTTGTTCTATTCATGTTTATTCATTTAATTATTCCTTGTATTTCAAAAATTTTAATGTAGGGATATGTTTACCAGTGTCTCTATTAAATTAAATTTAATTTCAATGGGATGATAATCCCATTTATTTCACATAAACCCATTATTATGATTCTTTACGTGATGTAGTTATGGTGGAGAAATATCAATGTGATCTTCTATTCCAAATAAATTGTGTAGTGAATACAAAACCTGTTTCCTATCAACAGAGTTGACATTAATTCATTTGAACATTTCTTTGGGGACTAACACATATATATTCCACACTTTTTAAAAATGTAATAATTTATTATTATTATGAATGAATCCATGTTTTATGATCTACGTGGCCCTCTTATCCGTTAGAATGAAATTAATATAATGGGTGCATTGAGATTGCTCTCCAGTGCATTATTTAATGTTTATTATAATGATACATCACATTGGAATGGGATGTGATCAATATTTAATTATAGGATTTTTTCCACAATTATTTCCTAAAGGTTTTATCCTTAAAAAACGATTATGATTCAGTATAATATGTTGTGATAACATATCCCATGTTATAATTATAATGTTATACCATGTCTCATTATACATGTTTATTATTCCAACTCTTTCTGTGCCTCATTTAAATTCCAATTATATAATATGTTAGAGACTATTGCATTTTATACAATTAATGGGAATTATAGCTCACAACATTCATATCTCTGTACCCATGTTATCCCATGAAGATATAAATCCTCATAAGTTTGGATCCATGATAAGGATGTTTTAAAATTGTTTTTTGACCCCAATATCAATATGTTATACTATGTAACTTATTCCAAAATACAATACACATATAAATGGTTCGGTTCATATTAATTCTACTTTTATGTAATAAATAATGAATCAATGTTCAATAAATACAAATGTTGTTATAATTGGTACCAAAGGAAACCTTGTTTCATTTTTTGAATGGTGATTATAAAACTCTAGAAAAATATTTAAGTATAACACAATTTATATGAATATATATCCCTATATTATTTTATGAATAATGAATGTTTTTTTTGAAAAAATATTTCCCTATCTAGATAGTACAAGTGGAGGTTGTTCTAGCACATATGTACATTGGGATAACATCCTTGAGAATGTGACCCAAGCCTGACTTCGGGTAACCTGGTACACAACAACTGGAATTACTACATAAGAGTTATGACACTCTTGGGTGATATTCTATGGTAAATTCACAAGATCGTTATATTACATTTTTAATGGAAAATATTTCCATAAGAATATATATTATAAAATATATTATAGATAAAATATATTAAAACCTATAAATTCATAAGAAAAGGAATTAAATGTAAATTATAAGATATCAATTTAATGAAACAAAATTCTTCTTTTTCTTTTAAAAAATTGAAAAGTACTCATCCCTAGAAATATATTAGATGAAGTATAAGGATATAACTACAATCAATTAATGAAATGCGGGGTTTTCATCCATTGTTTTACACATTCCTTCACATCAAAAAAATAATAGTAGAACTATCTAAACACAACCACATCACATGGAAGTAGAGATATCAGAGAATACCAAAAATTGGGAAATTATTACATCCTATGTAAATGACTCATCACGTATTTATGTTTTTTGGAGGAAAATAAAATAGAACATTTTCATACTTCCTTTGGTGGAATATTATGTACACATGGGAATATATTGGATTTCCCTATAGAGAGCCAGCATAAATTGTCCCACGAAGGAAATAACTATCAATATTGAGAATCAACCCCTATTCATTACATTTTTTAGGGGAATTATGAATCATCATTATCTCCATTACCCCATGAATGAATATTATTTCTATAAAACAATGAATATAAAGCTCAAATAATTTAGTCTAAGGAAATAAAAATAGTCTAAGGCATTCCAATTATGACGGAATATGTTGTTGTGTATCATCAAGAATATCATGGAATGCCTCCTATCCAAGAGGTAAAATTTTCAATCGAGCTTATACCGGGGAAATTAAAAATATCCCTATATATATATTGAATGTCACTTTTGGAACATCATTATCTAAATAAACAGAAAATGACAATCCAGATCAGGGGTTCAAATTCTATTATACATCACAATTTTGTGCACCAGTCATCTTTATCAAAAAGAAGGATGGGTCAATATACCATTTTATTAATTATAATGACCTAAAAAGGCCACGATAAAATAGAATTATCTTTTTCCTTATATTTATGACTTGTTAGATCAGTTATGTGGACCACCATATGGCTCCAATGTTTATCTATGGAGGATTATATTAAAAATTTATCTTGAAGGTGAAAGATATCCCCTGAGGAACTATTTTTACAAGTTATGTATTCAATGAGTTCATAGTGATTATTTTTGGGATCACTAATGAGATCGAAATAATCATGGCCGTGATGAATATAGAAATTATAGACTACAATGAATAAAATTTATTTTTATTTATAGATGATATTCTAATATTCCCAAATACCAAATATGAGAATGTGGACGATCTAAGAACTATGCTAAATACCTTGAAAATTTATAATAATTATCCCATGTAGAAAAAATTTGAGTCCTAGATGAATGAAGTCTTATTCATGGGGAATATCATTACAATTAGTTGTATATATATATATCCTTCAAATACAAATGAAATTGATGTTTGGCCAAGTAAAATATCCATAATAGATATCCATATATTCCTTGGTTTAGATCGGTACCATTATATTTTTGAGTGGGCATCCTCCTGATATTGAAACACTATAACCATGTTAACTACGAAGGAAGTCATGTTTACTAGGAATGCTGATTATTAAGAGAGCATCATATAGATGAAGAGAAGGATTATTTCTACCAACATTATCGCACTAGATAAAAGTGGAGAAAATTTAATTTTAGTTAAAAAAATTTCAAACAAGTGAGTAGGTTGTGTGTTAATGTATAATGAAAAATTCGTAGACAATGCCTCAAGGAATTATAATTTCAATAGTATGACTATCTAACTAATTATTTGGAGTCTTAAGAAGTGGTCATCACAAGGAATATATATCATTTTTATCTCATTTTTAAAATTTTTGAAATATATATGTATTTTAAAAATAAATAAGTTTACATTAAAATATATAGAGATAAATATGTTCTAATAAATATGGTTAAATCATATCAAGGACTACAACAGATGAATACACTACTTTCTTGGTAATTTTATAAAGTATAAAATACACTAACTACAAAGGATCCTGTAATTAAATCTCTAATGAGAAGTTGGAGGGATCAGATCATATTATTTTTATAATGGATGGACATATGAATCATATTGGAAGAAACATCATCAATGCTTTAACAAATTATTTCTTAACACTTACATCTAGAGAAGTTAAAAGATTCACAAAGTGATGATGGGGGAAATTAGAAGAAGCTGGAATTTATAAGAATGAGGAAATCCTCAGAATTCAATGTTAATGGAAAAGGAGTTGTGATATTTTGTTAAAGACTATTTGTATAAAAAAATAATGTGTTTTTGAAGGATCTTTTGGATGATTCACATAGCTTATCCTTCTCTATACACTGAGGAAGAAAAAATATGCAATGAGATATATGTGAATTAAACAGGTTGTACTATATGAATATTGGGTTCTCATGTATACATAAATATGTTTTATATTCCTATAAGTTAGAGAAGAAATGAATAAAATCCAATGGGAGGATGAAACCATTAAACATATACACAAGAAAAAGGGAGAATATCACCATATACTATCCACCATATATATGATGATAGCCGAGTAACATAATTATTTATGGATTTTTTTGGATCATCTAGAAAATAATTATCACTTGATCACAATTTTATATAATTTATCTTTTGAAAAACATTCATGGATATAAATTAGTGTACTTGTAAAGATTCTTGGGGTACCACTATTAATTATATCTGATTAAGATCCATGATTCAACAATATGTTCAAGAACAGTCTCTAATGTGTTATGAATACTCTATTGAACATCATCATTTATTAATAACCTCAAACTAATAGCCAATTAGATCATGTTATCTAGTAACTTTAGTTAATGATGAGAGAATGCCCAATTTACTTGAATGGAGGATGAGACCAACATCTTATTCTTGTCAGGTTCTATTATAAAACCAATTTCCACTTGATCATCGAAATGGATCCCTATAAATCTCTTTTTGGGATGTGGTGTAGAATACATGAATGTTGGTATGATGTTGGGGGAAACAAAATTCTAGGTCTATAAATGGTAAACATAATTGTTGAAATCGTTATGACCATTTAGAAACATGTCAACACATCTCTTTTGACAAAAGTGTTATGCTGAAAATCATCTCTGTGACATATCTTTTGATGATGGAGATATGGTATTAAACTGCATATCTCTAGGGATGAATGCGATGGGATTTTAGAATAAGGTAAATCTTAATCCATGGTACATAAACCATTTTTGGATCATTTATCACATTAGAGTGGTGGCCTATCGACAAGAACACCCACTAAACCAATCACAAATACATGATGCATTCCATCTATCCCTAATGAGGATGTAAATATCAGCCCCATCACATGTACTCAATACAATTATGGTACCATTGGAGAAGGATCTCTCCCGTTAAGTGCAACTAGTGAAGATATATGATGAAAAAGAAATTTTTTTACAAAACATAATAGTGCACCCTGTAAAATAGTTTTTGAGAAACCACATGTTTGAATAATAAACAATAGAACTATAGTTTGTGATGAATACTTGTTACCCACACCTATTTGGTGCATTAAAATAATTTTTTGGGATGAAATTTCTTAATGGAGGAACATTGTAATGACCAGAAGTATTATAACAAAACATTCCCTATTTTTTTAATTGAATCTCATATTATATAATATGGTGATAGACAACCCATAAACTGATTTTGATTTTATTAAATACTGTTATTTTTAAAATAAATTATGTATTATTACCCTTGATTACATATCCATTGAATAATTATCACGGAATTAGTATAAATATGTGGTTTTAACAAATCCCATTGACAAACACAAAGGATGTGATGACCTCAACCAGAAGGATCTTACCCTATGAAGACCTTCTATCGATTCTTTTGAGGAAGATAAAATTTGTTGGATTTTCCGTTGACCATTACCAGTATGTGTTCCAATATCTTTAGCATTATTGAATCTATTTAAAAAAGAAGTTTAATTTCATTGATGTCAGGACTCAATCCAGGTTCTCAAAACCACCCCATAAAAGTAATATTGCCCCACACCATACACATAGGCCATATACTGTTGTATTAAAATGAAATGTATCATGACCATTGAAATATTAATTTTTTCACTATTTTTTACTAATGAATATAAATTCATCCGATTATTATTACTTAGTAAATTATTTTTATTTTGATCCTGAAATGTGGAAATTGTATTTTTGGTAAATATTCAAATACAATTATTGAATTGTTGAAATAATGAATTTTTTTGAAATATATTATATTTTAATAATATTATTAAATAGTTTATATAAAATATAAATGATCATATAATTATTATGATGTATTATTAAATTTATAAAAGTGTTAGAAAACTATTATTATCCAAAACCCATAATTTTCAAAAAATGACACTTGTAATTTTAAAACAGAAAATTCCCTTATTTAAAAAAAATCGAAAAATATAATATTATTTTTGGAATCATAACATCAAAACTATCGCATGTTTAGTGATCCATATTTTTCCGAGATAGTCACATAGCCATGTAAAAAGTAAACATTGAATAAATATACGTTGTTTTTTATGAGATTGTAATGACCTAAATGTGATGTAATGATTACCATAAATGGGATGCAAGAAAAAGAATAAAATTTTCCCTAAAAAATATTTTCATTTAATATCTATATTTTTTATTCTAAAAGTCCATTATGAATCACCCCAAACTAATAAAATATTTTAACTGTTTAAAACCATTTCTTTAGTAGTATGACACATGTCCATATATAAAAGGGACTAATTTTAGTATGATCAACCTTGGAATTTATAAAAAACCAAAATCTAATCTGATTTGTTATAAAAAATGTGAACACTCCATTGGATGATTTGGGGTTTTAATATATTTTTATTTTGAGTCTATAACACAAATAATAACGAAATCCCCATTTTGACTATATAACCTCTCCCCCAATATGAAATTTCTCTTCACTCAAACTATTTGTATCATATTTATAATTTCCCATAAATTTTATAGTGTCCTACCATGGTTCTACTATATCTCAAGAATTCCCTCCCTAGAATTTGGAGTCACGCACTCATGTAAGGGACATCCCTCTCCTCCATTCAATCCAAGAACATTGTTTGGAATTATTATTTAATTTCAATGGGTATTATTATAATTAATTAATTTAAATCCCATTAATGTATAATTTATGTTATTTTATTGTGATTCTATTTTTCCACTCTCATTTTTACTCTTACAAAAGCAGTTATTATGAAGAAATTTAATTGGAGATCTCTGATGCTCCTTTTAATTCATGATCATAATGTATGCCATGTTAAACCCATTACCATTTGTTCATGTGGTTATATGTTCTTTCATATCACCCATATTTTAATTTTTTCATGAATACATGATTATAGATCCCTTTGACACACATAACACATCACAATATCCTTTATGTACTACACTTACCATTCTTAAATTTCATAAGGGATTTCTCTCTACTCATTATCTAAAAAAATCCTTTATATTATGTATTTTAACTACAATTTTCAGAAGTGTGAATATGTTATACCATATTACCATAACATTCAATTTTCTTTACAAATGATGAGATTCACATTCCCTCTCATTTATCCTCCTCAGATCCTTTATATAGACTCTTTACTAGGAAAAAAAATAATAAGGATTATTTTCTATATTACAGTATATTTATTACCTTATTCCTTCTAATTACAAATTTCTAATACTAGTATATGTTTTTTATATAGCTATTACTACCCATTTGGTGTCTATTTGATGATATACCACTTTCTCTCATGTCATCCCATTTTTTTGGAATCATTATGTGACAATTTTATGCTACAAATATTTCAACATAATCTTCTATGCAGAAGAAATAGTGCACTGAATTCCACATCCATTTAATATCAAGGGAGTTAATTTATGAACTTATTTTTTTGGGTAGGGAGATACACATATTTATTCAAAAATCCTTAATCGTGGTGTAGTCTATGATACTAAATAAATCTATTTTATAGGATATATGTGGCATACTTAAGAATGAGAATGAAATGAATATTATAGGTGCACAAAACAGAGCTCAAAGGCATTATGTAATGATTAATATCATGATACCACACAATGGTATAGGCAGTGAACATGATTCTTTTAGTGGAATTTGTCCAATGTGATTTCCAAGAGGGTATATAATTGAAATATTTTTCTGATTCAATGTTTTATGTTGTTTCCACATTTCACATGTTATTATGAACATGAAATACCACGTCTCATTTTCCATATTTATCATTTATACACTTTTAATTTCCCATTTTTATTTCTATTTTCTTATATGTACCACCATATTCCTTGTTTATTACATTATTAGAATTAATGGATCACACCATAGTTGTGATTTTCCCTAGGATATCCCCTTTAGTTTTAAAATCCACGGAATTTTAGAATCACTTAAACGATGTTTTTAATAATGTCGTTGTATACCATTTTCATGATGATATTATATATTCTTAATTCTAAAATATATAAGACATATTAATTTTCTTCAGTAGTAATATGTCTACATTTATGTAATAAATCATGAATAAATGTGTATAAAAGAATTTGTTTTTTATAGTTTCTATGAGTGGATATTTGATATGGGGTGATGTGGTTACTTAATGAATGTGGTTAATGTTGTGAGGATTTTCCTAGATTTCTTTTACCTTTCTTACATTTGGAGAGTTGTGGATTATGATATATGACATTTTGGTAGAGTGGGAAACAAGTGGGGAATAGGGAGTTGGGTTCCCGTTATGATAAATTATTATAATATATGCCCTATTATATGTGGTACTTGGAGATACTTATAAATGGTGAGGCGGAAATTTTTTTATACAATTTTGAGAGGTGAAATCATTTCACTTTTTATCACATTACGATAACTTGATTTATTAATACTGTCCACTAGAGGCTTAATGGAGGATACTATTGAGTATACTATTATACACACCCTATATATATATAAACTAATTTCTAGGTTTTCTTTATCTGGTTTGGGATCTAGATAAACATTACATGTTCATGGTTTGGAAGATGTTGTTTGGGATTCATGGATGTTTCCTTCATTATCTTTTGGTTCTTTTAATTTTCCATTCAGTGAGTTTAGTATAATGTGGAACATTTTTTATTCAATTGTTTTTCATTTATATAACTATGTATAAGAAGGTTTTTGTAGTTTCATCTATATTATCTCCCCAATATTCAAGTTTCTCAGAGTGGCTAATGTCTCCCTTATTCATGTTTATCGTACCCATGGTGTTAGTTGCAAACTCCGAGCCTATTGGAGGTAGGACTCTGGATGTCAAAATCTCTCTCCCATAAGTGTGGTAGAATATCTAACGGTTATTAGAACCTGTGAAGTATTTCATACCTATCATAAGAATCTAGATTCATTCATTGAATCCCATCATCACATGGTTACCTAAGAATAGTATTTTCTAACATTATAATTTCCGTTTATTTATGAAATTTTAACAGGTTACCAATATCAAGAGTTTCAACATTAAATGTATCATATTTCAATGATTTATTTAATGGTATTAATTGGTTAATATTTATTTATTAATAAGAAAAATTATATTTTATTGTATTTTTATCACTTTAGAACTCCAAGACATTGAAATATGAATAACATATTCGATAACATGTATGAAAAATCACATGTATTATAAAAGACAATATAAAATTCATAGATATGAAAATATATTTAATATTATAAATTAATTCAATCTATTATATATCTTAAAATTAAATAAATACAGATTAATCATGCATTAAATAAAACAATGAACTTCCTCGATGTCTTGTGGCACATGCAAGATCATGTTTTACTGAAAACGTTTAATACTATTATTAAAATTATCAAGAAAAAATAAAATTGGAAAGTATAAATTGGATAAAATATCATATGAAAATATATAGTTTAGTTAAATATGAAATGAAATAAATGGTTTTCAATTAATTAAAAATTAAATTCAAACCCAATTGAATGTACTGGAAATCTATTTATAAAATTCTATTTTAATGAGACTAGTGCTTTTTTAACCTAATAAATTTAATTATTTACAGTTATTGAATTATGAAAAAGAATAATTATATAATATATACTCAGTAAATTAATTTGAAATTCATCTAATAGATTTCATAGGAATAATATAATAACCAATCAAATTGTATCCACAAAAGCTATAAATTTTTATATATTGGTTTTCCTCTTATTAACACTCCTGTTGATTTAAAAATATTTTTTTAATAGTTTATAAATATAATTCGATAAAAAGAACTTATTTTTTGAAAATTAAATTTACGAATTATCTTAGGGTGAAATATTGTTATTTTTCATAATATATGTTTTGGATGGATTTTGAGAAATAATTGATTTAAATTGAAAAAAAAATTATACTTATTAATTTTTATGTTAAATTATATATTAAATTTTTATATAAATATTTAATAAATTTTATATTTATTAATCATATTTATTTAATTTGAATAATCTATACAATATATTAATATATATAAAACAAAGTAAAATTTGACAATTTTCATGTAAACAATCATTTTCTTATCTGATCTAGGTTATTAATTTTAAATAAATTTCTACCAATTATTTGGATTGAATTTGGAAAATTTAATTTCCTATTTTAAATCATCATAATTTATAATTTCTAATATGGTGAAATATAATTGTTACCAAATTTATTAGAGAATGAAGAAAAAATAATTATAATGATTAAGAGATAAATGAGTTTACCATGGGAATAAACATTAAATATGAGCAGATGAATGTACTCAAAACGTTTGAGAAATTTTTTCTGGTAATATTTAAAATATATAAATTATTATATTGATTTTATTTCCTTAATGTAATGAATTATCCTGGAAAAAGTGTGATGGAATTTCATCTTTCAAAAAACGACACATTTTCTAGTCACCACTCATTTTAAATGGCTCCACCACTCCCTCTTATTAATCCTAAAAAATTACATAGGATCATCAAACCATGAAAAATTGGATATTTTATGTAAATAGTGAAGTACCATAGAGGATAACTGAAGAATATGTAATGATCTTCAAAAAGAATTTTTTATTTCATAATTCTCTTCTTTCACTTATTATTATAGAATCGTTATATAGTAACATTAGTATATTAATTATAATTTTATTTATCTATTTCATGTGTATGACAATCAACTTCACAAACATCCATATATTCCATTCCAATATCATTATTATTGTTTACAATGGACATCCACGTAACAAAAAGACACTGTTCATTTTTTCATTACCACATTTCATATTGGGGAATAATGATATAAATATATTTATAAATTTTATATATGATATAAATGATATAATTATGATAATATGTCTATTTTATAACGCATACCATAATTATATCCATTTTTTTAGAATATTATTGCTTCATTCAAGTGTAATGTGGACTAATGCTTCACGAAGTGATGTGATTCATTCATGATTTACATGTAATGAATTAAGGAAGGGTTTAAAAACATAGGTCAAATATATTTCCAAAAATATATACTAATATATATAAACCTATATATATATATATATTCTTTTTTTCTATACAACAAGACAATATAAACATCATCTATTTGTATGTATAACCTACAGTCTCCATGAATGATGTATTGAATTTCATATCACCTAATTATATGTATCACACTAAATAAATATATTCTAAATATAATTGATATTTAAAAAATTGTTTATATTCTGGATATTATTAAATCACGATTGATGTGATAGTGATAAAAAACAACAATTCAAAACATATTCAAAAATCAATTCTAGTTATAGGATGAAATAATAAAGAAAATAAATGATTATTAATTAATGGTTGATAAAATGATATAAACTAATCATATATGATATCATAAATATTAATATTTTTCTATAATAAGTCTTTAACATTATTAAATCCTATATACATGACATTAATCAATGCTCATCCCCAAGAATGTTTATGATAAGGTATTTCACAACATAATTTCCTCACATTGTTTTAAAATTATTCTTCAGTAATTTTATCATGAAAATATTATGTGTGTAACAAATTTTTATTTATATATTTTTTTATTATTGAAAATTATCTGGACATTAATTTGATATATATAATTGATTCATTTATTAATTCTCAATTCAAACTTATAATCATATTTATTGTTATTTTTCTAATAATATTATAAATGGGATTGTTAATAATTAAATATTAGTTGAATGAAATTATTGGACCATACCATAATAAAACCAATAATTATTATATCATCTAAATAATAATTAACTCTTTCATGTAATATTTTTATTTTCAATCTTTTGTACTTAATATGTTTTCAAGAAAATACCACTTCATTATCTTTTCGGTCAGAAAAATGTCTTCATCCCAATAAATGTTTTATAACATTATTTTTTAAAATAATTTGACATATTAAATGTTATTTTTTAATTCAATTTTATTCATTTTTTATAATTTACTTAATTTTTTAAATTGAATCTTTTTTAAATTTTAATTCAATACATGTTTGTATTTAATTTATAATGTGTAAGGAGTTTTTTAAAACTAGTATGACATGAATAAAATATCAAACCATTACGATAAATAATATTTCATTAATTATAATTTTTATTTTTTAAATAATATATTCATTGAAATGAATTTAAAATTTTTTAACAAATTTTTTCTAATATTATTTCTAGAGAAAGTGATATTGAATATAATTTTCAAAATGATAAGGATATTTTACCCAAAAATATTATTAATAACCCGTTATAGGAATATATATTAATAAATGATAAAAATTATTTATTGTTACACCAATTTAAACCAAATTATTGATATTATCCTTAATCTTCATCAAGATGTTTTATTCCCACATTTACCTAAGAATGTAATGATTTGTTTTTTTTGTCATTAACATTATCTTGAATTAATCAATTTATTATGGAAAATAAATTTCTAGTAATTTTCAATATTATTTTTCATGGATATGTTTATTTAATAAATGATATAATATTAGTACATATGGTGTTTAATTTGACATTTATTTTATTAACTGATGGAATATTGATTAATATGTATTCATTATATAGTGAATATATTGTATAAGGAATTATATTTATCAATAAAATCGATTATTCGATATATGATGATTTATTTGGACTTCTTTGACATGGGTAGGGGAAATTTTATCCAAGAAACTCAATTCATCGATAGTCTCACCAAATGAAATTAGTTTTAAAAAAACCATTCACATTTTTACCTATGCATGTTCTAAACGACCTGAGGAAATGTATTGACAATAGTATGTTATTAAACATCTTGTGAATGGTGTTAATGGTAATGTTATGATATAATTGGTATACATGAAATCCAATATTTCAGAATTTCTTGCATTCAGAATTCAGTTATTATAATCCTTTATATTTATATTATGACAAAATCTGTGGATTCATTCCATATTGAGATTATTTATTAAGTGTTTTGTTTCTATAGTTATTTACCTTGTTATATTGAGTCTTCCATATAATATAATTTCAGTAAATTTATTAAAATGCGATGTGTTTCATTTATCTCAATTCCCATATTTTGTATGCACTTACATATCATTTTATTGATTACACGAGATCTGTGTTCAGTTATTATCATATCCATATTGAATATTCTTATTGATTATTTATTCCTTACATTATTTTTAACCCATATTGATAATTTCATCTCATCAATAATTTATTTTTTCCCCAATATTCCATTATGTTTAATATGAATGATATTCAAGGAGACACTATATGGAATAAAGATGTTCATAAAAACAGAAATATTATGTTTCAATCTGAATATTCAAATGTAATGTAAGTGTAATGTATGTATATTTTTTATAAAGAGTACTAAATTGATCGTTCATTCTGTATTAATTTATTTGAATTTTATTCAAACGTAATGGTAGTAGGAACCATATTTAGGGTTCTGTGATCAGTACAATACATTGTGTATTAGATGATCGGGAGTAAAAACATAGGAAATTATATTTTGGGAAAATAATATTATGGAACGTAACACTAGGATAAAATTTGAGGAAAGGTAACAAAAAAATTAACAAAGAATACATGTTTACGATTTTGATATTAGATACACAAATACTTTCTAATTTATTCTAAATATTTCACTAGTTTTTTTATTAAAACCTATGTTTGATAGTTATATTATTTAAAAAAAATTCATGGTTTAAACATGTTTTATATAATATGGAATGTGTTCCTCAGTAATGATATTGTTCTAATGTTTATGAATGGTCATTTCATTTAAGGTCTAAATACAATCTATAAAATGGAACTAATATCCTAAACTCATTCATTTTTCAAGGACATAATATCATGTAAAAACAATATTGATAAATATTTATATAATTATTATGTATTTTGTGGGAAGAATGTGATGAATATGGAAACGTCAATAACATAGATAAACCTAAGAAGGAAATAAATTATTTTCCCACTTCTGATAATTATTGAATTAATCTCTTTTGTATATCATTAATTAATATATAAGATGAATTCACATTTATAGAAAATGGTCACAATTATCATAATTTAAATGGAATGAAATAATTTTACAATGATTATTGCTTCAACTGTAAGAATATGGGGAACTATTGAAATAAATTCCCTTGGTGTCATGGGATGATACATTAGTAAATGATATAAAATCAAAGTCAAGATTGTGCTATTGATACAACGGAAGAGAGTTGATTAATGTAATTTTTTTATTCAATTTTTTTGGTATTTGTGTATTTTGTTATTGACAGACTAGATATGAGAATTATTAAATATATATGGATTTTATTTTCATACAATATCATGACGGATATGAGAGGAAATGGTGTACGATTCTAAAAAAAATGATTCAATGATCGGTTGATCTTCTCCTAGTGTATGTTATTGATGTAAGGATTACACAAATGGTAATATATTTAATTACTATTTTTTTTCAAGAATACATGAAAAAGGTATAAACATGCTTCACGTGTGATGACTGACATCCACAATATTTTGTCTCAGGAATATAATTTTTATTTACTAAAAAACCTTCTAAATTTGGTCAATCATTTTTTGGATTATCATTATGGTTAATTGTTAACATAAACGATTATGTGGAAATAAAATTATTATTGAATAACATTTTTGGAATAATATTGGTTTTAGTAAAGACCGCAGTAATATCTTGTTATTCATTTATGGATCCTATCATTTATTAATGTGCAATTATAGTAATTATGGGAAATGAAATATTTTTTTATATCAATTTCATTGATTTAGAGATAAATTTAAAAATAATTGATTCTCTAATAAATGTTTCAATTATTCTTATGAAATATTAATTTATTATGTCTATATAATTCCACATATTCATAAATGGCGAGAAATAATTCCTCAACATTTGGAAAATTATATAGAAATAAAATGGTATACAATTACTAAAATTTATGATGATATAAAATCCCTTATTTAAGACATTTTATTTATTTTGTTTGGCCCATCACCTTTTTTGATCATTCACTTATTTATGATCAATGAGATAAATCACACTCTATAAATATTTACAAAATTCCTATATTTTCAAATCTTCAATTTCTTCAAATGTTCATGTATATAGAATCCTTGGAATGTGTTATTCCTTTTGAACACAGTAATGTAGTTTATCTCTTATTAAGTTGTTGTTTTATTTAATATATTTATGATGTGTGTTCCAGAAAAAAAATTTCAAATATCAAACCATTGGATCCCAAGGTATTTTTAAAATTTCATATAAAAAATTTATATAAGGATTCGTGATTGTATATAGTTACCCAATATTGATATACATAGAAATTACATAAATTTTTAAGAACAATTAAAACATTACAAAAAGAAATTCCAAATGATAATATTATTTTTGTCCCTTTGGAATCTTGGAAAAAATTATTCTAATTTTTTTATAGATCTTTAACATCTACTATAAATATCATACCCTATAGTACCCCTATGTAAATCCATTGATTATAACCTAATTAAAATATAAAAAAACAAAAAATATTAGATTATCCATAATGATATTAAAATGAAATATACTTGAATATAATGAAACTATTGGTATGAAAACATGATCATGAAAATAAAATATCAGACCATTCATAAAAAATAATGAGTAAATTTTGGAAGTCTATAAGACATGAATCAAAATGGAATTAATGAACATAAACCATGAGATCAAAAAATTAAAATATGAAATGAAAATTTGGGATACATATAAACATGGATCTATTTGAACATGTATAAATAGTAAAAACATCAAACATTAAATTAATGACCTGATATCAAGCCCTTGAATAAAAATATGTATAAGGAAACTAGTTCTACTCATAACATTATGGATATGAAATCTAGGATCATGAATAGAATTGTGAACATGAATTTAGGTTCATGCATAACATATATACCACATGAGTAACAAATCATTAAATAATTCAAGTGTGTATGATATTTTTCATACTGATCTCATCAAGAAATCATACATAGATGTCTGTCACAATAACATAAAATAATTCATCAAATCTGAACCCACAGAATAAAATGGATTCAATCATATTATACCCCATTAAAATAAATGAGTTTCCTATATATCATTACATCATTAACATAATTAAATTTTATAAAGAGAGATAATGTTATAACACTATCATACTAACATTAAATAAGTATATTCATAATATAAAAATCCAACTGTATGTTTATAAAACTTGTAAAAGGCCATAGGTTCATAACAAAACTAGTCTCCCAATGAAATAAAATTGAGACAAAACTACCATACTCATTTTGAACTTTTGAATCATAAAATCCAATGAAGTAGACATCCTAAAATGGATATTTACATACCCATAACAAAAAGTATACGAATAATATAATAACTTCATGAAAATTTTGTACACCATGTAAAAGAAACAATTGGTGTATAAGGTATGTTTCTCACAATAATAAAAGTGGTACATACATCCCATACCATAACTATGTTCTCTTTAGTACTTGTACAGTCATAAAACATAAATGGATTAAATGTTTTTTTACCTTATTATATAATCATATTCATTTTTATTATAACATATATGATCATATTATTTCCTATTTCTTAATAACATTATTACTCATCTTTTGGGTATTAATTACTTTTCGTAGTTTAAAGTTTGGTTCAAGCACATAGAATATAGATATTTAATTTCCTTAACTATGTTAATATTTTAAATGTAATATTAATTCATTATAAAAATTTATATATTCATTATTTAATATTTAATAATGAAAATTAATTATATCACATCATGGAGATGGTAGACCATATGTATGCATGAGCGATGGTATCATTCCATTAATAGAAAAAATAAAAGGTTATTTATGGTATATATATTTCTCTAGATCCAATATAATTTTTTTATATCTATATATTTATATTATTTCAATAATTATAATTATCATAATAATGTGGTGAAAACATATTACACAACATAGTAAATAAGATAGGTCGTACGTATGCACATACATTGATTTCATTTTTTATATGGTGAATTGATTGGGGAATATGGTTGTTATACAATAATAATAAAATATATTAATATAATTGATACCATAGTAATTACTTTATTATGGAAAAACTCTAGATGAGTATGTATAAGTATAACTATGTTAGAATGAATTGGTAGAGGAAATTACATGTTCTTCATTAAGATCCATATAGATCTCCACTTAATTTCAATATAGTTTGTATTTTCAGAAGATCGTAAACTATTTAATGTTACTAGTAATGCTTAAATTGGTATGAAAACATTATCATTAAACTAAAATAATGTAAATTGTATATACAAAATAATGAAGTAAATTTTATAATTTCATAATACATGAATCATAATGGAATATAAGAAAATAATCCATGCTATCAAAATATTATCATAAGAACTGTAATAATATAATACACATAAAAATTTAAAATTGTGACCATTTATAATTATTAAGAATTTAATTCATTAAATTAATGACCTAAAATTAATCCCATACATAAAAATATTGAAATTGTAATTTTTTTAAATCATATAATTATAGTCACGAAAACCATCTCTATGCATATCATTGGGTACATGAGATCCGGATCATGCATAACATATCTATCTCCTGTGTTATCCATAATTAACCAATGAATTGGATATAGATATAGGTTCCACCATTCTCAAAATAAAATAATACATTCATGTGTTCCATAAGAACATAAAATGATTCATCTTATCATACCCTATTTAATGAAATCAAATCAATCATAATATATCCCATAAAATGAAATGAAGTTTAGAAATATCATTCCATCATAAACATAAATAATTTTTTTAAAAAAATTAAATTTTATAATTAAATAACATCCCTAGTGAAGAAATATGTAACATAAAATAATATAAACTTATATAGTAAATAATCATGAGAGATCACATTAAAATAAATTATCATTAAACTATCTTTTATTCTTTGTGAAATTATTTTTGAATCCTAAAAAACTTAATCCAATTTTCAATAATTATAAACCTGAAAACCTGTATATATTTATTGATAACGTTTTTAAAACCATATTTCATGAATATTTATGAAGGATACTTGAAAACATTTTTAATTTTGTTTTCCTCGAAAATAATCAATAGTTGTATTGGGGAATATAATCGTTAAACATTTCATAGTGTCTCATATGACCGAAAAAAAGACTATATCATAATCATCATGAAATTATAACATTATATGAAGAATTAAATATCATGAAAATAATTACATATCATATATAACTTGTCAAATTGTAGTGTTTAGACCTTGGAAAAGAATACAGTTTTATAAACAAGCATAAATCAAATTGAAGGAAAATTGAGACAATACAACCTTACTAAATTGGAAATGTTGGAACCATAAAATCTGATGAAATTGATTTCATAAAATGGATATAGAAATAACCATTAAATTAATTATAAAAAACATATAATTTATTTTTTATGCTTATGCACACCATGTATAAGAAACATGTGGTTTATAAGGAATTTTTTCCATAAAACTAAATGTGAGACATAAATCTCATAACTTTGGGTACGGTTCCATCATACGTTATTGAAAATCATGTATAATAGTCTAAATAATGATTTTAACTTCTTCCATAATAATATTTATTTTTATTATTTATTATGAGATCACTTTATAACTTTTTTTAATAACATTATTACTCTGTAATGACCAAGATCATTTTGAATAAAATTTTCTTTTTTTAAAATTAAATTTCTTATAATTATTGAATACATTTCTATTATTTTAATTTACTAAATTATATTTAATTTAACATTATGTATCATTACATTAAATAATAAATGCATTGAAAACTGGTCACATGACTAGTATAAATATATGGTTTTAACTAATCGTTTTGACATAGAAACAGAATGTTATGGTCTCATGTTATTGGATCATTCCCTATATAGCCCATTAATCATTTATTTTGAGGGATATACAAATTTTGGGATTTTCCCAACACCTAGAAGATGTGGATATCCAAAAAAGTAAGCATGAGAGAAATCATTTATGGGAGAAATTCAAGCATATCAAGATCACGACAGAAACTGTGTTAAATGAATATCACCAAGAAAACCCCACCATCACACACCTAACACATAGAGAATATACTAGTGTACTAAAGGGATATAAAACAAGACCCGATCATTTTTATTGTTTTCATTATTTTATTATATAATTATGAATATACATTCAATCTATTATTTCTACTTTGTAAATGAAATGTAATGATAAAATAATATTTATCGTTAATATTCAAATTCAATGAAGAAATCTATTTTTAATGAATTAATGGATTTTTAAAAATAAATATTATTCTTTAAAAATATAATTATTAAATTGAATTTATTAAATATAAATAATCATATAATTTTTACAATGTCCATTTTCATTTTCATTATGGATTAATTTTTTTTGTGAAAACCCATCAATTTTCATTAAATGTAGATTTTATTATACAAGTTATAAGTGAAATATTTAGATAATTTGTTAGATAAAGTTAAAATTATTTTTTAAAAATGGTTTCTATAATTATCCAAAACATAATTTTTCACAATTTTATGAGACAATAAAAATTTTCTGTTAAAATTGAATATCATATAAAAATATGGGGGGTGGGGTTATAACATCATAAAATCCCAATAATGATGTAATAAATACCATAGACGTTATATCCACGTTAATATTTTTAAAATTTAAAATAATGTAGCCTTATGTTTATTTTATTTATTATATAATTCCTTAGTCAATCCTCCAAAACATATAATATATTTAATGATTTTAAAATAATTTCCCTGAAAGTATGACTCACCTCTACATATGAAACTGAAATATTTCATCAATAGCCCATGTCCTTATAAAATAATTCACACCACTCCTTTATATAAGAAACCATTTTAAAAAACCATGCGGTGTTTTTTGGTTTTGAATATTTTTTTTAATTAAGTGTCCAAAGCCAAAATAATTAAACAAATACCCCTCATTTCCTATATAAATGCACAAACCTCCCATTGATCTTCACCAAAAATCATTGAATATTCACTTAACCAATAACCTATTCCAAGAGTCTTCCAAGGCCCCCCCAATTCTCTTAATAATCCTCCCCCAAGCCTTTGAAGTCACACATCCATGTTTCTGATCTTAAACTCCCCTCTTAAATAGAGCACTCCATTTGTGATATGCATTTTATAATCAGTTTGAATATGTTTGGATATATTCAACAAAACTCCATATAATATCTATCTTATTGATAAATAATTATAGTTTCCTTCCACACCCATCAATTTATTAATTATCCTTTATATACAACCATTATCATATAGAAATTCGCTTAGGGATTTCTCTCTCCTCATTCCCATCAAAATAAATAATTTTATATTGTGCATCATAAATTCTATTTCATGTGTTGGGGTTTAATCATACATGATCCTCTTACATTAGATTTTATTTATAAATGGTGATATAACCCTTTTGATCTCATCAATAGATTTGACACATTTTTATTTAACACCTCTATGATACCGAAATTGCATTACACTTTTTCCATCGTGTAGTGAATACAGAAAACATTTATCTACCAATGGTATTAATTTTTATGATCATAATTATATTTTTTTGGGAATTAATTTTATTTATTCCACAATAAATGATCGTGTAAAAACTTATGATGAAAAATGATTCCATTATATTTTATCTATGTGGCACAGTAATGCATAAATTGGAATATTTATGAAGGTTGCACCCTGATAGTTCAATAATGGATTGGGTAATGTTTAGTATCATAAAACATCATGTTAAATAATGTACTACACATTAAAACGATGCTTTCAATATATATTTTGTATTATATTTTTTAATTTGTTATTTAATGTTTATATGACCCTAATATAATAGAACACTCAATATTGAGAGTTTTATTAAGTGAAAATTATGTAATAAATTATTTTAAAATGCGTAATAATGATCATGGTTGTTATGTTCGGTATCAGAGGATATGATTAGTTTTATGGGGATAAGGATTCTAAAACACTACTGATAACCTATAAGGATAAGAATTAGTATAGGAATAAAATCTCCAAATTTTTGTCAGTATAGAATAAGTGGTTTATCTAAAAAAACAACCTTTTCTAGTCATGATAAACTGGATGTGGCTTTGGCATAGATGTATCTTGGCATACAATATGAAAACACTTCATTGAGCTAGAATTGAATGTGATCCATTGGAAAATAACAAGCCTTTATGTACTCTTGGATTGACACTCCTAGGGGATATGGTATGGTTAATACATAAGCTCACTATAAAACATTATTATGTGCACACTAAAAAATTTCCAATAAATATGTACGTTTGGAAGTAGATCATGGATAACATAGAGTAATTATTAGAAACTCAAATGTTATGGATATTAATGTAATTTATAGGTTATAAATTAAATGTTATTATATTACCATTATATTTTTAACTATCTAAGATAATAATAAATAATCATCATTTTAATCTAGAAAATTTTATGTAACATATGGAATCAGGTTTACTACTAATGAAAAGAGCTATGTGAGGATTTCCTTAATGGGATTACCAACCTCATGGGAGAAATAATAACATTCGTTGTTAGGATACTCTCTCATTTAAATCACGGTTATAATCAAATCCTTTATCAATAACGTCACCTGAACCACCGAAGAGAGAGAAACCTACTGTAGAGTGCATCATGTGACAAAGGACTCATATGTTCAATGGATTATCCAATCCCTTAATCATGGAGAAATGGATCAATTCCACAGAAATTATCTTCTCTATCATTTCATGTTCAAAAAAAGGGATGGTTTTTCTGGTTGTTTATCGTAAGGATGCTGAAGCAGATAACCGGTACACATTGATCAATAATATGATTCCTGAGAACGAGATCCTATAAATAGAGTGGAAAAATTTCAGAAAAATGATTTTTTATAAATATTTTCCCCAACCCATCCTTCTATAAATGGAAATAGATTTCATTACAATAATGAAAAAGGACGAAGAATATGTTTGTCATTTGAGGAAAACATCACCAGACTTGAAAAATATGCATTAGGTTTTTTTATTACCCCAAATTCAAGGTAGAACAATTCTTTTTTTGGGTTAGATCCTATCATATGAAAATCCTTGGAAATCAATTACATTCCTAGCTAGGATGAAATTGTACGATGTGGAATCAATGCCAAGATAGAGATCAATGAATAGTAGGGATATCATGGGGATAAAATGTTCAAAGTGGATATAAAATCCGATTGTATGATGGATAGATCCCATGATGCAACAGAATTCTAGCACCCATATTTTCAAATGTTAAATTCAAAGAACCCTATAAATTACCTATAGGTATCAAAAAAATTATTTACGTGTAGATAATAAGGGAATCTAGATAATTGTTTCAAAAAAGAGAACCCAGTCAAATTAAATGATTAACGGAACACTACATTAAACCCTGATGGCATTGTTCATTGCTAAAATATTAAGGAAACAAGGCACTTAGAGAACTAATTACCTAAGCCATGTGTTTTCATGGAAACCAATAAACTCTGATGAAACAATGATGATCTTTAAAATTCACTACAGTCAAAGTGAATAACTACAATGAAGTGGTGATAGTTTTGAATGAAATTAATTCATATTAATTTATTTACATTATTATTCAGTTTCAAATCATTCATTTATATCCCAAAAGTTTAGTAGAAAAATCCAAAGACCACCACAAATAATGGAAGTAGATATATCGGTGAAAAAAATAAGAAAATTATTACATCACAAGAATATAACACATCCCTTGTAACAATATGTGGATTTCACTTCATGGTAAAACTTCTCTTATTTCACTTGCTGGAATTTGATTGATTTATGGTAATGGATTGTATTTCTTAATACAGATCCAAAAAAATCACCATGAGAGGGAAATCACAGACTATATGGAAAATCAACCCAAGATTCAATTAATTTTAAAGGATAAGGATGAATCTTCTTCTGAACCATCATTTAATTCATTGATATTACTGACTTATGATCATGAATATATTTTCTCATATAATTGTGTCACGACCCGTCACCTGGGGCCCATGTCATGACATACCCCAATCCCACATCCCAAATGCTAGGTGTTAGTGACTAGTGCCGAAGGCATCAACCTAAAAATGGGTGGAATATTCCATAGTACATGATTTAACACACACGCATCCACAACCAAAATCGAGAAAATTAAACATTAGTTCCAATAAAAAACCAGTGAGTAAATGTAAAAACATTATAAAAAATGCTCCATAATACAAACCCAACAAAGTAAAAACTGAAAGCAAGAAAAATACTAGGAATTTTAGATAGTCATTCCCTAGTTACGCCACCTGACGGGTATGTATAGTGTATCATCCTAAAGTAGTAAAATCATTCCCGGCTTCCTGACCTCACTAGGCATAGCCCGGTTGGGGACTACCAAGGCATCCACCATATCATCGGTCATCTCCACCAAACACCACACATGCGGGCAAAGCCCTAGTAGGGGTGAATAAATTAATACTCTTTATGGAACCATGTTAAAACAAAATTCCAAATAGAAAAGAAAAAATAATGAACAATGATTATTGTCACTAGATTCAGCTTGAAATAGGTATGACACAATGTATTGATAGAATAAAAATGGTTTAAAATAATGAACAACAATCACCAGAAGGGAACTCATCCCCGATGAGGCCATTAGGGTTGCTAGGATAGATATAACTATTTAGATGATGAGTCACAACGTATCTCTAGATGGATGAGTGAAGGAACCTCCCTGATAGTTGAGTCATGAAGTCTCACATGGTAGCTATGTCACAAAGTCTCTCTGATAGCTGAGTCATGAAGTCTCGTTGGGTTACTGAGTCATAGAGTCATGTTTAGAGATGAGTCCCCGTGTCTCTTTGTGTAAATGAGTCACACAGTCTCACTGATAAGAAACTCACAATGTTACACTAGGTATTTGTGTCTTGAATTATCATTGATAGGAGAGTCATAGAGTCTCTCTGGGTAGTTTAGTCACAATTTCTCCAGGATAGTTAAGTCACGAAGTCTCACATGATAGATGAGTCACAAAACTCACTTGGAAAAATACAATGGAATATTACTTATAGAAATTCATAAGGATTTCCCCATCAAATGGGTCCCAAATTTTCAGATGACGTGTCAATCAAACACACGGTCTGAAATATACATCCCATTTTTGTAAACATGGGATGGTAGTGCGGGGCCCGATCTGATTGGTTCAGACTGACCAAGCTAACATGACGCAGGGTGCCTCTTTTTGCGTGTTTTCTTAGGGATCCTCTTTGGAAGTTTTGTTGGTTTCATTTCATACATTGGATCTCAACCATAGTTGTGACTTTCCGGGGACGGAAAGCTTAATGGTGGGGAGAATTGTCACACCCTTCATCATTAAATATGTTATTTCATTAGTTTTATTTGGCATCTGGTAGTTCGGGTCAAGACCCGAACATAAAATTTCATAATTTATTATTTAAAAACCCGAATGTTTTGGGCATGAATATTTCTTGCGCACCACGGTCGAAGGTGCGCGGCCTCACCTTGGTCATTGCGCGACCTCACCCGGTTCACCACATGCCCTGCTTGATGGTTAATTAATGAAATAAAATGGATTAATAATAAATAAATAGAATTAACTGTGTGATGAAATAAAACTAAATAAAATAAGAGTTTTTTTAAAGATAATGATAATAATGTTATTCAGGGATCTACTTATTATCACTATTATCATTATTGATATACTGCTTTATTTTATTTTACTACTATTAATTGAGTTTTATTATTCTTATTATTATTGACATAATTATTCATTTTTTAGTTTTTAATTGTTATTTTTATTATTATTATTACTATTTTGAGTTTTGCATCACCGGAAGCATGGGCATGGCACGGTTCTGAAGTCGCGCGGTCTATCCGATATTCAAAATGAGTTAAAAACATAACGAGATAATTAGATAAAAATGAATAATGAAGTAGAAATAAAATTAAAATAATTTCAACAAACATTAACAGAATGTTTTAATGATAATAATAATATTATTATTAATATTTTATGATATTATTATTATTATTATTATTATCATTATTATCATAATTCAAAAAATCATTTTATTTCATTATCATCAATTGAGTTCTATCATTTTATTTATTATTAACATTATCATTCTAATTTTAGTTTACTATTATTACTAGTTTAATTTTAGTTTAATTTTTATATTTTAATTTGTTTTTTTCTCTATTTTCTAGTGGTGTTAGGGTTACAATTTTTTTTTCTGTTTGCACCCCCTTCTCCACTGTATCCCATGCGTGACTCCATCCCCAACTCTTTCACAGCCCCTCATCTCCCCTATATTCCACGGTTCTGCTCGCACCCCCACGTCGACCGCTTCACCTCCAACTTTGTCTGGCACCTCGCAGCTCCACGGCCAGGCCCATGCGCTGCTGACCATCTCCTACCAGGTCGTAATCCTCCTCGTCAAGGCCTTTCACCTAATCGCCCGCCTCCCAGATCCACTGCGTCTCCCCCTGTTCCCTCACCCATTATCGTCGCGTTAAAGCCCATCCCCCCTAAAACCCTACATCGCACTACCCCCACGGCCTCTGGCTCTAGTCCACTGCTGCACTGCACCTCTCTCGCTCACCGTCTGCCTTCCACCTGTCCTGGATGCACCGCAACACCCTGGCCGTTTAGCCCTATCCCGACCGATCTCCTTGCCTCACCGCATGTCGGACCATCCGCCTTCTAGACGACCTCCTTCCTCTGTCTAGCGAACCCCTGTGCCCTCTTCTCTATCTGACCCTCTTCCCTCTTGTCCCTCGCACCTTTATTTTTTCGGAAGTCCGAACACGCCACCCCCTTGTCTGGATATCTTGACCTCCCTTCGTGTTACCCCTCTTTTGACCACCACTGTCCGCCGACCTCCCAACCCCGCGCAGCACCTCCGACCGCTGCTCCTATGGTTGTGAATACCCTTGCAGTCGGCGTCTCCTCCCCTTTGAAGTTGTAACGCAACTCAGATGTATTTTCAAAGCACAACATGCCTCCACACCTCTCCATCGTGCTTGGACATCCCCCTATATCCATACTGACTCAGTTTGGTTGGTTCATCCTTTGGGAGATTACCAGGTAAGGGATTATGTGGTTTTTGGTTTGGATTTGATGATATTTTTGGTCCAATTCATGTTTTAGTGACTACCTTGAGTTTGTTTTCGGTGTGTATTAGGTGCGAATGAAGGTCTGCACAAGATTCGAGAAAATTCAACACTGATGTAGGTGTTTTGATTCCTCAACATCACTTGGTTAATTTAATATGTCTGTTTAGATGTACTAATGTACTCTTTTATTTTATTATGTGATGTGTTTGGTCTGAAAAGGTAGATATTGAACATGTCTTCGGGTGATGATGGATTTCACACCGTCTTTGCGGAGGCTTCGTGGTTCGAGATAGGAGGTTTCGCGTTTAAAAATTATCTGATAATTTAATTTTCTTGCTTAGTTAATTTATAATATTACATGATTAAATTATTTTCGGTGTGTATTTATTTATCATGAGGTTTGTCTATGAATTATATTTGTTTAGCAGTATGTTTATATGGTGCTAGTACGTTCTCTGTTTCATAACATGTTTTTTTTGTTTATTGCTAGTGTTTTATAAAATTTTTTGTTTGTTTCTGAAAAGGTGCAAAGTGCACAGTTTATGTTATGGTGTAGCATTCATATGTGTTTTTTCTTAAGAGGGAATTTGTGTTCGTCTATGGTTTGTCATTCATGTGTGTTTTTATGTTCTAGTGTAGCATTAATATTTGTGATTGAGTTATCAATTGATGTGGGTGGTCCAGGTTGTGTTCTTCATGTGGCGTCAGATAGGTCTGGTCCGAGTGGAGAGCTGAGTTGTTTCATTTGTATTAGTAGTGTTATGTTTCATTCTAAATTACATGTTGACAATGAATTTAATATGTTTTAATAAAGAATTATTAGTAATGATAAAATTGTTTTTGATTGAGTTGGGTAAAGTCTTTCAGCATGTGTACATTGTCAAATGGTTTTCTGTGTGTATGAAAGGGTGGAATTGGGTTTTTGTTACACACTTTTTGTTTTATTTGTTTGAGTTTGACGTGAAATGTGAAATTTGAACAACGTGAGAACAAAAAGGGGAAGCCTGGATACTGGTTGGGCGGACTATATCTAGCATGCTAGTGATTCGGAAGTGGCTATGTCCCGGGTTCACTTATCTGGATAGATGATTACAACACTAACTAAACACTGGATGACAATTGGAGACTACTTGGTTATGGATGTGTTTCCCTACTAGTGGCTCATGCACGAAAACATATTTTTATGGGATTCCTATACTATTCACTGAGATGCGAGGTTCTAGGGTCCCATTGCTTTTTTCCTGTACCTATAGGGCCTCTCCCACTTTTGGTTCTTTATGACTAGTATACATTCACTGTCGGAATACGGTACAACTTTTGGGTTTTTGAGAAGGTTTGGGTTTTTCTTATATGCATTGGTTTTTTTATTATTTTTTTTGTTTTCTTTAAATGAGTTTTATTATAGAAACTGTTTCTTTAAAGTTGTTTATGCTTTGGTTTCCTTTCATTTGTTTAGACTGCAAATGTATTTTTCATTTAATGTTTACAGGTGGAACCTTTTTACTTGGGTGAAGTCCTACTAGGATTTTGGCTGACACCCTACATACACCTCTGGGTGTATTTATACTTTGTTTCTTTTGTATTCTATAACACCACGAGCTTTCACGATACGCTTCTCTTTCAATAATGCAATAGCTTGCATTGTACACAAGCTCGAGATTCTAACACACCGCGACTAATCAATATAGCCATTATGAATAGTAATACCCACTTTTTGGAATTATATAAATTTTATATTTTAAAATGGACTTCATTTTTGTATTCCGAATATCGAAATTATCCTAAGTTGAATTTTTTGTAATTTTCTGAGAACGTCCATTTTTTATGAATAGTGAAAAATACATAAAATAACTTTTTTAATCAAAATAATTTATAGTGATAAATTATACTATTGAGTGGTTTTAAATTATAATTGAAATATATTTTTACTATTTTATCCAATGGTGTTCATTAGAATTAATTTCACTTTGAAATTGGACATAAACAATTGTCAATCTTTTGATATATATTGTTTCTTAAAAACACATATTTGTTGTGACAATGGGAATTAGTTATAAACTTAATTAATGCAACTTATATGTTTGGAATTTTGTAAAATAGACATAATTTTTGAATTCGGAATATCAAATATAGATTAGGGTGAAATTTTGGCATTGTTCTCAAAAACATCAATTTTCTGATGAATAGTGAAACCACTAAGTGGTAGTTAAAAAACAGATTTTTTGTTTAAATTAAACATTACCACTTCTGTGATTTTATTTTCAAAAATCTGACATACATGGTTGTCATTAGGAATTAAAATGTGGTTCAATGGTATTAAAATAATTTTTTGGTGAATAGTACCTTTTAAGTTTAATTAATCACGATAAAAGGTAATTAGTTAAATTTAAGGTAAAGATAATGTTATAATAATATAAAATGACCTTGACACATGTCCTAACCCTATTTAATGAGTCATGGACGACCAATACAATCCATGTGTCAACTTGGGGACCCCATGGAGCCACTATGGTAGGAAAATTCCATTAAAAACTTTTTATTTAATGTAAAAATAAAAATGTCACAAACATGAGTTGTTTTACTAAAACAAATTTTAAATGGGGTTATACAAGTCACGTTTTTGACTATAAATATTCATTAGAAAGCTAAAAATATTCCATACATCATGATAGTTTTTTTTATAATTTGTAGACATTAAATAAATTAAATTATTTATGACACCATGATGATGCAGCGATTAACTCATTAATTAACGATTTAAATAAAATGAAAATATAATGTAAAATCTAAGACTTACACTTGTCAAAAACCTATTGAATGAGTATATTTAGAACCCTTATCACCTTATCCTATAAATATATAACTGTGGGACCTTTAAAATTTGAAATAGTATTTCATAATAAAGTAATATTCAAATCTTTCCAAGAGTGCCCCTCATCTCCTCTTATAAAAGGCCTCCACCACTACCACCATACTCACACCATTCAAGCCATTTCGCTCGGCAAACCTATGCCCAAATACTCTCCCAAATTCTATATCTTAATCCATGAAGCCTCAATTTGGGCATAATTCCTCCCAAGGCGGCCTTTGGCTCAAATAAAAAATAGTTACCCGCTTTTAAGGTAATGTCTTCCCTAATGTTGTTTTATTTTATTTTGCTTATCCAACCCCCTAAACTCTATTTATTATTTTCTTTTGTAACAAAACCAGTATATTCAATATACTAGGATGTTTTTATAATATGTATTCGAGCTACACTTACACACACCTGCATCTAATGGTTAATGAACATACTGTTTCTGTGGATGGTGAATATCTGCCTCATGAAACGATGATTGTTCAACACTCATATATCAACTTCAAAGGTGGCCATTAAGATGTAACTATATTTATATATGATATATAATATGTTTATGTTTTACTTATGCTTCTGTATTTTTCATTTATGTCATACCTTTATGGTTTCCATTCTTGGTAGACACGATATTTTCATTTTAGGAGATGCAGACTACCACCCCCTCAAAGTGATTTGAATCGTTAATACCATATGTGGGATATATAAAGGATGGAGTAAATGGTATTATACATTATATTATACTTGAATTATATTATACCTTTATATCATTATTTTTCATTCCATTAAAATATTAAATAGAAATGAAAGTAGAGTTCATGCATACGTACGGCTTACCGTCTCCATGAACGGTGCATTTCATTTCTTATCTCTAAATGATATGTAATATTATAAATCCATGTATATAATAGATATATATGTTATATATGATATCTAAATTATTAATATAATTCTGGATATAATGTATATTTCACCACATGATCAACATGTAATTATAAGAATTATATTTTTGACTCAAGTACCAAAGATCGACAAAACGACCGTTATAAACTTAAATAATTACATTTTTTTCATAACATTGTAATAACTGATATAAAAAGGGATAATGAAATTGAAAAAGTTTCTTAAGCAAATATAGATTAACTCTAGTTTATTATTCAGGAGGTTAAAGAGCGGTTGAGTCAAGTCGGACACGAGGTAAGGGAACTTCTTAACCCAATTTTCATTCTTTGGGTTAATCTCATACTTTCAAATTATGTCATGATATTATTATGTACTATCTTGTATTTGTACTTTAGTTATGTGTACTTATATTATATACACATAATAGATCTATTTTATTTAAAAAATGATCTTTGTAATGACTTTGTCTCAATCTCATTTCATTGAGGCATATTTTGTTTTATACACAACTTTCCATTATACGGTGTATAAACCCCTTTGACATTTACTTTTGTTCAAAAGGAATATTTTTATACGAAGTGTTTTTACTAAACGACAAAACGAATATTTTTTCTTACGTATGCGGCGACAAAGAATTCTCTGCCGCCGTGACTATTATTTGAGTTTCAGCTTCCCCTATAAGCAATAACATTGTTTTAAATGAAAAATAAATACAATGTTTTACTTTTCATTTATTTTGGTATTGAAAATGGATTTAATAATGTTTTATTATATCAATGTTTTGATTTGATATCTTGTGATTGATGTGTGGGAATATTATGTTTCCTTTATACATGTTTTATGTGATACAATTATGTTATGATTTATGATATGTTTAAAACTGTTCATATGGGGAATGCATTGGACTTAATAAGTGATGGGTGGAGCCCACTATATCTCCTCGATGCATCTGTAGGTATCATGAGACAAACTGGTGTCTTGGCACGAGGCCTTGATAAAATATTATTTTTAGTCTTAGCACGAGGCCTTGGCTACGTGGTTATGATTGTCTATCATTTTGCATTCCATCATTGTGAAAGTGGTTATTGATATAGCATTTGATTATTCGACAAGTATAATATCCATGTGAATAAGTAAATGGAATTATCACATTTTACTTTTTCCATATTATGTTGAAGATCATGTTTAAAAGGATTTTGTTTTAGTTACACAATTATTTAAATGTTTATGTTTACATATGAAAGATTCCGCTATATTTTTATCCTTACTGAGCATCTGAGCTCACGGCTTTCAATGTGTTAAATTTTACAGGATATGATGATATATAATATGAATGACCTACAGGGATAGTATGAGGGGATATGAAGAAAAGAAGTTGTTTTAGTTTTGTTTTACTTTATGATGTAATGTAAGACTTATGAATGTCTCTAGTGTTTCCAAGGCTACTAAACAAATCGATCTATCGAGACTTGATATTTTGTGATCATGCCAATGTTATGAAGTAATGCACCGACTCTGGGTAGTTGGGGGTCGAGGTGTTACAGTTGGTATCATAGGTAGTTTAGTAATAACCTTGGAAGCTAGATTTAGATAAACTCTGATTAGAGAATGTAGCCCAAAGATAGACATTGAGGATTAGTATAGAATAACTTCCTAGAATTTTGGTATTATGGAGATTTTGTGAGTCTTCTGAGAAATACATCTCTATCTAGATACGAGCAGGTAGAGGCGGCTCTGGCACAGATGTACCTAGGGGTAAAACCCGAAAACACCGATTTGAGCTAGACTCGAACGGGAACTGGTGCACGACAATGGCTCTTGCTGCACTATTGGTTACGACACTCCTGTGGGATATGCTTAGGATAATTATCATTTTCATTACAAACCATTATGAAGGGATTATGAGTACATACTTCCTCAAAGAAAACATTTTTATGATTATGGATTATATCCATAAATAGTTCAATTAATGTGAAGTGTTTTACAAGTATGTATTTATGTATTTTGATTCATAAACTAATCTATTTTATGCCATTGTTTAGAACTGGTGCCTAGTGGAAGGAATGGAAACTGTATCAATGCACGCACTCCGTGTAGGGATTTCCCTCCTTCTCAAGATAATTATTGTGGATCTGGAGATACAACTGGTACTGATCAACTTATTACCATATTGGAAAAACTCACTCAGGTTATGAATAATAACCTTACTCGTATGGAGCACCCTGACCCGCAACGTGGAGGATCAATGTTAGACTGCTTCATGAGGCAACAACCACCAACGTTTAATAGGGGTAAAAATCCTTTAGTAGTTGAGCAATGGATAAACTCATTAGAAAAAATATTACATGCCTTGTGGAGTAGTGAAAGGGAGAAGGTTGTCATGGCAGTCTACCACCTCACTGGAGATGCCGATCAACGATGGTCGCTGATTCAAAACACAAAGGGAGATGATGAAGTATCAAATATGGAATGGAGAGAGCTCAAAGATATTTTCTTAGAAAAATACATTCCACATGACCATCGAGCAGATATGGAAAATCAATTTCTGAGTCTGAGACAAAAGGAGGATGAGAATGTTGCAAAGTATGAGGCCAACTTTACAAGGTTGGTGAGACATGCTGCAGATTATATACGTATCCCAAGAAGTAAGACTGATCATTTCTTTGATGGGTTAAAACTATTTCTCCGTCGATCCTTAGTCTCACAATCTTTCTCATCATATGAAGATATTGTCTCATGTGCTATCAAGACAGAAAAGGAATTCTCTAAATCTTATGACAATAAAGTAAAGAAAGAAAAGAAGAAAACGGTGGACCAACTGAAATATAAACGAAATAAATGAAAGAAGGATTTTCCATTATGCGATAATTGTGGGATGAATCAGCCCGGTACTTGCCTAAAAGGAATGTGAGTTTGTTACAAATATGGAGAAAAAGGTCACCAGGATCGTGATTGCAAGGGAAAGAAAGAGGCTATCAATGTTGAATGCTACAATTGTAGGCAAATGGGGAATTATTCAAATGAATGTCCTAAGCATCAGGGAAAATTACCTTAGAAAAGGCCAAGGTATCTATTCCAATCTTATGATGTTACTATAGTTGAAGTGGAATAAATAATGTATTTGTTCTTTTGGACTCAAGGATTAATTCTGGTTATAAAAATAATGTGATATATATAAGGATTGTACTTAAGTACTTGTTGTTATCATTGAGGTTTTAATATGATGAAGGAAATCATATTTTTAGTATGTGACAATAAGAGAAACATTACTTTGTTTAGGGAATCTATTGTTCCAACAGATTTTGGAATTTAAGGACCTTTTAGAGAATGTTTGGACGGAGGTATTTTGGATAACTATAAAGGTTGGAATGGATTAAGTTGAACTTTGGATAGTATTGGTTTAGGTTAAAACATTTATGAAGATTATTTTTGGAATATTATAATACTATAGTTTTAGGAAAAGGAAAACCTGCAGGTTGGGTGATAACCTATTGCGTCGGACAAAGCTGTAGGAATCGAACCCACAACCATAGTGCGACATGCATTTATTAACTACCACTAACCTACAGGAAGTCCTTGGTTATTAAAAAATATTTTTCCTAATCTAAATGGTATGTGGTAACATTTGGAACCTTACACAATTATGATAAATAGAATATTTTTTATTTTTGTTACCATTTGGAGTGAATGATTGGTTTGTGGTAAAAATTTATTAAATAATGAAAGTCTACCTGACAAGTATGTATATTTCCTTATGTTCTTAGTAAATCTCCTAAATAAATTCCTCATCTTTACAAAAGATAACTTAAAACAAAAACATTGCCGGTTAACTTTTCCAACTGGGGATTCAATGACTGTTTAACCAGTCCCAAGTTTTTGATTTTCATGTGGTTAACTTTCTCCAAATCCCGTTTCTACAACTCTCCATCAGACCTTGATGGTTTTTTTTCTTCCATATCCATATTTTCATAGAATCCTAGTATGGGCTATCTCAGGTGACCTTTTTACTTATCTTTCATTATTTTAAAGTTATATTTTTATTGACCTTATTTTCGATGTGGGTTTTCCACAAAGGTATTTTCTATTTTCAACCTTTTATTTTCAAAGAAAATTTTCAAATTGAAAGGACAAAATTTATTGAAGGAGGTGATAATGTAACACCCTGAGCTATCACGATACGCTTCTCTTTCAATAATGCAATAGCTTGAATTGTACGCAAGCTCGATATTCTAACACACCGCGACTAATCAAAGTACGCATTATGAATCGTAATACCCACTTATTGAAATTATAAAAATTTTATATTTAAAAATGGACTTCATTTTTCTATTTGGAATATCTAAATTATCCTAAGTTGATTTTTTTGTAATTTTCTGAGAACGTCCATTTTTTTTAATAGCGACAAAATACTTAAAACAAATTTTTTAATCAAAATAATTTATAGTGATAAATTATACTATTGAGTGGTTTTAAATTATAATTTAAATATATTTTTACCATTTTGTTTAATGTTGTTCATGAGAATTAATTTCACTTTGAAATTGGACATAAACAATTCTCAATCTTTTGATGTATATTGTTTCTTAAAAACACGCTATTTGTTGTGACAACAGGAATTAGTTATAAAATTAATTAATGCAGCTTATATGTTTGAATTTTTTTAAAATAATCATCAATTTTGAATTCGTAATATCAATTATAGCTTAGGGTGAAATTTTGTCATTGTTTTGGAAAACTTCAATTTTTGATGAATAGTGAAACCACTAAGTTGTAGTTAAAAAACTGATTTTTCATTTAAATGAATCATTACCACTTCTGTGATTTTATTTTCAAAAATCTGACATACATGGTTTTCATTAGGAAGTAAAATTTGGTTCAATGGGATTAAAATAATTTTTTTGTGAATAGTAACTTCTAAGTTTAATTAATCGCGATTAAAGTTAATTAGTGAAATTTAAGGTTATGATAATGTTATAATGATATGAAATGACCTTGACACACGTCCTACCCCAATTGTATGAGTCATGGACGACCAAGACAATCCATGGGTCAACTTGGGGACCCCATGGAGCCACTTTGGTAGGAGAATGACATTAAAAACTTGTTATTTAATGTTAAAATAAAAATGTCACAAACATGAGTTGTTTTACTAAACCAATTTTTAAATGGGTCTATACAAGTCATATTTTTGACAATAAATATTAATTAGGAAGCTAAAAATATTTCCTACATCATGATAGTTTTTTTTATAATTTTTAGACATTAAATAAATTAAATTATTTATGGCACCATGAAGATGCAACAATTACCTCATTAATTAATGATTTAAATAAAATGAAAAGATAATGTAAAATCTAAGACTTACACAAGTCAAAAACGTATTGGATGAGAATATTTAGAACCCTTATCACCTTATACTCTAAATATATAAGTGTGGGACCTTTAGAATTCGAAAAAGAATTTCATAATAAAGTAATATTTCAATCTTTCCAAGAGTTCCCCTCCTCTCCTCTTATAAAAGGCCCCCACCACTACCACCTTACTCACATCTTTCAAGCCATTTGGAATGGACAAACTCTGCCTAGATAATCTCCCAACTTCCCTCTCTTACTCCTAGAAGCCTCACATTGGGCAGAATTCATCCCAAGGAAGCCTTTGGCTCAAATCAAAAAGATGTACCCGATTTTAAGGTAATGTCTTCCCTAATGTTGTTTTATTTTATTTTGCTTCTCCAACCCCCTAAAATATATTTATTATTTTCTTTTGTAACAACACCAGTATCTTCAATATAATAGGATGTTGTTATAATAATTATTCGAGCTACACTTACACACACCTACATATAATGGTTAAAGAACATACTGTTTCTGTTGGTGGTGAATTTCTACCTCACGAAATGATGATTGTTCAACACTCATATTACAACTTCAAAGGTGTCCATTAATATTTAACTATATTTATATATGATATATAATATTTTTATGTTTTAATGAAGCATCTGTATTTTTCATTTATGGCATACCTTTATGGTTTCATTATGGGTAGACACGATATTTTCATTTTAGGAAGTGTGGACTACCGCCCCCTCAAAGTGATTTGAATCGTTAATACCATACGTGGGATCTATAAAGGATGGATTAAATGGTATTATAAATTATATTATACTTGAATTATATTATACCTTTATATCATTATTTTTCATTCCATTAAAATATTAAATAAAAATGAAAGTAGCGTTCAAGCGTACATACGGCTTACCGTCTCCATGAACGGTGCATTTTATTTCTTACCTCTAAATGTTATGTAATATTATAAATGCATGTATATACTGGATATATATGTTATATATGATATCTACATCATTAATATAATTCTGGATATAATGGATATTTCACCACATGAAGAAATTTTAATTATAAGATATATATTTTTGACTCAAGTACCAAAGATTGACAAAACGACCGTTATAAACATAAATAATTACATAATTATCGTAACATTGTAATAAGTTATATAAAAAGGGATAATGAAATTGAAAATGGTTCTTATTCAAGTATATATTAACTCTAGTTTATTATTCAGGAGGTTAAAGAGCGGTCGAGTCAAGTCAGACACGAGGTAAGGGAACTTCTTAACCTAATTTTCGTTCTTTGGGTTAATCTCCTACTTTAAAATTATGTCATGATATTATTATTTCCTATCTTGTATTTGTACTTTATTTATGAGTACTTATAGTAAATACACATAATAGTTCTATTTTATTTGAAGAAATGATCTTTGTAATGACTTCGTCTCAATCTCCTTTCATTGAGGCATATTTTGTTTTATACACAACATTCCATTATATGGTGTATAAACCCCTTTGACTTTTACTTTTGTTCAAAAGGAATCTTTTTATAAAAAGCGTTCTTACTAAACGAAAAAAGGAATGTTTTTTCTTACGTATGCAGCAACAACGACTTCTTCGCCGCTGTGACTATTATTTGAGTTTCGGCTTCCTCTATAAGCCATAACATTGTTTTAAAAGAAAAATAAATACCAAGTTTTACATTTATTTTATTTTTCTTTTGAAAATGGTTTTGATAATGTTTTATTATATCAATGTGTTGTATTGATATCTTGTGATTGATGTGTGGGAATTTTATGTTTCCTCTATAATGTTTAATGTGATACAATTATGTTATGGTTTATGATTGTTTAAACCTGTTCATATGAGGAATGCATTGAACTTAATAAGTGACGGGTGTTGCCCGCTATAGCTCCTCGATGTATCGACAGGTCTCATGAGACAAACTTGTGTCTTGGCACGAGGTCTTGGAAAAATATTCTTTGTAGTCTTGGCACGAGGCCTTGGCTACGTGGTTATGATAGTCTGGAATTATGCATTCCATCATTGTGAAAGTGTTCATTGATATTGCATGTGATTATTAAACTAGTAGAATATCCATGCGAATAATTAAATGGCATTATCAGATTTTACTTTTTCCATATTATGTTGAAGTTCAAGTTTAAAAGGCTTTTGTTTTAGTTATACATTACCTTACATGTTTATGTTTACTTATGAAAGCATCCGCAATATTTTTATCCTTACTGAGCATCTGAGCTCAGCCTTTCAATGTTTTAATTTTTCCAGGATGTGATGTTGTATATTATGAATGACCTACAGGGATAATACGAGGGGATATGAAGACAAGATGTTGTTGTAGTTTTGTTTTACTTTATGATGTAATGTAAGACTTATGAATGTATCTAGTGTTTCCAAGGCTACTAAACTAATCGGTCTTTCAAGACTTGATCTTTTGTGATCATGCCAATGTTATGAAGTAATTCACCGACTCTGGGTAGCTGGGGGTTGGGGCGTTAAATATTCCAGGTTGTGACATCGTGTTTAGTGATAGTGGTTCGGATTGTTGTTGGTATCCTCTTGCAGGTTAGTGTGGGTAGTTTGGAGGTGTGACTTCTCATATCGTTTGGAGTCTTGAGTTAGAGTTTTTAGATTACTGTCTTTATTTTCATTACCTTTGGGTTTTAGTTGAATTGTAAACTCTAAATCTGGTTATAGTTTAAAGGCGTGTTTGGCTGCATGTTTCCAGTTTTATTTTTTTTATCTTGTTAGTTGTATTTTTATATTTTATTTTAGGTAAATCTTTCCCATGAAATGTTTGATACCCAGGCACTTGTGCCAGCCCGTGGGGATCGGGAACGCCCTATGGGCCATGTCGCAGACCGGGTCGGGCGCCGTGTCAGATGGATACCCAGCCTGGTTCATGACATATTAGACCACACTAGACCCAATTGAGTTTTTTCATGTGTCCAATTATTAGTGTCACCCATTGAACCAAATTTAAATGGCCTGACACGCACTGGGGGGTCGGTTTTTTCCCTGGGTAGGAATGCGTCGCAGCCAGTATTTATCCCATTGGCCCAATCTGCTAAAGAAAACCAGATCTAATTTTTAGAATGTATGCTCGTGCGGCCATGTTTGCTGGTCTAACATAACCTTGTTGGTTGTGTGGTCTAATTGAGTCGAGATCATCTTGGCGGGTCTGGTTGGGGCATATGCAACGGATCATCCATCCTTCCCATATAGTATGCACATGGCCCACGTGGAGGGGGTTGCTTCTCCTCCGTGGCGCTATGATGTCATCACGACTGCTGGTCCACATCCCTCCTCCACCGATTGATGCGCCATGTTTGTCGCCTCCTCCAGCGTGACTAGTAAGGGTTGAATGCTTCTTCCTTCATGCGTTGCTAGTTGGCTCCATCTCCAGCCTTCGGCCACAGCACTAGAGGTAGTTTCCACGGGCCACTAGGTCCTATCTGGTGTATTGATCTCAAATCTACATGTGCCCTTCGGTCTCTCAATGTGCCTCCCTCACTTCCATAGACTCAGATCCACCTTGCCAAAATTTCAAGGATTCTTCCATGAAGAACGCACACGTGTAGGGTCTCGAGTGTTATTTGTGTCAGCCCACACCCCCAGTGTTAAAATATAAAAAATGGGGGTCTTGGGTTCATTGTTCGATCAGATAATCATCAATACTATTGAATAAACAGAACTGTAAACCCCCACCTACAAGATCACATAATCAATGAATCATCATATTGTTGGGTAGATCCACCTTCTATGTTTTAGAATTATAATATGGAAAAAATTAAACAATTAAGCCCCTACATAGGTCAGATCAATCATTATAAATTAATGGTGTCACTGCGTTATTCATTCTAAAATCCTCTATTTATATCCGTTGGTGGTTTTTCATTTATGATGATTGATTCGAAGGGTGGAAGAAGAATGTTTTGGCCTTTCTTCGCTCAGTGATCTGATGACCGGTGGTCATTGGATCTCATCATTATCACCCCTATACATAGATCACCTGAGTAGAACAAGGAGATTCCCAACCATCTTGCATTTTCTCCATGGCCATTAATTGATGAAACACAAATCCACATTTTAGTTACATTTATTCAATGAATTTGTTACACTATTTCCTTTAATGATACAACATTTTCATATTTTCTTCTACTAAAAACCCTTAAGGTTCAATGATTTGAAAATTTATAAAAATTAAATAAAACCAATTAATTAGATTTTTATTATCTTCTTCATAAAGATATAAAATAGTGTTTTCCATCAACCCTTGAAGGTCGAGGCTAGGTCTATTATAGGATAATCCCACAGTTATGAGTTCATCATTGCCTTGGTTTTTTTATTTGAGAACTTGTTTAAAAGTTATAAAATCCCGCTCAAATGGTTATTTAAATAAACCTTAAAAATAGTTCAAAAATTAACATTCACCCTCAACAGACGATGGTCAAAATTATTCTACCTCTTAGGGGAAAAACACCATGACGAGCTCAAAATTACTATCATACTTTCAATTGGTGTTACCATATAGAATTTATAATAATTTAACAATAAAATAACTGTTATGTAATTATTTTATTTATGGAAAAAAAATTAACTTCCACTTTTTGCCCACACAGGCCAATGTTAGGCTCTGCCTATTGAATGAATACCCTCATGATATTATAGTTGGTATCATATTTTAAATTAGAGTCACCATATGTGAGTTAAAAGAATTTGAAAAAAATATTTAATAATTTTATATACGGTTATTCAATTTTTAGGTTTTCTCACTGGGGGCTTGCGGAAACTAATCATATGTCATGACTATGGTAAAACTCCATCTTAAAAAAAATAGTTCCATCATATTTCGGATCTGGAAACCCATTTATGAGTTATAACACATTTTTAATGTAATCTTATTGGTCAAACAATTTAATGCATAACAGTTTTCAATGGATCATTCTCGACACTCCGGGCCTCATAATCACACTCTGTCTCAGGGATAGGTCTCAAAATAATTCCATAATATATATATATATATGAGATTTTTGAGACATTAAATCACACCCCCATGTTTGGGTGTCACGTCTTCATAATCGAAAATACGGATAAACAATCAAATAGGGTACTGAGCCTACAGCTCTCAGGCGGTCTCATGGAGATTCTATTTGTGAAATCAAACATGCACTAAAGGAATTGGCCATCCACAAATGACCTGCTCCTTTAAATCCTCAATCTCCACTAGGAACTCAATAAACTTTTCCCCATCATCAATGTCCATGTCACCCCATTCGATTGACATGTGGTGGATCATGCACTTACCTACTTAGCTTCAACATGTTGAAATCATCACTCACCCGTTGCATTTGTGGGAGATTATTTGGCAGTAATCCACCAATCCATCTCTCCTGTGAATATAAAAAGGACTGAGGAACCTCAACAATAACATTACAACCAATCTTAATATTTTAAATCCCAGTTGGGGTATGAATTAAATGAACACATGGTAACCTGTGATGACACACTATCTCATGGACTTCACGGAATTTTAATCCCTCTACCGATCACTGCTCTTGGATGGGTATGAATCAATCTGACATGATGATTCTATCAATGATCTCCCTGAGAGAATCAAGGACATTGGATGTGCGTAGTAATCCCATCACGAATTCCATCGGCATACCATCTTACAACCACTCTAGTACCTCAAGTTGTTATACCAAGAAAACTCAAACATGATACCCAAATTTCATTTTCTAATAATTGAGTTATCGTGAAAGGAATTATGCCACCACTTTTCTAACTTTGGCATCAATACTAACATTTGAGTTCTAGGTACATCTACTCCATACAAGGATGTACTATAAAAGGGGACGTATAGATCTGAATCAACACCTCCTCATGAAATTTCTCAAGTAATATATTGCAAAATCTGAAAAGGATGATGTTCAACCCAACTATAGGAAATACATTAGGAGCTTATCCTAAGTATAAATGAACACATCATTCCTTACAGTCAAAATCCATAATATGTTCCTCCTAAAATATCTATAATAGTTGAGGTTTAACCATAATTTAATATAGGTATGTTGTTCCATCACTGTCCATGAAGGATATCTATGTCATGGAATACTGCTCCATCACTTCACTCAACAGCTGTAGGATAGAACTCATGCTAAGCGAGTCTACCAGCATGTTCCCCTTCCATGGAGTATAGTCTATCTGAATGTCATAGTCCTAGTGGATCTCTAGCAATCGTTCCTTTCTAAACTACTCAAAATATTTGGGGAACCATTCCATTTATGTGAAAGGAAGCCCCTTTTAACTGATTGATCAGCCCATCGACCATTTGGTAGTGGGTAATCGTTCTCTACAACCACATGATTAATGTGTCAGTAATCCACACATATCCTTGAACATTGGTTCTTACTAACACCTTCCTCTAGAATTCCCACACCCACTCCCCATTCTTGAGAAACTCTATGAAATCCCTAGGATATAATCATGGTGATATCGGTTGCATCACTGGGTGTAAAATGTAAAAAAGACCCTACCCTTGTGTGGAGGTAGTCCTGGATACATATTTTGAAAGGATATTACCACACTCCTTCACTAAATATGGGAACAAAAAACTCAAAGGATTTACTTCAATGGGGGTAAGGTTAGCTAAATCAAGACTGATCAACTACACCCTCCTATGCATGAGTTTATCCTATACTTCATGGGTAACCTTTTTCCCAATCCAAGGAAAACTCCATTCCAACAGCTCAAATATACCGCATCATTTTTCATAAAACTGTCAATTTGAACATGAAATGAGGATGACCATTTCAAATCCAATCTTACATCGTAAGTCCTTGATGCTGGAACCATGAGGATCTTACTAAAACTCTCGCCTCAAGGTTCAAATCATAGTGTCAACATAATTTTTATTATTGAGTATCCCCCCCATAGGTATCTCCAGACATAAGGATAAAGTCAAAATTGTTACCAGAAAATCTAGTCATTGAAAAAGAATTGTGAAAATTAAGAATGATTAACACCTATGTGTTTTAATATAAATTCTATTAGTAGGAACATACTGTTCCTCAAATCATTTTGTAGCCCTTGGGTCATACTCCTTGATCTCATGTAGCTACACTCTTCCCTTGTCCTCCATATCCCGAATCCAAGTGTGGAAAACCATGGGGATGTGGTTGTAACATGTAGAATTGTATACCACCACTGGCTTCTCCCCTTACCCCTCTCCCATGCTTGATGCCCTACATATTCATTTATTTCTATCAATTCCTAAGCCCCGACGGACCATCCATCATTTCACTGTCATCACAATGATATGTAAAATATCTAGAGAGATGAAACCTACCATATTTTGAAATAGATTACCACTTACTAGGATTAATGGACTAACCCTACGATCCCTAAGCTAGAGATACCCATCCTCAAGACATCTTCATAGAATGTCTCAGACATCCAGGAATCTGAGACAAATGTCGGCTGGTTGATTTCCCACTGATGACTTCCAATGGTTGTATTTTCTCTTCCAAAGACAAAATACTGCCAAGTATCTCTTTAGTATGCTAGATTATGTTTGAATGTATAGAGAAATAGAACATGATCGAATGTCCATAAACACACCTGGTACGGTGATCTGATCCCTTAAGCCTAGGTCATATCATATTCATAAAGTACTAGGAATAGTCTATAGGCCTCGATAAATACTCATCAACCACCATGTCTTCCTATAGATGCACTTAGGTACACATACACCTATGAAATTGTGGATGGAACCCTTTCTTTCAGAATGTTTCTCAGGATCTGTCATCAGAAAAGTCACCTCATAATGTGATCCAATAATCTATACCCATCAATCACCCTACTAAACCATGTATATGGCTCACTTTCATGGCCACCCACTAATGTATTTGTACCATGGATTGAAGGAATTTCAGTCATCAACTCAAGAAAATGCTTAAAATCATGTGAATCGGGCTTTCCTCCGAACCTGAGGCGTCTCTGTCACTGAAACTCTTGTAAGGTACTATTCCAACATGTGTAATCAACATGTAGTGCCAGTAGTAACTATTAAAAAAAGTAGTGGAATCCCTAGTACACCTCCTAAAGGTATCATATATGGAATCATTCCGTATACTAAGCCTCATCACTATGTGTACCATACTTATGGTCACACACTAGAAAACATACTAGCGGTCAACATGGGGGAATATTGAATGAGAATCAAGATGAACAAACATTCAATTTATTATACATGATGAGTTGACTCCGACTCATGAAGATCATGGAAAACCCCTCCAAGAAGCATGAAAATAGTGTTTTTTGTATCGGGTTGGAAAAAAATTCATGGTCATGGTTTATGGATACGTCGTCTCCCACACCAATACTAGACTCCCTTGCAAGAAACCCAACTACCAAAAATGTAACACTATTTCCACATCCAAATTCACAGACTCTTATTTATTCTAGTATAACAGACCACCTTTGATACCACTTTGTCATGACTCATCCCTTGAGACTCATGTCGTGATATACCATTTCCCTCCTTCATAAGGCCATGGGTTTCTGACTAGTGATGAAGGTGTTAGATTTCGTATGGGAGGCATTTCCCTGTGTACCTATATGCATTTACCCACATCCACACCCCAACTTTGGATAAGTAAACACACATGCCACTAAACAACCATTGGGTAAAAGTAAAAACATTACGTCAAATGGGTCAGAATACAAACCCAACAAAAGATAAAATGACAACAAGAAATATACTAGGGAACTCAGATCGTCATCCATGGGAAACCCCACCCTATGTGTAAGTATATATTAGCTTCCAAAAGTTGTAGTATCACGTTCCACCTACCAAACCTCACTGGGAACCACCCGGTAAGAGGCCACCATATTTTTCTCCAAGTCATTGGCCATTTTAACAAACACAACTCGAATGAGTGAAGCCGATGCAGGGGTGAGTAATGAAATACTCATTAGGGACCCAAAAATCGACTTTTGTTTCACATGTATCCAAAATGGAAATAATAAAAGAATTTACAATTGCTTGAGTCATTGGATTCTGATAGAAATTGGAATAACATAATGTGTTGATAAAAAACTCATTGTTTGAAAACACTGAACATCCGTCACGTCCAAGGCACTTATCCCTGATGAAATTTTTATTATAGATAGGTCTCCTAGACCTATTCATTTTCTAGGTCAGAAATAATATCTAGGATGATGAGTAACAAGGAATCACTGATATTAGAGTGAAGAAGTCTTTCTGGGTGGATGAGTCACAAAATCACTCTTATAGATGAGTAAAAATGTCTTTCTAGGTAGATGTGTCATGATGTATCATTGATAGCTGATCCAAAATATCTCGATGGGTAGCTAATTAATGAGGTATCACTTATAGATATGTAACTAAATATCACTGGGTAGATGTGTCACACAGTCTCGCTTTTAGCTAAGTCACAAAGTATCAATGGGTAGCTATGTCACGAAGCCTCCCTAGGTAAACATCCAAGAAATCATACATAGAGTATTTATAATGAACACTCTGTCACAGGGGTCCCAATGCCACATACAACCCATCAATCAGATACATGATTTGTTAGATGCATCCCATTTTAAATACAATATTCAGATGCATCTGAGCTTGGTCTAAATGGTTGGGACTGACCCGACCAACTCGAACCAGGGTCATACGTGAACCAATCATATTTTTTTCCACATTGGCCTTGCCTCTTAGGCCCCACATGACCAGGCTGAGGATGGACGTGGGTCCATTCCTCTTTTCCAACTAGAGACCTAAATTTATCCAACCCATCCCACACTCACAGGCTGATCCCTTTTCCTATCTCGTGTCTCCCCATGGATCATCATTCTCTCGTTGACCAGGTCTTCTAATGTAGATCGACATGAATGAATTTTTGGGATGTTGTGGCAGCACAGTTTTCTGGCATGGCCTGGGAAAGTGGGCCTAGAGGGCCGGTTGGGGAACACACATCTGTTCAGACGACCACTCCCTTTGGTCATCACATAGAACACATGGAGAGGGATACTTCTGCTACATGGTTTCATGATGGCTCCACATCCATCCAACAACCACCGAAAACAAACCCCGACCGTCCTTCACCAAAGTATATTCCAGGAACACTACCTACATATACATAGGGTGCAAGGGCTAGACGCTTCATCCTACATGTTGCACCGGTTGATGCCTTCTCCAACTACCTACTACCACCAGAGTCCTCCACAGCTGTTCTGTGGAAACGCGATGCTGGCGAAACAACTGATGGATCAAAGGGTCCATACAAGTGTTTTTATATCAAATTATCATATGACCTTAGGCATCTTAGGATGCTGACATCACTGTTATGGAACTGTATCCACCTTTCCTCCATTTGGATGATGTAGCCACAATGAATTCACTAGGTTAGGGAAGCATGCCTAATTATTTTGGGCTCAATCCCACTCTATTATATTTTTAAGAACAAGGAGTCTTGGGATCTTCTTTTATCATATAATAATAAATAACTATGATAAAACCCAATTTATACACCCTTCTACAAGAAATACACAATCCATGGATCAACCTGTTGGTGGGTTGTTCCACTTTTGTTGTTTTATAATAATAACAGAGACAAAATTAAACAATTAAACCCCCACCTGAGTTGGAATGTTCATTGTACATGAATGGTTTCTATGCATTCACTGTTCAATAATCCTCTATTTACAGTTGATGGCCGTTTTCCCTTAGTGATGATCTCATTGAAGGGTGGAAGAAGAACATGTCTTCCGTTATTTCCTTCATGAACTAATGTTTGTCAGTTTTTGGCACACTTCTTTGTCAACCCCAAGTCCACCAAAGATGAACCTTGATTTTTCCAACAATCATGCGTTGTAGGCATATAAATTAATGGAAGATACATGAATCTGCATTTCGGTTTTTATTCTGTTAGGATGTAATTACACTGTTAAAATAAATGGAACATCATATTCAGTTTCCATTGGCTTCAAAAATGTTATGCTAAAATGGTTTGAAAATACATAAAAATAAAATAAATGATTTTTATTTTACTTTTATCATATTCTTAGTAATGTATGAAAAATAACATTTTTTGTCGACCCGCATCTGTCGAGGTTATGTCCATTCTAGGAAAACCAAGCCATTCTGAGATCAACGTTTCCCTCAAAATATTTATCCATGCACTATCTTAAATGTTATAGAATCATGCTTGCATGTTTATATAAATGAACATTAAAAATAGTTAAAAAATTAACATTCACCCTTGACCCGTGCTAGTTGAGGATAGGATCCACCTAAAGGGTACACACCCTCATGGGATCAATGGTATACTCATATTTTCAATCTGAGTTACCGTTTTGGAGTTATATGTATTGAAAAATAAGATAATTGTTTATTAATTTTTTATTTATGACCAAAAACTATCTTTTACTATTATCCAGTGCCATCCAATGTTAGGATTTTCATAATCAATGCATACCCTAACGAGCTTAGCGGTGGCCTCATGTTTTTAAAACGTTTCATCATTCCAATGTTATAAGAATTTGAAAAATCAAATAATTTTGTTGAATTATTTTATTTAAGGTTGTTACATTTTTGAGTTTTATCACTAGAGGCAAGTGCCGACTAAAATTATCTCATGCTTAATAAAAACCCACCATTATAGTGTAGTAGTTCCATCATATTTCAGATCCATGAAACCATTTAAGATTTATTATAATCTTTGTCTATAAAACCACTCACACATGCTATATAAAATATAACATTTTTCGATGGATAATTCATGGTGCTCCTGGCCTCGGAATCGCACATCGTCTCTATGAATTTTCTGGAAATAATATTTAATAATAAAAAATCCATGGGATTCCCATGACAGAAAAATTGAGTCTATTGAAGAAACCATTATAAAATATATTCCGATCATGAGGGAATTCACTGATGTGTCTCCGGTGGAATTGAGTAGTCTTAATATTAGGAGAGATTTTGATTTCCCAATTGATCTTATACCTGGGGAATTGGTAATATCCAAGAGGCCTTATAGGATGGATAATGAAAAACATGAAGTAATGAATAAAAATCAATAGGATAATATGGATATAGGATTTATACGCCCAAATGCTTCACCATGGGATGCACCAGTCCCCTGCTTCAAAAATATGATGCGTCAATTCACCATTTCCTGGATTATCGTGACCTAAAAAAATAACGATAAAGGACATGTATTGTTTTCCTCGAATTGATGACTCGTTCTATCTTCTCGGTGGAGAACGATATTTCTACATCGAGGATCTGTGATCTGAATATTACTAATAATGGGTGAAATAAGGAGGATATCCACATGATAACATTCCGTACAATGTATGAGAATTTTGATTTCACATGGATTCCATTTAGACTCACTAATTCTCTAGAATTTTTCATAGACCTGATGAGTAGAGTCTTTATATATTACAATGATACTTTAAAGTCTTTATAAATAAAATTCTAATATAATAAAAACCTAGGTGGAGCACAAGGATAATCTATGCACTTTGCTAAATACCTTGTGAATGGAGAGTCTATAGGAAAAGTACAACAAGTATAAATTCTAGTTGAAGGATGTCTCAATCATGGGACCTATCATCATATGAAATGGGACGTCTTTGGATCCATCCATGAAAAAAGAAATTGATGGATCGACTGTTCCAAATCTATGATGGATATCTGTAGCTTCTTTGGGTTGACGTCATATTATCATCGATTGTTGAGAAATTTCTCATGTGTGGCACACCATATGACCATGATTACGCAGAAATGTGTCAAATTTTATTAGATTGATAAATTTGAATAAAACATAATTGGGGTGAAAAATAGGGTTATCACTATCCAAATGCACATAATACCCATAAGTGGGGAGATGTTCGTAATCATCAGTGATGCTTCCGAGAATGGATTGGGATGTGTGTTGATGAAAATGAAAAATTTATTGTCTATGCCTCATGGATGTAGAAAATTCACGAGAAAAAATATCCCACATATTATATGAAGTTGGAATCTGTGATATTTACATTGAAAATCTTGTGGTATTATCTCAATGGGTGGAAGAGTGTGATATATACAAATGATAAAAATTTATAATATATATTCACATAGAATAAGCAGTATATATTCTAATGAAGATGGTTATAGCTCATCAAGAATTATGACTACACAATCCTATATAATCCTAGGAATGTGACCAAGGTGTATGATGCTCTATGTAGAAAGAACCCATTAATTCTATCATTAATGTGAATTTAAAAGTATCCAATCTTCTTATATATGATGAAGATGGATATAGGAATGAAAACAAAGAGAACATCATCAATAATTTCACAAATGACTTCTCTACCGACTATTTTGGAAATGTAAGAGGATGATAAAAATTATGATTCTGAAATTAAGAAGAAGTTCGAAACAATATGAAATTGTAAATCCACATCGAATACTGTTAATGTAATAGAAATTTTGATATTCGGATCGAGACTATGTGTTTCATCAAAAACAGAGTTAAAGAAACAATTTTCTCATTACATACATAGTTTGAATTTATCCATTCACCCAGAAAACACAAGGAAATATTTAGATCATTGGGGTAATTATTAGTGGGATTACATGAATATAGAGATCACTAAATGTAACATACCTAGATTTCATAGTTTGTTACTTCTTTAAAATAATTCAATAACACACACTACATGAAAAAATGAGTTCAAACGCACCATGACTTACCAAACAAGCCGTTCAAAAGTGGTTATTAATAATATTAACTAAATTTTTAACTTTATATAATTATTATAATTTTAGAATCCATATTATGAGTTTCATAGACATAATTCAAGAAAAAATTCATTTTCTATCAGAAAAAAGAAAAAATTTCAAAAATGCACTTTTACCAACTTTTAATAGTGAACCCTTTTAAATCCAATATTTTAAACTTTTATATATTCAATTTGACTAAATAAATTTATTCTTTAGAATGGGGACATAAAAAATTTACAATTTAACACCCAAAGCTTCCACGATACTCTTCTCTTTGAATAATATTATAGCGTGTGTTGTACGCAACTTCAAGTTTTTACACACACTACAACCAATCAAACTAGCCGCTATGAATAGTAATACCGAATTTTTGAAATGTTATAAATTTTATCTCTCAAAATGTAATTTATTTTTGGATTCAGAATATCGAATTTAGCATAGGGTGAAATTTTCGTACTTTTCGGGTAACTTTTATATTTTGATGAATAGTGAATATTACTAAATTTTAATTAATAACAACTTTTTAAATCAAAATAATTAATAGTAATAAATTATGAATTTTAGTGTATTTAAAGTATACATTGAATATATTTTTATAATTTAATACAATGCTGGTAATCGTACATAATTTCAAAATTAAACCGGACATAAACAAGTGTCAATCTTTTGATAGTTATTATATCTAAATAACACGATTTTTGTTTTGACAGTAGGAATTAATTTTAAATTAATTTCTGCCACTTCTGTGTTTTGAATTTGAAAAAATGGAATCCATATTTGGAATCAGGATTTCCAAATTCTGTAAATAGGTAACTTTTATTTTTAGACATTTTGAATAATTATTTCGGTAAATAATTTATTTACAATGGTTAAAGGGTAAATCCGGTAAATAATGGTAAAAAAATAATATTATAATAATAATAAATTACCCTAAAACGTGTCCTAACCTTATTGGTGGATAAATTTCAGACCATGGACATCATTGGGTCTATTTTGGGACCCCATGGATCCACTTGTAGGTGATAGGGTCACTTTATATTAATTAAGTTAAAGTAAATACAAAAATGTCATAAGTTTATATCTGTTAGCAAATAAATTTTTACATAGGGTAATATATGTTATATTTTCGATTATAAATATTAATTAGAAATATAAAAATATTTTATACATAATTTTATTTAATCTATTATTTTTAGACATTTAAAAAGTAAAAATATATATGACACAATAATGATGCAGTATTTTTCTTATTAATGAATGAATCAAATAATTGGTATTATAAATGTTAAAATAAATATAATTTGAATGTTTTGATGACATAAAAGAATTTTATTGGTTAATATGATATGTTAGGATTTCATAAATGAATTTTCATCTAATTAATAATGTTTTTATGAGTTTATCAAAAATCAATAATTGAGTAGTGTCAAAATTGACATAAATGAGTTTTAAAAACAAATATTATATTATTAATTTATATTAGATTCCTAAAAATCTAAGGATTGTCCAAATGACTCATTTTATTATTGGTGTATCTTTAATGGACCACTTTTGGGTCTCTTGGATTTATATAGTATGTTTATTAACTATATAATATAAAAATAAAAAGTGACATGATAAGTGTCAAACTAATTAACTAAGAGTTAAAAATAAAAGATAAGGTTAATATAATAAACCAATCCTTTCTAAAATCTATTGGTTGAAAGTATTTCGACCCATCCCCACCTTATAATTTTAATAATCTACTTTTGATCCATTATAAATCGAATATGAATTTATTATAAAATAATACATTATGTTTTTCATAAAGAGCCCCTCCCCCCTCTTATCAAATGGCACTCCCCCTTCTCATTATTTTACACCATCAAAGCCATTTGGCTAAGCCAAACTCTACCAAAATATCCTCCAAACTACCCTCAATTCATCCTAGAGGCATTATTTTTATCAGAAAGCCAACCCATGGAGCCCTTTTGATCGAATCAAACAGAAGAACCCGAAGAAGAGGTAATGTCTTCACCACCCTCTTTAAAGTTATTTTATTCTTCAACTTCTTATTTCCTTGTTATTTAGATTATAAAATAATAACTCTAGTATCTTCAATAAACTGTGATTTTATTATAATTATGGAACAATCAAATTCATTATTTTATCCATCCTTTGAATGAAATGTCACCATATGTGCGTATGTACGGCCTACCGTTTCCACGTTGTGGTGTAATTGTTGTTCAATATATTATTATTTACATGGTTATAATAATGATGTATACTACATGTAAATAATAAATATAACATGATAATGATTCATTCTATATATTATACAAACCAATTATATATTATTTTACTATAAAAATTGATCTTATCGCTCATGCGTACGTACAGACTACCGTCTCCACGAACGCGATGAGATTCATTCCCCATCGTATCCATGCAATTATAATTCTCATTTTATGATTAAAAATAATGTTTAAGGACATGATATAATTCTGGATATGAATAAGATACAACCTATCCTTAATAAAAATGACATATATCAGAAAACATATAAAAGAAAATGAGTAAGATAACACCCGAAACGACGATAATACTAAGATATTATCAACAAAGCAATGTCAAAAGATCATATATGATATCATATTAATGTATATGATTCTTGTATAAATTAATAAATATTATTTCACCATTATAATGTGTTTAACCTACACTCAACCAATGAAAAGTACAAGGTAATGGGTTTTCATCTCACTTCTTATTCCCGCGAGATTCGTTCCATATTGCCACTATTACCTTTTGTGTGGTGTATGTAAAGCCCATAATTGTATTATTTGTGTAATACAATTTAATTTATGTGTATTTACACATTAATTGTATGATACCTCTTTCATTAGTTCTATTTTTCATATGTTACCAAATTCGTAAGAGTTTATTTCACAATCTCTTCATTATCCGAGGTTGTTTATACATAATTATCTACTGGGACATCTTTATCATCCACTTCCATGTTTCTAAGAAATGTATTTCAATTTTTTTTTACTATTTTACAGAATATGGGTTAAAGTAATTTACACACTTTTTGACTTTTTATAATAATTTTATAAAGGAATCATTCTGCCATTTTCCAAACATTGTCTTTTTAACCTTTTCGATAGAATTAATGTAAGAATGTCTTTTTTTAACTTATACGACAGTGCAGTTATTTTCCGCCATTATAAAATCATCAAAGCTTCCCTTACAGGTTTATTAGTATATTTTGAAAGTAAATGTTTTTATTTATAATTACGTTACTTTAATTGATTTCAAAATTAATATTTTAAGAATTTTAGAAATGTACACTTTATGAAGATCATAATTTTAAATGTTTTAAAGATTTATCGTTCTAAATATTATTAATTAATGTCCATGTTTTCAAAATGGTTTTATGGATTTATTTATATGGACATTATTTTTTTGAAATGATATTTCATTTCATAAGTTTCAAAGTGGTATGGGACAATTTGATTCAAAAATCTCTTTTAAATTATTTACATTATAATAGTGTGACTTTTCAATAATTAAAAAAAAGAGATATTTCTCTAAAATAGTTATGTTTTCATCTATTTCAACATCCTTTGATGGATTTTATGCTTATGTGAGGTTTATTTATTATGATAAAAAACATCCATATTGTATTAAATGTTTTGTGATATGTTTGATTGTGGATGTGTTATTTTTATACCATTTCATGGTTTATGGAGAAAGTGTTCACATTTCATATGCTAGTTTTAATAAGAATGTTTATGTTATTTTAAACCTGTTCATATGAGGAATGCATTTGACTTAATAAGTGACAGGTGGAGAACTCTATAGCTCTTAGATGCATTGGTAGGTCTCATGAGACAAACTAGTGTCTTGGAACGATGCCTTGACAAAATCTTATTTGTATTCTTGGCACGAGGCTTTGGCTATGTGTTTATGATAGTATGAAATTCTGCATTCCATCATTATGAAAGTGCTTGGTGATATTTCATGTGATTATTCGACTAGTAGAATATCAATGTGAATAAGTAAATGGCATTATTTCCGTTTATTTTTTCCATATAATGCTGAAGTTCATGTTTAAAAGGATTTTGTTTTAGTTATACATTACCTTAAATGGTTATCCTTATTTATAAAAGATTCTGATGTATTGCTTACCCTTACTGAGTGTTTGAGCTCACCCCTTTCTATGTTTTTTCCCAGGATTCCAAGAAGTGTATTGTGATTTATATTCAGGGCAAGACAACGGAATAATGGCATTCATAATGATTATTTATGTTGTTTTTTATGTCTTAAAGTGTAATGTAATAATCATGTATGTAATCTATTTTCCAAGACTTCTAAACTGACCAGTACTTCGGGACTTGATTCCTTGTTAACATGCCAAGATATTAAAATAATGCACCCACTATGGGTAACTAGACTTGGGGCATTACAGTTGGTATCATAGGAAGGTTAGTATACACCATGGAAACTAGATTTAGATAAACTCTAATTAGATCACGTAGACCTAAGATGAACTTTGGGGAATAGTGTAGAAGAACTTCCTAGAATTTTGGTATTATAGAGATTTTTTGAGTTTTCCGAACAATACATCCCTATCTGGGTACGAGCTGCTAGAGGCGGCAATGGCACATATGTACCTAGGGGTAAAACCCGAAAGCACCGCTTTGAGAAAGACTCAAACGAGAACTGGTGCATTACAATGGGCCTTGCTGCATTCTTGGTTAGGACACTCCCGGGGGATATGCTTAGGATAATTACTATTTTATTTACAAACCATTATGAAGGGTTTCTGAGTATATACTTCTTCAAAGAAAACATTTTTATTATTATGGATTATATCCATAAACTTTTTAATTTATGATTAAGTGTTTTACAAGTTTGGGATTAAGTATTTCTTTATAGAAACTACTCTAGTGTATGCCATTGTTTATAAATGGCGCCTAGTAGAAGGAATGAGAACTCTAGCAAAATGCATGATCTAAAGAGTAATAATTATCATATCTTTCATGGTTATAATATATAATTTAGAAGCGAAATAGTCTATCGTGTATTATCATCATATTATGAAATAGTATCATGTGTTGATAAGATAAGTAAATAGTTCTCAGAGTCTTATGGATTTTAAGGGAAGCAAGAGAAGAAAATGATGGAAGAGATAAAGATGGATAATGGGGAGAGGGAAAAGAAGAATTTCTCCATATGTGATCACTGTTGGAAGAGACACCCTTGAACTTGACTGAAAGGAATGTGAGTTTGTTATAAGTGTGGATAAAAAGAACACCATGTACGTGACTGCATGGGTAAGAAAAAGGTTTCAAATGTACAATGCTTCATCTGCAAGGAGTTGGGGCACTACGCGAACCTATATCCAAATAATCCTAGTATTCCCCAAATGATGCTATTGGATAATAATCAAGTTATGATACTACCACAGATGAGGAGGAATGACTAGAGTTATTATGTTGTTATTAGAGAACTATGTCATTTGAGTGTTGTATCAACAATGTACTGGTTATAATAATTATGGAGTATATAAGGACTGCACTGCAGTACTATTTCATAAAGGACATGAGATTTTTTGTAACCAAGAATAGTGTCTCAATAACAAGTTAAATTTTTGGAAAATATATGGTTGAGAGAATGATAAAACAAAATATGGTTCTGATAACGAGGTAGTGATTTTGGAATAAGAGACGGTTTATTTGAAAAAAATATATTGGATATTCATGACTACCTTGAAACTAATTAATGATTTCTATTCCCATCATTCTTGGACTTTACAAAATTTTTGGATAGAAGGATTATATCCATTATTCTATAAGGAATAAGAGATCATGAATGTAATCAATAATGTTTTATGGTAATTCAGGATGTTGCACTGTTTTAAATGAATACATGATGAAGGTGTTCACATGTTATTACGTGGTAAAAAGGATCTCCATTTTGTTTACATTCCTTATAAATATTGGAGTGTGAGTTGGACAGAAGTATTTTGGATAATTCTAGTTTGATATTAATTTTGGATTTCCATATAAGGACAACACGGAGGTCGGGCGGCAACTCGTCGTGACCGGAAAGGCCGTGAGACTTGAACCCACAACCGAAGGGAATCAAGGGTGTATCTACTACCACTGACCGACGTGATGTCCTGGAATAAATAATGTAGTTTTCTTAAAAGGGTATGGTAGATTAATTATAAATTCATTTTTTTGATCCCTATTTGAATAGGATAGATAGAATATATTTTTATGTTCTATTATCTTTTATGGTGAATGACGAGTTTGTGTTAGAAATTAGTTAAAGGATGGAACTCTACATGTTAAGTATATATTTTTATTGTCCACTTATTCTATAACTAAATTAGTTCTTATACTTTATTGAAGGGATATTAAAACTAAAAATGTGTTATCCTAATATCATATGTTTTGTTGAACCGATGGTATTTTAAATCATCATAGATTGATGAATTTAAGGACCTCAATTTTAAACTTGTTTGTGATTGATGACCTCAATCACTACCTATTAATATTTACATTTTCCCTCTAATTATATGTCTCTAATTTCCACAAATGTTCTCTTAATCAAGATCATAATTTGGTGGTGACCTTTTCATTTCTCTTTTCCTCTAATTAAGAATAAATTTAATTAACCAAATTTTTGATGTGGGTTTTCCCACCAAGATATTTTCTATTTTCAACCTTTATTTTTAATGAACAATATCAAATTGCGAGGATGCAATTTATTCATGGAGGGAAGAATGTAACACCCCATGATTTCATAGTATGTTACTTCTTTAAAATAAATCAATAACTTGCACTACATGCAACACCGAGTTCAAGCGCACCATGACTTCTTAAACAAGCCGTTCAAAAGTGGTTATGAATAGTATTAACTAAATTTTGAACATTATATAATCCTTATAATTTTAGAATCCATATTATGAGTTTGTTAGACATAATGTAAGAACAAATTCATTTTCTATCAGATAAAAGAAGTAATTTTCAAAACTGCACTTTTACCAACTTTTAATAGTGAACCCTTTTAAATCCACTATTTTATACTTTTTTATATTCAATATTACTGAATAAAAATATTCTTTAGAATGGGGACATCAAAAATTTACAATTTAACACCCCAATCTTCCATGGTACATTTCTCTTTAAATAATACAGTAGCGTGTGTTGTACGCAACTTCGAGTTTTAACACACACTACAACCAACCAAACCGACTGCTAGGAATAGTAATACCAACTTTTTTGAATTTTATAAATTTTATCCCTCAATAAGGAATTCATTTTTGGATTCGGAATATCAAATTTATCCTAGGGTGAAATTTTGGTACTTTTCGGATAACTTTTATATTTTGATGAATAGTGAAAATTAATAAATTTTAATTAAAAACAACTTTTTTAATCAAAATAATTAATAGTGATAAATTATGAATTTTAGTGGTTTTAAAGTATACATATAATATATTTTTACCATTTAATACAATGTTGGTCATTGGACATAATTTTACCATTAAACCTGACATAAACAAGTTTCATTCTTTTGATAGTTATTATATCTTAAAAACACGCTTTTTGTTTTGACAGAAGGAATTAATTTTAAATTAATTTCTGCCACTTCTGTGTTTTGAATATGAAAAAATGGATTCCATATTTTGAATCAGGATTTCCAAGTTTTGTAAATAGGTAACATTTATTTTTAGACATTTTGAATAATTATTTCCGTAAATAATTTATTTACCATAGATAAAAGGTAAATCCGGTAAACAAGGGTAAAGAAATAATATAATAATAATAATAAATTTCCCTAAAATGTGTCCTAACCTTATTTTTGGATACATTTCCTACCATGGGATTCATTGGGTCGATTTTGGGTCCCCATGGAGCCACTTTTAGGTGATAGGGACACTTTATATTAATTAAGTTAAAGTAAATACAAAAATGCAATAAGCTTATATCTGTTAGCAAATTAGTTTTTTACATAGGTTTATATATGTTATATTTTTTATTATAAAGATTAATTAGAAATATAAAATTATTTTCTACATAATGGTATTTTAATTATAAATTTTAGACATTTAAAAAGTAAAAATATATATGACACAATAATGATGCAGTATTTTCCTTATTAATGAATGAATCAAATAATTGGTATTATAAATTTTAAAATAAATATAATTTGAATTTCATGATGACGTAAAATAATTTTAGTGGTTAATATGACATGATAGGATTGCTTAAATGAATTTTTTTATAATTAATAATGCTTTATGACTAACAAAAACCAATTATTGAGTAGTGTCAAAATAGACATAAATGAGTTTTTAAAAAAATATTATATTATTAAATTATATTCTATTCCTAAATAACTAAGGATCAGCCAAATGACTCATATAATTATTGGTGTATCATTAATGGGCCACTTTGGGGTCTCTTGGATGTATATAGATAATTTATTAACTATATAATATAAAAATAAAAAGTGACATGGTAAGTGTCAAACTAATTAACTAAGAGTAAAAACTAGACGATAAGGTTAATATAATAAACCAAACCTATCTAAAAACTATTGGTTGAAAGTATTTCGACCCATACCCACCATAGACTTTGAATAATCTACTTTGGATCCATTATAAACTGAATATGATTTTATTATAAAATAATATTTTAAGTTTTTTCTAAAGAGCCCCTCACCCCTCTTATAAAAGGGCACTCGCCCTTCTCATTATTTCACACCTTCAAAGACATTTGGCTTTTCCAACCTCTACACAATTATACTCCCAAATTCCCTCACTTAATCCTATAGGCCTTAGTTTTATAATAAAACAAACCTAATGATCTTATTTGATCGAATCAAAAGGATGAACCTGAAGAAGAGGCAACGTCTTCACCACCCTCTTTAAAGTTCCTTTATTCTTCAACTTCTTCTTTCCTTGTTATTTCCATTCTAAAATAATACCTCCATTAACCTATATATAGTGTGATGTTATTATAATTATGTAACAAACAAATTCATTATTCTATCCATCCCTTGAATGACATGTCACTATACGTGCGTACTTACGACCTACCGTCTCCATGTTGTGGTGTAATTGTTGTTCAATATATTATTATTTAGATGGTTATAATAATGATGTATAATTCATGTAAATAATAGATATAACATGATAATGATTCTTTCTATATGATATAACAACCTATTATATATTATTTTAATCTCAAAAGAATAATATTGTTGCTCGTGCGTACGTACGGACTACCATCTCCACAAATATGATAAGATTCGTTCCCCATCGTATCAATGCAATTATAATTCTCATTTGATGATTAAAAATAATTTTTAAGGAATTGTTATCATTATGTATAGGAATTAGATACAACATATCCTTAATAAAAATGACATATGTCACAAAACATGTAAAAGAAAATGAGTAACTTATCATCTGAACCATTGATAATACTAAGATATTATCAACAAAGAATTGTTAAAAGATAATATATGATATCATATTAATGTATATGATTCTTGTATAATTTAATAACAATTATTTCACCATTATAAAGTCGGTTAACCTACCCTCAACAACAGAAAAGTACAAGGTAAGGGGTTTTCATCTGACTTCTTATTCCCATGAGATTCGTGCCATATTTCCACTATTACCTTTTGTGTGGTGTATGTGCTGCCCATAATTGTATTCTTTGTATAATACACATTACATTATGTGTATTTACATATTCATTGAATGATATCTCTTTCATGTGGTGTATGTTTCGTAAGATACCAAATTGGTAAGAGTTTATTTCACAATATCTTCATTATCCGAAGTTGTTTATACGTAATTATCTAGTAGGACTTCTTTATCATCCACATCCATGATTCTAAAAAATGTATTTCAAAAAATTCTTACAATTTTACAAAATATGGGTTAAAGTAATCTACACAGTTCTATGACTTTTTATAATAATTTTATGAAGGAATATTTCCGTCGTTTTCCAAACAATGTCCTTTTTTACCTTTTCGACAGAATTAAGGTAAGAATGTCTTTTTTTTACTTATACGGGGGTGTGGCTATTTTCCGCCGTTATAGAATTGTCAAAGCTTCTCTTACAAGTTTATAAGAATATTTTGGAAGTAAATGTTTTATTTTAAAAATACGTGACTTTTAAATGATTTGAAAATTAATATTTTAAGAATTTTGGAAATGTACTCTTTATCAAGATCATAATTTTAAATGTTTTAAAGATTTATCTTTCTAAACATTTTTAATTAATGTCCATGTTTTCAAAATTATTGTATGGATTTATTTATATAGACATTAATGTTTTGAAATGATATATATTTTCAAAATTTTCAAAGTGGTATGAGACACAATGATTCAAAAATCTATTTTAAATTACTTACATTATAAATGTGTGACTTTTCAATGATTAAAAAAAGGGATATTTCACTAAAATAGTTTTTTTCATCTATGTCAACATCCTTTGATGGATTTTAAGCTTATTTGAGGTTTATTTATTATGATACAAATATTCCATATTGTATAAAAGGGTTTGTGATTTGTTTGACTATGGATGTGTTATTTTTATAGAATTCATGGTTTATGGAGAAAGTATTGACATTTCATATTCTAGTTTTAATACTAATTTTTATGATATTTTAAACATGTTCATATGAGGAATGCATTGGACTTAATATGTGACGGGTGGAGCCCACTATAGCTCCCCGATGCATTGGTAGGTCTCATGAGACAATCTAGTGTCTTGGTACGAGGCCTTGACAAAATCTTCTTGTAGTCTTGACATTATGTCTTGGCTACGTGGTTGTGATAGTCTGGAATTATGCATTCCATCATTATGAAAGTGGTTGGTCATATTTAATGTTATTATTCAACTAGAAAAATATCCATGTGAATAAGTAAATGACATTATTTCATTTTATTTTTTCCATATTATGCTGAAGTTCAATTTTAAAAGGATTTTGTTTTAGTTATGCATTACCATAATTTTTTATCCTTATTTATAAAATTTTTTGCTGTATCGCTTACCCTTACTGAGCATTTGAGATCACCCATTTCTATGTTTTATTTTTCCCAGGATTCCAAGAAGTGTATTTTGATTGATATATATGGTTAAGCCAAGGTAATAATGGAATTTATGAAGCTTATTTATATTTTTTGTATGTCTTAAAGTGAAATGTAACATTCATGTATGTAATCTATTTTCCAAGACTACTAATCTGATCAGTCCTTCGGGTCATGGTTTCATCTAATCATGCCAATGTATTAAAATAATGTACCCACTCTGGGTAACTGGGGTCAGGGCATTACACTAAATATAAATCAAAGTTCCTGGCATGTGAGTAAGTGAATGCTGAGAGGAAAAAGTGAAAGGGGATGATTCAACCATTACCCATACTAAAAAGGAAATGGTAATACATCACAATGTAAATAATCATTAAATAAATAATGAAATATAATGTATAAAATGATATTTGGATTTTTTTTGATCATATTACAAAAACTACACACTTAATTGTGATTGTGTAGGATATCCCACTAGATCATCTTAGATAGAAATACATCACAGAAGACAAAAGGAATCATATAGTACCATTATAAATTATGTTTGAATGTGAACCATGATTAAATACTATGTTTTGGAAAAAACTACAACATGGTCTAAAAACGTATCCTAACATCATTACAAATTATCACCCTCAAATTGATGGCTAGTCTAAGTGGACTATTGAATCAATTGAGGAAATGTTGAGAGAATGGTCAATTGACTTCAATGGTTTCTGGGAACATCATTCTTCATTGGTGGAGTTTTTTTTACAAAAATACGTTTACAGTCAAGAATAAAACTTTCTCCCTATGAATCCATTTATTGGAAGAGGTTAAAAACAAATACATGTTGGGATGTAGTTCGGAATGAACATTTATATGTCTATAAATGGTTGAAGAAATAGTGGATAAGGTTAAGTCTATCCACTAGCACATTAATGCAACTCAATGTCGAGAAAATATCTACACTGAAAATCATTGACATTTTTATGTAGGAGACATGGAATTCCTATTTATATATCCATATAAGAGTCATGAGATTTTGGAATAAGGGAAACCATAGTACTAAATACATTTTCCCATTTGGGATCCTAGACTACATCAGAGAAGTGGTATATCAAGGAGATTACACACCAAACCTATCTCAAGTGCATCATCTATTCTATGTATCAATCTAAAAGAATTATATCGTAGACCCATAACATTTATTCAATCCAAAGGTGGTACCATTGGAGAATGAAATTTCCTTTGAGAAGCAACTAGTGAAGATCTTAGATCGTAGAGAAATAATTCTACGAAATAAGACAATGGCCCACATCATGGTTTTGTGGATAAAAAAAATATTGATGATGTTACAAGGGAACCAGGGGTGTTAATAATGCAAAAAAAAACCCTTATGATTTAGTGAGGGAAAATGAAATTACGATTGTTAAATTTATTAAGGGGTTAGGTTGTAACGACAGAATCATTTATTTATTAAATTTATATTCTTTTAATTAATGTATTATTTGATATAAAAGAATTTTGAACTTCATTTATTTTATCCAGTTGGATTCAAATTACCATTATGCATCATTAAAATGTCTAATATTGCCATTGAACAATGAACATATCACTATTGAAAATATAGGGTTTTGAAAAATCGTATTGACACTGACGAAGGAAGTGATGGCCAATAATAGTACGATCGTTCCCTTTGAATACAATTTATCAGAGATTCTAATTGAGAGAGAATTTCATAGAATTTCCCTAGACCAATCCCAATCTCATATCCATCAACTTCAGCATGAGTGAAACCATTTATGGGAGAATTTCTTGCTCATCGAGATTACGACCAAAACAACGTTTATCGTACTGCCCCATGAAATCAAAACCATCACACACCATACTCATAAGGAGTATACTTGTGTAATAAAGGGATTTGTAACAAGAATATATTATCATAGTTATGTACATTATATTTGAAAATAATAATCAATATAAATTCATTTTATTATTATTACATTGAAATTGATTTTTGAAGTAGTAAAAATATTTTTGGATAACATTAAAATTCTATTATAAAATCCATTTTTAAATAATAAAAGGATTTTTTAAATAAATTATTTCACAATAAATTATTTTTATTAATTTTATATTATTAAATATTAATTATTATATATTTTTTATTAAGTCGACGTAATATTTATTTAGGCATAAAAACCATTTTTGTCAAAACCCAACTTCTTCCAAACAATGTCTGTTTTTATTTTAAATTTTTAAATTAATATAATTAGAAAATTCATTAGATAAAATTAATTTCATTTTTTTAAATCAGGACATCGAAAATATACAATGCTGAATTTTCATAATTATATGAGAAATCTAATTTTGGGTAAAATTATATATCGTATAAACATTTAGATATTTTATTACATCATAATGTACCAATAATAACGTAATAAATACAATAAAAGGTATCTTCAAACAAATATATGTTTTTAACTTAAAATAATGTAATTTTTTTATTTTTTTATTTTATAAACCATTAGTGAATCCACCAAAAACATATACTATATTTTATGATTGTAAAATATATTCCTTAAAAGTATGACCCACCTCCACATAAAAATTGGAAATGTTTTAATATATTTAGACCATATAATTATAAAATAATGTATTCCACTCTCTTTTCAATAATTAATCATAAAAAAACCATTTTATATTGTTTGGTATTTAATATTTTATTATGTAGCATCCAAAACCGAAATTATAATGAAATCCCCCTCCTTTCCTATATAAACCTACTGAATCTCCAATTTCTCTTCATTCAAACTCTTTTACACTCGACCAACCTTGGAACCCTTATACCTAGAGTCCAATAAAGGCGCCAAAGATCTTTTATTAAGCTTCTCCCAAGCCTTTTGAGTCACACATCCATGTAAGTGATCTTACACTCATCTCTTTTATCAAACACTCCTTTTGTGATATGCCTTTCAATTTCTTTTTAAATATTTTGGGATATGTTCATACTTACTCCACATAATAAATATTTTATTAACAAATAATTTTAGAATCATTACACTATACTTATGTTATACATTATCATTTATAAACACTTGTTACCATGCAAAAATTTCGTATTGGGAATTCCCTCTCCTCATTCCCATTCAAGTATTAATTTTATATTATGAATCTGAAATTCCTGTACATATGTTCATTTATAATATTCCAGGATCATATTAATGTAAATTTCATGTATTAATGATGAGAGACCCATTTTTATCTCATTAAACTATGTTATGGTTTTCAATTTGACGCACTTATGATGCCAAAATAGAACTATGATTTTCCATCGTGTTGTGAATACCAAACCACATACTCTACCAAGTATATTCACCATAATTATAATATACATCATGATTGGTATCTTACATGTAAGTATTAACAATTCATTGATATATGAACAATTTATTATCGTTAATGATTCCATATTATATGATCTATGTGGAAAATATAGGCATTAAATGAAATATTTATGAACTGTGTTCCATGATAGAACTCCAATAAAATGGGTAATGCTTTATATCATGATACATCATGTGTAATAATTTTTTACTCAAGATAAATCATTTGAAATTGTGGTTTATACATTATAATTCATGAGAAATAAGTGTTTACTCATGGTAATCCATGTGTAATTATCTGTGACTCATGTTAATATCATGATGTATGTTGTTGCAACATTTCAATGTTATGATTATCACGTGCTGTCATGCTTTTATGTCCATGTTTCCCTTGTGACCAAATTATATTATTGTTCTGTAAAATTTATTTTATTCGTCATGTTATATCATATTTATTACCTTATATAACTTTATAGATCACCCAATTCTTATGTATGTCATCATGTTATCCCTTGTGTTGTTATGTACGAAAGAATATTGTGGCCATATAAAAGATGTTCTCAATAAAGATGCTTTTTTATGTATTAATTTTTTATGTAACATTCCAAATTCTCAAATACACTTGAACTCTCGATATTATGAGTTTTTTAAGTGAATATTATGTAACAAAACCATTTTTAAATGTGTAAGAATTATCAGGTTTGTTATATACTCATATTTCGCGTGATAACTACTTCAAGTTCCTATACATGTTTTGTAATATATGTTTCGGTTCATGAAAATTTGATATAGTTATTTCATTCCCAGAATGATATTTATATTTTATTTACCATGTTTATTCATTCAATACATTTATATAATAATTATTGAATTATGAATAAAGAAAAATGAAATCCATTATGTTCTAGAGACAACAGGTCGTATAACCACATGAGCAATGGTATCATTCTATTAATAGTAAAAATACTAAGGAACTGTATATTATATATGAGGTTCCATAAATAAAACATCGTTATAATTACTATAAATTCATAATATTTCCAATATTATACCCATCAAAATAATTTCGAGAAAAACCGATTATACAACAACATGGAGATGAAAGGTCGTACGTATGGACAAATGGTGAGTTTGTTTTTTATAAGATGGATAAAAGGTGGAATATGATTCTTCCATAATATTAAAAAAACATATAACTAATACTGGAGATATTTATTCAGAATGGATAAAACTCATTGAGATTATGTATAAAAAGAAGTATGTTCTAATGAATTGGTATATTAGATTACCTCTTCTTCAATAACCTTTTTATAAATATCCTCTTGACACAACATAATGTGATCTTTTGATAATATCAGAAAAAATAGAATTATACTAGTGATGTGTAGAAGGGAAGTGGTAAAGGAATATCCGATATATCAGTTTTAATGGGATGTGATGTTTTGTTGGGGGATGTCCCCATTTATAATTGATGTGAGGCTCATATTCGAAATATACATAAATATTAAATTATAATAAAATCAGAACACTTCAAAAAACCACAAAATATTCATATTTTCAAATACTGGAAAATATATCGTTGAAATGGAATAAATAAATAAATTTTATACCATTATTCATGTCCAATGTACCCGTAACCTTTTATTTATCACTAAATTAATCTATTTAGTTTTAAACTATGGTATCAAAAATTTTAATATTTAAAGGTTGAAATATTGACTTATTTGAGATTAATTTTCCATAAATGAATAATTGAGAGCATTTAAAACTATATTATAATTACTAAATATTAATAAAAAAATTTTTTGATATTAAAATAATTTAATAATATATTATTTGGACAAAAATTCAATAGAGTAAATTTTTACACTATTCATTTTTTTTTATTTTTAAAAATACCAAGATAAGATATTATCGTCAAACCAAATATTTTATATTACCAATAAGGGTTTAAATAAATATATTAAATTAATTTGACATTTTAATTATCCAAATATAAATTTATTTTAATATTTTTAATGACATTAATTAGATATTTTCATTAATAAAATAGTTAATACATCAAATTGGTGTAAGTATTTAAAATAAATATTTTTTCATTTAAAAAATATTTAATATAAAATAACGATGATAATTGTTTTATTTTTTAGAGGAATATTTATAGTCTAATATTACTTCTGAAAAATATTTTATTAAAAATTATAAATTTATTAAAATAAGAAAATGTAAACATTGACATCAAATTAAATAAAATATTATATGTTTCATAATCATTACCATATGGGTATAAGCGGTCAATAATTTAACCCAACTGTGAAAATGGTAGATATATACTTGAAAAATTATATTATTTTTATGTATTTTTTCCTTTTAAATGTTATTAGAATTAAACAAATATTAATTTATAATCAACTAAATTATTTTTGCATTATCAATGTATAAGCCTTTAAGTTAACTATTTATTTACTAATAATTACACATAAATTTCCATGATAAAAACATATATAAAAAATAAGTATTTATTGTTTAACATATCTTATATATAACATTATATTAAATATTAAGTTTGTATTATATTTGAGTGAGACATATATAACTATTTTTTAAATAAAATATAATAAATTTCAGAATCCGGAAAAACTATTATAAAAAATTTCATAATATCCATGTAATTTTTATTTTGGAATAACTAAACTTATCAAATGGAATTATAGAATGATTTATTTCAATATAATAATTTTATAATATTATTTTTACCTTTAATTACATGATTTATAGTACCCATTGTAAATAAAAACATATTAATTTTATTATTCATAAAAAAGGTTCCAATTTAAATAATTTCAACGCACTGATTCTAGATATGGAATTATTTTTCCAAAATCATAAACACACAGGTTTTATTAAATAATTTAAAATTAATCTTGTTGTCATAATCGGAAAAACTATTTTAAATGTTAAAAGATTGGAAATAATTGAAATGTTTTTACATAGAAATTAAATTTAAAATTAATTTCAATGACCTAAATTATATTCATTGAAAAAATATAATCTATTTATAATTTCAATACATTAAATAATATATATTAACCATATATTAAGATTATTTAATAAACAATGATTTGAATTAAAATTTAGTATATGTTTACTATTAATCAAAATATGAAACTTATCAGAAAAATATAAAAATATCATCAAAGATAAATTTCTATATACTTATTACATATAATAATTTAATATTGTCAAATATAATATAAAATTATGTCGAAAATTATAATTATATTTGGTGTCCCATCAAAAGTCAAGAAATTTTGATTTTTTTTAAAATGCTTCTTTAATCTAGAAAATTGATTTTCACCATATATAATCTCTAGAAAACATATAAGATTGAATTTAAACAATATATTAAATATATATTTTATTAATAAAATCTATCAAGATTGATTTTATTATTTTATAAACTAACCTATTTTCATATAAATAGTTTTTCAGAAAAATATTTCCTTTTTTATGAAGGTTTTTATTTTTATTTATAATTAATTGATCAATGAAGAATTAATTATATAATATATATATATATATTCTATTGTTATAATTCATATATTATTGTTCATATAATCCATTAAATTTCTTGGTTATATGGTTAACTTTTCGCATACACTATGTCTTGCGTGAGAAGAATTCTCTCAAAAGAATAAGAAATTTTGTGTGAATCTATCCAAATATAATGTTGAAAATAATACATTCTATGTAGGTGTTTCATTTTAAACAATATTATATTGGTATAGTGTACAAAAAAATAAATCCAATAAATTATAAATATTTATCTCATTAAAATATCCGGGTTTAACATTGTAATAACCAGAAGTTTGATCATATGAATATCATATTTGATAACATTTATAATATATAATAGAACATATATTATGGAATATATTATGCTATAGTGAGAAAATATAATTAAATTTTAAAATTAATTCAATATATTATATATAATGTTATTCATGAAACACTGAGTTAGATAGCATTATACAAAATGAATTTCGTCTATTCGATGTGTTACACGCAAGACCGAGTTTTAATAGAAACAATTGATATTACTGTGAAGATTATATAATATACCATAAAATAGAATGTATAAAAATGATTATCTATATTATAATTATATAATTAAAAAAATAAATTAAAACATTTGTTACCAATTAAATAGAAATTAAAATAAAAACCAATGGAATATAAAAGAATGGTTTTTATAAAAAAATAATTTTTAATGGCCAAATCCATTATATTATAATAAATTAAATTAATTAATATATTAAATGATATTTTTAAAATTTATATAATATATATTCATGAAATTATTTTAATACTCATCCAATTTATTTGATAGAGGTAAGATATGAAATAATCTAATTATATGCATAAAAAAGAAGTATTTTTATAAAGGCAGTTCTACCTCCATTTTATGGATCACAGTTTTAAAGAAATGTTAAACCGGTAATAAATTGTATTTTAAATATTAAACATAAATTCTTAATGATTAATTAAAAAATTAACTATTGGGTAATTTTTGATATTTTTCAGAGAATTTTATTTTTTTTGATGATTAATGAAGAATAAAATGTTTTAATTGAAAAATGTAATTTGATATAAAAAATTTAAATTATAAAATTTTATTTTAAAATGGATTTAAATTAATATTACATTAATAATACCTCTATTATTACAATTTATATCATTTTAATACATTGAAGCTAGATTGAAAAAATATTATGCTTTTGAGCATTTTCATTTAAAAACCCCTCTTTTTTGTCTCGTTTTATAGATTAATTTGAAATTAAAATTTCAAAATTATATTGTTGGAATTTGGAAAAATTGATTATATATTATTAATATGTATAATTTATAACTTATAATAAGAAAATATTAATTTTTTATAAAACTTTTAGTGAATGCAGTTAAAATTAATGACAATGATTAAGAGAAAAATTATTTTATAAAGGGACTTACCATTTAACTTGAGGGTCCAAAAGACCTATAATATTTTCCAAAACAAATTTTATGGTCATATTTATAACATATTTAATTTAAAATAGAGTTTTATTTCATTATTTTGGCCACAATCAATGGGAAAAACATGTTGTAATTCCCTCTTGCAAACATTTAAATGTTTTCCAATCGCCTCACTAAAACAAGGTCCCCCCCATCTCCCACTTATTCACACCTATAAAACAACATATAATCATAATGTATTTTCTAGAATCACTACCCCACTCCCCTCCACTCATCCTCGAAGCATTATCTTGTGATGAAATCCAATTTTTAATGGAATTACTGTAAACCTAAGGTGGATAGCCAATGAATAGGTAACAGAAGGAAAGAAATATTTTTATTGTACAACATGATTTGAATTTCCATCATCCATGGAAACTCAAATAATTTACAGATTATTCATTACGTTTCAAGGGTTTTTTTCATATAAAATTATTTTGTAATTCTGTTTTAATAATTTAGTTTTCAAAATTCGTATTCAAAAATGGGTATCAAAAATAAAATTAAAAATGAAAAGGATATTTCCCTCTGTAATGTTATTAATAAATATTTTATGGTATTTATATTCATCATTAATGTCCCATTATTCTTATGGAAATTTTTATATATTTTGTTTATAATATACTTTATCTTCCATGGGATAGTTTATGATCACTTTGTCCATTTAATTTATTGACATTCATTTCCTTGATTAATTTATTTTTCATTTAAAATTATATTGAATTATTAAAATCACTATGGGTGATAAATTTCCACTAAATTTAAATATTATTTACCATTTAATTTATTATTTCCTGAACTTCATTCCATTTTCATATGTGGTGTCAACTATTAATGTTGTTTGATTAAATGTTGAAATATTGATTAATTCATATTTTTATTAATTATAGATATTCGATAAGGAACATTATTGATGAATTAAATAGATTATTTGATATATTAGAAATGATGTGAAATATAATGGAATTGGTTGTGTTACATTTAATGTAATACGCACAATTAATCATTAGTGTTATGATATAAAATCAATTTGAAAACTACACATAATATATATAACCAAATTGTTCTAAATTTTCTTATGAAAGGTATTAATTTTCATATGTTTTAAACTATCATCTGACATGTATGGATGGAAAATGTTTCATGTACCTGGGAAACATGACTTATAATATTAAACAATTTCATTTATTATAATCTAAGTAATTCCTATCCATTATATTGTAACTATGAAAAAAATGGTTGCATTTCATTATGATTTTATTGAATAACTAGAATGTGTTTATAGTTATGTACCTTTCCATATTGATTCATTAGTACAATATAATGTTATTATTTATATTTAAATGGAATTTTGAACACACCATGAAAGTTTTTCCATTCAATTTTCACCATAATGTCATCAACTAGGTTTGAAAAGTTCAAGGTGCAACTAAGAATTTATAATGTGGGTCAGTGATGATAGCGAAGGCACATGCTTGAAGGGGTTGGACTGCAGCCTAACAGTGATACCTGCTTAGGGTGGAGTGGTAAAACCATTATTTTATAGATTAATTATTTTTTCTATGTCCCATATATGGCTCACAAAATACCATTGAAAAAACACCTACGCGACACCATGCTAGAGCTGAATGGAGTAATTTTTGTGGATAAGTCATCAAACTGTATCCCTAGTCTATCCAAAACACCGTCATCAAGAATGGTTCTTGTGCACCACAATTTAAGAATGAAAGACACTTATTTCCCAAATCTAATTTAACATAATGTCACATATTTTCTTAAAAATAGACCCTTCTGGCTTTCAATAAGACAAAAAAATTCAGTAATGATTAATTGCTACTCTTGTCGACATAGGGTTTCACGCAAGCCTTCTGAAACCATCAATGTAGTTCATTATGGTCATAATTTGGAGGAATTGAAGGAGGATCATAGGACATAAATTTTTGTAGTTCTTGAAATCCATAAAACATGCACACCAAAGACCCCAACATCTCGAAATCAAAAAATAATTTTCATTCCAAAAATTCATCTCAAAAGAATATTAGATGCCAACTTCTTGGAATAACTGTGAATACTATTGAAGGATGGGGTCAAGTCTCACACAAATTTTTTTATCTAGGTTGTTCTTCACATAATTGAAAATCAGGTCACCCAAGACTACTTGTGCTCCCAAACTTCAACACCAATACTTACATGGGTGAACTTCTTTATTTCATGTACTCTCTTCAGTATACATGCCATCAATCCTTTATAAAGAACATTCACGATAAGGTATCTTCTTCATTGGCTCACATTCCGAGAATGTTCTATGTTCTAACGTCCCCCAAAACCTCATTAATTATCTAAACATAGGTAAATTCGAATCATCATGTCTCATATTTTGGATTGTATACTCATAGTTAGTGGTTTCACAAAATTGTTTCACAATGGGTTTAGGTTTCATATAGTGGATGGGGGTTTGTATATCCATAGTCACATTGAACTTTCTCCCAGGAACAGTGTTGGGAAGTTCTGAATTTTGGAAAATAGGGTATTGGTTCTGAACTCTGCTTCTCATCTATAAGACACAGAAACTTAGGTCTCTGGTAGGGAAGGTGCGGTTCACACCTACTATTCCTTTTGATCAAAATAGATGTCTCCCTACCCGACCAGATCAATTTTTAGGGTAGCCTTCCAAGGTTAATCCCCTAACCATTGAAGTTGAAGGTTGTGATAATTCTAACCTATACTTACTTAAACATAAATCCTTGCTTACATTGGACCTTTTTCTAATTTAATGAGAATAGAGGGGAACCACATCACCTTTCCCTCTTCCATGGTAGCCTCACCCTCTTGCACTATCATCATCAAAGGCTCATCCTCTTCCACATGCGGAGGAGAAAATGTGCATGTGTGTTTCATAAATCATTAATGTCCTCTTGTTTCTCACACCGATCATGACTAATATGGGAATATATATTTATTATTATTTCAACATTGGCCCAAACGCTCATGGTCAAGGAACTACGAGAACTCTGATTCCCACCATAATTGGGATACTTAGGAAGTCTTCCTAGGGCATGAGCACATTAGAATGAACTATGAGAAATCTGATTCACATAATAAATAGGATACATAGGAATCATTAATATTTCCTGAGCTCACTGGATTCCTCTTCTGGAATCCAACCCCAAGTACCTAAATCTGCCCATCCTCAAGAATAAGCCCCAAATTAAACCCCCAAATCACCAAGGCATTCATTTTATGAAGTAGTCCCAGAATCACTTCTCTCATAATACTAAATATCTTATTATACTCAATGAAGTACAAGAAATCATATTACAATCATAATTGGGATAGGTATGAAGCCTTTCCCAGGTCCAAGATCACTCAAATTAACTTCAAGAACTCTTATTGCCACCATAATTGGGATATATAGGATTCCTCCCCAGGGGAAGAGTTCACTAGATATCCTCTATTGGAATACCACCATAATTTCCTCCATCTGGGAATCTTACATAGTAATAATCCCAAATTAAACACCAAAATCACCAGGACATCTTTTTCCGGATGTTAGCCAAAACACATTTATCACAAAGCACAAAAATCTCCTATGAGACTCATTGGACTACATGTTCATTGATTCCCATTCAAAAGGGATTCGTAGGAGATCATCTTGTGGTTCAATCCCAACAATTCAAATAAACCATGTTAACCTTGGGCTATATTCCCAATAGGGTATAATATTAGATGGAATCCAATATTATATTCATGTCCCTTGGTCTTCATTGTCATAAATCCCACACCAAACCATGACTAATCAACTTTCACATAGTTGTCTCGAACACATGACATTAAACTCTATGTTTTGGTCCTCATCACAAGACTATAAAAGTAATTATGTGTCCCATTAAGAAACACCAAACTATGAGAGTTCTTATTCCTTTCAAAATAATATGTTGGTATACCATTTTAGGGGCAACATTCCAATATCAAAACAAACAATTGTCTCCCTCGACAACAATATTGTCTACAGTTCCCCATTTAGTGGCTTAAAACCCAGTATCATCATAATGATGTTGAAATGAATATGTTAATAGTATATGAGATGATACAATTGATCAATAAACCTAGAATAAATATATATATATATCCATTAACAAAGAACCTGGAATATATATGGATGATTCTAAATATCACACATGCAAATAATTGATTCCAAATTCCCTCGAAAACCTATTTTGTACATGGTGAATTAATTTTGATTAATGAAAGTATCTTAAATATATAAATAGTGTCCCAGAATAGATAATAATTCACCCTAAAAACTTGTGTTGAGACCGACCTCCCATAATGTAATCTAATTCTAGTTCAAAAGTATCGTTTGTTCAAACATAACAAACACATGCCTTTGTAATGTATGACCTATTTGGATAAAGAACAATAAAATGATTGCGGTTCCATGAATAAATACCATGGAAACCACCAAGATGTATTGATTTTTATACTATAACAAATGTTCCAAATGAACTACAAATGAAAAATGGGGAACCCAACGTGAATCCAAAATATAGATAATAGTGTTACCCACATAAGAGGCCCAAATAAATTGATAATAAATTGATAGAAAATGGATTCAATGATTTAGGTATCTATCTAAAATATTTTTCATTAATATATATTATTTTTGTCTTCAATTTTTTTTGAAGGACACCCGTCACTATGAATGGCTTTCTCTATGACTGCACCTTTTAATGCATACACCACTGCTCAAGACGAATCCTTATCCACTAAAAGTAAATCACCACCAACTCAGCATCTTCAAAGCTATGTCTCCAATGTACTGGTATGGTAATACCATTAGTACGGTACTATGACAACCTTTTTGGATTCCTGATAGACTCTCTAGGTTAATAACATCCCTCGATCCTTCGGTCAGTGATGACCGATGGTCAAGAAGAAGATGGTTCCAACCACCGTATTCAACCGTTTTTGGTCCTTATCCTTGAAAAACCACAACTAGCCACTCCCATACTATAGGTAGGTGGATAATGAGGTCTATTTTGGCCTTATGTTAATGATTATTGGGTCCTTATAGTGGACTCCCACCAATAATATCTGACTTCATATTCGTGCAGCAGTGAAACACCAATATTAGGAGGGTGATGCCTTCAGTTGATCGGCCCATGTCCCTCAAACTCAGTCTTGCAAGACATACTGTCATGGGAAACTTCTTGACAACAAAGTGTGGTTTTTCACGTTTACCCTGCCGAAGAAGTCCATCAGCCTACCATTATAGAAAACAATGAGCAGGAACATACACCCATCTATCCTAATTTTGCTTCCCAACAGACTTATCTGGCTGCAACCCACCAATCCCACTAGGTAAATAAAGTGGAATACCATGAACATGAAAATAATCCAATTTAAAAATTATAATCTATTTAATGGGCTCATTTGAGGTCATTCAGGAAATCCCATTAATCAAATGTGATGGAAACTGGTAAATAGGAACCCACAAAAACATAAACACACTAATTATTCCAGAAGTCTTGACTTCTAGTATTGAAAAAAGATTCTCAAACTTAATTTAAATAAAATAGCCTATAGGTACATACACCTTCTATCATTCATCAATCATGACAACAATTTAATTTTACGTTTCCTAGAGATGTTAGTCGGATTGATCTGATGAAAAATCGGGGAAAGCTCTACTCTCTCTCCCCATAAATATTTACCTTCAATATCCACTGATAGGAAAATGTGGACAAGATCTTTCCCATACACCTACAATTGATATGAAATAGACCTATATTTCAGCCCTGACTACTGAAGTCACCAAACACATCTTAGCAATTCTTAAAAGACGAACAAAAATTTCTACCCATATTATTTATGCATAACAAAAATATCCTAATTAAAACATCAGCAATACTAGGGGAGTAGACACACAACTCTGTCCCCACACCATTGATGACAATTCTGTATTCCATCATATAGCTGATACATATTCTTGTTCTAATCTAGGAGGGTTATGGGGAATATCACTAATATCATACGGACAACTAGATCGAGAACATAAACCTATTCAACTTGAGGTAATCAAACAACATTGATAACCACTTCAAGGCATGAACATACACATTCCCATGACAACCTCTTCTACAAGAATGTGGCCCTAATGATATGTAATAGAGAATTCATGAATATGTCTCCCCAAACACAGTTGGAAAATGAAGATCCAATTTATATTCTAGATCCTCCTAATGTAGTTGTTCTTGAAGCCCTTGGAAATTTATCTATTACAGCTCATGATTCTACCCTCTTATTACAAATTATGCGATTCGTAGAAATAATTCTTAAGATCCAGATCAGTAAATTGATCATGAAGGATTGTTTCATTAAAATTTAGTCAATCCAGAGAGACTACATTAGAATTAGAGTCACAAAAACCCCCTGTGTAGGTAGAAGATCCAGGTGAAGGATTATTTATCCTTTTATGTAATCCACTATGGTGGTCCTCCCCGTGATAGAATTTTTTTGAGAATGCGCTCTCTACAGTAGTGTTTCACATTGTTAAGATAACTCTACAATCTATAGTGTAGAATTAATAAATCCCCGTAATCTTGAGGAACATTTTAAAATAATACTAGTCATGTGTGATGCCTTGTTATTAACAGGGGGAATACATTCTCAACAAGAAGGCATATTAAAGAGAAGTTCATTATCTAAACCTCACTTGGGTCATTTTTCTTCTAATATAGATGAGGTAAAAGATATTGATTCCATTTTCAATAAAAAAATCAAGATGCATCGAATTTTTTCAGACCATGTGGAGAAACCTCTACTAAAATATGATGGAGATATGTTGAACATGATAAAAATAATATCTAACGGGTATGTACCATTATTGTTATGGCCTTTGGAATACTCTCAATTCAATATTCCAGAATTGATGGAAGAAGATTGAATTATTGTTGTTTTCTTCAACATATGGGGAACCCTTCATTATTTCATAATCAAATATTTACCATATTAAGAATACCAAAATCATGGAAAATGTAATAGAAGGGATGCAACACCAAATCGACATGGTATCTCTCTCATATTCCAAAAATACTAATAGTGAGAAGCAACATACACCCCTTTAGAACACATGAATTTATTCATTAAAGAGGACGTGTATGTTAATTTCTGATACCCCATACAGTTTTCCTATTAGAGGACTGGGTGCACATGGTTCATTTCATGTCACTGTGCTCCAAAATCAGCATATATCACCAAAATTGTCTCATGAAATTCTATATCCCATGAATAGCTACAATAGATAGATTTTGTATTTAATCAAGTATACACTCAAGAACATGACACAACTAGATCTTATCGAAGTCCATAGAAATGAAAGAATGTTGTTGAGATACTTTTGCATCATGAATTTGAGAATCATTAGAAAAAATCCTATATAGAGGATGTCAACTATCAAATGATGAAAATTTCTGTAATAGCACAGTGTCCTTCGAAAACAGATGATTTGAGTGATTTTCGGATATTGCACCCAACCATTTTACAATTCAAAAAAAATCAGAAGAGAAGTAGAGTGAATATCTGCTATATCAGTTCTAGAGCCACCCTAGCCTACATGTCTAGTGGCCTATTTTATCCATCATTAGATTTCTATAAACAACGTTTGAATGGTGGAATATGTAGAAATGGAAAATCCCTAACCTGCTGGGCTGGTGGATTTTCCGAATATACAATCCCCTCCTCAACAAAAGTCATCTTTCTCCCAATTAAGGATGATGCCGCAAAGGGAACAAAAAACTAAACTATCCAAATATTCCCTTTGGGTTACAGTCCTTCAAAAAGTTCTTGGGATTTTATCATATAGTAGAACATAGTCTAATGGAAGATATAGAAGGAGTTGATATTTCAATGTTACTAACATAATTCAATAAATGCATTATACTTTAGTAAATGTCATTAATACAATTGCAAGAAATCCTCCCGAAAATGATTCTAGTTCTGGGGAATTAGAAGATGATGTTTTTATCCGTAATATAGTACACATTGATGAAAATTAAAGAGGTTTTCATACCCAAAATCAGAGGCTTACTCAAAATCTAGTTATGCACTCAAGTAACCAACTCCCACCCCTTCAAAAGGAATCTAACATGGGGAAGGGTAAGAGTCAGATCACATCTCACTTCTCCGCTAGAAAAGGTAAATTTATATCTCATGAAGAACAATTTCCTTCAATAGAGGAGGCGATGAAAGAGTTGAAAAGACTATATAAATAGTTACATCAAAGAAGCATTTAGGCGGGATATGCTTCCCATTAATATCCTCAAATTTTACCTCATATATGAACACCTTAGGAAATAGGATTGTTTGATACTACATATGTAGATAATGAATTCCCTCCATTGGGTATAGGACCAGGGCAGGATGAAACATATCTTTATAGGACTATTATAGTGATTTATCCAAGACAAATACCAGCTGCTTCACCACTGGTTGTTTTTTTGGTCATTCTTCCAGTTGAAGCTCTTAGTGTTGTACCTGTACTGGTCCACACTCAAATAGATATTCCCCCATTTCGAATGAACACAATTTATGCATTAAAAATCGATTGGAAACTACGGATGAACAACATGTCTTAGTAAATCCAGAAAACAACGCTTACCGCGAATTGGTAGTTCTGATCCCAACTCCACCAAATTTTTTATATTTTACATTCCCAAACATTAATAGTTAGGGAGATCTTGATCACCACATAATGCATTTAATTTATTTTTGTGATCCCATGATGGGGAATCCTCAACAACAAGAATCATTATAGCCTAGATACTTTTTGAAATCATTATAGGGAAAAACCTATGTCTGGTATACATGTTTTAAATATAGACCAATTAATGTATGAGAGGATCTGTGTTAGAAATTTTTTCATCAATTGTTCTAAAATATACCTAATACTACAACTCCCGTTAATTAAAATTAAAAACAATGGGAAAATGAATGAGTTTAATATTTAATTTCTTGATGGAAGGGATTAACATATTCCGTAATTATGTCACACTCCAAGGAATATATGATGCCAATTTGTGTGACAAATCTATGTGATGTGTTATTCACAGCATTGATCAATATAACATATAAAGGAGGGTTTTTTGATGTTTCTTCAACTTTACAATAGTCGGAAGATTCAATTGTGAAAACTAAACTAAAAATTGTGTAATTCCATCAGCATTGGGAATGATAATAGAGAGATCATATGCTCCTATAGTAACACTCAAGAAAGCACCTATACCAGCTTCCACATCAAAACATTCACCATATATAAGGGATCCATCTCTAGACCATCAATATAAATGATCACCTCATCCATATTATCAAAAAGATCAATTGCATAAGTAGTTTGAGGAGTTAAGTAAAAATGATATACTTTTCATAATGATCAAGTTCACAGTTACATCATATCCTCTTTGGAAAATAATTTTGTTCAGTTACTAAGGCTGAAGAAACCAATAAAATAAGGAGATGAAGAACTTATAAATTATTATCCCATTTATCAAATGTGGGGTAATCACATTCTATAGTGTTTTTTTATTAAATTCATCCTACAAAAAATTATAGACTTTGGAAAAATAATGTTGGAATGTTTGTCAGCCCATTTAGAATGAGTTACTGCTACCGATTGAGAGGAAGACGATGAATGAAAGGAAGTCAAAAGTAAAAAATGCGCTATAATATGTTGATTGGATGATTAAAAAAATGATCAACTGATCTCATGTCATTCAAGAAAAACTATTGAAACAATAAATTATGTCTTTTACCACTTATGAAAAAAAATAACCACATTTATCAAAAGATAAGTCCTCCAAAGGTCAATCATCAAATAAGCGACTTGATTAGAAGTAAAAAAAGCAGTAAAAAGTATACGATCTTGTGTCAAGTCCAAATTTTTCATTGACTCTAGAATATTTAATTCCACATTTTTCAAAGGAACGGTATCCACCCCACTGAATGGCACAACTTCAACCAACCTATCAAGATGAATCATCATCAGATGAAGAATTGATTTTTGTTTCCGTTAATGTTATCCACATACCAAATCACTATTAAAATGATGATTCTATTTATGATGATCTATAATTCGCTATACCTAACTAGGAAATAAGAAGAATCAGTCAAGGTCTAGGATGTCAGGGAAGATGCAGGTATGATATAAGCCACTATTTAATCTCTATCCCTGCTTGATCTATATACACATCAAAAACTCATGGGAGATCCATTCAGATGGATCAGTAAGAACAAGGAGATTCTCCCACACCTGATAGGATCAGTCCTAAACTATTTATTTTGGATGACCGGTTAGAGGTTACACCATCATTCTCTCATCAATTAGATAGACCTAGTCAGTCTAATCTAGCAAAACCCAATGTATTTCTAGCTTTGGTTCTGATATAGTGTTCATCTACATCCAAAGCATCAACATACAAGACACCACACAAACCACATCCCCATGATAGAAAAGGTAGATCTTTAGGAAAAAAGTATAATTTTGTGAAATATATAGCCCATGTACATATCATCTTTTCGATTTTGGATTCCATGAATCTGTAAAAAGATATTCAAGAAGCATTTATTAATTCGTATTCAATCCCTCAAGAGTTTGAAACAGAAGTTGTTACTACCGTGGATTACCATATATAGAATGATCAAGAATAATGTCAAGCAGTTATATAATCTATTGTTGAATAAAAACTTGATGTTCTACATGGACACATTAGTCCGTTGTATCAATCTGGTATAGTCAATGATTTAGATATCTGATGGGCCTTCTTTGATATTGGATTAAGAGTCAACCCCATACCAATTCATACACATCGTCGATTTGGCCTCCCTAAATTTGACTTAACACATTACCCTTGTATTTTTCAAGGCTATGAAAAGTATGAAAAATATCCATTAGGAGAGATTAAAAATTGTACTTAGTTTGGATATCATGTGTCTAATTCATATTTTATGGTTGTCTGTCATAACAAAACCATTGACATTCTACATGGAAGGCCATGGCTACATCAACATGCATCCATTCCTTTACCATTCAAAAAATATCTAAAGTATTGTTTCAATAGTCAAATCATGAAATTTAATAATTAAAAATCTCCATTAAAAATGTTTGAATATTAGTATATTGATACAATATTATATCACTTGAAGGGAAAGTGGTATTTTAAAAAAGAGGTAACCATAATAAATGATCTAAGTATCCTAGAAAAGATCCCATCAATCCCATTCAAATATTTGATTATAGATTATGAGTTTTCTATAAATCAGGTTGAAATGAGAAACCCCAAATCCTAGAACTCATCCATGGACTTCCATAATGTAATTTACAAAAATTGTGTTTAACATCATGGGAGAAATTGTAGATTTACCAAGTAATGGTGAAAATGTAAATGGAAATGTATTCATTTCATCCACTATACATCACCCTGTCTTTTATTAAACAATAAAACTAGAAATATGTTTTCAAAATATTATAGGATGATGAGTATTTTGATTTCAAACACATAATATCCACTTCAATCCTCTATAAGGATCCTTTATCATCTATAGGGTCAGAAATGGTTGTTTCATCATTACGATGATCAAATACTGATTCCACCCCTAGCTTCGAAAAATATTATTCATTGCCAGCATTGAATGTATAACAAGAAGAAGTGACAGATACGGAATAAGAAGAAGGTAATCTTATGGATGAACCTCCATAATTTGATGCATTTGTCTCCACTACTGTGGATGAGCTCAGAGAAATAAATGTGGATACTGAAGAATATACACAACAAACTCTAATTAGTGCATCAATATCTTTTTACAATCAAGATATGTATACATTTTTTATAGAAGAAATTTGAGATATTTTTTTATGTATATAGAAATTCCATGCCATAATCATGATGTATCCGCTATTCATTTGGGTATTCCATAAGAATATCTGGGATTTATGCAGGCAGCAAGAAGAACCCACCTGACTCATGCCTCTAAAATTGAAGCTGATGTTGATAAAATTATCAAGGACTACATTGAAAAGGAGGTTCAATATCTCATGTGGAAGGAAAAAATTATTCTTATAAAAAAGATGAATGGGAAAATCAGATATTGCATTGATTTCATAGGCATTAATTGGAATTGTCCTAAATGCGACTTTCCAGTTCCAATTACATAACTTTTAATTGATTCAATAGCTGGATATGAGGTTATATATGTCATGTATGGATACTCTGGGTACAGTCAAATCTACATGTCCCAAGATGATGAATATTATACAGCCTTCAGAGCCCCTCAAGATTTCATTTTTATTGGCTTATTCCCTTTGGAATAATGAATGTAGGTGCATCGTATCAACAGGACATACCCAAATCATAAAAACCATCTTAAGAAAACTTGTCTAATGATATTTGGATAAATTGGTAGTTAAATAAAGAATTTTATTTTATCACATGAATGGTTTGGAGATCATATTCAACAAACATAAGTATATAGTTTGAAGAGGAATCCCTTGAAATGTGCTTTTATGGAAGCCTCCAAAAAATTCATTGGCTTCACTATACACCATCATGGAATTGAAGTTTATCTTTTGAAGAAAAAATAAATCATTGGCATGTCAAATCCCCAAAATTTCATATAATTAATAGGACATCAATGACACTTGGCCTATATTCGGCGCTTTATCACCATGTTTCAAGGAACTTGTTCACCCTTCACCAGATTAATTGATTAATGAGTCACCTATCAATGGATTGGCGGCTGCAATTGAAATTCGATACACTCAAGAAATATCTCTAGAACCCACAAGTATTAATTCCACCTATTGATGTAAGGCCACTTATTCTCCCTATGAAAACATTAGAGTGATCAATGTGTTCCTTCCATTCCTCAAAAATTTAAAAGGGAAATGAAAAATCATTGACTATAATAGATGAACTATTCTTGACAAAGAGACTCGATATTTATGTATTGAGAATAACTTATTTAAAATATTATTTATAGTATAGATATTGAGGCACTACCTGCAACAATAAGAGGTTCAACTAGTATGTCACAATACCATGCTCAAATTTATGAACAGTCATCCTATGCTTATAGGGTGTTCGGCATGGTGGGATGTTTTTTCAATAGTTTAATATCCAATTTGTGCCCTAGAGGGAAATAGGAGGCCATTATCTAGAGGATTTCCTTACATAACACCCATTTATAGAAGAGAAATCATTTAATATTGAACTTCCTGATGATGGGGTCTTCTTTATTCAATATAATCCCCAATCATGGGAAATGTAATTGGATGGTTCCTCTAGAAGTATAACAAAGAAGAGAATGAAAAATGTTAAAATCAAAAATGTTGGGTTAGGAATTTTACTTTTCTCCCTAGAAATGGAAATGATTCAATATTCCTTAATGTTTTCAGAATGCAGTACCAAAAATGAAGCAGAATATGAATCTCTCATCATAGGTCTGGAATTGGTGGTCTAGGTACAAGTGACCCACTTAAAAGTGAATGGTGATTCATAGTTGGTAATCATAAAAATCATAGGAAATTATGCTATTAAAAAAGAATTAATCATTTTTTGTGATTATGTTAGATGGTTAATTGCTGAAATTTCATCAGATCCAACATTGTTGTATGTCCCACAATCACAATATTCTCAAGCAGATGCACAAGCTATTGTAGCCACAACCCTGGAAGATCAAAATCATGATGAGATAATCATTTATATTTCCCATATTCATGTGGTTTTAGATTTTGGTAAAACTAGAATGGATAAAATTTATGAAATTATCTGTGTTTATCAGACATATTGGTATACCACATGAAGGATGACACCCATCATGGAATACCATCAAAATAAATTAGTTTCACCAGATAGAGTTGATAAAGAAAAATCCCAAGGATTAGTGGACAGTTTTTCACTTTCTGATACCACGAATCACCAAAAGAACATTTACAGTGTAGGCATTGATGGAATCCTCTTCAAGTGTATTGATGAGGAAGAAATTGCAGCATTCATGAATGAAGTACATGTAGGATCTTTTAGTGCTATCCAGTCTGAGCATATGATTTTGATCAAATCAACAGACCTGGATACTTCTATCATTTTGTGACGTAGAATATCTCAGATTTCACTAAGAATTTTCATCCCATCCAAGTGAATTCCAACGTCATTTATCAACCACTAGAGTTAATACATTTAGCTAAATACTCAAAGATGTTTTCCACATGGATAATTGATGTAGTAGGACCTTAATATCAAGCTACGGCTAAGAAGATCACGTATATTCATACTACTACTGATTCCCTCTCCAAATTGGATGAGGAAATACCTCTCAATGAATTCAAATTCAACATAATATTTATTTTATTCAAGGATTACATCATCACAAGATTTTGTTCCCCTCATACTATATTGATGGAAAACAAAACAAATTTTTATTTTGTTGAGGTAATGAAGTTATATCATGATCACAACATCTAATCCAATAATTCATCTCACTATCATCCAATATCCAATTAATAGATCGAGGCTTTCAATATGACCCCACCTAATATATTATAGAACATCGTTGATAATGAGAAGAAATGTTGTCCTGATAAAATTTTTCATGCTTTTAAGGATTATCAGACTACTACCCATAACTCCACTCAGTAAAATCCAAACTCATTTGTGAACGGACCAAAGGCATTGTTTCCAATTGATGTACAATTTCCTTCACTCCGAGTTGCAATTTTTGATTATTTATCTACAGATGAAAAATCACAGAAATGATTTGATGAGATTGAAAAATTAGATGACAAGTTATTGCATACGTTGCATCATTTATAAGTATATCAGAATATAACAGTGTGAGAAATTAACAAGAATGTATGCCTCCATTCAATTCATCAAGGATAATTGTTATTGGTTTTCCAGACTCCAATGTTACATGAACATATGCCCCTAATGATTTTGATATAATTGTACGGACATTATTCTATATATAAAGTCCACTAAAATGGATTTTTTAAACTAATATCAATGGTTTGAGAGCTTATTATTACACCAACCAATGGAAGATTATTGAATAAATACATTCTCTATGTGCATACAATGTCCTCACTGCATGTATCTAAACTAAAAAACCAAATTAAAAAAATAAAGACATTTTACTGAAAAACTATGATTATCATCCATGCTACATGATGATAAAGTGCATATAAAATTTTCCCCTATAACATGATGTTAAATAGCTAAAATTCATTTGTGCTCGTTACATGACATTAAATTGGATTGTTAAAGTCTTGTATATTTGACATCCATAGATTCTATATGAAAGCATCATTAATGTAATTTATACTCATTAGTGGATCATGTGTTCATTTTCTCCATATAATTGAATCAGATATGCATAGTACCCTAATTTCAACCACATTAAACATTATTAGTGTGTGAAAATATTCTTTTAAGAACTATAATTGGGTTTATTATCAACAATCAGAGATACATAGAGATGCTTAAATCTCCATTATTGGTTGCAACCATGATAACCCCTTATTCTATATGTATGATTAAAACATGCATAAGAAATTTTTGGAAAAATACACATGGGTTTATTCTCATCCATATGACATATGTTGAACCACCTGGGTTTAAATCTCTAGTCTAGACGCAATATACCCTTTTTATGTCGGAATCACTTCATGTCCTCACTAACCTAATATGAACTACACTACAAAAAGTTCTAGATACATGAAATTAAAATCAAAATCCTAAAAAACTGCATATGGATTTATTCTCATCCAATAGATATATGTAGTAAATTCTAGGCCCTCTTAGCGTTTCCCAGTAAAAAGATAATTTTTTATCACTCTTCCACAAATCATTTAAAATCTATGTTGGAGTCTTTGTTTTGGGTTCTCTTCTTAGGGATCCCAGATATGATAAAAGAATTTCCCTCTTTTACATATGATTCAGATTAATATATGGGACATCAAAACATTGTAGAATATGGGTTAGAATATTTCTCTTGTTTATTGAGTTTTAACCCATTTCATATTTCATACTCTTGATCTTGAATATTTTCATATCTTTATAATCATTCTTATGGTCTTTAATGACAATGTTTATGATATTAGAGAACTCTTATTCCTGAGTATGCAGTATATTCCCCTAAGTGTCCTTACATATGTTTCCTACATAATAGGAATGTTGGTAAAAAGTTACCACTATATGGATATGCAACATATTCCCTAGATGGACCTATATATCACAACACCCTTAAAAGGTTTTTCAAATAATTGTAATTTCATTCTTGGTTCTACTTTAGTTTTCACCTTCAAGCATTGATGACAATATTCCGGAATATTTATATTAATGAACTCATACATATATATTTGTAACATTACCCCTGTATCAATTTTAAAGTCTTCTTTACCATTATTTACAGATTTACCACTCATTTTGTTCAATTAAATATAAAAGTAAACTTGGATTATTTGACCATATAATATCTGATGTTTCCATTTTTGTCGTTGTTGTGTGACATACAAATACAGATACCATACATCCTAAATTTTTGTCATACCTTCATAGAAATCAATCTTTTTAGTTTCTTTGGTAATAATGATTCGAAGTAATTTTTTTCTATATTTAGGTAAAATTATCTATAAACCAAACTTCTAGATTTTGAAAATATGAATCTCCATAAACATAATAATAATCTTTCTCCAATAAAAAGTCAAATTTTTAAACTCTTTTTCATGACTATGTAGTTTGTGCCCCTAGGTGGCCTTGCTTAAGCTACCTACATAATATGACCGTTAGTCAATTGATGTCACTATTACTCTATGTAGCATATTCCCTAGTTTGACATACATTATACAACCCCAATAATGGGTTCATCATGTAATGGTAACATCATTATAAAGAAATACTTTCGCTAATTCCTTTTAACCATTTTCCTATATAATTTTTCAGATTCAAAAATTCCCAAATCAATGTTTACAATTTTCACTTACAAACATGAACATGGTATTATGTTTCCAATCAAATTATCAAGAAATTAGAGAGTCTCAAACATTTTTTTTCAGATATAAATTCATTAAATTAAATCAACCAAATGTCATCACTGCATGAATTAAAACTAAAAAAAAAATTCCTCACAGCATGTCTTAAAATGGGACAACACAATTTCCTCAATATATGAAATAAAATTGAACAATACAATTTTTAGCAGGGCATGATTTAAAACTGCACAATACAATATCCTCACTACATGACCTAATATTGTACAGTACAATGTCATCACTTCCTGAAATAATACTATGTAGCATGATATTAGAAATCCCCCTTTCTAGAAAATAATAATAATCCCTTACACACCAAAAAGGATTAGTGGTTGTTTTCCCATTCATTACATACATCAGCAAAGATATCAACCTATTCGTAAAATCCATTTCCCTGAAAAAATCACCCATTGTGTTCTTGAGTCACACAAATATTATTTTTTATTTTTTATCTTAAATAAAATGTTAAATTACTAAGATCTCTTTTTCATAACCATGTAGTTTTTGCACCTTGAGGCCTTGAATAAAATTTTCTGATATAACATTCCTCTCAGTCAAAAGATTCTACTGGTTGGCTATGATAAATATGCCCTAGATGGCCCCACATAATAAAACCCCCATAATGCGTTCATCAAATAAGGTCAACCTCGTTCATAGAGAGGATGTTATTTATTTATGTAGATTCATTAGATTTGATGTCCTTATAAATCATGACTAAATATTAGACTTCAAAATATTTAATTAATATTAGAGATGTTCCAAGCCACTGAGCCCTGTTTGGAATAGAATTTCAACATTTATGGTCAAATCTATTTGACCATAAAGAATAGCCTATTTGAGTCTAATATACATTACTATATACTTCCAATACCAAGAGACGTGGAACTCACCAGATTGAAAACCTGCAATGGGAACTCAGGATAATAGTCGAAGTCCCATCTTGATAAACTTACATTTTGTAGGATGCATGAAATATTGAGAAATAAAAAATTCAAAATATTCAACGTTCATGGGGTTTTTTATATGACCAAAGTAAACAAAATATTCTCTCTAGGTTCTATGGATTAGGAAAAAATAAGAGTGTCCTTGAAAACAGGATGTAGCTCCAAATCCAACCAAATGACATTGGAATGCATCAATGTTCCAATATTTTACCATACTGAAAGATAACAATCGTTCTAAATGAATCAAATTTTAAGGGGGAAGGGGGTTTTATACATCATGAAATGTGTTCCATGAACTTTTCTACAAATATATCTCAACCGAGATCTAAAATATTGTAGTGTGACTCTGCATTTGTCATGGGGGTCAATGATGTTAGCCTAAGAACATTCCCAAAGGGATAAGACTGAAACCTAGGACTGATCCTTGCTTGGGGTGTGGGGGCACATCCCTCACAATATAGATAAATTATTTTTCCCACACCCCCAAAGTGGTTCCTAGATACCTACGTGCACACACAATGATTCCACCATGCTGGCATAGAATCAAGTAATTATTTTGGCCATGTCCTCAATGTGTCTCCCAAATTATTTCAAAACACTGGTGGTGTGAAAGGTACTTGCATGCCAAAATTAGAGCATGCAATTAATTAGCACACCCAACCTCTTTTCACCCATTTTCAGTTATTTTTTTTAAATACAGCCTTGGGGATTTCATATGGATGAATGAGTTTCCATGAACAACAATTGTTTCTTTTGACTCCATAGGTATTCACCCAAGTATTCCAAAACATTCATGGTATTACATCAAAACCTGATGTGAAGGAATTGAAGGAGGATCATATGACACAAATCCTTTTAGTGTTTGAAATCCATAACACTTGTGTTCCTAACAAACCCATCCTCCTTGAATTAGAAAACATTACTCTCCATCCATTCCACTCAATGGAACTTGAGAACCCCACTTCTGGGAACACCTGTGAATACTCTTGAAGGTTAGATTAAATTCAAGACCGTTTATTAACATATAGGTTATACTTCAGTTACGTGAACAACATGATTTCCAATCTTACTTGATCACTCATACTAGCAAGAAAAAACATACTTGGGAACCCTTCATTAAATCACACACTCTCTTTAGTCTTCAAGCCATCAATAATTCATCAAATCCACTCATGGAACTACCTATTCATCATTGGATCCCTCATTAGAAAGTTATTATGTTAAAACATCCATCAAACCAACATGATTTATCAAACAATTGGGAAAAGAACATCAGTGTGTCTCTTATTTGGGTTTGTATATCTACAATCAGTGGTTTCCTACTTTTGTTTCTCAATGGGTTTATGATTGTTGGATTTTCTATGGGTTTGTATATCCTTAGTCACATGGAACATTATCCCAGAAATAGTGCTTGGAAGTTCCAGGTGTAGAGGATTAGGGTTTGGGTTCTGACCTCTCCATCACTTATCTAAAAACTAGAACATCAGGTCTCTGGTTGTTAAGGTATGGTTTACACCTTCTTTTCCTTTTTAAAAATGGAGAAGTCTCCCTCCCCAACCAGAACCAATTTTATGGAAACCATCCTAGTGAAAGCCCCAAAAATATGAAGTATAATGTTTCATTATTGATCCCCTCGACTTCTTTCACCTTAACTCCTTATTTATATAGGACCCTTGTCTAATGTAAAGATAATAGAGGGAAGCCTCGTCACCTCACCCTCTTCCACAGTAGCCTATCCCTCTTCCACCATCGACGCCATATTCTCATCCTCTTCTACTAGCGAAGGAGGAATAGTGTCGGTGGATTTGTTGAATTTTTCAAGTCAACTTGTTTCTCAGACAACCCATGACTCACATGGGCTTATATATTTGAGATGAAAACAAAATTGGCACAAACACCCTTGGTGAACGAACTAAGAGAACATTGATTCCAACAATAATTAGGATACAAAAGAAGCTTTCCCAGAGACCAATCTCACTAGAATGAACTATGAGAAATATAATTCCAATAATAATTTGGATACATAGGAAGCCTTCAAAGGGCCTGAGGCCACTGCATATCCACTTTCATAATCCAACCACAATTACCTTAATTTTTACATCCTCCATAGGAATAAGCCCCCAATTTAACCCCCCAAATCACAAAGTCATCAATTTCCATATGTAATTCCAAAATTATTTCTCTCAAAGGACTAAACACTCTTATGAGACTCAATGAATGTTGATAACTATGATTCCCATCATAATTAGGATTCCTAGGAATCCATCCCTGGTCCTGATCTCTCTATAATAAACTATGTGAAATCTGATTCCCATCATAATTGTGATACATGGTAAGACTTCCTAGGGCCCGAGCTCATTGGATATCCTCTTTATGAATCCAACACTAATTCCCATAATCTTGGCATCCCCCTTAGGAATAATCCACCAAATAAGACCCCCAATCCCATAGGAATCCTATTCAGGAAGATTGACCAAACTAATTTCTATCTAAAGACTATACTCTACAATGAGACTCATTAAACTATATGGGAATTGATTCCCATACAAATGGGATACATAGTAATCCCCCACGATGATGAAACAAAACACTTCGATTTTACCATGTTCTCCTTGGGCCATGTTCCCAATTGGGTCCAATCTTACATGAAAACCCATATTCATTCAAAGTCCTTTCAGTTGCTTATGAATAAGTCTCACCCCAAACCATGACTAATCATCTTTCTATTCGATGTCTTTAACACATGAAATTAAATGGAACAATGAGGTCCTTATCACATGACCATAAACGGTATGATGTGTCCTATTAAGCAACATCGAACATAGAGGGACCAGATTCTATTAAAAAAGATACATAGGAATCCCATTTTATGGGAATGATCCCAATATCAAAACAAACATTCGTCTCCCTGGATGACTAGAAATCTAGAGTTCCCCATGGAGTTTCTTAAAATACAATATCCCCAAAATGATGATTAAAATAATCTCTAAATATAATATGCGAGGATACCATTGATGGAGAACCTAGAATACCTACAGATAGCTACATTAATGAAGAACCTAGAATACATACGGATGAGTATATATATCACACATTCTAATAAATTACTGTAAATTCCAGGGGTATCCTATGTAATAATTGGTGAATTAATAATGATTTATGAATATATCTCAAATCTATAAAGATAATTCGAGAGTAGATAATAATTCCCCACAAAATGGTGTGATGCGTCCGACCACCCATCCTATCAACCAGTTCATGTTCTTAAGTATCATATATTAAAACCTAATGATCAAATGCATTTGGATAACAGGTCCATTTTGGATAATTAATAGTTGGATGATTCTGGTTCCATGAAAAAATCATATGGAAATTGCCTGAATGAAATGATTACTAAACTAGGACACATGTTCCAAGGATACACGAAACAAATGTGTCACTGTTATTTACTATTACATATTATTTAAACATTTTATTCATAATTTATTTATTACCCAAAACGTGTGTTTAGTTATTTAAATTCCATTATTGATCGTTTTCATTGATTCATTATTTTTTATTTTTTACTTAACCCTTTATAAAAATTTATGCTCACTATTATTATTTTTCATTCCCCAAGATTCAAAGAAGATTACTAAGACTAAAATGAAGAGATTCACAAGATAAATTAATTACATTATAAAAAATTATGTCATATTTTGTTTATTCATATATAATGATTGACTCAAGTATGTATCTAGTTTACCAGGAATACTAAATAGATCAGACCATCGATATTTGTTTCCTTGTATTTTATGCTAATCATGGTAATATGGACCAATTCTGGGACTCTATTGTCTGGTTTCGACAACCATGCATTAAAAAAATTAATAATAACTTTCATTTTATGGGATCTTTCAAAAATGATGACAACTTAAAAAATAAGCATTTCTATTTGTGTTCCATGTTCAATTATTCAATATAAAAGTATATTTATTATACAATTCTCTCACCACCGAGTAATCCAGGCGTGGAATAATCTCAATAACAACATAAATAACCCACGTATTGTTGATAAGATAAAAATTTCCTAATCTAGAATTTTTTTTATGTCAAATCAATTCCAACAATAACATAATACTGTTATGTTCTTTTAGATATGAATATCCCAAATCTGAACACATGAATATTAAACTCATCATAATATGATCTCCCATTACTTTATTTACTTCTATATGATAATATTAGTGGAATTGATCTTTTACATGAACATAATAAATAGAATGATTGAGTTCTTGATAATTACATCATTGGAAGATATATAACACATAGTATATTGAAGGAATTTAATCTCATTATGATTACACATTAAATTCACATTATGTAACGACCCAAACTCTTTGAACAATATATTAATTTACTCTTAACGATTTAATAGAGATGTTAATGGATTAATGCAGAATGAAGAGTCAATGGATTCATCCAGTAGACTCGAACCATATAAATCCCACTTATCAGAGCTTGGGAAGGAAGTGGCATATTTGGTCTTCTCTTTGGACCAAGCCCAAGCCGAACTCCAGCGTGTTAAGCTTGAACGGAGTCGCCTACGTGAGAAGTTCAAGTTAGTGGAGATTACTACTAGGGCAATGTTATCCGAGCCTCCCAAAGATTCTCTCACCTTAGAACACCATACATTTAGGTCTTATGCTGGTGTTATAAGAGGTTATGTAATGATACCGTAGCTACATTGTGTAATCCTTTGAGATAAATATAATTGTGATTTCTCCCTTTGGTGAAGCTTGTGAAATGTCAAATGTATGGATGAAAATAGGATGTATCTTATTGATGAATTTTGGAAAAAGGATATTATAAAAATATCTATGTAAACATTAATAATTAATGATGTGTAATGATTTAAAAAAAAGGTCTTCTACAAATGTGTTCAGTAAGAAATTTAGAGTCTAATAAGATCAACTTAATTTTAGGTGAATCGTAGTTAATGAATAGTGATTTTACACTTAGGATTAGTAATGTAACTAAATGGATTATTAATCTCATTTAAATAATGTATTAATATAATTTCGGAACCTTGATTAAGTAATGTGATTCAATAAAATAGGTAAATAATTGTTTCAGAATGTATTAGTCATGTATTATGGAATGGTTTTTGTAAATTTAAAATTAAATTAAAAGTAATTAGAAAATTATTTTTATTAAATGGAATTTATTTTTGAATTCAAAACATTGACATTATATTAAGGTAAATATTTGGGAGTTTTTAGAAAAATTTAAATTTTCAGTGAATAGTAAAAATACAGTTCTAGGGTTTCAGTATGTTTAATGACATCATAATTGTGTCATGATGATTTCATGAGATATTTTAAGGGTTTTCCAACCAAAGGAGGTGAATTATTGTATGGGGGCCCCTTTTGTACTAACACCATTAGAAAATACCATTTGAGAGCCCATGGTTTTGAGAAAACCACTTGTGAGGTGTCCCTTGAAATTATTAAAGTATCACCTCCCTTTCCTTATAAATACCCACCCTTTCCTCCTTTAGTTTCAATATCAACTCTCCCCCAAAGAATATGTGGTCTCATTACCTCCCAAATAGTCCTCCCATGGTTCCCCTATGCCCTCATGGTCCCAACCATTGTGTTTTAAGAGTTACATTTTAAGGTAAGGGATCCAACCTCTCTTTCTTTTCAAATACTCTCTTTTAATTCATTTCATTTATGCTCCATGTTCTTATGCTGGAGGATGTTATTTTATATTACTCTTACTTCCCTTTTTATGTTAATATGATGAGATATCCCCTATTAATCTCATAATTTCGTTTTATGATGGTTTAAGTGGCGCCGTTAGGCTGCCAAAATTTGTAAAACGTATTCTTTCACCCTTCTCATTTTTTTGTTCTATTTTCATGCCAAGTATTTAAAGTTCTATTTTATTATGTTTGGGTATGATATATATATATATCATACTGATATTATATGTTCATATGATGAGATACCATATTTGATCTCGTTAATTCAGTTTTTTTAGGTTTTAAGTGACACCGTTAGGCTGCCGAATTGTCATAAGAGAAATCTTATTTTTGTCTTCCTTCCCTGTTTTTCATTTCATATTGTATGTCTATAAAATTTCGTTACCATGTTCTTATATCCATTATATTCTGTCCCTATATATTTGTTTTGGATCATTTATGAGTGGGTGACCCATGTACCCTCTCTTTTCAATGTTTTGTAAAACCCTGTAACATAGCCGTTATGCTGCAGGATTTTCATCTCAAAATGTATCTCTCTTTTTCTCAAATTTTTTTTTTATTAAGTGATTACTCAAAGATAATACTTCTACAGAGTTATTCACATATAAATCAAGATGTTCTATTTCATGTTATGGGATTTACATACATGAGAACCTCTTTCCTTTTTCCATGGGATTAAAGTGACATAAAGATCATTTCTTAAAAGATGTTTTTTAAATGTTATGATTATGAAACGAAACCCATTTATTTTATGATTTATGGGTTATTTATGAAATGTTTATGATGATATATGTGGATCACATGATAATAAAGACAAATTTAAGGGTGCTCCCTGATATCGCTCTAATACATCGGGTAATGATATAACCACTAGAGATTACAATTTTCACGATATCTTGGTGAATTACCTTGGTAATTTCCAAATGACTTCTTGAGGATGGGCCTTGATGATATGTTCATTATTTTCTATGTTATATGTTATAGCCACATCTCCATGTTATGAAATACATTATTTTTATTATGATATTCCTCATAATTTCTTTCTCATGCCTTAATGTACTTTCTCATGACTTTATTGATTTGTCTCAAGTTCACGTGTTAAATGTTTCCCTTTTTTCCCTTACTGGACCTTATTGCTCACCCTTTCTTTCGATGTATGTCCCTAGGTTGAGATTCAGTAATGATCCTAGGATGAACATAAGGAGAAGACCATCAATTGTTTAATAATAATGTTTTATGTTTTCATGTATTAAGTTCCTGGTATCCAGGACACTAAACCATAAAGATCCTTAGTTTTTTATTTTGTAATGAAAGTTTATGTGATAAAAGGAGGGATGTTATATTCGGTATCAAAATATATGGTTAGTTATTTATGGGAACTAGGATATGAAAACATTTTGAAGAAAACTATAGAAAATTTTAAATATAGAAAAATCTTCCTGGTATTTCGATAGATATTGAGTAAGTTGTTTATCAAAAAAGTTCATCCCTGTTTGGATACGAGCTGGTAGAGGCGTCTCTGGCACAAATGTACATAGGGGTAAAACCTGAAAACACCGCTTTGATCTAGACTCAAATGGGATCTGGTGCACGATAACAGGCCTTGCTTCACTTTTGGTTATGACACTCTAGGGGGATATGTTTGGTTAATTGTAAGCTTTTTATGAATCATTATGAAGGAATTATAGAGAAATATAATTTTTTAAGCATGAAGTTTTACGATGTAGAATTCATTATAGTTAAAAGATTCCTAAATGATAAATGTTTCTCACTATGTTTTTATTCATTTATCAAATGAAGAGAAAGAGGAAGAACTGTTGAAGTGGTGATCGCAATGCCCCATGCGCTGACATCCCTCCAATGCAAGCCAGAATGGAAGCATTCTTGAGATTGATAAACCAACTGACTCAAGTTAGGAGTAAAAACTTTAATCAAGCTAAGAGGACAATCTCACCACGAAGGGAACAACATTCTGTTGAGTCCTTTATAAGTCAACGACCACCAAAATTCATTGGATCTACTGAAACATTGGTTGCGGAACAATGGATAAGCTCTATTGAAAAGATCTTTTATGTACTCCATTGTTCAGAATATGAAATAGCAACGCTTGCTGTTTTCCACATAGAGGGAGAAGCTGATCAGTGGTGGTCACAGGTAAAAAACACGAAGCCAAGAGGAGATATTGAAGCTATGGAGTGGGAAGAGTTTAGAGGAATATTCTTTAATAATTATTACCCTCATTCCATGAGAACAAGAATAGAGAAAGAGTTTCTCGAGCTGAAGTAGAAGGAGAAAAAATATGTTGGGAGCTATGAGATGAGCTTCAACCGACTTTCACAATATACCTCAAGCATTTTAATGGACCCTAATGGGAAGGTTGATAGATTCTTTGGTGGACTAATACCTCTTCTGTGGATGAATCTATCCAACATGGACTATGATAGCTACGAAGAACTTGTTCAATGTGCTATGAAAGTCGAACTAGAGTTTGGTGAGACACAGTGGTCTCAAAAATCTAATGAGAAGAAGAGAACTCTAGAACAAAGACTGGGAAGATGTTTTGACCAGAAAAGAGTTGGAAAGCATATGCAAAAAGCCACATGGAATAAAAGTGGGAAGAATCATTCAGGGAACTGCTTGATCAGAATTGGTAAGTGCTAAAAATGTGGAAGAGAAAGCCATGTTTCTCGAAATTGTCATAGTGATGTGAAGCCTCAAATTACCAACACTAACGATAGAGGAAAGATGGTTCTGGCCATAACCGATGTCAAATTCATTAAGTGTTGACAATTTGGGATCTTTTTTAATCACTGTTGAAATCCGAGGGCAGTGGAGGGGAATCACCATCAACCTTAGCAAAGGCCAAGGGAGCAAGGTTGTGCTTTTTCTATCACAACAACTGAAGTTTAATTTCCGAATGATGTGGTAGCAAGTACTATCGTTGTCCTCTCAAAACTAGCAATTACATTTTTTGTCTATGGTTCTACACATTACATTATTTCCTCCATGTTAGAAATGATAATAGAATCAACCCCCGAACTCCTAGAGGTAGAGTTGTCAGTCAAGACTCCAAGTGGGAATATCCATTCATCAATAGTGTCTAGAAACTCTAGTGTTTACTTTAGTGAGAACAATCTTATCGAAAATCTAGTAGTCATTCCAAGGATGTAATTCGACGTTATTCTAGAGATGGACTGGATCTCAAAGTATAATTCTATGATCAAATGCAGAAGTAAGGAAATCTCAGTAGTCTTGAATGAACAACCTATAATTATCTTCCAAGGAGAGATATCCCAACCCGATCCTTGTCTAGAAGCACCTCCTATAGCCTTCTTTATGGAGTTAATAAGTGAGGATGAAAAAGGAAAATGGAGTATACAAATATAAGATGTCCCGATTGTTCAGGAATACATGGACATATTTCTTGAGTAGTTACCTGGACCTCCCCCAGAAAAAGAGGTAGAGTTCTCCTTTGAACTCGTACCTGGATCTCAACAGATATCAAAGTCCCCTTATGTAATGGAAAATGTGGAACAAGTGGGGTTAAAGAAACAACCCCAAGACTTGTTGGAGAAGGGGTTTATCTGACCGAGTGTGTCTCCTTGGGGAGCAGCAGTTCTCTTTGTGATGAAGAAGGATGGATCAATGCGGCTATGCATTGATTATAGAGAACTGAACAGGATCACAGTGAAGAACAAATACCCTCTTCCACGAATTGATGACTTATTTTTCCAACCTCAGGAGGCTGAATTATTCTCCAAGATTGATCTTTGATTTGGTTATCATCAATTGATGGTGAAGAAAGAAAATATTCCAAAGACTGCCTTCCAATCAAGATATGGGCATTACAAGTTTACTGTTATGCCCTTCAGCTTGACTAATGCTCCTGCAATTTTCATGGATTTGGTGAATATATTCTTTAAGGACTTCCTTGATAACATTGTCGTAGTTTTTATTGATGATATTTTTCTATATTCAAAAATTCATGAGGAGCATGAAGATCATATGAGGGTCATTTTTCTAACTCTGTGGAAGGAGAGGCTCTTTGGAAAGTTCAGCAAGTGTGAGCTTTGGTTAAAACAAGTGGATTTCTTGGGCCACATAGTAACCAATAAAGTAATCTCAGTTGACCTTGAAAAGACAATGGTTGTGGAGGAGTGGCCACAACCCAAAAAAGTAACTGAGATTTGTAGTTTCCTTAGTTTAGCAGGATATTATAGGAGGTTTTTTTAAAAAAAAATTCACAACTTTCTAATCCACTAAACAGGTTGACTCAAAAAGGTGTTAAGTTCGTCTGGACAAATTAATGCGAGGAAGGTTTCCAAGAGCGGAAGAAGAGATTAGTTACTGTAACTATGTTAACACTACCCTCTATCGGAGAAGGATTCATTATTTTTACCGATGCATCCCTAAAAGGTATTGGGTGCGTCATCTGCAAAATGGAAACGTCATTGCTTATGCATCTCGTCACCTTAAGATTCATGAGCAGAACTATCATATACATGATCCTGATCTAGAGGTAGTAGTTTTTTCTCTAAATATACGGAGGCACTATCATTATGGGGAGAAATGTGATACATACACAGACCACCAAAGCTTAAAGTATATTTTCACACATAAAGATTTGAACATGAGACAAAGGAGATGGTTGGAGCTTATTAAAGACTAATATTGTTCAATTCATTATCACCCTGGAAGAGAAAACAATGTTGCAGATGCGTTAAGCAGGAAAGACCTTGTTGTTCTGGAAACAATGAGGATCCTAGGAGATCCTTTTATTAAGGATCTAGTAAAACTAGACATGGGAATTGTACGGGAAGGGACATCATCAACCCAATCCCAAATGATTTATCAACCTTCATTATTAGAGAAGATCATGAAGGCTCAATAAGGAGATATTTTGTTTAAGAAGATGTTTGAGGCTGTGAAGGGTGAGAAGTTTCCAGATTTCAATATTGATCAAGTTGGTGTACAGAAATTTCATACAAGACTATGTGTTCCATCTATTCCGGAGATAAAGAAGGAACTGATGGATGATGCTCATAGCTCTAATTTCTCTATACATCCCGGAAAAACTATAATGTATAGAGACCTTCGTGATCATTATTGGTGGAATAACATGAATAGGGAGATTTCTTATTACACTACAAGGTTCCTGGTGTGTCAATAAGCAAAGGCATAACATCAACATCCAAAGTGGGTATTACAACTGCTACCCACACCAGCATGGAAGTGGGATAATATCACTATGGACTTTGTCACCGGTCACCCGAAAACATTCAATGTGAACAATGCAATATGGGTTATAGTAGACCGTCTCACCAAGACTACCCATTTTATCTCTATTAGGGAAGATTTCCTTCTTGATAAACATGCCATGATATACGTAAAATATGTGGTAAGGATGCATGGGGTACCACTATCCATCGTATCTGATCGTGATCCAAGATTCAAATCAAAATTCTTGAGAATTCTTGAACATGCTCTGAATTCTGAATTGAATTTTAATACGGCCTATCATCCTCAAACTGATGGCCAATCTGAAAGGACTATTTAGTCACTTGAGGAAATGCTGACATTTTTCTCAATGGAATTTAAAGGTGGATGGGATCAACACCTCCCATTAGTTGAGTTCTCCTATAACAACAGCTTCCATTCGAGTATTCAGATGGCACCATATGAAGCTCTGTATGGAAAGCGATGTAGAACTCCTACTTGTTGGGATGAAGCTGATGAAAGAATGCTTCTTGGGCCTGATCTTGTGCAAGAGATGAGAAAAAAGGTTCTTTCCATCCAACAACACATAAAGGCTGCTCAGAGTCAGCTGAAGATCTATTATGACAACGGTCAAATGGACTTGGAGTTTAGTGTTGGCGATAAAGACTTCCTTCGAATTTCTCCATGGAAGAGAGTCTTTCGGTTTGGGAAGAAAGGGAAGTTGATCCCTAGGTACAATGGGCCCTATGAAATCCATGATCGCATTAGAGTAGTGGCCTATCATCTAGAACTCCCATCGAACCTAGATCATGTTCACGATGTCATCCATGTATCTCTTTTGAGGATGTACATACTCGACCCTTCGCATGTGCTGAACCTATAGGTGGTACAACTGGAACATGACCTCTCTTATAAGGAGCAGCCAGTGGAGATCTTAGACTGTAGAGACAAGGTTCTATGTAACAATAATACCCACCTTGTGAATGTGTTGTGGAAGAATCATAAGTATAAAGAAGTGACAAGGGAGCCTGAGGAAACAATGATGAAAAAGTATCCTTACCTTTTTGACTAGGCCTTTGGTTTAAAATTTCAGGGAAAAATTTCTTAAGGGGGGAAGAATGTAACGACCCGAACATTTTGAATAGTATATTAATTTACTCTTTACGATTTAATAGATATGTTAATGGATTAGTGCAGAAAGAAGAGTCGATGGCTTCATCCAGTAGACTGAAACCAAATAAAGCCCATTTATCAGATCTTGGGAAGGAGGTGGCATCTTTGGGCTTCTCTTTGGACCAAGCCCAGGCTGAACTCCAGCGTGTAAAGATTGAACGGAGTCTCCTACATGAGAAGATAATTTTAGTGGAGATTACTACTAGGGAAATGTTATCCGAGCCTCCCCAAGATTCGCTCACCTTAGCACACCTTACACTTAGGTCTTATGCTGGTGTTATAAGGGGCTATGTAATTAGGCAGTAGCTACATGGTGTAATCCTTTGAGATAAATAAAATTTCGATTTCTTCCTTTGGTGAAATTTGTTAATTGTTCAAAGTTCGGATGAAAATATGATGTATCTTATTGATGAATTTTGGAAAAATGATATTTTAAAAATATCTTTGTAAACCTTAATAATTAATGATGTGGAAAGATTTTCAAAAAATGTTCTTCTCTAAATGTGTTCGGTAAAAAATTTAGAGTCTAAAAAGATCAACTTAATTTTTTGTGGTTAGTAATTTATGAATAGTGATTTTACGTTTAGGGTTAGTAATCTGACCCAATAGATTAGTAATCTCATTCAAAGAATCTATTAATATAGTTTAGGCACCTTGATTATCTTTTGTGATGCAATAAAATAGGTAAATAACTGTTTCAGAAAGTTTTAGTCAAGTATTAGTGAATAGTGTTTTTTAATTAAAAATTAAATTAAAAATATTTAGAAAATTATTTTCATAAAGTGGAATTTATTTTTTAATTCAGAACATTGATATTATGTTAAGGTAAATATTTGGAATTTTTCAGAAATAGTTGAATATTCAGCGAATAGTAAAAATACAGTTTTAGGGTTTCAATATGTTTGATGACATCATAACTGTGTAATGATGATGTAATGAGATATTTTAATGGTTGGATGACCAAAGGTGATGAATTATTGTATGGGGGACCCCTGTGGCCTAACACCATTGGAAATACCAAGGGAGATCCCATGTTTTTGAGAAAACCACATGTGAGGTGTCCCTTGAAATTATTAAAGTATCACCTCCCTTTCCTTATAAATACCCACCCTTTCCTCCATTAGTTTTCACTCCCAAATCTACCCCAACGAATCTCTGGTCACATTACCTCCCAAAGTGTCCTCCCAAGGTTCCCCCAAGCCCTCATGTTCCCAACTATTTAGTTTTAAGAGATACATTTTAAGTTAAGGGATCCAACGTATCTCTTTCTTTTCAAATACTCTCTTTTAAGTCATTTATTTTATGCTCCATGTTATTATTCTAGAGGATGTTCTATTATATTAAACTTACTTACCATTTCATGTTAATATGATGACATATCCCCTCATACTCTCCACATTTAGTTTTATGAATGTTTAAGTGGCGTCGTTAGGCTGCTGAAATTTTTGTAACAGATTCTTTCACCCATATCATTTTCAAGTTTTATTTTAATGTCAAGTCTTTAAAGTTCATTTTTATTATTTTTGGGTATGATATCTATATCTATTATAAATATATTATATGTTCATATGATGAGAGACCCTATTTGATCTTGTCAATTAATTTTTTTGATGTTTTAAGTGACGCGGTTGCGCTACCGATATGTCATAAGAGAAATCTTATTTTTGTCTTCCTTCCATGTATTTCATTTCATATGGTATGTCTGTAAAATTTCATTAACATGTTCTTATATCCATTATATTTTATCCCTATAATGTTTTTATGGATCATTTATGAGTGTTTGACCCATGTTCCCTCTCTTTTCAATGTTTTGTAAAACCCTGTAACATAGCTGTTATGCTGTAGATTTTTTGTCTCAAAGTTTCTCTATCTTTTTATCAAATTTTTTCATTTTATTATTTGAATAATCAAAGATATTTCTTCTACAGAGCTATTCACATATATATCAAGTTTTTCTATTTTAAATTATGGGATTTACATACATGATAGTCGATTTCCTTTTTCTGTGGGTTTAAAGCTACATAAAGATCATGTCTTAAAAGATGTTTATAAAATGTTATGATTATGAAATGAAACCCATTTATTTTATGATTTATGGGTTATTAATGAAATTTTTATGATGATATATGTGGAAAAAATGATAATAAAGACAAATTTAAGGGTTCCCCCTAATAGCACACCAATGCATTGGGTAATGATGTAACCATTATAGATTACAATTTTCACGATATCTTGGTGAATATCCTTCGTAATTTTCAAATGACATATTGGGGATTGTCCATGGTGATATGTTCATTATTTTCTATGTTAAATTTTGTATCCACATCTTAATGTTATGATATATGTTATTTTTATTATGATATGCCTCATGATTTCTTTCTCATGCCTTGATGTTCTTTTTCATGACTTTATTGATGTATCTCAAGTTCACATGTTAAATGTTTCCCTTGTTTCCCTTACTGGGCCTTCTGCCCACCCTTTATTTCGATGTATGTACCCTGGTTGAGATGTAGTAATGAAATTAGGATGAACATATAGATAAGCCCTTAAAGTGATTAAGAAGAATGTTTTATGTTTTCATTTATTATGTTCCTGGATTCCAAGACACTAAACATTAAAGATCATCGGTTTTGTATTTTGTAATGAAATTTAATGTGATAAAATGGTGGGATGTTATACTTTATATATGAATACATTTATTGTTTTATTATGGAATCCATTTTCTTCTACAAAATTAATATTTTTTAAAGATATTTTCATGTAACACTTTCTATATCTTGTATTTTCTATTCTTCAACGAATGATAAAATAATAATATATATAAACATTCAAAAATACATTCTATTAAAAAAGTAAACGATCCTTTAAGAAAAGGGTATAAAATTATATTAAATTGATCCCTCATGGGTAATTTGGGAGCCATATATAGCATGTCTACAACTTTATAGGACATGGAATATGCCTCCAAGACAAATCCATGTTCGACCCAAGGTAATTCTACCTTATGATACATTACTCAAGAAGAAATCCAATCCATAATAACCCCTATAGTGAATATTCTAGGAATATAATCAATAAATTTGTTAAATTAGAAGAAATTAAATAAATGTTGAGGTAATATAGATGAACTGAAATCAATTTATCATATGGAACATCTAAATAATTATATTTATATAATTAATCTATTGAAGTATATTAAACATATTAATTTGCATTAAACTGTTAATAACATAATTAAATTTTATCAATGTATAATGCTAGGAATTTATTTTTATTAAATAAAAAATTCACTTATTGAAATATGATATAAAAACGTAGGATATAATTATAAATAAAATCTAATTTTTTAAAAAATTTAAATGAGTTATCTATCATAGACATTCAACATTTATTAAAATAAAAATTCAATAATCCTTTCATAATATGTAAGAATTATTAATATATTATATGATATTTTAGATTAAAAATTAAATCATATAAAATATTTGATATTATATAAAATATAAACAATTTATATTTTAATGTCTTTAATGTAATTTTTTAGATAAGGTAAATATCACAATAATATCATTATTTAAACATTGATCAAATCCATCATCAAAACTCCATTGTTTGTGTTTTAAATAATTTTTCAACAAATACATTAATTTAAGGAACTAAAACTAATAATTTTGAACACTTCCTTATTTATAAATAAAAAAAATATTTCATAAAAATTTATTTTATTTATTAATAATGTAAAAATTATACTAATGATTTATAATATAAAAATTTATTTATAATTGATAATTAATTCTATTAATTTTTAATTTTTTATAGAATATTAAATATTAATTTTATAGAGTATTTTTTAATAAATGTTTATTAAAAATAAATTAATCAATTAAAATTCATTATAATATTTTCTTTTGAAAATAATTTTACAAATAAATAAAGATCCCAAAATCCATCTAATATGATTTATAAAATAAATTAAGAAATTTATAATTACATTCATAATATAGTATTAATGAATTTTTTATCATCCTATTATATTTAAAAATTAATTGAGAATCCTTGGATACAATAGAATATAAGTAGTGATTAAACCATTTTAGTGATATCAATCATATTTTATGCCTCGTTGTCATGTCACTGTATACAATATAGGGCTAATTTATGGTCTTCTTGTTTTATGGAAGTGGAATATAAATAAGTTTTGGTAGAAGAAAATTACATATAATAACTATATAACCTTCTTAATCATTCTTGTTTTATAATATAAATTTTCATCATACATATAACAAGAATACAAATTCTAATTGTATTTAAGGATAAGAAATGCTACATTGAATAATACTTCCAAAATATATGATTCAACCTAATTTCAGAAATAAAAAAATAGTGAGTCTTTGATACCACGGCTTGGTTTGAATGTATCTACAAACATTCATTAAAAATAATGGAAGAAATATATAATCACAACATCAATTAACAACCTTGATTGATAAGTGAAATCATACATGAATTATTAATTGTGAACATTTTCACATTTTATCAAATTTGGGGTAAAAGAATAATTTTTTTGCTATGTTATTTATAAATTCAAAATGTGACATATTAAAATAACATCACTAATCTGAAGGTATCGATGTTATATATTTAATCACACATTATATGAGCATAGATTCTTTTCTCACCATTGAATTCAAGTCAATCACTAGGAAAGGGTATATGAAAGAGAGCTTCAAGGTATGGGTGTTTTGTCAAGCTATATATAAGAATCACACCACTCATCAAATGGGTGTTACCATATTATATATATATTTCATATATTATATTTGAGTTTTCATGTACTAATTAATGTGTTATAACAAAAATGTAAATTCTAATCAGATAGTCCTACATCCTTTTCTAGGATACAAAAAAATATTGACAGTTTCATTATATGAAACATCTCCATTTAATGACCACTAAAAATATAATACCATTGAATGATAAATAGTTTCATTATATTTTATATTCTTTTATGATGTTTTTGTATAAAAACTGTTCGTAAAATACTTCATACGATGTTATCCCACCATACAATAAGACTCGATAAGGTAGTGGCTTGAATCGTCCATTTCATGACTTATGATTTATCCAATAATCCCCTGTTATAATGGCATAATTAATTTTATGTATATTTTATTTAGGATATGCAACATTAAAATTGGATATTCGGTTTCGAATTATAATAATTCATTTATGTTATATATACTTCATTAATTTGACTCTTATTGGTGTTAAATATTAATCCTTAGTTTATTAGTTAGTTTATATATGTATATGTTATTCCTCCAATGATATTATTTCCCAAACTGAGACATATATGATCACATTTGTTCCTCTATGAAAATATATAATTTCCAAAATATAAAATTCATTACTCTATAATATATTGACATTGTGTTTTCAAGAATATGTAAGAATACAATCAATATAAATACTATAACTCAACAATATAAATACTTTAATTTTATATGAACAATGAAATATTTTTTACATAAATTTACATAATTAATATATTATGAACTATCATGATAATAAAATGTAAATAACCATTGAATTCAATATCCATAAAACATAAAAAAATTAAAATATTATAAAAAATAAACATAAATATATTAAAGTAATTACATAATAAATTTAAATTATTTTTATAACAAATCAAAACATATTATAATATAATTTTAAATATTAAAATATCACATGGAGTGACTGTTGATGAATGAAAAGTGATTAATTCTAAATCTTTCCTCTTTGCCTTTCATCTAAATATCATATAAATTTTTTTATATAAGTTTATACCATTCAATTATTCCTTATGTTCAATCATTATATACATTATTTTATAATCTCTTATGTATATACTTATAGATAATAAAATATGTACTCTCGAAGGGGTTTCCCTTCTTAAACCCATATAATTGATGTATTTCCCTCATTAATTTACTATCTTATCATATTTAATTTTTATAGTAATCTATGAAGTTTTTTTATATCATTTTTTATAATGTGTAATTTTAGGTAAATATAAAATTACATTTTGGATGAATTCTTATTAGTTAATATCATTTTAAAATTATATCTTCTAATTATCTCGTTTGAATTTATCTTACTATAACTAATCATTGTTCCTTTAAGTTTATATCACAATAATGTTTTTTTATATTTTACCCAGTTTCACTAAAAAAGGTATTTTAATGTATTTTTTCACTTTCTGAACTAAATTTCTTTATTTCTAATAAAATTTTTATTATTTATTTACAGACAATATTCCTAAGAATTATTATTATTACTATATTATTGAATATCAATTTATTGATATTAAGGAATCCACTTCCATATTTAATTATTGACCTACTGCACTTATTCGTTTTTATTATATGATCTTCATTCATTATACATTGATAATGAGTAATATTAAAGTATGAAAATCATGATTACGAAAATGTGTATCTAGGGGTAGTCAAACTCAAAGGTGAACAGGTGTTTTGGTCACCAAAATTTTGTAGTCATTACATTTTAATTACCACAAAAAATGGCATTTTTTGGAAAATAATTTCGCATGAGATGTTACATGAAGTTAGAAGTTTAATAGTACAATAAATTGAATCTCATAATATTTGATGTTGGAATGATTAGAATACTTGGTGTGTCCCTTTATATTAGGGGGGTGGAAAAATTTATCTATGAATTCATATATTTAATCATATGTTAGTTATCAACAATAATTTACAAGAACAATGATTTTAAGATTTTATACTGGATGATATGTAACTGTGTAGTGATTCTATAGCTGATGTAAGATGAATGTTTTAAACACATAAATCCCCTATGTTATTTAAATTATATCATTAACATTCACATTTATAGATAAATTTTTGATTGATATATATTTAATAGGATTTATTTTTCTCAAATCAATGTGTCAATTATGGTAAATGAATTTCTTCCTTATTCTATGAAGATGAATTAGTTAGAATTATTTTTGGTGACCAATTTCTCCCAGTTCATCCTTTTAATGGTTAAATGCCTAAGCATGATGTTATTGAGTGATTGTTTATAATTTTTAGTAGAGCATCAGGATTTTTACTGTTTCATTAGTTTCATTAACAATATATCCTATAACATTTATTATTACATTGTCATTTTTCACATTATAAGGATTGGTTATGTCAAATGGTTATAGAATCTAATGATAGAGAGGACCAAGTCAATAGATTCAATTGAAGTATTTTATTCCCTAGAAACAGTGTATATGGGACTATTTCCTATTTATAAATCATTAATTTAAATTTAATGATGTTAAACTATACATAATCGATAGTGAATAATAGTAAAATAATGATTTCAAGGATTTGTTTCATGTTAGGATGTTATTGGCATAAAATATATCCTTCAAAAATTATGAGAATATGAGTAAAAATTATTGATTGTTGAATTTTCAGATATATACCACAATACTATAGTTATTAACATGGGAATTTTATTCTGATGAAAATTCAAAATGTGGATAATTAAAGATAGTTTTACAATGGATCTTGGGATTTATTTCAACATGATAATTAGTTATCCAAAGTTTCCGAAGGTGATTTTTTTGGGTAAAATATGACCCCAAATTTTGTTAAATTCTTTAAAAAATATTAGGGTGTAATATTTACACAAAAAATAACTCTGATTAAAACCCCAAATGTATCCTTGAATATATTTTTAATATGATTCTAAATTAAGATATCTATATAATTGAGATTCATGCACATTCGAGTGATCTATTCAATTAATATAGAATAACTCATTTTCATTATCAATGAAGTTAAAGATTATTAAAATGATATTCTTGTGAGTGAATTAGTAAATAATCTAGTGGAACCATATCATCCTTCATACATTATGGGATATAGGTTACTCAAGAAGTATTTCAGTATGAAAAAATGTAATTAAATGGAATAATTTTAATAAGGTAATTTTCTACAAGCTCAAATTGATATATAAGTGACAAAATACACTTACATTTACAAAAATAACTAGAATTGTGGATCCTATATTCCAATATATATTACTGGTATACTAATAAGATGTTTTGAATTGAAAATTATGTTTTTAGAATTATTATATTAATGTATCTAGAGGATGATTACAGTCATGACATTGTAGATGAGAGTGATGTAAACATAAATTGAATAATTTATGCTCAATCAAGGAAAAAAGGGATATATATATTCATGATATATGAAAGAATATGATTTCAATAGGATAGTTGGATAAATTAGATAGGGAAGGGATGTTTCATAGATATTGTGGAAAATCACATGTGTCTCTGTGGTTATAATTAGTTATGTAAAGGATGATACATTGTATATGGTAACAAGGTAATTGGAAGACATAGTTAGAAAAAAATCATCTATAATATGTTATGATATATGGAGCATCTAGCATGGAATTATAAGATTAAAATGTATGACTGTTTTTGTAAAAAAAAAATCAAAATATGTATATCATTTAGAGTTCAGATGTTTTTAGGGGTTAATTCATGATATGAAATGGAAGTATAAATATTGTAGAATAAAACGGAAATACCCGAGGTTGGAGCTTGTATATATGAAATTATAAGAAATATACCCAGTTAAATATCCTAGAGAATCCTGATATTTGGTGACATTAATTTAGGAATACACATAAAATGTATGCATATATTTTTTTGGCCATAAATATGTTAGATTAGAGTTTTTCTAAAATAGAATGCTTTGAATGAGAAAGAAACATATTCTAAGATGAAATTATAGAGATATAAAAATAGAGGCGAGTATTCAAGAATAATATTCCAAAAGTTCATCATTAATTAATGAATTATGAATGATGAAACTATATTTGTAACACCTTAGATTAATGGAATAATATAATAGACGGATTATATTTTAGAGGAAATTGAATATTGAATTATAATTCATTCATGAATGAATAAGGTCATTTGGATGGATGTAGTGAATTTTCCAAAATACCTAATTAATTAGATCACATAAAAACTAATAATATATGAATTATTGTAGGATTTATTTATATGAAAAAAAATATAATTATCTCACATCATGGAATCTAAGAGAATATACCACACACATGAGGATTCCAAATATAGAGATAAGGTCGAATAGATATTGCAATCATGTTTTTTTTGTAACCAATTGAGACGATGACCCTAATTTTTGAATTCATGATAATAAGAAAATAAAGGTAAATAGAAATATAAATATTATCATTAATTCAAACACCCTTTGAATTGATAGGATCAAACAGGCCGAGGATGATAAATGAGGAATGATCATTACTTGAAGTTATTCTGAATAGTGGTAATACATGTTTTCATATTTTGTTGAGTTCATTTATATTTTGATATTTTTTGAATTTAAAACATCCTATGGAATGATTAAAGGGATGTACAAAGGCATAACTAATTATATAAACAGATGAAATATGTGAAATATAGATAATTGTTGAGGAATTATATATTGTTCAGGATGATGTAATTCTGGATCATTTATATATTGAATGAATAGAAATATTAGATAAATTATTGATGTTTATTGATGTTATATTATTGGTAAAAAGTCATTGAGGTTAATTAAACTGAAAATTTTTAATAGATGGAATAAAACCATAGATCATGAATGAAGCATCTACCCATTTTGATTCCAAACAGTTTACTGTTTCGATATATGGGTAGTTTAATTTTGTATATGATAATGAAACAAAGAACATAATAGATCTATCACTTATAAATATATATCATGGTAATAATTTGGTTCTCCTTTTTAAAAATTATGTTGATGGATATATACGTAGTAATGAAATGATTTTGGTAACAGGGTTTGAAAAAATATCAAAATTGACTTATTGAAATTAAATTCTATTTTTTTAATGAATTCTAAAATTTACAATAAAAAATCATTTCTGTTTCATTCATTACAATATCAAAATTGACTTATTGAAATTATGTGTTGAAACATGAACAAAAATAGTAGATCTATAATTTAGAAAAACTAGTTGAAAATAAAGTGTTAATAACATTAAACACATATAATTGTTTCTATCAAAAAGAGTATTATGTTCACAATTTAATAACTCTACTATGGTACGTAGATGATATGTTATTTTTGGAATAGTTAATATAAAAAACATGGATATGATGAAAGGATTGATGATGATATTGGAAAATTTAGATAGTTGGGAAGAAAATTTAATCATTGGAATGGTTATCTATTCATATAGAAAGAGAATTAGTTTCGTTATATCTTATAATGTGGACATATGGGAAATTATTGAAAGTTTTTTGATGACTAATTTGAAGCGGTATGAACAAAATTTTATTAACACTTAAAACACTTTACCGAACAAGAACCATGAATCAAAAAAGTGGAAAATAATTTTTAGTAAATAATTTTTCAATTAGTGGTTGAAATTATCAATTATACCATGGGGTTTACATGAAAAAAAAAATTTAACTTACAGTTGGATTTGTTCTTCATTTCATGTATTATTCAAGAAAAGAATAGTAAGAAATAGTGAATTGGATTCAAATATATCATAATTTAATAGTATATACTTCTATTTCCATTGGATATGATGATTATTTGGTTAAAATGTTTATAGAGACGTTGGGGGAGACTAAAAATCATGAAAAAATATTAATTGTGGATTCTATTAACTTCTAATGAACAATGCACTACTGGATTAAAATAATGTTATCAGTGACATTTATCTATATATTAGATTTATAGTATTTTATATAAAAATAAATAAACTCGAAAATTTTGATTATAAAACAACTGGTTGAGTATAAATTAATTGTCTAATGAATTTTATTTCTGTACAGGCATAGATATAATGAAATACATTTGAAAAATATCCCAGTGTTCTTGGCGGGTATGAAAAGATTCAACCTAATGTACCATTTCATCCGAAAGATACTAAAAGGTGGTGAACATGGGTTGAAAAATATTATCAAAAGAATAAATATAGAATATAGGATTAATGATAAAATAGACATGATATTCTTTGGTAGAATCATGCCTTATTTATACATGGGGAAGAAGAATGAAATTAAGAAGATCATTACTTACATTAAATGTTACAGGGATGTTTCTTACCAATGAGTTTTAGGATGTTCTATAATCCATGAATTACTATTCATGTGTCATATTATTGTGATTTTGAATAATAATCTACTGATAATTTCTATTTATTATTTGGATATATATTGAAGTACATTTAGTTTTATAGTGTATTGGTAGTAGTATTTTTATGTATGGATGTCGGTTTTTATAATAATCTAAATTTTCAATGGATACATAACTAGTTTTCAACTTAAAAGATGTTGATTAGTTATTAAAATCACTAAAATAGGGATGTTTTAAACTAATAATTACACTATATTATGGTATTTTATTGGAATTGAGTGAGGTTTGGGGAACCCAATTATATTAATAATTATTTGAAGTCTGGATGATGGATGATGTAAGGTTTCAACTGTTGGATTGCCCAAATAAATGGACTACCATGAATTTAGGAATTTGATTAATATGTAAGACTGATAGAGAACCTCTATATTAAAGGGATGGTAAAAATTTACTGATGTTTCATAGATTAATTCATATTTTAATGATCTAAATAAATTCGTGGACAAAATCATTATATCACTATTCATCTTTTGAAATTTATGGGTGTAGTGTTTCTCTCTTCGATGATGGAATTAAATTTTGTCTGTGTAAAAACATTGTGTTCATTACCTAAAATTGTTCCATTTCATAACTATTTTTCTATTTTTTATGTGATTTGGAGTAAATAGGTTTGAGTAATTATAGCATAGTGTGATGAATAGAGTGAACTTTGTTTTTTCTTATTTTGGAACATTGGTTTTGTGAATATTCCTTCTAGTGAAAAAATTCTCCAACATGTTCCTTTAATGGATAACATGTGGTTAGTGTAGTTTATGAGGGATTAAAAATACATTATCCTCCCAAAGAATAATTTTTTAAACAATTTTATTATACATATTTTATTTCAATGTTTAATACTTGATGCATATAATTATATATTCTAATTATATATTATATGTGGTTAATTCATGTTATAATTAATTGGAGTTATATCTGATATAGGGTTAGCCATAAATATATAATCAAATTTCATTATGTAATTATTTAGTATTTGAATAACATATAATACAATATCATATATTTGTTATTCCATTATGACTAATTATAAATGATATGAATGTGGAATTCTAAAAAACTATCAGTATTAATCTGTTTCATCCATTCATACAAATGAAACTTATTTAAGAAAATATCTAAATGAACATTATATGGAAAATAAATCATCATGATTATTCAATTAATATATTAATTTCATAAATGTTTTTTATGATATTACACAATTTCAATGTATCCATTTATTATTGATATGAATTATTTTCAACATTATTTTATTTCATATGTCTCATGAAATAATGTGTTTCATCACTATTTTTATTCAATAGAGAGAATTAAATGATTATTATGTATATTTAATAATGTTTATAGGGTTTATTAGAAGTATAAGAATGATTATGATGTCATTATTCAATATATCGATATTTTTATGAAAATAAATAAGTATAAAGTTAGTATATTTTGGATAAATGTTTTTCTTATTATGATTAAAATTTTCATTTATTATTATATAATGGTAATGTAAAATATTATAAATCCTTTATAAATATTAATCAAAAGATTCGTAGAAAAAAATTAGAGACTATATATATATAAATATATATTATTGTTATTATTTTATGTTAGGGTAATTTAAATATTTCCTATAATTACGTGTTTAATATTACTAGAGTTATACACGGAGGAAGAAAATATCACAGTTTAAAGGAACACTTTGAAATCTTTGTCCTAGATGTCATAAATAATACAAGAACTATAAATGTATTAAGAGAGAAAATATTTATGTAAATATTGATTATTAAATATCACATTAAGAGATAAGAAGAGAGGAAAACCTATCCAAGGATATTTGGATTGAAGGGAGATGGAATGAATAGATGATATTTCTAGTGAAATTAATGAAAATTATAAATTTTTTTGAAAAAACCATTGAAACACTGTAATAAAATATTCTTTTATTCAAAATCAAAAATATAATAAAAATATTAATTTTTAATAAATCGATTTTTTTTAAATTGATTTCTATAATTTTTATCATCTATAAAAGTTAATTTATGTTATAATCAACATATTATTGAAAAAATGTGAAAACGCATTTTAATATAAGAAAATGATTATCATAAATTAAAATTTTCATTGTATTTGGAATATTTAGTAATTTATTTGAAAAAAAATTATAACTAATAAAAAATATTTTAATAATTGTAATTAGCGATACTAATTAATATATAACATTTCTAATGAATTATACGGATACCTTATATGTTATATCAATATTTTAATTTATTATTTGATATAAAAATATATTTTTTCCACAAATTATCAAAAATTCCAAATTACACAATTTTTTATTTTAATTCCAGATTTTATATCTAGTAATCTAAAATAAAACTCTATAAACGAAAATTTCCATTATAAGAAAATAATGACTAAAATAAATATGGGTTATTTTTTATATGTATGAATTTTTAACACTTAAAAATATTTATCATAATAGTTTTTATCTATCCCAATAGGACTAATACATTTTCATGGGGGTGAATTAGGATTTGGAAATTTAAAACTACTACCCATTAAGATCTTATATCATCATTATACAAAACACTATTATATTCACATATCATAATAATGTATAAGATGAAATTAAATCATTTAGAGGGCACATTGTATTTTCAAGGTTAAACCTCATTGGGATACGTCCAAGGATCATACAATGGTTATATTCTGATGTACCAACTCATCAAAAGATGACTAAAAAAATGCAATTTTTGGACTATATCACTTTTATTCCTCATCTCAATGCCTTTACAAAATTTAGAGTCAAATCACATCCCACCAAGGTTCACTCTATGAGTCTCTCCATTGACATCAATTATGATTGAAACGATCACCTTATTCTTCTTCCTTTACTCACTACACAATAAATGGATTTACCAAAACCATATGGACATGTTGGTCACATAATTATCAATAATGAATCAATCCTAAAATAGAGGAAAATTATCTATTGATGTTTCACTTTATAAAAAACAATGAATACTCATTTAATTCTTTTCATATTGGGAATCACATTCACAACACTTTCATGATGGTCACTGCATTCATGAATCTCAACCCTTTCGTGAAGCGTGAATGGATATTTAGAAGAAACCAACTTTCACAACGCTCAATAATTTTCTATAAAGAAACCACCTTTCACAAAGAAAATTTTTTCTCTAAGAACAAATATTATCAATAGGATTTATATATAATTTAAAAAATCCAAAAAAAATTGCTAAATTTTTTCGTTCCTCATTTATATCCTTCATAAACTCTAATCTTACGTTAATTTTTTCACAAGGACAACCATCATGATGAAACTTCACAAAATTAGAGCATAAAATTATTCATTAAGTATAACTCAAATTATTAATGGGTTATTGGAATATATATTTGAATTTAAACAAATTACATAATCATCTATCCATTTCATCTTATTTTCATAATTCTCAAATATGGTTTTATAGATTCCCTATCTCCTGTGATGATTCTAGAAAATTTTACATTCGTGATTCTTATTGTTATCGTGATGCTCAAGATCAAAACAATCATGCCATCATGAAAAAAACCCCTGATGAATAACATAATTAACAAAAATAAATACTTTTCAATATTTTTGTAAGGCCATAATGGGAATAAAATGTTCATGATGCTATCCATCCTTAAAATTTTTGAGACCACAAAATTTCAAAACAATGGTAAATTGAGTCATCTTGTTTACACACATTCATGTTGGGATACATTTGAATCACATTACATAATCTTATATATTTTCCAAAATTCATATTAAACAATATCTTAATGAATCCACCCCTAATCACATAAACCCTTCTTTCAACCAACACAATCAACAAAAAAAAAAAATGTTAACATGATAAGTTTTTTCTCAACTGTTATTTTATAATATTGAATATTATTTTTTAAAATTTCAGTTCAATAATGAAATAATTTCTAATAGAAATATAGTTGTTAATTATGTACATGTCACTTCTATATGTATATTTGATCATATTTTTAAACCAATATTTTCTCTAGATTATAGGATTAATTGTTTATAAATGGTGGCTATCATTTTAGTGGCTAAAATTTATAGTAAATAGAGTGACCATATTTACATGAGAAGGGTGATGTTATTTGATGGTGGTGATTATATCCTAATGAGGATTCCTGAATAAACATGTAATCATGTAGTTATCCCAGGATATTAATCAATGCGGCTGGCATATGTGGATCAATATTAGTAGAAATCATGAAGGTTAGTGGGAACACTGTGAAAAGTAGAGCATTATTTTCCCATAATGTGTTTTAACCAAATATTCATGTACTTATCTAGGATAATTAAACAAATTAGGTTTTATTTTAAACCATCTAATGAATTCTATATGGAAATCCAAATCATTGATTTTGGAGTATATTTTCCCCTTTTCAGATGGAAATCTCTATGATGGAATGATTCGACTATATAGTAACATGAATGAATCTGATTATTCATACATTGTTACTATAAATGTATGTATTCGTAAAAGTGTACATTACATGTTAATTTCAATCAACATCACTAATGAGGGGTGTTATTACACTAGTATTTTTTTAAAATGCTATAGTATTTTTCAAAGAAGTCATTTTTACATTTCATCAAAGAATCATATTTTGAAAATGAATGATTCATCTTCCCAAATATGTGAAGTGACTATGGAAATTTTTAATCAAATTTCCCTACATTATATTATTATAGAAAAGAGGATTGAAGTATAAAAATGTATGTTAACAATAAATATTTAATGTATTAGTATAATTACAACTAAAAATTGTGTTATTCTTATCAAGGGAAGTTTTATTGTCACAGGAAACTACTATAATATATTCATGTTAGACCATTCATAGAATAATATTGTTTAAATTTCAATGAAATTTTATATATTTCCATAATAATTATTCTATATTAAATGGATGAATTTATCAATTTTATACTGATTGCATGTGTTGTGAAATTTCTATAATGTTTTAAAAAATTCACAGGCAATTATATTTTATTTTCCATAGAATATTCCATTTAAAGATCAATTTAATGTTTTATCGAAACATGTAAATAAAAACATAAAAATATAACAAAAAATAACTAATTAATTTAATATTAAATTTTCAATGGAAATTCCCCTTTAAGTTAATTTTTTCATTTGATATCATAAAAGTGATTTTAATATGTTTGATATATTTAATTCGTAAAAAAATCATTTTTACAATATTAATGTGAATTATAATAGTGCTACTTCATGTTCATTAAATTAGTGAATAATGTTTTTTTATCATTGACATGATTTAAAATTTCTAATGACCATTATTATAAAATTTTTATAACTCTTAGTGATACCGTATTTCATTTACCATAAACCAATAACCACATTAGTTTGATTTATAATTTATTTGTATATTATAGATAAATAATTATTTATAAATTTTTTTAATGGGTTTATTACTAAATAACTACTTAGATGAATATTTTCGAAACTTATTTCAAAACATGGTTAAAATGTTTTTCTATTTGGAGAAAAATAAGAGTTTAGTCTTAAATTTTTTTAATACATTTTTTTATTTATATAATTTTCATTCAATGTATTATGTATTAATTATTCCAATTATGTAATATTTATTATAGTTTTAAAACCCAAAATATCCTCTGAGAAAATATGGAAAAAATATTATTTTAATATTTTTCATATGAAAATTTCAATATAAATTCAATTAAACTTCCTCTAGATGATCCATAAAAACCTACGATGGAATTTCAACTAGATCGTCTACATAATGTTTTATAAAAAGATATTTTGTACATGAATTCACATGGATTATAATATAGTACCACTAGTGGTGATTTTTAATTAGATTAATATGGAACTAGAAGTCCTATTATATGAATAATATTTTTTTAATTTAAAAATTTACTATAGATTTTGGAATTAAAAAAAAACACATTTTTTCTATTTCACTAATATAGTTAAAGGATTGATGTTGATAATATTAGAAATTTTCCCACAAAAAACATTTATTGATTATTATATAGGAAACTTATGTGGAAATTATACTTAAACATCCAGCAAAATATACAGTGGAATATTTAATCATACTCCCAATAATTTGAGTCCATATATACCATCTATTTAAACGCAGAAATGTATTATAATTTGCGGAATCCAAAAAATATTTTTTCTATATTTTAATTAAAAAAATGAATTGTCTCATCATTAAAATACTATAAAATCAAATGTAGAATCTGGTGGAACATCACAGGTATATTTAAATATATCATCTTGTGGAATTCAAAAAATTATTCTTATTAATTATAGTCTAAATATACCTAATGTTTTGAATAAACCATTTTCTATAATTTTTCAATCCCCAATAATTTTTATTGAATCTTGATATTTTTCATCTATATTTAACTATGATATATGATGATTTTTTGTGTTTTTCCCAACTAGAAATTCTATTTGAGATTAAAATTGATCTTCCAATAGAAATCCCAATTGAACTACATGTGTATATTCCACAAGAACATCAATTGGATGTTTAAGTGTACACTAAACTATAATAACCATCAAATCATCCAATATATAGTCAAAAATATTTTCCTCTACAAATTATATTGGATATCCTTATAGAATTTATATTGGAACTACTTTTGGAACATTCAGTGTAAATTTATATAGATATTCCATTTCAAATTCCACCTTACCATCCAATGGATCTTGCACTAGATCTTACACTAGAAAATACACTAGCAAATAAGACATAAAATAAAAATTAGATTCTCAAAGAACATATAATACTAATAAATAAAATTATAGACTTAATGAATATTAAATCAAGGAGATGGATGTGGGGAACTGATGTTCAAAATTTAATCCATCTTCTGTTATACCCAATACAAAAATAAAACCCTAGGATGTTTCTATTATAGTAAAACACATATCAAAGATAGTATAACTACATGAAATCATAAAGAAGATACAAGGGGAAGTCAATATGTTATTAATTATGTTAAATATATAACTAAAAAATAAAATAAAAAATTATAAGCATATGTTTATGACACCAAAACAAGAAGATAAACAAATTGTATAAACAATTATGAATCAGAAAATATAGAGAAAAATATTCACATTATTACTATTTATGTGCAATTAGAAATGAATAGATCCATGATAGGTAATATTTTCCAAATTGAAATGGATGATCTGTATTAAGTGTTTCAACAAATAATTATATATTAATATTAATAATGTTTTTATTTGATATAATGACATTGTATTATTAAGAATCCCAAATTGAAATAATTTTGCAAAAATAATCATATAATTATATGATTTGTTATACTTGACCTTTAATTTTATATAGAGAATACTTATTCTAGATAGATAATAACCAAAGTTTTGTTATAATATATGACATTTTATATCTTTTTAACAAAAAAATTAAGTAAATTTGGGGTATATATTATAGCTAAAAATATTCTTGTATAATAATTTTCACATAATGTAATATTCTACAGCCATTTTCAATTATAATAGATAATATATTCAAATGCATAAATAATAAATTGAGAATTTCCAATGGTATGCGCTTTCTCATATTTCCATTATAATTCTATATTTATTACTAGTGATTTCATGGGCTAAAAAAATTCCATTACATACAAATGTAATGATTCCATGACTCTATAACATTATTAATTTTAAAAATTAATAATATCATAAAAAATTAAAAAAAACCGAATAGAAATATTTATCTAAAAAATAAATAAGGATTATCTAAAATTTAATTGATTAATACTCATCCCCATCAACAACATGAATGTTCCTGGGATACTTCTAGATTTTAATGACAAGGGAAATTATTTGAAACACTACAACTCAATTTCCTATTTATTTAGTTGAATTCAGCCTGATATATAAATCAAAAAGAATTAATTAGTTAAGTTGTATTTTATTAATCATTACATAATATGTATTTAAAATCTATGTAATAATATAGTGATATTTAAATATATGAAGCATTTCATAATGTTAAAAATAATTCAATAATGAAATAGTCTCGAAATGTATCCCTAGATATGCATAAAATACACCTCCCTTGATCAATAATGATGAAACCCCTCAATAGTCCAACAGAAGCCGATATTCTACATTGATATATTTCTAACATATGGAAAACAAGGAAAGATATAAAACTTATATCAGTAAGTTGATGAATAATAATTTTTATGATCTATATATTTATATGGAACATTGAATTACATTCAAACATGTTCATAGAAATTCAAAATATTTTTTTGAATTATCATGTACCTACAATCTTCAGTATTTCCACCATCCAAAAAATTCCAAAAAAATAATAATTAATTATGGTAGTCAATTTAATATTAACTAGATGATGTCATTATGTTTATTTATTTTGGATTTAATATATTTAATACATGTTTCCATTTAAGGAGTTACATATTTCCATCATTTCTAAAATCAATTAACAAAAAACAATTTCATGGAATGAAAATGATTTGGATGATATTATAATTATTTTCATATTGTATAAAAACATGTTTTGAACATTCTATTGGAATAACCAAATACAATAATTTCCGACAAAATCCCTCAACAAACACTTATGTGTGATTAAAATTGAATGAAATATGTACCCTTATTGTTTGGATGTGTCGAAAATTATTAAAACATTTTTTCTAGTATTTTAAAAATAATTTTATTTTAGTTGTAATTATACTAACATATCGTTGAATGGAATATGTTTTGGATACACGTGGTCTATGAAATGATTGTTGAATGCATTAAAATTCAGAATTATCAATATTTAATGTAAAATTTAGTTTCTAATAGCGGAATCATTAAATCCAAAATTGGTTTAATAAAATAATTTTTTGATCCCATAAATTTTAAAACATATTGTAACTGGATTATATATAAAATAATTCATCAAAAAATACAACAAAAATTTCATATGTTATTTATATTTCATCAATACATTCCAAATTTATTAGTATTGTAACTCTAATTGTAATGTTTATAATTGGTTGAGGGTTCTTGATACAATAGATAATGAATAAAATTTAGAAAAATATAGACTATGATGAAGATAATGTTAATGCGATTACATTCAAATGAGTATCTATAGTAGAAAAATTAGAATTTTCATGAACTGGAATTCCATTGTTTAAATGAAAATTATTTCCATATACAATATAACTATAAATTATACAACTGTAAATGAAATAAAATATAATGATTAATCATATATTAAAGGCATAATTATATGTTTTAATTCAATTATTCAAGATTTAGAATTGAAGTTTCAAATTTATTGACCCCCTTATCGCATTATTTAATAAATTTTATTTTAATTTTATCCATTTTTTTAAAAAATCGTATAAGTGTGATGATTTAAAAAAAATTTCATTTAGCTATTTATGGTACTATACAATTTTAAACGTTATTAAAATTTTGAAATGAAATAAAAATCCCTAAATTTTTTCACTTGTAAATGTTATAAACATCAAACCCGTAATTTCTAATTAATTATATCAATTTTCTGTAAGGGTATATCTATAAGGTTCTATTTTTAAAAAATTTATATTATATATTAAAATATATTTTGATATTCATGTTGTAATAATTCAAATATCATAGGTGTGTACATCATTGAATAATGACACATAAATGAATGAAAATGGTAATGATTACGTTGTTACATTTCCCACATCTCATATTAAAAAAAATCGATAATTTTGTTTTCATATTATCATATTCACTGAATAATGAAATATAAAACACCTAACCTATAATCAACATAAAATTTAAGAATTCCAACAAAACAACCACTTAACATTGCGATGTGCATGCCCTTTGTTATATAATATATCAAAAATCAATTATCCCACTTATCTCACAACATAAATACATTATATTACCAAATTATTTTACACCCCAATAATATAATCAATGGGATTTTCACTCATTATGAAATTATAATAATTTTTTGAACTGGAACATAGATAAATTAAATATAGTTTAATAAAAGATCCACTTCTCATCCAATTATATAAATTATTGATTCAATTTAATATCATATTTAATGTAAAAAGACATTGTGGGTTTCTTATTAAAACTGTGGAATTTGTTTTTCTTCATTGTTACATATTTTTTATTATAGATATAATGATGTATATTTATGTGATGCACTTCTAAAAATGTATAAAAAAATTGAAAATATAGTTTCTTCATAAATCAAATATTTATAAAAATATATAATATCATAATAATTATGGAATCCTAAAGAATTTCCAATAATACTGTATTATTTATTAGTACTAAATGTTGTCTCAAATTCTACAACATCTCAGAAAATATCTTTATATTTGGATCATCCAAACAAAAATTTGTAATTTTTTAGGAATATAAAAATATAAATTTTAAGAAAATTATGGATTGTCGTAGAATTTTATTTCTATGTACGGAAACATGAGTCATTTATTTTGTGAAAACATTTACATTGAAGTCTGAACATAAAGAAATTAAAGTGATCAACATCTGTGTAACTAAAGACATCTCATTACCCCATAATAATTATATCCATTTACAATGAACTATTAACAGTAATACACACAAAACCATACACATAGAAATACCATGACAAAATTTATTCTAGTAGAACAAGATAATAACAATTTATAGGAAGAAAAAAATGGTTCCTACTATTTAAAAAACACTAGAAATACCATGACAAAAAACAACCATGCCTATGAAAATAGAAAAAATAATTCACAAGTGTGCTATAAATTTTTTTCAAATGAGAATCACACCAGTTTCAACAATTTTTAATATTTCCATTGAAAATCTATTTCATAGAACATCTATATATATTTCCCAATATAAAAAAACCACTAATGTTTTTTGGTTTTCCCCAATTGTTGAAAAATAGATAATTCAAAAGAAAAAAGAAAAATGAAAGACATTCATGTTTAGCTAACAAAACAATATCCTTACCTAGTGATATCTTCCCAGATGTTAAAACATAATCCTATGAACATAAAAATGTATGATTGAAATAATTATTATATAAAGATCCACTGACGATAAAAAATTTAAACTGTGCCAGAAGACATGGGTTGTATCATTAGTAGAATAGGAGTAGGAATGTGTTCACACGATGACGTCAATTGAATAATCATATATATTTATAATAAATTATCTTTTAGAGAATTCAAATGAGGTACCCATTATTTATTTATTTCTATAATAGGTTTCTGTTATTCAAAATTTAAAATTAATTAAATCATGAAAATTTTGTTTATATATATATACTCATTTATTATATTGTCTCCCACTTTTAGAAATTTCTCCCCCTAAATTTCATTCCATTGTTAAATGATAAAAATAATTTGGTTCCCCTACATTATCAGTACATTAGATACCACATTTCTACATTGATTTTATGGTTCCTCTATAATTCCATTATTAATCAAGAAATACAATTTTCACCACAACCATTTCCCTCAAGATAATAATATCAATTGAACATTTAATATATGAAAAATATACATCTTAAACTCCTTCACTATTAAGAATAAATAAATATTCTAAATCCTTCTGTAAAATTAGGTTGTGAAATTAAAAATAAATAAATATTTTTAATACTAGATTATGTAATGATATGATAAGTAGGATTTAGATTTAAATTTGGGCATTCCAAACATATTTTAGAGAGGTTTTTGTATGAGGATTATGATTTAATTTTTTTGATATTAAGATGAAATATTTTTTGAGTTCATCATGGACCCCATATTGTTATTTAGTTGCATTATTCTGGTCTATAATCAACTGTGAGGTTTCCCCGCAATGGGATATAATATAGGCTTGTATTTTCATGGAGACGATTTTCATCCAATGAAAACTTTATTTAGGGAATGACATGTTTTAATTTTTTGGGAAATGGAATGAACCCTATTTAGTCCCCAAAACATGAATGGGTATGTTTTAATCATGACTATGTACCTTATAAATCATGTTGGAGAAAAGATTGAACAGTGTCACATAGATAATGTTAGTTTCACAACCTAATGTTGAACACTATTAATGGGGTTTGTATGATGTTTGAGACAATTTATGGATGAAATCATTCCTTGACATGTAGGATTCACACACGAATAGTCCTAATAACGGTTTTCAGGCCCTCTGACTAAGGGATGGTTGCACCATGATCCACATGGTTAAACTACGATAGAGATAAAAACTAGTTTTTGAAGGAATGTTATATTAATAATTTACCATGTAGTCCCCTATCATTTTTTATTGAACATAGGTCTGTAGGGAGGTATGTTTGTTTATCCCCACACCTCATTAATAACTGTTTATTCCACTTGTAATGTTGTTTTTTATAGAAATATAACGGTACTTGTGATTAAATTATACTCTTATTTATTTTCATTATATTTCATCAGCTATAATTTGGATCTACCAATGATTTGGAGTTAGTTATTATTTTTAGTTGATAACAATAAAATTAATCCAATATGATCTCTATTTTTTCAATTCATGGATAGAGGATTCCCATGAAAGATGAATATAAATTTTTCACACCATTAGTTTGGTGGAATGCATCCATGTAGTATTATTTCAGGGTTTTATTAGAATTTGAAGTAATTTTCGGATGAAATGTTGATGGGTTTTAGGTATTGTTCTTTAATGTTTGTCAAGTGTGTGTCATTTACCTTCTGGGTGAGTTCAATAATAGTTCTGGTGAGTTTATGTCACATATATCTCAGGAATTAGAAATTTTTTTGAATTATATTGGGATATTTTCCTAAAGGATGGGACAAAAATATTACTTTGTGTGAGGTAGGGGGTCTCTTAAATATATTTTTATGGTTTGTTTATTTTTTATTTGCATTTATAATGGGTTATGACCACTTGAGTTATATAAAACATTGATTTAAAATGAAATAAACTATTTATGTGATCTTTTAAGATAAGATAATTCTATCAAGTTGAATGATTAACCCTTTAACAATGACTTCATTACATTACAATTGATGGATAAGTGCATGATTTTAAAAATATTCTCAGTGATACATGGAGCTGATGGACTAAAAAATAAATTTCAAAGAATTTACATAATTCACATTTAGACTAGTTCCATTATCTCCCTTTCATAATGTGTAATGAAATACAAGGCTTAGAAAAACATTAGTGTTACCTTAAAATAACATAACATGGCATGAGGGACATGAGATTCTGTTTATCCAATTTGAAATATTGTTTGATAGTGTGGGAGAGTGATCCTCCCCAACATGCATATGAGTAGTAAATATGGTATCCCCTGAGTATATTTATTATAATTCAAGTGACTAGACCACCCTATGATGGATTACGAGGTGAGTGTGTGTATCATTATGAGGCATGTGTGATTGATGTTTGTTTTTTGTGGTGGTAGGGGATAATAATCCCTGTGATTTATGAGTTATGAACAATAGATTTGAATTTTATTGAGGATCCAATATAGTTTTTCTTTTTTATATAAGGACATACAAGAACATGGTAGGTACCGGATTTTATCATGATCATAGATATATATGATTTGGGTAGATATGTATTCATAATCTTGGGTGTAAATATAGAACATGATTATCAATGGTGTTATCCAGTATTGAATCCAGAAATGATGATGTGTTTCGTATAATTAATACATTCATTGAATAATGTGATGGGTTTAGGAAATTGAAAAACATGTTATATGATCATTTATATTTGATATTATTGGAGGGACACTCTTCATCTGAGTTTTTAGGAATTATATTCCTAAGCGACTTCCTAAGACATGGTGATGATAATTGATGAATACATGGATGCATGCCAAACATTGTTGGATTAGATGATGTCCAAAATGTTATATGGATCCATAGGATAGTCCATAGGACTTGAAAATGGGCCTCATCAAATATGAATTCCCACGATACTCCATAGATTATTCCAACGCTCCTGATGAAATTTGGATTCACAGGTTAATACATAATATTATGTTACAATCCTCATGAAATATAAATTTATAAGATACTCTCTATGATCCTAAAATGGAATTCATGAAATATATTTTATAGGATACTCCTTAGGATACAGATATTATGCGTACTAAAATATGAGATTCCTAGGATACTCCCTATGATCCCTATATTTAGCCAGTTATGGTGAGATGCATAGGATACATGAAATTATATTGTAATTTCACATTATAATACCTATAATAAAAATAAAATATGATTATAAAATTTCATTTCTATATCAATTAGTTTTAGTTTATACATGGTCCCACACTAGATCATGAGTATTGATAATGATTATATCATTATTATTCAGTATATAACTCATTTTTGTTTATATAACCAAATAATACACTATATTAACTTGTTATATTAAGGAACCAATTACTGGTTACATATTGTGTTTTACTCAATCCCTTTTTAGGAAAACCTGACACATGGGTTCCCAGGATGACATTGTTGTTGAAATGTTTAGGTTGGGTAGAGGCTCATTAATTCATGATCAAGTAGGGTAGCATGTATGAAGTCTAGAGATTGGGATATGATGAGGCTCATATATGGTTGGAGAGCCCCCATTGGTTTAATTAATTATTATTTTTATATACATATCCATCCTAGTGTACGAACATTGGGTATGTATTTTTAGACTATTTAACATTATTATTTATTATATTAAAAATATAATTTATTTTTTCAATAGACTCTGATTGTTTATTACTATGAATTCATACGTTTATATTTTCATTAATGTAAGACAATTATATTATAGTATAATTTCTCTTTATTAAATGCATAAAACCTCAATGGTTTTTAGCAACATCTGGTATAGAGGTACCTATGTTAGAGGACATATAACACCCTATGTATTGAGATTGGTAAGAGTTCTTCATTTGAAAAATTTTAAAAATCGGTTTTAGAGAATATATTTGCCTATATTATTATTTGGAAATATGGTAGATAGATTTTAAGGATGATATTCATCTTGTGATGAATGTTAGAAAATGTGACTAATGGGACATGAGCCGCAACCCTGTAGGGGAGGACTTCTTCAGTGCATCTAGGAGACCCGGGATCAAATCCAGGTGGAGGCTAATTTGGGGGGGGGTACTGTAGATGTAAAATAGAAAGGACCGTAGGAAGAACTATAGTAGGTACTGTAGTAGGTACTGTACAGAACTGTAGTAGGTATTGTAGCGTGAACTGTAGTAGGCACTGTTTAGCACTATTGTTGCTGGGAATATTCCCCCATTTAGGCATTCAGGAAACTGATTTGGTCCCCAAGTCCATTAATGCCTTCGGGACCCCAGGCCTTCAGGTCAGCAAGGCCTTTGTGCCTCCTCAAGGCCATCAATCCACCTTAAGTATAGATGTAAACTAGACAACTTACAAGGAACAAGTATTAGAAGGAGGAGGTGCATAAAGCTTTCACCATAGAAGAAGCTAAATATATTGCAAGAATGAGAGGTTATGGAACTTGCCATCGGGACAAGCCTGTTCATGCATGAGAAAGCCTAGCCGAACCACCATGTGGAGGTGGAAAGCTGATTTCAAGATGAATTTCTTGGGAGAATCAGTTCCACGTAGTTTTTCTGGGTTGTATGTAAGGTTTGAATCCTTTAGGCCAAGAATTCCTCTAAGGCCTATGGGCTATTTCATACTTATGCCTACGAGTGTTGTAAGTGTTCCACCACACCCCTTGAAAGGTGGATTATCAAAATCCATAAAAATTGAAGGCCTTCATGCCATTGGAGGAGGAGACAATATGACTCATGAGCACATTTTAAGAATAATTTCTTGGTTTTAGGGGATATAGGATTGCTACACTTGGTGATTGATGCTAATATTATAATAATTTTTCAATATGATTTGTTTAGATGAGATTGTTAATGGGTATTTTTCTCTTCCCTGTTAAAAATAGTTCATTGTACAAGCATCATATTTGGAATGTATGCCTCACATGGTATTTATAGGGCTATGTGTGATTGATATCATTGATGATATAAGGTTAAGTTTTTTATTCTTCAAATAAAAAATTATAGGGTGTGTTCCCATATAATTTGTTGGATTCATTTTACATAGATGAAACATAAAATATTTAATCTGATGATTCATCATGTACATTTTATGGAATGATTTTCCTTAAAGATAACTATGTAGTACATAGTTATATGGGATGTATAATGACCATTAATATGTCTATATATGAATCATAAACCATCATAATGAACCCCATGTGGTTTGTTGTGACATAGGAATGGTTAATAGTTTCTTAAAAATTATATTTTTTATTCATAATTGATTCATAGATGAATTTTATATACCAAGACCATTTAACAATGATTTCCTTGACACAGATTTTAATAGGGTGATTTTGTCATATATAATTTTTTATGACTCAATTAGAGTCATTCTTGTATGTAGATTCCTAGTGACGATTACAGCCCCTGTAGAATGATCGATGGGAATTTGATTCCTGATATGTGTTTTTATATGTGGGAGGTAGAAAACCATATTTGGTGTTATGACACAAAAATTTCTATTTGATGTTTTATATGAGATATCTATGGTCTTCCATAATTTATGGCATATGTGAGACATTATTTATGGGATATGTATCAGATCCTTGTTCATATTTGATGTGGCTCAATATATTGCTTGGATGAGTGGTACATTATATGGTAAGATAAGGGTGGGGTTTCTAATAAATATTAGTGGATTATAGATGATATGTATGGGTAGATTCATTTCATTTTATATTGTTGAAGTAAAGAACTTATTGAATATACTATATGGGCATGGTAATTTCTGCAGATATTTTCATGTAATGAACAAGAGGCCCTTTAAAATCGACATATTGTTCCTGAAGGAAGGATCAGTTTGATTCCCAAAACCATTTATTAATGTTTTGGATCACTATGAGATTTTGGATCCTGAACCTATATATTCATATCTTGGATGGATTTTTTATGGGTAGATGTTTTTTTGGGAATTATATCCAATGATATCTTCTCATTGGATAATCCTTGACTTATGATATATATCATCTACCTATTATACGAGAATAAATAGGATCCTCTGGATATATGATATTGAATGCAGTGGATCTTAATTTATTATTCAGAATAATATCCAATGCGTAATAATGTATGGATAAAGGGATCAGGAGTCAGGTTTTACGATCACCTTCTTATAGAACATATAATCTTAGGTATTGGAAGAGAACTAGGTTGTATGTTTAGGTTTAGTGTGGGGAATTTTGTGTTCAAGATTGTTGAATGACTATGAGTGAGCTGGGAATTGGTGGTTTTATTGAAATGATTACAAACATCGTTTCATGTGAGGATATAATAATGTAATATTTGATTCCATTTGGGTCAGTGCTCAATAAATGTTATGCGGGATTACAAATATTGGGTATATCAAAATTGACTATTATTGAATCAATACATTGTTTCTAAAAATTTTCATCATACGATGATGATAATATTCTATGTGATCATTGAGTGGGTAATAATTATTATTTTAATTGTTGTTAAGGTATGATTTGGATGACCAAAGACATTCATTATGTCATGTAATTGGAAGATTTTTTTATACTATTATGAACCTTATATCAGTGGGGTCACAGAAGCAGTGACTTGGGTCATTGGGTAATAGATAATGGATTCTTTTATAGGAATACAAAGGATACCTATTTTATCAATTTCCATGGATAATTATTATCATAGTTTCAGATACCAAATATGATAATTTAAATACAGTGGAACTGGGAATGAGTTGTAGTTGATATGAACAGAGGTTTACTCAGAACACAGTTTAACTGGTGATCATTAGGATAGTATGACAAAAAATTTGTATAGTAAAAGAAAACATATATAATTACACTAGGTTTCAGGTACATACATTTGTGTGGGTATTTTATTGATCATGAGATGCATCTTGGAATTAAGGAATATTAATCAGAATGTCAATGGGAGTAGCTGAATAATTACTGTGAACATTCAAATAGAGGAGGACCAAATTTTTCTTTTGAATAAGGTTATATGAAAGGTTATAGATATTGAACTGGGCTTATTCTTAGAACACTATAAATTAATTTCAATTGATTATTCCTATGTTGTGTATAGAAATGTCTTAGAATTATCCACTGTTAAAAAATTCACAAGGTTGATGGAACCATAATCTCAAATATGAATCAGTTGGTGACCCCAAAATATTATATTTTATAAATGAATAGGCTTGATCCATCCTGGTGATTTATTGTTTGTTAAATGTTATATCATGAGTTATTATGAATATTGTATATAGTTTTTTTGATATTAATACTAGAATCATGTTCGTTGTTGAGAGTTAGTTTGTGAAACAATGATCATGAATTTATGATTGTGAAAGGGTAGGATTTGTAGTTAAAATATCACTATGGTCTCTCATGGATGAGATGATGTATTTGGGCGCTTATTTATAACCAAATGTGATTTTTTGTTTGGAAATTCAATGGTTATATACATTTTTACTCTCAGATTTGGGGATTTCATTGAGAATTATAATTTGTATTAAAACAATGAGGGCTTGGATATCATAATTATATATTTATAGATGTCTAATGATGTTTGGGTGGTGTTTTTATTGGTTGAGTGAATGATGAAGTGGGTCCATTATAGATTCCATGTTGAAATTTAGTATTTGGTCACATTATGACCCCTAGGATGCGCCATGATAGGCCCGTAAAAATTCATAGAGTATGGTAAATGAGTGAGATTTTACCATGGAAAATGGATTTTCCATGAGTTCAGTTTGATAATTGTCATTAAAGGGAAGAAACCAAATGAAATAGTCACACTAGATTGGATATAGTCATGCCACAACCATGAACCTTAATAAGTGAGTTGATGAGCCTCATGAATTAGGTCACACCGTGAAATGATATATGATAATGTAATAATAAAATACTTTTGTGGTGTTTTACATAACATGAAACCCACAATCACGGGAAATAATGGTGTTATCCATAGAGGTTAAACTATAATAGACACATGAAGGGGTTTTAGACCCTCTTCATAGGGGATAGTCCCATCACAATCCCCATGGCTTCAAGAGAACCAATATGATGTTTGTTTTCTTAATAGGGGAAGAATAATAATTTAATTGTTCTCTCCTATCATTTTTTATTTAACATAGGTATGTGTGGTTAATCATTTAACATAATTTTCACCTACAACTCATCTATAAATTTGAAATGGGATGAGAGAATTTTTATGATTTCACAAAAATTATAGGTTATAATTATCGACCTCTTTGATATAGTTTTTTTGTATCATTAATTTCCGAAAATTTAGATAAAATAAATCATGGTATATATAGAATATTATAACTAAACAATGTTTGATATAATCTTATACAATGGGAATTCTTCTGGGATTGATATGTGATATCTGATAATGAAAAACACATGCCCTTTTATTCAAGGTACACATCCCTATGATGCTTTTCAAGGGTTTTGATAAAAAATATATGAAAATGAGTAATGAAATGAAAAAATGTTTTATGTATTTTTCGTTATATATTTTTTGTTGTATGTGATGGACCTTATATGTGTGGGCAGTAGATATTTTAGTGAGTAGTTATTTCATGGTTATTGGGATATGGTACTAGTCATGTATGATCTTGGTTGAGAGTCATCCTGAAATTATTAATGGATGATACCCTATGAGGTATGTTGTTATTTTAACAACTTCCCATGGTTTAATAATTCAATACTTGAATGTGATATAATCTCTTTCTACCAGATTGTGATCAATCACTGATTTAAAAATAAATTAATTGTTTTATTAAACACCAATGAAATGAATAAAGCATCAAGTGTCATGACTGTGCCTTAGACATTGTCTTGATGAAAAACTATCAACTAACAAGGTATTAATTATAAAAATATAGTTTTATATACAAGGAATCATGAAGTGTATAAATATAAATGAAATAAAATAAATTAGTATATGTTTAGATGTATTTCCTTTCCTCTCCTGAGTTGGGAGTAGTGATGACCTTGGAGTGAAAAACATTGGTTTCCATCTTATATCCTATGTGTAAGATTGGTTGGACATGAGGTGCCTCTTAGCCAACCATATTATTTATTAGAGAGTATGGAGAGTGTTCCTCATCCACAATAATATTATTACCCTAGTATGTATTGCAATCATAGAATTTGGATAGTTTGGATGAGTTGACCATATTAGTATAACATGGATGGTGAGATAGGATTTATGCCATATCATAAGAGTGGTTCCAGCATGTCTATATATATGAGGCCCATGTGGTTTAATTATATATATGGTTATGCAAATAGACACTATTCACACTGAGTGATTGTAGAAATAAGGAAATGAGAGTTGGTTGGAGGATACAATGTAGGGTGTTTAGTTTTTATAATTACATAGACGACCATGATAAGTTACTTGTATTACATTGACATAAGATAAAGGTATTAATAAAAGGCAGTGTCTTAATGATCATTGGTGTCATCATAGATTACAAGAGCACACAGTCCAATCCAGTTGTGGCTATAGAAAGGATGATGGGGTTTTTAAATTGGACAAAAAACCATGGAATTGATTGAATGGATCATTTTATTGGCCAACTGATTTATATTTTTAATGATATTAGATATTATGGGATGTATTCTTTAGTATTGAGTTTTTATAGTAGATATTCTTATAAAATTTAATATAAAATGTTATTTACTCAAGAATATGATATGATTCACCAAGATACACTATAGGACATAGAGATGAGCCTAATGATATATTCACTCTGATGACACATTTTTGGGTCTTAAAATTATTATGACGACTTATAGATGTCTGTTATAATCACAAGGATTGAATGGTGACCCTAATGAAATTTAGATTACTTTTATATACCCTTGGAACTAGAAACGATATGGATGGCTGACGGATTCCACAGATGCTTCATAGGATTCCATGATAGTCCAGATTACAAATAGATTCATTGAATACACCCCCAGGATTTTCATTTATTCTTTCTCCTATATGGTATTCTAGGAATATTACCATTTATCTCATCATTAATAAATTTATGAGGAGATTCACATGATACTCCCTAGGATCTGGAAATTTACCCTAATAAAATATGAAATTATTATTCCATACTTTGGATACATCCTAAATTGACCAAATATGATTTTGTTGAATCCTATGGTCACCTTAATAGCTATGTAAATTGGGTGATTAGGTTTTCTTATTCTTTTATAGTTATTTATTTACTTTTTTTATCAAATCACCTATTCAGAAACTATTTGTATCCATTTTTAAGGGTTACTAGTTATGGTTCCATATTATGTTTTAGTCACACATTTCAAGGGCATCCATGATAATGGGTAGTGTTGTATAGTTTACTATTCACATATCAAATTAGTAAATAAACCATTTGTTGGATGATTGAGTGGGATAAATCAGATAGAGACAGGACATATGGATTTGATGAGTCTGAAGGATGGTAGTACATAATCCTTATTATTATTATTATATTTACATTTTATATTATATCACCCTTGTGGGATATTGTATGTGATTTCTAAATATATTCTTATATTGTTTCCTTTTTTATATAATGGTACTAAATTTTAACTTCTAAAAAAATAATTTTTTTTAATTTTAGATGTTAACTAAATTATCTCCACTATTTTAATTCTCATAAAAGGTTGTAATTTTCTCTATATAATTACTTATAACATCACTGAAATTTTGCAACATGTAGTGTATGGATAATCAAACATAAGTTCACATATTACCAATGATCAAAAATTAGTTAGAGGTTTATAGATGTATGGTAATTATAATAATCCTTCTATATACTACCTCAGTAGTGATATTCAAAAAACAATGAGATTGGAAACAAAAAGGATATAGTGATAACATTCATAATTCCATAGGCTTGTTTTCCCGTTCAATCAAATTTTCAAGAAACCATTCATTAGGAAATAGTCATGAATAATAAATCACAATCATTATAAAATATAAATTAATCTTTATTAATGTCTATATAATTATTTTATCAATCTTGGAAATTTGAATATGATTTAAAAGAAAAATAAATTATTTTATGTATTTTGAAATAACCATCACTCACGAAAATTATCTCTCTAACTTCAATTCATCTTGATAGAGTCAAAGTATTATTTATTTAAAAATCCTCATCGCAAATCATTTGTAATTTGAAATACATATTAATATTATGTCATATGTCTTCAATATATATGTGTTGAGCATAATGTTGTTGAAAATATTTTGAGCATACATTAGACATGTCTTCCAATGTAAGGATATTAATTTAGAATAACCCATTAGGTTAATGGTGATAACTAGTTGTAATATATATTTTACCACATAATTCATAGTGAATAATACTCAAAATATTTGATGTAAACTATTAATCATGATTAGATATAAGAGAAAAAGGTATTTCATGATGATTCACAGCATTACAATATATATATATATATATAACCTAGAGGGATGATAAATATTGAAAAACTCATTAATATATCAAAATAAAGATCAATTTGTTTTATCTCTATTCTACAAGACATGTATAGTGATTATCCATTGATTCATTTCAATGAACAAATAAGAAATTAATTGAAATATGTTCCTAATTATATAACACATAATTAATAATTGCTCCATTACATTGGGTATCATAAACTGTTAATAAATCTAAAACCATACAAAACATGATGATACGAAATAAGTTATATATCAATTCATGTTGTCTTAATAATAATGATAATGATGACCCCTATGAATTTTAGTTATCCATATATGTATATAAAATTTTTACTTATGAAATACATCCAATAATTATTATATTAATTTATGTATACATGAAGCACATTATCTTTTTCCAAACTATAAGAAATCCTCTTACGTAATTCCTAAATCAAAAAACATTTCGTCATAAACTAACTATTTTCTATTTAGTAATAAAATATTATACTATTAATTCCCAATTATATTATATAGTAATAATATTTCATAATATATATCTGAAATATATGTTATAATTCTTCGTTGAGGGTTGACTTTGTAAACATTACATGATAATTGAATATATGATCGCGATAAGTTTTCAATTAAAATAATGTACCATTATCAATTCCTCCTAGGTCATTAAATATATTTTTTATATTGTTTGGATTATAATAAATGGTTGAATTATAATTCATATCATGTTAAAACCATATCAAAATTCAAATGATAAAATCTATCTACGAGAATAAATATTTCATAATTTATTATGAATGTTTATATCAATCTTATTTTTATATATAAAATTACACCATAGATTCATTCCAATGATATCTAGTGAAACCTATATTTATTTATTAACATATCTAAATAAATTTATATATAATTTAAATAATGAATATTTTATCACATTCCTAGAAATAATTATGAATCAATTAACATATTTCATTAAATCATACAATATATCAAATCATAGTCACGAATGGAAGTTAATCATATAAATTCCAAACTAAAATGTCTCTTATTGGTCACTAAAAAACATTTATATCAATATTTATTCCATTCAAATCATAACCCCATTATTATTAAATATTTTAATGGGATGGAAAGTCATGAAAATATCTCAGTAAACATCAACATGACCGTAATTATTCAATGGAACCGATATATATATATATATTGAATTGTTATTGGTCAAAGCTATTCTATAATTATATTAGAGTTTAAATGATCAATAAAAATACAATTAATAGTTATTGCATTTTCCTGAAATATTATAATCTATATCAAAAAGTCACCTAAACTTAAATTGACAAAAAAATTCTGCATGGATAGAGACTTCCATAAATGATTAAATGGTGTTAATACTCTTAAAATATCATAAAATTTATAATAATATAAATAATAAATATTATATAAATAAAATAATTGATGCCCATTAATACACTATTAATTTAATACAACAACCCTATAAATGTATTTGTTTGAAGAAAGTGATATTCCAAAAAAAAACATATAAACAATACCTTATTTGTATGGAATCCATTGTAATGTATTACTTCATGAAATTTAGTAAAAGATATCATGATTGATGATAATCCATATAAGAACCCTAATCACTATAATGGACATATATTAAATTATGAATTATTGTTAAAATTTTTATTCATAATAATCTTCTTATTTATATATCAATAATCAGCAGATACTCTCATTTTACAAAACATATTTTTAAAAAATAAATTATATAAGTCCCTCATTGTGACAAAATAAGATAAATAATTATCTTGAATTAAGTATATTGATAAATAATCAGCAGATGCTCTCATTTCACTGTGGATATTTATAACATCTACATAGTTGGAGGATAGTTTAGGTCAACATTTATTGAAAGACATTAAAAAATATAACATAATGGGAACAATATTCACGTTAAATTAAATAATTATAACCATTAATTTACAAATACATCCATACCAATACGAATCTGATAATCGTGACATATTATATGATGATATAAATAATGATATTATATTTTCCTACTTAATTTTCAAAAACTACTATGTGTAGTTTAATAAGATAAAATTTAAACTCATTATCCTAAAAAATTAAAACTAATTAAATTATAATCAATCCTTGTCTACAATAATATTAAATTCTATTTTTTAATGAGATACAAAATTTATAGATAATATTTTATAATAACTATTTACACTACGTGAAATTAAAATCATAGTTGAAATATGTTGACCATCAATGGGTTATAATGATAATTCAATATATAACAATTGGTGTGGGGAAATCATATGAACAATTAATTTAGGTAATGAAATAATAATATTTATAGAATTGATAAGAATATAATCCACCAAATTTTATTTCATTTATAGTGGTGTTAATTGTTGATGTATTTTTTTAATTTTGAAAATAGAATTTGAATGAGAGGTTTTTGAGGGTTGTGTATGGCCCGAGTGTTAGTTTTCAGTGTATGTTAATCATTCAAAATGAGGATCATGGAATGTGAATTTATTGTTTTAGGAAAATTGGTGTTTTCTTAAGTCATCATTGTGTATCATATAGAGATAGAAATTTTAATTGAATGGGGAAAATACAAATGACATATTCTATATTAGGATATCTGAAATATATAATCGGTTCAGAGCCTTTTATTTTTTTTATATTGAATAAGTGAAGATACATAAATTATTGAAATAAAAATATTTAGTTTTTAAGAATATACGACCTAAGTTTTTTGTAGAATAATTAAATGAAGAATATATATATATATATATATATAATTATGAATATAATTTTTTTTGGAAAAATGAGAATGATATAATTTAAGTATATATTGATCTTTGAAGCAGAATATATTATAGATTGAATTTATGGGACATCTAGGATTAAGGAAGAAACATAAATATCTCATTATTATTGATCAACAAATTTTAGAAAACAATTAAATTTCATAAAGGATGGTGAATCTAATTTAAACTATAGTATCTATTTGAGATTTTGATATTGGTTATGATTAATGAAGAACAATACCAAGTTGAATGCTGAGTAAACATCCTCATGTTATAAATAATTAACACTGGTGCATTTTTTTAAAGAAAAACATGGAACATTGATTGAGAATGTTGTGTTTGTTGATGGAAAAATTTATTCATTTGTTGGTAATTCACCATTGTACTATTTTTGAGCCAAAATTCTCTTTTTATGTTGAGATTTATTTGAGGTAGTTTAAATATAATGAAATACTAATGAAGCGTGTTATTATTCTCCAAATTCATTTAGAGTAGGGTTGATGTTATTTTAATCATTTTTACAACACCCTAATATTTTTTTAGATGAAATATTGTTTCCTGGGATTATAAGATAAGGTATGAATTAGTTTTCATTTTATATGTAGATATTATAGATTTATGATCTTGAGATGAAAAATTTAAAAAGTAATGCATAACATTTCTATGGAAGATAATATTGAATGTGTGATAGTGGTCGTAGATATTTCTTAAATTCTTTATACGATACAATATAAAAAAATGGAATTTGTTTAAGTTGTATAACTACATTCATATGGAATATAATGTTCTCATGTTGATTCATAATATATTCCAGTGTTTGTTGAAGCTGATTAATGAGTTCATCCTAGGATGATGAAATGAAAATTGTGAACTGGGATATGTATGAAAAATTAAAAAATAAGAAAGAAAATTTTGTTTTCCATGATGAAATATATCTGATTAATAATTTAATATGTATAGTTTATCTGTTTGAAAATTCCATCAATATTGTTGAATTAAATTAGTTGATTCTTTTATGGATTCTTGAGATATAAATATCATGAGTTTAGGGATTTTGCGGTGATTAAATCTAAGGATAATTTTGAAAAGGTTTTGATAATAAAATATATCCCATAAATATCACTATGTACCTAAATAATATTTTACAATGTGGAAAAGGAAAATAAGTTTTGATTGTGTGATTAGTTCAAAGGAGAATAAATTATTTGAATTGAGGAAAACTACATTGAAGAATTTAGAAGATATTGGTGCATTAAATCAATTTTATATAATATAAATAAATTATTAATATCCAAACAAGATTATTTTTACTTTGTTAAATTTTTTAAAAAACAATTAATCTAGAATATTATGCACATTATCTTATTAAAACGGATTATGTTAACTGCTGAATTTAATTTTGGATGACAAACTATTGAATCTAATCATAGGAAACTATTTTAGATCTTGGGTAATTATACCATGTGATCCATTATTGATTGATTATAATTGGGAACATAACTATTAAATATTTTTAGAGGCATAGTATAAATAAAATTAAAAGAATTAGAGTATGATAATTGGTGTGAATGTGTTTGAGTAAAAAATTTGATACTTATATGCTTATGAAAATCCCAATAATTAGTGATAATAGAAATATTTTGTAAAGTGAATTATTTTCTATGAAGAGGTTCCTATATAAAAGAAAATTAATAGTAATAAATTGGAGTGAAAACATACCATTTGAAACCCTTATATCATAAAATAAAGAGTGATTAAGAGTGTTGTGTAAGGATGAAAATAATACAACCATTAGGTACCATATATGTTTATTCCCTTAAATAAGTGTAGGGATATTAAGGTAATACCACTTTTTTTTTATTATATTATTGTTTCAACTCAGATGGTATTATGTAAAATAAAAAGAAGAAAATGTTACACAATTTAGACGAAGTGTATAAGGTATATTTTTATGAAAATATTTAAGAATATATATGTTTGGTATAGTTACATCATTATAGAGAAAATATCATACCATGACATAATGTAATTCATGTATAGAGATGACGATATTTTTCATTAGTTATATTTCTAGAATCGTTGAATTCTAGAGGGAACTAGTATAAAATCCCCAAAAGAGATTATATAGCTATAGTAATATTTTCTAGAGTATATACTTTTCCCTTCAATTCATGTATTCAATTTATCATATTACTATAAATATTTATCTAATATTTTACCTAAACACATCAACAATTTATTCACCCTCTTTATATAGGAACCATATAAAAATATCATGTTTTGTTTTATTAATTTATTTACACCATTTCAGGTTGTATATTATTTTAAGAATTCATGATCAGATTCATTCACTGTAAGTGGTTTATATTATTAAAAATTATGTTAGTCAATTGAAAGAGAATGAAATTTTATAAAATTAGATGACACAGATTCTCCCTTATCTTGGTGTAACTTATCTAATTACTAGGGACAAAAATTATTATTAAAGATTATATTCATACATTTTATTTGATGATACTCTTTATCCCATGTGTTTATATCTGTTAAATTCAGAATGATGATTTTATTATAGTTATTATTTTCCTTAGTTTGAGAGTAAAAGTTGAACATTTATCTATCATAACAATGTGGTTTTTTTTAAAAACTAAAATATTAGGAAAAATATATAGGATATGAATTTTAAAATGATCTCCAAATAAAAATATTGTCTACTAATAATTATATGTAATTGATGAGGTAATTTATATACCATATCAATTTAGAATCACACAATTAGTTAACTAATGTGTTGCTCAAATTAGGATGTTCTAATGTAATAATATAATGTTTTTTATTTTTAATTTAATTATTTTGTCGTAAATTTAAAAATTAAATTTATCAAATGAAAATTATAGTTTATATAGGGTATATATGAACCAAAAAAATTTGAATTTATAAAAGGTAAAAATAAATATAAAAATTAATTTTTCATAAAAAATATGATACACTATTTAAAAAAATTTGATTCTAAAATATAATCTCAAATAATTAATTAAGTGAAAACATTCAAGGAAGAAATATAATTTCAAATATAATTAATGATAAATATCATAATATGAAAATATTTAAATAAATTATCTATTCTTTGGTATTTAACCATAAATTAATTATTTGTGTCTCTGATGATTTATCGGTGATCATTGTAAAATAATGTAATGGAAAATGACATTTATATTAAGGAATATTGTTAGATGAATGGAGTTCAAAGTTATTATAATTAATTATATTGAGATGAAGAATTAATATCAGTTTATTTTAAGATAAATAACATATATACAAGGTTCTATGTAATAGATGTTTTGATGGGAAATCTAAAGGGGCCATAAGTATAATCTTCCCATGATTGTGATAAAGATAGTTCTATACATGTTTTGAAAAAATTTATCCTATAAATAATATATTCTAGTTGTAATATTAGCTTAAAATATTAAAAATTTAAAATACTAAAAGTTCATAGATATTTGTAACCCTTGTTCCAAAACGACTAGTTTTCACTAGAGTTGATTCTATGAAAATAACATGTTATATTTAAAAATCATGAAATAAATGGTCAAAAAAATTTATATAAATAAAAAACTAAATAAATGGTTGATATAAATCTATTAAAGAAGATTGTATCCCAAATAGAGATAATAATTATCAACTATCTTAAAAACAACTACTTTCTAAAACTAACTTGATTGTGACACAATTTAGTAGAAAAATGTATAGTTACCTACTTTTAGTGATAATGAAGAGTTGGTAATAATGATATATAATGATGGTATAATATATTATAATATATATAAGGGAACTATGGTATATATTAAGTTAGATAAAAGAATAATTAAGGTAATTAATTCATAAAATGATAAAGCAACGACATCGGGGAGATTTGTGATTTTACTAAACTTATATATGAATTATCACATATGTGGTCATTAAATTGACGAGTGATTATTCAAACATTCAATGAATTAATAATATATTTTTTTAATAAATAAATCCAAAGTATATGAGGAGGAATTTAATGGAAATCAAAATTTGAGTCCTCCTTAGGGAATGTGTGAATGAAGAGATTTAAATAAGACACACCCAAGGGGAATCTAAGAATATAATACACCATGATAAAAGAGATTCCAATATGATGGAAATATTGTTGTTGGATGTGAAAATTATCATTATAGGAATAAAAATGAACCAACAATGAGAATCAATAAATAATTGAAGTAAAGTATGGTTTTTCTAAAATGAATATAAGAAGAAGAATTTAAGAATTTTCAGAAGAAGGGTGATTTAAGGACTATTGAAAGATCCTAAGTAAGATCTTTAAGATATGGGAATTCCAAAAAATAATACATGTTATTGTGTTTATCCTAATTTTAGATGGAATGAAAGATGAAAATACAGTAAAATAATTAATGTTACCTGACAGATGATGAAATATATCGAATTACAGATAAAAATAAAATTTAAAAAAGGGGAAAAACGATTCTTACCATCACTTTTCCATAATATTAAATCAATTTAAATTTAATCAAGAAATCACTTGACACCATTTTAGTTGAATAGAAATAACTGTTTTTGTTGATAATTCAATAATATCAATATTTCCTCAAATTGGAATTTTCGAAAAACAACATTATTCTTATATATGTTGAGTATATATTTCAATGTAATGAATTAAAGGTGATACATAAAGTGGGAAAACATTTTTGATGTAGTGATAAATTAATAAATTTATTATATGTCAATGATGGAGTGCTTAAATCAATATAATAATTCCTCATTGATAAAAATTAATTTATATTAAAAATAAAATCTTCCAGTACATTTCAAATAAAATAATACATGATAAATATTGATTGACACCACCCCATGATGTAGAATTGTGTAGGGTTACAACAAGAAATTTATTATTTTGTGTGAAATTATGGAATTATAGAGAAAATTTATGTTTTATAAATTAATATATCAATTTTCAGATCCTTTAGTAGATGAATCAATTATTATGTCAGAGAGGGTATTTTTATGTGATAGGGAAATTTGGAAATTATAATATTAGATAAAACTACTTATTCATTATTTTTTATGTTGGTTTTCTAAATTGAGATCATGTTATTAATTCAATTATTTCCACAAAGGTCCCCAAAAATTTTATTTTTGAGTTTGTATAAATTTTTTAAATGTTTATAGATAGCCATAATTCTTATATCAATGTCTCTTATATTATAATGTGATGTAAGACAGAAATATTTAGATTTTATTAATTTTTGGCTCATATCAAGGATATATTATCATCAAATCCATCATTCATTATTTTTTTAGGTTATGAAAAGAATAATATAGTGATTTTTATCATAGTTATACCATGAGAAGTGTATGAATTTCCTTTTCATATCAAATGTATTAATTATCAGTATATTTTCAAAATATGAAAGTTGTCATATAGAATGTTTAATTACATAAATGTTTAATTTTGTAATGATAAAAATTCAATTGGGGTGAATGTTGTACATAATTCATTGTGTGTGATATATTTTCGGTCAGTAATGGTTGATGATATTGGGAAATAAATTATGAAAATATATATGTTTAGAGTGAATCATTGAACAAAAATGTAGAGAGATTGATGAAAAAGTGATTCAATATATATATATATATTTATTTATATATATATATAATAAGAGAAATATTTATTGGATGGAAAAAGATAAGTATAAACTCCTATGAATAATTTATTTTTGAAAATGAATTCCCCACTGCATAAACAATTAATAAATCTATTTTTATTGATGAAGTTAAAATATAAAAAAAAACATTTTATAAAAAAATTATATGAATCAAGGAATAGTGTTGATGGATGATGGTAGCCTTTCCAATAATAGGGTTCTTATGAGTTCGAGAAGTTTGATGGGCTTGAAGAAGATATAAAATTAATAAAATAGTGAGTAACTATTATTATGTTATAACGCATGATGGTTGGTACATCTATTAATAAAAAAACATAAATGATGATTATAGAATGATGATTTAGAAGATTGAAAAATGCATTAATTTATTATAAAAATAATTAATTATTCATTTCTATGAATAATTATTGATTTGATGTTCATATTTATTTATGTTAGTGGGAATACATTGAAATACAAAAAAAATGTTTTTAAAGGAAATATAAGTGATGATAATAATATTGGGGTGATTTATTATGTTTCATTAATTTTATGGTGCGATTTATATTATTTAAAAATGATCTATAGTGTTTAGAGATTAATTGTGAATATTCAATGTTGTATTAAATTGACTTACGAAATATAAATATTTTTTATTAGTAGATGAATAATTGACATTGATATATGTTTTTTTATTAAATAATATAATATAGAGAAATTATTTGAACACATTGATGTAAACTACATTATAACTAAGATTTTATAAGAAAAAACTACATCACATTTGAGGGGTAAGATCGTCCAGATTGTATGTCATCTTCTAATGATGATACATAACATCTCTTTAATTATTTTGTATATAAATCATGAGTTCATATTCAGATACGACAATAGTAAGGTAATTAAATGACACCTAATATATCTCATAGTATATGAATGAAAATTTTGAGATCCCCAATGTGATTCATATAATTATCTATATCATGAGTATCGTTTATAAAAATGAGAAACATCAGAATTATAGGGAATTAATTATTGTGATTTTAGTGTGATTTTATATGTTTTAAATATAAAGATGTTGAATATTTATTTATGATCCAATATTTGGAAAATAATTTTATGGTTTTGATCATAATATTTACCCATGATTTGGAACATTTCAGTGAAATGAAAACTTTTTAGATGAATATTGAAAAGATGTAGAAATTGCATGATGAATACAATGAAAAATAAATCATGTTATTTGAGGATAATTAAATAATAAAATTATTGGTATTTTTGTATGATAAATCAATTATATAATGTTAATATATTTTAAATAAATTTGTATAATCATAACGGGATTTTTTCTAGGAGAAATATTTTTCCTTTTTTATAATATAATAATATGAGATCCTTTTGTATGTGGTCATTTATATATGAAATATTATAATTCCTGTTTGAATTTCTGGAATAAAAATTAAAGAATCTTCATCAAACAGTAAATGGAAATGATCATGTGGAATATACCCACATGATCAGCTATTAACTAAATACAGTTCATGATCAATAGAGAGATGGAGTATAAAAGGAATATGAATATGAAAACTTCTGAGTGTGTGAGTGAGAGAGTAAACTGAAAAATGTTTTATGATCATATGCATTAATGAATGAGAGTGCGTTTTTATAGAATAAAAATATTCTGAAATCAGATCCAATGGGATTAGGATGAAAATTAATGATACATAGGATTGAAGAATTACCTATGATACCCTTTTAAAATTAAATTTCATGAATAAGGATAAAACTATAGTTGATAACGGTTGAATCATCTTCTGTAACATCTACAACCAGATTCCACTAAACAAGTGCTTTAAGCTGATGGGTTACTAGGCTTCATGTGAGTCTCATCGTATGCCAGAGGATATAAACTAGTATAGAGGTCCTGGGAGGTGATTGTGGGGAGACTATTCCCTCATATCAGAGTATGAAAACAATCAAAAACACTTAGGTTTCATACACAACGTAAAGTAAATAGAGTGCAGAAGAAGTATGAAACTGATATTGAAAATGATATAATAGAAAATGAAATGCTATAAAATCCCTAAAAATTATGTCATACAAGACAACATTGGTATCCACTAGGTAGACAATATATATATATGTAAAAAATTATATAAAAATAAAATTCAAGGTCAATACTACTAATATCTTACCAGACTACATAACCAATCTCTAGACCCTATCAAACAATACTATCCCATTCAGATGAACATCATTAGAAGCTACTCTTGACCATGAATCTCTAGTCCTATAACCTATCCAAAATTAATCAAATTATCAACAAAAAATGTAGACATAAGGACTACACGTTCACTAAGGTGCATGTGATGTGGTGAGAAAGGATCTTAGTAGGATAAACCAACATGAAACCTATAAGTATGATGCTAAAAGTGTAGGAAAAAAACCAGATTATCCATGTTAATGAACAACAAAATGGTATACAGAACCCAATGTGGGACCACTGTCAAACCCGGGGTCTAGAACACATGGAAACTGGGAATGTTCCACCATGTATGTCCATATAAAAATTTACATACATAATAGGTATATTCATTGGTATGTGAATCGATAAAAAGAAACCACAACAACATTGTATCCTTAGGTCTTTAATCTAGATTGCCTAGACATCCTTTGCAAGGGTCTTGATATGGACATCGTTCCACTCAATATGTGTTCTATTAATTAGACCTATAGGTCTGTAATCTCAGTCGATATATAATTTATTTATCAAAATCATGAAAATTCCCAGAGAATACGACGTCACAATAGTAGGATACTCATCCAACACATGGTTTCAGACATACTTACCTCCAATAACTGAAGAAAGGATTCCATATTCTGATGATCAATCCTATAAATAAATATAAAATAGAGTATTTGCGGACATCTAATGGGACTCTATGTCACATCACTCATGTACGCTAACTGATTTGGAAATGAACCGTAATAATGATGATAGATCATCTTTCATATGAGCTAGTTTATGGAATTATAAGAAAGGGAATCCATGTGTCACTAACAGTGCTCAAGTCCTCAGCCCATTGATCCCATCCAAGGAATTCCTCAACTAGATACATGTATCACTCAGAGCACATAAGTTATCACCCACTATGGACAACGAAGGCATCCCTAAACAAAATCCATAAATCCATCTATGTGTACCTATATTTAACCAATCACCCAATCCATGTCATCTATAAAATGGATCCATAATTCACTAAATGGTTAATTAAATTCAATAGCACGTAGAGCATATCTAAATCATCCCTCAACAGGAACCAAATACCTCTCCGAGAATATAAAAAATAAATATTTTGAGCCAATTAATGGTTTTCCTACAATGAAGAACAAATGTATCACATAGTTTATAGAAATCATCAAACCAATGATCCCCTACATGTAATTCAACAAATCGGAATCCAAGAATCACTTAGGGTACGTAAATAAACATCCCATTCAGCTCATCCATGTAATTCCAACAATTGGAATCCAGGTATCACTTAGGAAATACCGGTCAACACATAAGGGTCTACATCTGGAAAACATGAATCACCTATAAACATCCCATCAGAAATAATTATCATGAAATATGTATATATATAAGCATCCTTGATCAATAACCATGTCTCGGGAAATACATTTAGGTATCCCTGAAATATCCTAAATTTCATGGCTCATATGCTAGATCACAGGAAAGACCTTCCGAGCATCCCGTTGAGAAAAACAGATCCCCAAAACATTTTATGAGGATCCCCATATTAGAAAGACATCTCATGTATGTCTAAAAATCATATAACTAGGAAGCACCTTTTGTAAAAATCATTGCATAAAAAAATTCCATTTCAAATATAAACAACGAGTGAGAGTGGCCTGAATGCCCAACACAATGCTCAGGACATATCCACATGGGATTACCAGTTTGGTATATGTTCTAACGTGGCCCTAAAAAATATGTCTACCCAAACACAATATACATCTCAGGGTTGGTCAAGAAATAGTGGCCCACTATTTCTCTTAAGGAAAACACTTGGGGAAACCTACAAGGGATCATCATGATAAATTCTCAAAGAAGGAATCCTACAATAGAGATCAAATATTAAATACATTGTTAAATGGATAATACAATGGAACACCCATGATCATCCCAGTAGAAGATGAATCCATCATGGGATACTTAGAATCATCTTTTCTCACAACCTCATATATCATTAAGTCACATCTCACATGGGTAGCATCCCCAAAATCATTGGTCATGGGAGATATATCATATCTCATATTAGATCAAAGGTATTAACTATGTCGTTCTGAACACCCAACTAATCACTTGCATCAAGTCTCTCCCATAGGAGTAGACAAATACTCATTGTCAGAGGAAAAAACTCACCATTTTGGTGAAAGACCAAAAACACCAATTTTGAGTCCTCAGAACGCTCCATAGGTTTCACCCCCAAGATATACATAGAAAACCACTATGAATTGACTATTCATAGGTACAATTACATCATCTGGGAAAGAAAAGAGGAAAAATACTCCTCAATGATACAATGGGACTGTAGATGACATGTAAACTTAGTATACAATGTTTACTCCCATCACGACACTTGGGTGTGTACTCTCACCAGCCTGGACATGTAATGTTATATGTACAATGTGTGTTATATGGGTATAAGATGGGTACCTAACAAGAGGTACATTCATGTGTCCCACAACTAGAATGTAAGTCTATGTTTCCATGAAATGTACATATACATGGTGTGCCACCCACATAGGGTCTGATCATGAACTCTATATGGCCACTTAACCCTACATGGGTAGACAGGCATTTGTACATGGCTGTATGGACAAGTACCAGTACAAAGCTTCTATACTAAATACCCGACATGCAATTCTGTAATCTTCATTTTCCCATGATGGGAAGAACACATAGATTTTCACCCAATACTACAGAATATGTAACAAGGATTATATAAATAGGAAACCATCAGATTGCTCGAAACTCACATTTAAACCCCCCAAATATGAATATCGGTCTACTAGGGTCCCATTAATGCATAATTGGGATATGAAAAAATCTAATAATTAACATAGTGGAGTTTTCTGTAATATAAAAAAATGGTGATACATTTGGGAAAATACCACTAAAGCATTATTCCATTAGACAGTCCACCGATGTTTCATGTGGAACCAATGTGTCGAGGGATCCATGATATTACCTCTGTTCCCCTCCAACATTTTATATGTCCCCTTTGACATTTTCCCTCCTGTTTGAAAATTATAGGAGGGGACAAATGAATGGTGTGCACAAGAAGGTGTATGAATGAATTGAAAAGAGTGAAAATAATAAAAGTGAATGGAAAATAATACGGGGCATGGTCCAGCTTCAAAGACAAACTAGAGTTTATTCCATTCCTAATACTCACTCCCCGTTTGAGTCTCAATAGAAAACATGGAATCTCCATATGAATCTCCATTCAATATTTTAGTTGAACAAACATATATGACCAATTTAATATATAATTTCTATAAATTAAACATTAAATATTCCTACAAAATTCAAACGGCTTAGATTTTTACCAAACTCATGTACAAGGGTAAACATCCTATTTAGAGACCATAAGTAATTTCACAAAACATAAAGGATATCATCTAATTTGTTAAAAATATCATATTATTCGTTTAAAATAATACTAAAGGGGAAATTAAATTTTATACTTAAAACTGAGGTCCGGAAAACCATGGGTCCTTGAAAACTGCCAACCATAAACCATATTATCCCTTAGAAGCCTCCTGGAAGGACTAATAGAAATGCTTTCAAATCAATAATCTGCAGAACCATGCTATCAAGGCTATCCAAAGTGTAACCTCATAGTTTTATCAAAATCCTACTACATGGATGGAAAATTTACAATGACAGTTCTACTACTCCCCACCTTAGGAATTCCCTTATAATCATCTAAAAACCACTGTTATCAATGGCTCATGGAAACACTGATGGGAAACTGAAAATGAGGGTCACCACTATCAAATGGATAATGGATCATTCACCACTATATAGCATAACATAAACTACTCCACAAGTGAAACCCCTACATGTGTCCACTTCGACAATAGGGAAGGAACTTTTGAATGAAAATAGACTTTGGCGTAGGGAAAACTCTCCCACATCATACAGAAGAAAAAACAATTTTGAGTATTATCATATCTAAAAACTGTGCACTATGATTCCTCTAATGGTGTATACCCCTCCATCTGAGATACTCTCGACATCCTACCAAAACCTGGGTATGATTCCGCTATTGGTCAACGGTCTTAATGTAGCCCAATACTTTACAATTTCACATATACAATAGGGGAACATTATACCACATCATCAGAGATCCAAGCGCATTGAATGTATAAAGAACAACATTCCTTATATTTCATCTGGCCACTCAATGATATAGATACAATTGATACCATGCACAACAAACATGTATCTATAACACATGACTTGTACTATAGTGAGGCATCCATTATAAGGATATACTGATTGTGATACACGACATGACAATCTCATCTATCCTGAAGATCCCATTGAACTCCTCTTCAAAATTGGGAACTACAACTATTCCATGATTTATTCCACAACCGCCCATCAAACTACTTCATTCTAGTCATGAGAATCTACCCACACTCTACCTATATTAGAAACAACATAAACACTTGTCCACTAGGATACCCACCCAAATATTCATCCCTTTTAAAGCCCGTATCGAAAAAGATATCACCCAAGGTTCTTCATAAAATGATTAATGAATTTACATACCTATAACAAAAAACATGATCACCTACCATTCCTTCTCCCCCAAACGATTTTAAGACAATGCTCAATTCCAAAAAAGGAATCTATGAACAACGGACATACTGTTACGTAGGCGACCCTCGTTCAAAATAGACATCGACCTAAAAGTTTCTGTGCATAAAATAAGTATCTATAGGTCTCCCAAAATTCCATAAAAACTATCATCAAACCTAGGTCGCAAGGTCTAAGAACCACACTCCAAACAACAAATCCACTCAATAGTAGGTAGGGATCATAATTAACCATGATGGTCAAAGCTATATACCTAGAAAATGAGGGCCCTTATCCTCTCTGAGCATCCTCATAAAGAACATATCACAAGTGGACTATTTTATATAAAAAATCATAGTATCTATCGGCATCACACTCAACGATCTAGCTAGATGTCCACAAACCTGAGAAACAAAACCCTACAAGGGGTTCAACAGAAATGGAATCACATGCCAAATTATCCTACAATGTCAATACACATACCATGCATGAGGGATGAGTCATTTTTATCATCAAAAAACAAATCAACATAGATCTAAATATCCTACAATTAGTGTGAAATATAAATTCAATCCGACACAAAGGCCACATTCATCAATAAAACCACATTAACAGACCCATTTTATGAGAATCCAACATGTCGAGAATAACTCATATGAATCCTCATTCAATTTTTTTCCAGGATTCAAAATATTTCCATGGACTATTTCTAATGGACATGATATGAGATCCATATTATATCATAACGTCCACAAAAAATTGTGCTTCAATCAAAATGAAACTTTAACAAAACTATATCAAAACAAATAAGAATATCAATCCCAATCCCTAACAACCGGGATTTCTTACTGGATCACATGTTCTCTATGCACCAGTTCGATATCAATAATAGGTTCCAACACATTATTAATATTACAATATACAATATACAAAATAGTAATGACTAGGAAAAGTAAACATATGATACCACTTGGTAATGTATGGACCCTAATGGCCCTAAAATAGTTATTCGAGACAATGGCTCACAAGGACCCAAGTGCATATCTCAGTATGCGAGAGGCAGCTGACTAGAAGTTAGGTCCTAAGAGGTGATAATGGGGACACTATTCTATTATATCATAGTAACCAAATAGAAAAAAATGTATCAAACACATCAGAATGTTTATAGAGAGAAGAAATAGAGAAAACTAATATAAAACATGTTGTAATAATAATTGAAATATTGTGAAAACCCAAAAATATTTGGCATATAATAGAACACTGGTCATCCACTAGAAAACCCATATAGATACAAGTACAAGAGAAACTAAATGTTAAATTATATAGATATTTTACTTACACCGTGTAAGACCTCATACTCAGTCTCTAGACCCTATCAAATAGCATCAACTACATTAGAAGAGCCACACGAGTTGCTCAACCTGATTACGAATCTCTAGTCCTCTGCCCTATCAGCCATGCAATAGATGATCAACCAAAGAAGAATTCATTATGTCTATATGTACACCAAGGTTCACATTTGGGTGGGAGAATGATTATAAGTTGTCCTCCCAAATAAGAAAACTATAATTGTACTACTAAAAGTGTTTGAAAAAAGAATCTTTCTCACCCATATATCAATTAGAGCACATAAGTTATCGCCCACTAAACTAATCCATGGAATACATCAACTAGACCCATGTCTCACTCAATTGTCAGTATATTTAACCAATGAGACCATCCGTGAAATCCCTCAACTGGATCAATGAATCAATCGTGTTTTAATTATAGACATGATCCCACTAAGCCCATCCAGGGAATCCATTAAACTGATTCATGTATCACTCTGGTCATATAACAAATCAACTCACTAAGCCCATCAAATGTAGTCCTACAATTAGAATACAAGTATCACTCTAGGTAAGTATATTATCAAACCATTGATCCCATTAATGTAATTACTACAATAGGAGTCCAAGTATCACACAATGTACATCTGTAAATAGCCCATAGATCCCATCAAAGGAATTCCTATAACATGATTACAATTATTACCTAGGGCATACAAGTAAACACATAAGGATCAATTTCCAGATATCAAGAAAAACATATGGACATACCAATAGATTATATATCACATATATATATATATATATATTAATATCCAGGATCAACATCCACATCCATGGTATTAAATCTTGGCATCACTAAAATATTGAAAATAGCATGGCTCAGATGTCGGATCTCTAGAAAGAACTTCTGATATTCCTAATGAGAAAATCATATCCCAAGAAAAACATTTGGGAATCCTAAAATAGGAAATAATTCTTGAATCATGCTCAACAACCGCCAACCAGGATGCCCCTATCATAAAAATTTATGCATTAGAAAAATTCATGTCACAATGAAACAAAAAGCGAGAGTGGCGTGAACATCCAACCCAACACTCCAACCACATCCCCATTGGATTACCAATTCTCCGAGATTCTACAGTGACACCCAAATGTCATATATTCCCAAAACTGACTTAAAACTCGTGGTTGATCAATAAATATGCAACCACTAGGTCCCTCAAGTCAAACACTAAGGGGAATAAAACCTTTGATTCTCCATGTGAACTCACAAGAGGAGGAATCCTATAACATAGATCATATAAATGGTACATGGTTAATGGAATACTAAGAATTCTCTCCCTAGATCAACACATAAAAAAATCAAATAGCTCAAGGGATACTTTGAGGAAACCATTCTAACAGACATATATTCTATAAGGGAATGTCTTTAAAGGATAATGTACTAATAATATTAGTACCCAGGAGAGAGCTCATAACTCATCCCATATCAAATGTCACAACTTGGATATACTAAACAACCTACTATTAATTCAGGTCATGTCACTTCCATACAAGATGACTAATACTAAATGACATAGGAAGAACCCATACATTGATTTAAAAGAACCAAAACACACATTAGGAGTCCATAGAATGATCGATGAGTTTCACCATCATCATTTACACAAAAAACTCTCAAAATGTACTACAATTATGTTCAATTATTACATCAGGGAAAGAAACATGAAAACGCCAATAGAGTTATAAGGGGACATCACACATCGTGTAACCTCATTACAGAGTGTGTTCTCCTATTATTCCACATGGGAATGTACTCATGCTACCCTAGCCGTGTAATGTTCTAGGTACATAGTGTGTATCCTGAGAACATGAGGATCTTGATGTTTACTCTACATGGCCATGTAACCCTACATGGGTAGACATTATTGGGTATAAAGCTACATGGCCGAGTACCAGTACAAATAATTTATACCCCATACATAGTGTTTAATCCAAATAACATCATCATACCCAAATGGGAATAACACAAAACAAGACACCATAGTCTATATGTTGTGTAACCTGGCTTCCCTGAATGGGAAACCATCATATTTCTCGAACCCCCCATTAAAAACCAAAACAAAAATATCGGGACACTAGGGACCGCGTAAATGATTAATAGGGATATTAAAAAATTAAAATATGAATTTATTGGTGTATTGTGGAAAATCTAAAAATAGTATACCTTTGGGTAAATGTTTCTTAATATATGGTTGATTTAATGGTCCAAAAATACCCGACGTCGAACCAGCACATTGAGGGCTCTACTAAGGTACCTATCTTCTCTCCCCTATCTATCTTTATCATTCACCCTTTTATATTTTATTAAAATGGTGTAGTATGAGGAAAAATATAGGAATGCATGTAGTGTAGGAAATAAGTGAAAACAAATAGAAGAATAAAATGGAATGAAAATGAAAAAGGGGAAAGACCTGGACTCGGTTCCCAACTCATGTTTTTGCCTCACCTAGGATAAAATCCCCATTATAGACACAATGGTGTAAACAAAATATCAATCCAACTCTCTGTTCAAATGTTACAGCTGGATATTCTTATACTAACAATTTATTTTTAATTTTTAAAAATTAAATATTAATTATTCCGCAAAATTCAAAGGAACCATATTTCTAACTAACTTTTATTGTAGGGTAAACACTCTACTCCAGGACAAAAAAATGTTATAAAAAAATTATCTAATATAGACTTCTAGTGGAAAATTTCCATTTCACCCATTTTCAAGCATCCAAATGCACAATTTCTTATTTAATCTCAGACGTATAGACTATACCAAATTGGGGCCATATAACATCTACTTATACATTAATTTTGTTTCATGGAAAATGAAGAAGAAGTGGGATTTGAGTAATAACTAATGTATATAAGTTATTTGAATATATTTTCTATTATATATGAAATATTATGTAATATATGACAAATTATAGATTAAGAAACATTTTATTTACATGTATTTATTATTCATCTAGTAAGAGTTAGAGTTAATGGAATACATGAAATATACTATAATAGAAGAAATATTTTCAATGATATACCTTTTTTGAGAAGGAATATCTTTTTAATTTATTAGTTATAAGTATGTGTAGAGTAAAATAACTTAGTTTCATTTAGATTTAGATAACCATTATAAACAGATAGAAGATAGTATATAAACTAATCAAGAGACTATATATGTATAGATAGATAGAATTGGTACCAAGGATATACATTCCACACTTCTATTAATAGTATCATATTATTATACATCATTGTATTGGAGTCTTCTAATACACATATAGAAAGTAGTCGAACTCATCTTGGATAAAAATGGTGAAAATATTATATTATATTGATTTTATGTAATTTTTATATGTTATATAGTATCAGTAATTTCTATAAATATTCATTAACTGTAATAGGTATAAAGGATAGTTTATTAATAGAATAATTTGAATGATAAATGAATTTGGAAAATTGGTTTAAACAAATTTACTTCATCTTAGTATGACACCTTGGAGCACTGGGATTTACAAATATCTATGACATGTAATGCAGGATATTTATTTATTAATTTTTGGGGGTACCTGTACTTGTGAAAATGATGACTATAATGTGAATGAGATTTTAGAGGGATGATAGGTGTGTTCTATATTTCTAATAGATGAATAGAATGAAAATTATAACACGTATAATGGCCATACATTGGTTGGTAAACACATATGTTGTGTATTATGTTACCTCCAGAATAATGTTAGGGTTAATATCATTATATGATTATCATATATGAAATTATTAGTATTCAATTTTGAGGTTACATGAAAATAAATGCCCTATTCATGATATTAGGATAATGAAAATTATTAATATGCTTATATATTGATGATGATGTTTTTATAGTGAAAACATTATTATACATAAAAACAATTATATTCATAATTATATATATAGATATATATTCAATGAAATATTAATCTTTTGAAAGAGTATCTTTTTTAGTCTCTTAAACATGTTTGAATATGATATTATTTAAATGAAAAGTAAATGAAATATTATAAATTATAATTTGAGTAAAAAGTATCAAACATAGGTATTGTATAAGGTAAAACAAGAATGCATGATAATATGGATATAGTACATGATATATAATTAAATGAAAAAGAAGTAAGTTTAATAATTTTTAACACTAGCTAGTGTGAATAATCCATAGATTGTTTGGGTTATAACTGACTGAAAACCTTTTTTTTATTTTCAGATAGTCCACTTTATGGGTGAGCAGTAACCGGAACAACAAGTATGGGTTACAGATTCAACGAACCCAAAAAACAGAGATCAAAATTCAAAATTAGAAATTCAAAAAATGAAAATCCAAAAGATCTCAATTAATGAGTACCTACAAAGGCCTACATCACGTTAAGTTGAAAGCCATCATCATTACCCTCAATGATATCTCCGTCCCTCCATCTCCATCATCACAGGTAGCAGAAGAAACACCTGGAGTCCATCGTTGTTGATCTATTGCAAAACATTTTATCATGCCCACAGAGAAACTCATCGTGTATGATTCAATGTATTCATCCAATGAAAAGATTCAAGGACCACTTAACAATCATTCAGACTCGTAGACTAACATGTTAAAAATATGCAGATGCACTACAACCGCTTCAACTAGAACGAAATCACGAACATCAGTTTCAAGAAGCAGATTTGAAACACAAAAATCACACCGCAAGACTCAAGAGATTCTCATCATAAACACTCACTCTGTTAAAGGTATCAAGTGTTGAAATCCAATACCTTAACTCGATTCCCTATTTCGAGGGTTTATATCCATTTCCTTTTCCATCCGCCTGAATTCCAACACATCGGAATGGTGTCCTGCCACATGAAAAACCTTAAATCCCATCACCGCCTGAAAAACCTCACTCAGAGCCCACATTGAATCTCCCAATGTGCCCACCACGCCGAAATGTGGCTGAAACTCACATACGAATCGCAATCCATGAGCAGTCTAGAGGAAAGCCGAGGATAGAATGCCGATGGACTGAGACGGATAAGGTGAAGGCAATGACAAGGGAAAACCCCAGTGTCATGGAGACCCTTACGGGATCGTCCTAGAACATACTAGGGATACTTGGGATATATAATCTCATGTTGATGATAATGATTACATCATGTTGTATGATAGATTTTTTGGTAGGATGTGATCATTTCATAGTAGTTAAGTTAATTATTTATTCATATATTTTTAGAATGTTGGTTGTCTCTACATGCATATAAAAAGTGGAGAATCATGTTTTAAGACATCCAGAATATCTATTCTTGTAATTATGATCATGATGTACTATGATGAAAGGTGAAACTATTTTGGTTTAATAATAGAGCTAGTTAAATAAAAATTTATAGCATTATGCCTTAATTTGTATGAAAAAATTTTGAACATTAGAGTCCCTAAATGATATTATATCCATTAAACATTCCATTTTCTAGATGAATAATATGGTTACAAACAATTTTTTGTTATTGTTTATTGGAAATCATTTGAAAAAAGTAATTCATGTTATATATATTAAGGAGAATCATTTAGTCTGTGATCTGGGAAAACTATATCTTTGGAAAATTGACATATTTAGTTTATTGTGTTATATTATTAAATATTCATTAATTATTTTGTTTAATTATTTTTTGGAATAAACTAAAAAATGAACTGGGAACTAAGTTTATTTTAAGTAAAAAATATAACCTCCACACAAACATATAGTTAGATTGTACTATTAGTGGATTTATGTACTTGTTACCAAGGTGTATTTTTTACTATATTATATTGGTGGTCTATATATATTTTCCATAATTTTGAATAAAATAATCATTAAAAATAAATTAAAATGAAATAATTTGTGTAATACTTAGGGTAGACGTTCTAACACATCTCTATAATGGATAGTGGTCTTAGAAGCGTCATTTATTCGGATTAGATATTTTCCGAAATATAATGATTTTTTATAAGATCAACAATAGATATGTTATATAATAGATTTGATAGAGATCATATGTAATCTTTAGTTACTAATCATTAAATTTTGACATGGTTGATCCAATGATTCTTTCAGTGTATTGTTGTCTAGTAAGATAGAGTTTATTAATGTACGTAAATTTAATACATTGATTTCAATTTATTTTAATTATCTGACTGAATAATAGAGATATTTTTAACCATATATCTATTTTTATAATTAATATTTAGGTAAGAGATATGTTTCAGGTATCTTAGAATAGGAATTTCATATTGAATCCATTGCATGTTCTCCAAATTTATGAAGTTGAAGTTTACATGAAAGCGTTATTTATAGAACAACTTATCTGTGTAATTTACTGAAATATTATGAATCATTTTAGAGTTAGGAAATCCCATGTTCACGTTTTATAAAAAATGAATATATAAAATGGTATAAGTTTAATAAATGGGTGTATATATAAGATAAATGACAAATGATATTCAATGTAGATTATCTATGATAACATTTTAGTATGTTATTCTTGATTGTATAGAGTTTTTTAACAAAACTTGGGTCATGGGTGAGTTAAAAATATAAATTTTTTATTTTATCTATTTTATAATAATATTATTATTTTTACATAATATAATATAATAAGTTGTGTATGAGGCGAAAATAGAAACAATTGATGGAATGGAAAGTTAGTGGGAATGTATAAGTCCATCAAGAACCCTCGATGCTAGCCAATATATGTCCTTTTGGATTATATTTTTTAAATAATGGGAATTAAGATGATATAACATTGATGAATTCTACTATTTTTCTTACAAGGTCTAGATCATGATGATAAATAGATTCTAGGGTTCCATTGAAAGGCCTTGAGGTCTCTGAGGCAGCCCCAAAACTTATTTCTAATATGAGGAGCTTTGATAATTTTGAGTAATAAAACCTAAATATATTGGCACTAAAGGATTAATTGGGTAGATTAACTAATATGGAGGGGTATCCAATTAAATCACATTCTCCCATTAAATATGGATTTAAATTTTATTATCATACCATATATTTTATATCCATATTTTTATTTTTTATCTTGATGATGTGGCAAATGTACTACACCTAAAATTTATAGTGTTTATACCTTTTGTTGATATATCATAGGAATAGATTATTATTCCATTTATAAAATATTTATCTAATAAATCCAATATGTTTACTTTTAAATATATTTATTGTAGGATATTATTCTATTATGACTAATTAATATACCCTTTGTTATATATTGTAATTAATTATCTGATTCATATCTAGGCACATTCATTTGAATTTGGAATTTGAAGTAGGAATTTGATCCATATTGATAATGTAATTTGAAATAGATATATAATAATTTCTAACCTTTTATGGATTTTATAATGTGAATATATCTTAAAAACATGAATATTACATCATTATAGATTAATAATTAGTAAATCCCACAATAATTCAACATTAGATCCTAATAGTTTTTTCAAATAAATTTTGACACACAGTGAGTTTAATTCAAAAACCATTATTCCTTTTTTGAGAAGAAAACTAAAATAATGGTACCATTGGTGACATAGAATACATAAATACCTTCTACATAACCAAAAAATTGTAAACATAATTAACGGGTTTGATCCGATGATGACAAAAGGTAGACAATGGAGATATCAATTCAAGAACACAACTGTTTAGATAATAATAATATGTGGACAAGAACATAATAATGGAAAAAGAAAAGAATAAAAAACACATTCCCAATAATTCAAATATTAAAAATATTGGGACTTGTAATAAGTCACATTCATAATATAAGTCATGAGTCATAAGAGTGCACAATCTTGAGTCAAAAGTCGACAATTAGGATCTATAAAAACAAAACACAAGCATATGAATATGGATTTATGTTGTCATATTTATTATAATATAAAATAATTTTTCTTTTCAATGATTACTATCATCACTAATACCACATTTTGGATATAGTTCTAGAGAGGATTGAGTTCCCTCACTATTATTATTAAACATTAATATATAGAGTTCCATAATGGAAAATGTTCACTCCCCAATCCTTTATATGTTATATGATGAGATATTATGTTTTAACTAAATCATCGCATCAAAATATAATTTTAGGCCCCAATAGTATATAATGATAAGTATACATATGTGTTTTATATGGTCATTTAAAGGATAAAATTTCTAGCATTGAATAATTAACATGTAGGGATAAATGATTTTGGTAAAATATTTCATCAAACATAATATTATGCTCTCACTAGAATGAATGTGGATAGATTGATTATAGAATACCTGAAGTGATTTGTAATAAATAGTACATGATATCGATTTCATTATAATGAAAAAAATAAGAGATTTATAAATATAATTCTAACTATAATAAAAAAAATATCCATTAATTTTGGGATCAAAAAATAATAAAGTCCAAGAGAAAGATGAGAATGTGATTTTCCATTAATTAGAATATTTAAATAAAATGGATTCATTAATTAGAATATAAAATTTAATAAAATTACTTATAATAATGAATATATGTGATGAGTTTAAAAAGAATTCTTGTGGAAAATTTTTAGATAAAAATTTGTTTCCCGCAAATATAGAGAATATAAAAAACTAATAGTCTGAAAAGTGTAAAAATAATTAATTTGAAGAAACTCAGTGGTAATTAAGAATTTACCCAATCGATCATTGAATGATATATAATAAAATTAATATATTATTATAAAAAATATGTATTCATATGGGTTTGGTAAAAATGTAAAAACCATAATTGAAATGATTTTAAATAAATCAAGTTATAATATTTAAAATAAAAACCCATTTAAAATAACCAACAGGAAGAGGGATGTAAATTTCATTAATTGTAACATGATTTAGGATTTAACAATAAAAATGTGTCATATGTTCAATATATACATTCAAATATGTATATAAAATGATTCATGTATCAATGAACTAAAATTGACATGAAAAATAAATTTCCTTGGAATTTTTCATGGCCAAAAAATCTCTAACATCATCAATAAAAAATATAGATATAATATAAATATATCTCATAATGAAATTTTTATTAATCATATAATATATAATTCATTAATTATTTATTATTTCCAATTACATAATAATTACTTGTGAAAATCAATATTTATTTATAATAATCATTTTTTCATGAAATTTCATATTCAGTTGTTCAGGTACATTCACATTGGATAGTGATTAGTCAAATAAAAAAATTTAATTGAGGTATAGGTTGTTATATATATATATTTCCATATTCTGTAATGGCCCGGACCTCTCCGGTCCATTACTTAGTGAAAATGGGGTGTTAGACTTGTTTTGGATGGTCAAGGTGACATGGGGATGCGTTTCAGTGGACTATGAAGGAAACATACATGGCAATAGATTTCACATGGTTAGCACACAGTTGGCCTAAACCATGCGTCCAAACCGTACAAGGATAGTCTTGGAGGCAGTGGCTAACACAAAGATAGTGCACAATTTTTTTAACCGTGCGACCAAACCATGAAAGGAGTGTTTGATGAGTTATAATCTAACTCACAGTTAGCGCATGGATTGTTAAACCTTGCGGGAACTTAATCATAGATCCTAAAATTGTGGATCTATCTTTTTTTGCCTCTAAATGGTACGTTTAAGCTCTTAAGTGGCCATAACATGGGATTACCCTTCATTGAAGGTAGGAGATCCTCTCTCAACCATTTTGGAGGTGATCCGAAGGCTACTCTTGGTGGATCAAAGCCAGTTTCTTGAGGTACGTGATCATTCTTCTTCGTTCTTTTTTGGTTTCATAGATCTACCAAAATATACACCCCCTCTCCTCTTTTTTTCTTATATCTACACCTGTTATGGGTATATCTAAGTGTGTGGATGCCTTGTATGTTGATATTTTGCCTTGATCTTCCTAAGAGGAGAGACCAAAGGTTTGTTTTTGGAGAATCAACCCAGAATTCTTGTGTGATCTTCGTTGTTGGGATTTTCATCAAAAACCACGAGGTATGGGATTCGTTGCTTCTGTTTCTTTCACGTGAAACCCAGTTGTTAGCATGTTGAATCCAGTTGGATGACAATTGAATTGACCTAATGAAATACTTTGAACCAGATAAATAAATTGTATCAATTTTATTTTATTGTCTTGTGTTTTTCTTGATAGTGTGATATCTATGATTTCCTTTCATAACTGTTGTTCTTGGTTTAACTTTTTATAGAACGTAAACTGGGAAAAATTGATATTTGTTTGTCTAATGATAAAGAGGTATGTGAATTAATCTAGTTCCTCTTGAAATTTAATGTTATTCAAGGTGGTGTATTAAGCATGTATAATCTATTGTGATAGCTTACTAGTTAGGTTCCCAATTTTGGATCCAATAGATTATAAATCTATTAATTCAATATGGATTAAAGAATGTTATTGTTTGGTAATTCCATGAAGGGTTCTTTGTTACCCTATTGTTTGTTAAAGGGCCTAGAGCCAATTTGATGCGATGTTTTAATTCCTGCTACTTTTGTTGTGATGTGACCCTAGAGTGGTGTTGTGATATGTGGAGGCATATATGCCTTTTGGTTGTGGCAGCGGATGACACCTAGAGTGGCGAGATGCATCGATTTATGGATGTGGGTGTCGGGGAGGACACCAGGGATGATGGAATGAGATAGATGTGATTATTGGATGCTTTTAAATTATTTGGATGATTATCTTCTTTACATTTCCTCACTGCTCCAGGAAACTGGTCTTGCTTACCCTTCTTCCAAAACAGACGAGACACATGAGGTATGCCACATGCTTTCCGTGTTTAGCCTCTCATGGGAGAATGGTTCTCCGCTCTTGCTATATGTGGAAAATACTTGGCGGGTAGTAAATCTACTCACCATGTCGACCCCCTTCTATTTAGTAGCATAGGATGCTTTTTTATAATTCCTAGGAATTTGGGAACGTAATTATGCAATGAATGTTTGAATAAATGTTGTTAACCCATGGGGTTGGGGACTGTTGAAACTTAATGATGAGGTTGAGATATTTTTAAGGGATAATGGAATTTTTGGATGTGGTGTTAATGAAACATAATTTAGAATCGTTAATGGTTAATTAATGATTAAAGAATTAATTAATGTACAATGGAACTGTTAAAAAGGGAAAGAAGTAATCTAATAAATCACTTTAAATGGTTGTGTGCTTATAAGATACCTAGTCTTCGAAATAGAAGCCTAGAGTCTGAGAGACGTTAGATGCGGTCTGTCTAAAACGCGGTTATGACCATAGTGTGGTTGTGAGTTATAATATATTCTTTATTTTTTGTGTTTATATATGCTACTCTACTCTTTTAGTAAGGGAAACTGACACCCTGGGGATTCTGAGCCCTGGGGGTGTGTTTTCCCCAACATTTCGGTGGGAGGATGAATGACTGACTACCCCCCTTTGACCCTACTCACTTCTCTTGGTAGATACTAGTGCAATTAGGCACATTGGTTATTTATCCCCATATATGTGTGTAGAATGTTGTAATGGCTTTGTGGTTATTCACACACATTTATTCTGGATATATTATCCTACTGACTACTATAGGTGTAATGTGTATATGTTGTGATGTCATGAGGATCCTTACTTGGTGTATGGGATGAAATAGCTTGAGTTATAATACCTGACGTATGATACACGTTATGTGATCTGTGGTGGCTCCAAAAAACTACCTAGTTACTTTCGGTTGTGAGGATGGTGTGCTTCTTTTCCTTGGTGTCTGCGGGCATGCTTTTGTGATGCATGTGGTGCATATTGTCGAGCTTACCCCAGGTGTCTGCAGGCAAGCCTTTGGAGAGAGATGCACAACATGTATGTCTTTGGGGAAATGCAACAAACCATTGGGGAAGTAGTAGATGGGTAACCTTGATATTCTTCACAATATGTTATATTCTTGTATGGGTTACTTGGTGAGAGTAGCAATGGCGAAGTTGGGAACATAGTATACCTGTTTAGGTGAAGAGTTGGTTTCACTTATTGTTTATTGTGCTTTATCATGCTTTCATTACTTTTGAACAAGAGGCTTTGGGGAGGATAACACTGAGTATACTGTTATACTAACCCTATCTATATATAAACTATATCTCAGGTCACTTATATTGGGTTGGAGATCAAGCTAGATTCTACTAGATCGGGGTTACTGGAGTTGTTCGGGCTTGTGGTTGCTGTAGTTTTTACCTTCTTTTGGCTAATTGTAGTTTTTTCCCTTCTTAGTTGTTGTACTTTTGCCTGACATTATATATGTGCACTTGGGATTCTTTTTTATTTTAGTTATGAGTATGATTCGGTTGGTTTCAATCTTATCTCCCTCGTCCTCATGAGTTCTATTAGAGGGTAATGGCTCCCATTTGTGAGATATTATAACCTTAGTGCTAGTTGCCAACCCGGGGCCTACTGGAGGCTGGACTCGGGGGTCATTATCTCGCTTCCACATTGCCGGCCCAAGAGGGGCACACTTTGCGGGGTGGGGGTCGTGACAGAGTGGTATCAGAGGTCTCGTTTAGAGATAAGATGGATCTTGGAGCATGGCACAAGTGAGGATGCATGGGTTGGTAGAGAAACAATGTCATTCATGTTTAGAAAGTAAGGTAAAAAATGGAGGCTGACTGAGACATATGTTTTTAGATCCCCCTATGATCTGATGTACATACCTTTAAGTTTACAATGGCTACTAAACAATGTGATACTACTTTCAGGTTAGAGACCTAGGAAAGGATCAAGTATCATTATTCTTTGGGCCTGTGTTTGAATGAGTATACCTTGGGATGGGTTAACATAAAATTAATTAATGAAAAAAAATTAATAAATTAATGTTGACTCATTCATATTCTAGGTTTATGAGCTCCAATGGTTTGTTATTTTACAGGTATGGCTCTAGGATGATGTACTCGTTAGGTTTGTGTTGAAAATGTCTAGTAGGCTATTCCAACAGATCACCACAATGTAGAGGTTGACGACGACGAAACTTGGAGGAAGACACTTCAAGAGTCTCAACGCCAGAATCTGCAAAGTATGAGGGATCCGTTTTAGATGCAGTCCTGAAAGACTGGTTGGAGGAGGTCGCGATAGGCTTCAGTAAGATCTGTGCTCGGAAGGAGAACTGGGTGTCCTTGGTAGTGACGATGGTGCACGGGACAGTGAGGTAGTGGTGGTTCATGTTCCTCGAGGATCGTGAGGAGTCAGCTGTCTCATGGGAGGAGTTCCGAGACAGGTTTAGAGTGAAGTTCCCTTCTTCGACTGTGAAGGCGTCCAATCACCAGGGGCTTCTTACCCTTCAACAGCAGAGCTCCACAGTTCGAGTGATTGGAATCCATTTCTGGAACCTTTTACGATATGATTCGGACCTATTACCAGATGAGGAGTCCAGAGCGAGGCATTTAGAGGAGGCCTTGCGTCTAAAGATCCAGTTCCAGTTCACCCCATTTATTGATGAAGACATATCATGAGGTGTTGGCGATGGTAGAGGTTGTCGATAAGACTTTGGTCAGGATTGGATCATCACGAGATGTGGATCGTCATGATCCCTCACGAATCAAGGTTGTGGACCGGGGTTCCCGGTTTCCCAGGAAGAAGAGTTTCCATTCAACCTGGGGTATGTCACATCCCTTCACATATCATTTCCCCAGAGGTAGAAATTCTCAGGCTTATGCCAAGGGATTAGGAACTTGTTTTTCTTGTGGTGGTCATGGCCATCATTAGTGGGAGTGCCCGACCTTTTAGAGCGGTCATTGTGGTACCAGGTGTTACGCTCCAGGTTCCTCTATTTAGGCAGTTCCTGCTGAGGCATCAACTGCCTGTTTCACCTGCATTAGATTAGAAGAGGGTAGATGGGGAAGGCAGAGGATAGCCCCATGATTCTCTCCATCATTAGAGAGAAGATCACGATCATGGCGGTGGTCGTCATCATGGTTAGAGAGGCCATGGATAAGGTCGTCGTCAGTTGTATGCACTAGCATTGCCTGCTCCAGGCGAGCCGGATGTCGTTTGAGGTATCGTTTTCATGTTTTCTACCTGTTGTATGCCTTATTTGATTCAGGGGAGACATACTCCTTTAGATCACATACCATTGTCCATGCTTTGGGACTTGAGTTAGAGAGTCTTCCAGTGCCCGTGGCATTGACTACGCCAGTTGGAGGACTAGTATAATTGTTGTAAATCTATAGATATTGTGAGCCGGTGTTGGGGAAAACCCGCTATTGGGCAGATTTCCTATGTTTTCGAATACAACCATATGATGTTTTCCATAGGAGGTATTGGTTGTATTCGGTGCAGGCTATCATGTATTGGTACAGTAAGAATGAATTTTTATTTGGTGCAGATGGAGAACATGTCCTATTTGTTGGTGAGCAAGATCCTCAGATGGGTCATAGTAGCATTCCATCCTTGTCGTCTATGATTTCTGAGATGATGTTGAGTACTTCAGATGTTCAGCAGTTTACTTTTCCTAGGGTCATGGAAGAGTACCCTGATGCCTTTCGTGAAGAGGTTGTAGCACTACCCCCTCAATGAGAGATCGAGTGTGGGATCGAGGTATATCCATGAGATTCTCCAATATCTATGTCTCCATATAGGATGGAACCTTCAATGTTACGATAACTACGTATACAGATTTCTGGTCTGTTAATGTGCAGTTCTGTTTGTCCATGTCTGTCACTGTGGGGTGCACCGGTTTTGTTCTTGAAAATGTCTGACTACAGTTTGCGGGTGTGTGATGATTATCGTCTCTTAAACAAAGTGAAAATAAATAATATCTCTCTTCTCCCGCGAATTGAGGAATAATTCGACAAACATAAGGGTGCATGTTGGTTCTCAAAAATCGACTTGTGGTTAGGATATAATTTGATGCATATCAAGGATGATGATATTCTGAAGACTGCATTCCATTGATATCATGGGCAGTATTTGTTCATTGAAATGTCGTTTCACATAAAAAATGCTCTGGCTGTATTCATTGGAATGATGAATGTTGTATTCTGTGTGTTCCTGGACAAGTTTGTGGTAGTTTTCATTGATGACATCCTTGTGTACTCTACATCCGAATAAGAGCATGCAGAGCATCTACGAGGCATCTTGGGAGTTCTTCATCGACATCACTTGTTTGGGAAGTTGTTGAAGTGTGAGTTTTTGGCTCGAGAAGTCTGTCTCTTGGGGCATGTTGTGTCCCCACAGGGAGTAAAAGTGGATCCATAGAATATTGAATCAGATGTGTCTTTGGAATCCCCCAAGACGGTGTCAGATATTCTATGTTTCCATGGTCTCACAGGCTACTACAAGAGTTTCGTAGACAAGTTCTCAGGAGTTGCAACTCCTTTGACAGCATTGACTAGGAAGGATCAGGCATTCATATGGACTGATTAGTGCCAAGTAGATTTCAAGTATCTAAAGAAGAATTTAGTAAGTGTTCCAGTCTATTTTCTTCTAGCTGTGGGAGTCCAGTTGGATGTCTTCTGTGACGCTTCACATCTGGGGTTAGGCTATGTCCTCATCCAGTGGATTTTAGTTGTTCCTTATATGTCTCGGCAGTTATAGCTACATTAAAGCAACTATTCCACCCATGATCTTGAGTTTGGAGAAATGGTTTTTCTCTGAAGTTGTGGAGACATTACCTCATTGGTGATGGATTTTTTGTTTTCACCGATCATAAGTGTTTGAGTTTTTTTTCTCCCAACATGGCTTGAACTTACGACAGTGTCGGTGGATGGAGTTATTATAGGAATATGACATCGAAATATCCTATACACCTGGAATGGGGAATGTTGTAGCTGATGGTCTGAGTTGAATGTCACGTAGTGACGCTGTGCATGAATCTGGTGATTCCTAGTGTGTAAGGTAAGAACTATCAGCATTGACTATTGATATTTGAGTAGTTGGGGGAAGAGGTTTTCTTTTTCAGATGACAGTACAATCAGCCTTGATGTAGAAGGAAGAGGAGTCCCAGTTGGGAGATTTGGATATGGAGGTCTGGAGAGGCTGAGATTATTGTGGTGAAGCCCCTAATGGTTGGTCAGAGGAAAAATAACACCGAGTGTTGTATCATGGAAGGATTATTATTCCCTTGGAAATGGAAGAGAAGGTTCGTCGAGAGTTTCATAGCTCACCCTTAGCAGTAGATCATTTCATGACAAAGATGTACTGATCTTTGAGGAGTTAGTTTTGGTGGCCTGGGCTGAAGCGTGCGGTTGCAGAGTTTGTTTCTCAATGTTTAGTCTTCCGGAAGGTGAAGGCCTAACACAATGTTCCGGGTGGTATTCTCAAGCCGTTAGAGATTCCTTAGTAGAAGTTAGAGGATATCTCAATGGATTTTGTTACTGGTTTACCTCGAGCTCCAGGAGGACATGATGATATTTGGGTGGTAGTGGATCGTTTAACGAAATCGGCCCACTTTATAGCAATCATGGAGTCATGATCAGTGGAAGTTTCGTAGTGGTAATATCTATAAGATTTGGTGAGACTTCATGGAGTCCTTAGGATGATCATTTCAGATCAAGATCATCATTTTACCTCTAGGTTGTGGAGAGGTCTCCAACATGCATTCAGTTCTCAACTATGCCTTAGCACTTCTTTTCATCCTCAAACAGATGGTCAGACAGAGCGAACTATCCAGACTCTTGAAGACATGTTTTGTTATTTTGTTCATGATTTCGGAGGTTTGGGGATGATGCACTTAGCCTTGGTGCATTTTTCTTATTATAACAGTTTTCACTCCACCATTGGTATGTCATCGTTTGAATCCTAGTATGGTCCCAATGCCATTCCCCATTTGGTTGGACTGGGGTCGGAGAGTCAGCAATTCTCGGACTAGAAGTAGTGAAGAATATAACAGAGATGGTTTTGGTGATTCTCGAGAGGATGGAGATAGCGCAAGATCATCAAAAATCATATCCCGATCAAAGAAGGAGACCCTTAGAGTTTAATGTTGGGGATCATGTGTTTTTAAGGTGGCTCCCCATCGTGGGCAGCAAAGGTTTGGTCGTGGAAGCATTCTTTTTCCCCGGTTTGTGAGTCCTTTCAAGGTGTTAGCTCATGTTTGAACTCCGGCATATCGAGTATCACTTCCCCCTCAGATGAGTCAGATACATGATGCTTCCCATGTATCACAGCTCCTTCATTATCTTCATGATGAAAATCACATCATCTATTGGGGAGAGATCGATGATGATGATGATGTAACCTTTGAGGAGCGACCTGTGGAAATCCAAGACCGGATGGAGAAGGTGTTTCATGGGATTTCTATCCCTTTAGTTCGTGTCTTGTGGTGACAGGGTGGCTTGGAGGAGTTTACTTGGGAATGTGAGTCATAGATATGTGCTCAGTACCCAGAGTTGCTTGATGTTTAACTCTTTTTATGTATCATTATAACATATGTGATTATGGAAATTTCATGTTTATGAGATGGCTCCATTTTTTGTTTTCGATGGCTTGCTCTCTTTTGAGAGGTATCGTGAGGGGTGGTTGATCAGAACCTGTTTCGTTTTCTCTATGTGTGGGTTTTGGATTCTTGAGGATGAGCATATTTTGAGAGGTATATGATGTAATAGCTCATACCTCTCTAGTACATTACATTGTGAAAATGGGGTGTTAGAGGTGTTTTGTAAGACCGAGGTGACTTGGGGGTGTGTTTGGGTGGACCTTTAAGGAAAATTAAAGGGCAATAGATTTTGCATGGTTAGCGCACGATTTTCCTAATCCGTGTGGCAAAACCATGAAAGGTTGTTCCTGGAGGCAGTGTCTAATGAACGGTTAGCACACAGTTTGTCTAACCATGCAGCCAAACCGCACAAGGAGTGTTTTATGAGGCATAATCTAACGCACAGTTGGTGCACGGTTTGTTTAATCGTGCAGACTAATAGTGTGGGCACTTAATCATAGATTCTAAAATTGTGGATCTAACTTGTTTTGCCTTTAAATGGTTCGTTTAAGATCATATGTTGCCATAAATCGGGATTACCCTTATTTGAAGGTAGGATAACCTCTTCCAACCGTTTTGGTGGTGATCTAAAGACTTATCTTGGCGAATCGAAGCCTATTTTTTTAGCTATGTGATCGTTCATCTTCGTTCTTGTTTTTTTCATAGATCTACCTAGATCTACTCGTCCTCTCCCAATGGTTTATTATATCTACGCCCGTTATGGGTTGATCTAAGTGTGTGGATGCCATTTATGTTGAGATTTGGTTTTGATCATGCTAGAAGGAGAAACCTATGGCCGATTTTTGGAGAATCAACCCGGCTTTCTTGGGCATTCTTTGTTGTTAGGGTTTTCATCAAAAACCATGAGGTAGGGGATTCATTGACTCACTTTCTTTCAGGTGCTACCATATTGTCAATATGTTGATTCTCGCGGGATGACAACGTAAGTAACCTAATAAAATACTTCGAACCGGTTTAATAAAGCGTACTGAATGTATGTTATTACCTCATGTATTGCAAGATAGTGTGATATTTATGCTTGCCTTTCTTAGCGGTTGTTCTTGGTTGAAATTTGTAAAGAACGTAAACCGGGACTAAATGATAATTTTTTGGCTAATGATAAAGAAGAATGTGAACAAATCTGGTTCTTGTTATAATTTGATGTTAGTCAAATTGGCCTAGTAAGAATGTATAATCATTTTTTATAGCTTACTGGTTAGGTTACCTATTTTGGGACCAATGGAATATAAATCTGTTAATTCAACATGGGTTAAAGAATGTTATTGATTGATAATTCCATAAAGGGTTATGAGTTACCCTCTTGTTTGTTAAAAGGACAGAGCCCATTTGAGGTGATGTTTGAATTCCTGCTGCTTGTGTTGTGATGTGACCTTGGAGGGGTGTTTTGAAATGTGGAGGCATATATGCCTTTTTTTGTGGCATCGTATGATGAATAGAGTGGTGAGATGCATCGGTTTATGCATGTGGGTGTCAGGGATGACACCAGGGATGATGGAATGGGATGCATGTGATTGTTGGATGCTTGTTGATTATTTGGTTGTCTATCTGCATTACTTTTCCCCACTACTCCAGGCAGCTGGTCTTGCTAACTCTTCTTCCAAAAGAGACGAAGACATGAAGGGTATTCCACATGCTTTCCGTCATTAGCATCTCAAGGGAGAATGGGTCTACGCTCTTGCTATATGCGGTAATTACTCGACGGGTAGGGAATATACTCACCGTGTTGAGCCCCCTTGTGTTTAGTAGCACATGATGCTATTCTAGAAGTCCTGGTAATATGGTAAAGTAATTCTGTAATGAATGTTTGAATAAATGATGTTAACCCATGGGGTTGGAGTTTGATGAAAGTTAATGACAAGGTTGTGAACTTTTGAAGGGACAATGAAATTTTTGGATGTGGTGTTAATGAAACTTAATGTGGAATTGTTCAATGTTAATTAATGGTTAAAGAATTAATTAACGTATAGTGGAAATTAAAAACAATGAAGGAAGTAATTTAATAAATCTCTTTAAATTGTTGTTTTCTTATAGGATACCTAGTTTCAGATATAGCGGCCTAGAGTCTGAGAGACGTTAGCTGCAGTGTGTCCAATACTAGGTTATGCCCATAGTGTGTTTCTGAGTTATAATATATTTTGTACTTTTTGTGTTTCTATATGCTACTCCACCCTGTCAGTAAGGGCAGCTGACACCCTAGAGATTCTATGCCCTGGGGGGTGTTTTACCCAATATTCCGTTGGGAGGATGAATGGTTGACTACCACGTTTGACCCCGCTTTCTTCTCTTGGTAGATATTAGTGCCATTAAGCACTGTGGTTAGTTTTCCCCATATATGTGTGTTGAGGGCTGTAATGTATTGTGGTTATTCACACACATATATTCTCGATATAGTATCCTATTTACTACTATAAGTTTAACATGTATAAGCTGTTATGGCATGAGGATCATTACTCGGTGTATGGGTCGTAATGGCTTGTGGAATAATACCCGATGTATGATACACGTAATGAGAGTTGTGGTGGATCCAAAAAACTACCCGGTTACTTTTGGTTTTGAGGATGGTGTGGTTCTTCGCCCAGGTGTCTGCAGGAAATCCTTGGTGGTGCAAGTGGTTCAGATTGTGGAGCTTGGCCCAGGTGTCTGTGGGAAAGCCTTTGGAGAGAGATGCACAAAACATATGTTGTTGGGGAATGTCGGAAAACCATAGGGGAAGTAGTAGCGGGGTACCCTTGATATTATTTAGTATATTCTATATTCTTGTGTGTGTAACTAGGTGGAGTATCCATGTTGATGATGGAAACTAAATATACATGTTGCAGTGACGAGTTAGTTTCACTTGTTGTTCACCGTACTTTAGCATTCTTTCGTTACTTTTGCATGAGAGGATTTGGGGAAGATCCTAAAAAGTATACTGTTATACTCACCCTATGTATATATAAAAATTTTTAGGTCCCTTGGAGCAGTTTGGAGATCAAGCTGGTTTTTACTAGCTTGGGGTTACAGGAGCTGATCGGGCTTTTGGATTCTCGGTTTTTACCTTCTTTTGGGTAATTGTGGTATTTTTTTCCCTTTTCAATTATAGTAATTTTGAATGAAATTTTATATGTTCACTTCGGTTTCTTTTGTATTTCAGTTCTAAGTTGGAGTTGTTTGGTTTCTATCTTATCTCTCTCTTCTTCATGTGTTCTCTTATAGAGTAATGCCTCCCATTTGTGAGATATTATACCCTCAGTGCTAGTTGCCAACCTGGTTCCTACTAGAGGCAGGACTCTAGTCTCATTATCACCCTTCTCACATTGCTGGCCCAGGAAGCGTACACATTGTGGGGAGGGGGTCATGACATATTCCAATTGTTATTTCAAGACCATATGGTGAAAAATTTCATCACATTCATGAAAATTTCATTTTTCAAATTTCAATTCAACGAAATGAATTGATTTTATTATTTAAAAAAAATGTGTAGAAAAATATTTAAATAATAACAAAACCATATTATAATAGATAATTATATACATTATTACTAGTATATAACGTTCCTTTATTAATCCTGAAAATAATGTTATATCAACATTCAAGTTTGTGGTAAAACTAACCCAAACGATAGCATATTATAACCACTGAATGGGTATGAACAAGCTAATTTATAATGATAATAAAAATTTATATAAGATTTATTATTTTATAAATATTTTCAAAATTTGATAAATCTTGTTTGAGAAGATTTATTTTAATATTATACTGATTACGAATCCAGAAAAAAAAAATTGCTTATGTTGAGATCTTGAATCACATTTTTAAGGACCTCTTAGAAGGGATATGTTTTGGACTTCTTATTAGGACTAGGGGTCATATATATTAAGAAATAATTACGAATGATATAAATAATATATAGATTCACAATAACATTTATGGAATTCATTGGTCGGATGATATAATATGGGGGTCCTTTTTATAGGTATTTGGGGTGGCACTTTTGTAAATACTCTTTCCATTAAATAAAATAATTGCTATTATCAATGGAATGTGGCACCAAATTATAAAAATAATTACTATAAGATAAATTATTAATGAATTTAACAAAACAATAAATTAAATATAATAATTTTGGGATATTTTTGGCTCTATATCATAGTTCAGCATATATTTAACTATTTATATCATTACTGTGGTGAATATCTTTTTTATTTTATCTTATTTTAACAACCAAACATAAAATTTAAATTATTAACTAATTTTAATATGCTGATTCAAAATTTGAAAACCAATTTAGAAAATATAATTATGAGATACGATAAAAATTTATTTTATTATAAGTTCATATAAGATAGTAACAATAGTTTTTAGTATATGAAAATATTTAAGAATAAAATAAATTCAAACAAAAATTTTTGTATAATATTGATTTAAATGAAAAATTTATTCTCATGCTTGAATTTTTTTATTACATCTAAATCATGTCTCAAAAAATAGATTATTATTAATACATTATTAATTGAAAATGAAAAAAAATTAATATCTTAATAGAAAATAATAATTAGTTTTCAAAATGTCAATTGAGCGTTGTAATATAAAAAATTATATTTAGAGTGGAATTTTTAAGTAATTAACCAATATTTTGTTAGTACCAAAGTATTATATATTATAAAATCATTATCACATCTTCATCAGGTAATAAATGTTATGGTATTTTTAAATATGGAATTTATCACTTTTCACTTATAAATCAACCATTTAAGAAAAAATAATTGATTTTTCCTGAAAACAATTTATATATCATGAATTCCAAAATTATGTTAATTTAATAATATTATAATTCTTAATAGTTTAAATTTATGTATAATGAATATATATGTATATATATGTGTATAATAAAATAAAAATGGGATTTTTTACAGAAATAATTTTTTTTAAACGATACAAATAATATAGTAATTATTTTAATTTTATATTTATTTCAATGATGCGTCAAAATTGATTTAAAAATAATTGTTTAGATTTTATGAATATAATTATTAAGATAAATTGGTAAAATTATGTAATTTTAAAAATTAAAAATTTTAGGAAAACAAATTATTTAAATTAAATTTTATTTCTTATGGAAATTATGAATATTTAATTTTTAATGTATTGTTTATTTTCAAAAGTATGTTATTAAATTTCAAGTAATTTTTTTATAATGTATCGTATAAATAAATTTTTTAGGTTTTTTTATTATTAACTAGAAATTGGGAACATAGAACTTATTATAAATGGAAATATAAACAGATATCACCATGTGTGTATTATAACCCTTTAAAATCACTTCACCATTGGAATTCAATTAATTTTTTTTTGAAGAAAATCAGGATATATTTTATCCATTACATATGATGGTTTTCACATTTATTAATCAAAATTTTTATATCAATATAGTTCGTTAACAAATTAAGTAGTCTTATTTAATATTACATTTTATCTATTATAAATGATTTGCACACATTTGTCATCCAAAAAGGTCGAAATCATATTGTATAACATTTTATATCAATATATGATAAGTTTTAGTTGTGCACTTCTTCCTAAGTGATACATGTAACACACCATCTCCATAAGATTTGATTAGTGGATGATGGTAGACATTAAGAAACCAGTCCCACATGATTATGTATTTTAGAAGGGCCAACATATCTAGGGATATAATTTACCTTCTTTATGAATATCATAACCATCATCCAAGGAGATATTAAACATACTATAATTATTATAACATTAAAATCTACATTTTGAGGAATATTAATAACATATATTGTCTAAATGATTTTTGTAGTATTATTCCACCACTATGTGGTTTGAATTCTTTAGGACATATTTTGTTCAATATTAAATCCCATTATCTTACACTATCCATATTAATTAAAATATTTATTGTTCTGCATCATTTTCAATACATCACCTCATACGGTCAAATATGAATGAATGAATGGAACATGTGTCTATATAATAAATATACATAGAGAATATGATGATCTTTACCACCATTAAAATCTGTTGAATAATATCACAGAATATATTTCATGGCCCAAATATTCCTATTAGTAAGGTTATCCATCCATATATGAGATGTCATTCATAAGATATAATCATTATTCAATTATTGTTTGAAGTCTTATATAGATCATTGAGGTAAATAAGAAATCATAATAAGACACAATAGAATGTGGTACTAGTTATTGTGTTACATAGTTCATTATTTTTGTAATATTGATTAATACTAGAGAGAAATATACTTTAATAGAAAATAAATGCACCAAAATTATTAACCAAAACCTAAACATTATGGTTTTAGATGTTTTGGTGATTCCTACGAAAAAATCAATGGTTGTGTCTTCCCATTACCATACTAGTATGGGTAATGGTTTCATAATCTCCTTATACATATGAATCTATGTATACACTTGTATAACAATCACAGAGATAAATTCTCTGAAATATCCATTTTCAACATGTCCTTTAAAAAAATTTATGTTGTCGATATAGTTGTTTTATTCCATGATAGATAGAGAATTACGTGTTATAAGATTCATCAAATAAATATTACATCTATTATGGTATTACTGGATCACATATTTGGATATTGAAAAATATCATTCCCTAATGGTCATGGTTGAACTCTATAACGTTGTTTTCATTATTTTATTGATATATACTTCCCTTCAACACTATTTTGATCATTATACAGAAGGATGGATGAGCATACATTTAATCATGATGAGATTTGACCACATCATTTTTTATTAATGTTAATTCATTTACTAATACATGATTGTTATTTCTAATTCAATTACCATCATAAACATGGTGGAATGATTTATTTTACATATATAATCAAAAAACATTACTCCTCCCTTAGATAGTAATGTATTGAGAAATTAATACGCACGATCACCTCCAACCATCTACTTTTGTTCCTATTTTACTCCATTTTTAATATATACCTTGTTATGATGTCATTAATATATAAATCACAACATTCTCTATAGATACTATTCATCCATTACAATTTCATCAGCTACCATTGATATATCAAAATCAATGTTTCGGTAAATTTTTTCTATAAACATCAATTGACAAGACAGATAAGATATAAAAACATAATTTTTCATGGGGATTCATATTAATATATTTATTGATGCATCAATATTTAAAAAACCCCTTTTTACTATTTGATAATGTTTGTATAGGTGTAGTGATCAAGTTTCTTTTAAGTTCAAAGAAATTTTCTCCTCATTCTATTTTCAAAAGAAACATGTCTCCAATTCTATATACAATCAATAATGTTTATTATAATTATGTGAAATATATAAAAATTGGATGACAATATCTATAAATATAAAGAAAATACAATTCATTGTAATAGTGTATATTCTAGGATATTGTTTAACAACCTTCATTTTAATGGATACATAGTTATTACACCTATTGTGATTATGTGATGTCAAAATGATTCATTTTGTATCCAAAATAGAAATATGCTAAATATATAATTCAATTTCTCATTTCTCAGTGACTTTATAACATTTTTCAAATGAAATTCAAGCTCTTCCATTAATGTGGATTATATAATAATTTCATATATAAAAACTAATGCATATTTTTTGAGGTATTTTATGAATAAAATATTCATTAAATCATTGAATGATATATGATAATTTGTAATCCAAAATAGAATTTCAAAAAATTCATGGTCTTCATACCTCATATATAACTCTATCATTAGTTTTCATCTCTTTTGACTGTAAATTTATTATATCCAAATTAATGGTCTATATTTGAGAAGTATTGAGGCTATAATAGTAGATCAATCAATTGATCAATTCTTGCATGTGGATACATATTATTTATTAATTTATATTCGTGTTTGGTAAAATTATTGAAAATATTTAATATAACATAATTCATCCCAATTAAAATATATTGTGCACCACAAGATGAATTACAAGTTTTAATGAATTCTTCATCAAATTTATATTTTATTTTCTTTTTTAATTACTTGAAATTAATAAAAACCATTATATATGGTGTCTTTTAAGTAGGATTATAACCTGAAACACGTTCTATTAAAAACTAAACATTAGGATTTGGGGGATGAATTGATAACTATTTGGAAAATACATAAAAAACTAATATTAAATAGTAATATCTTTACAATGGAGTTTATAGACAATGATATGAGTTTGATACACATAATGAGTAATCTGTAGGACTCGTGTAATGAATGTGATTATTCACAGGAGTTAATAATCATCATAGTAATATAATATGGTCATAAGTTGAAAAAAGATATTAAATGTGAATTAACTACCTAAACAGTTGATTCGAAATATATATTTATAGAGACAATCAATCCCCAAATCTCATCAAATTCCACTATATGGAGGAAAATACGTCTTTTTAGGAAACTCAATCCAAAAACATATATCAATGTGATGTTATAAATGCGAGATATAATCATCTTGCCATCATGAGTTTAATTTGATAATTTATTATAAAACACTTGATGTTGTGATGTGATTCAATTTGAGAATTAATCATATATAATGGAGTGGTAAAAAGAAAAAAATAATAATAAATTATTTGTTCTTGAGTTGAAGGTACGTGTTTTCTCACAACATTATTCTTAAAACCCACTACATTAGTTATGACATAAAATAATTACACTTTTTCCTACATGTTTTTGAGGTAACTAATGTCCATTGTAATAATTAACATATGGATTCATTAAATGGTTGGTATAATGTACCTACCAATAATAATCGATTCTCCGGAATATTGGAAGTTCATTTAGTTATACATTATCTCAATTAAATTCCATTCCTAGACTCTTCATATATATTCAACATTTATTTTCTTGATTCCCTTCATTCCATTACATTTTGTATTTACTTATCTTTGGAATTCAATTTTTCTATTCAATCAATTTTTTTAATCATAGATAGTAAATATTATTTCTTACATGGGTTTTATTTCTATAATTTCATAAAAATAACATTTTTCATTACATATACACATAAACATGTGAAAAATGAGACATAAGCTTCTCTATTTCGACCATGATATCACATTAAATTTAATCTTCCTCAAATCAAATTCTTCTAAAAGAATATGCCTTTCATTGGATTGATGGAAAAATCATATGCATAACATACTATTATTTTAATTTTTTCAACATTTCTACTATTATATTGAAATTAATATTATTTCTTCATTATAAAATCTCTCTTCATTTTTGTTATAAGAGTTCTAGGAATGGAATTCAGTTAAAAATATCTATAAAAATAGTACCGATTTTTTAGAGCCATATCCTTATACATTCCTTATATTCATGATAGGATTCCTCCATTGTTCAAGATCACATTCTAATTGATAAATGCATATGACATCATTTTCATTATTCTTAAACATGAGAACGACAATTATCATATCTAGAATACTAATCCATTTACAGAAAAACATTTGATGGAATGTCCAACAAATAAAAGGTTGATGATTCTCCCTAAATGACTAAATGAAATGTATTTCATTACATTGATATATTAGAGGATCAACATTATTAATGTTATTTTTATTATTTTGATAGATTTGGCTAGCAATTTAGTGAATATTTTAATTTCTATTTCCCATTCGATTTAGTTTCACAAAATGATAGTCATTTATATGGACATAAAATGTTTGGTTAACCTGATTTCTCCTAGTTCCAACAATCGATTAAATCCATATTTTTGAAATATAGTATCAATGATTAAAAATAAATAGGGGAAATCATGCGACAAGGAAAATCATCCTTATTATGTATTAAATTGGGAAAATGTATTTCCAAAAATGATATTTTAGTATTCCACTATAACACTTTTTCTAAATAATAGATTTTTATATTCAATCCAATTCTTCTTCATAACACAATCCCCAAAAAAGAAACATTACCATGATAGAAACTATGATAACCATATCAAAACATACAATAATATTAAATCAATATAGCTACATAATTAATACATCTGGGAATAATTTAGACCCAAAACCAAAATGTATAGTACAATTGAGGATTACATAAACAGTTCACCTATCTTACAGACATACTTAACCATTTTCAAAAAATATGTTTCAGATTTTTTATTCTTCTATAAATATCATATATAACACCCATCATCATAACCATGTGATGTAGAACAATTAGAATCAGTGATCCTAGATTCGTACTATACATGAACATAGTAGAAAAAAATAAAAAATCATAAGTTGGTATATGATTAGAAAAATGGTATTCTAATATAATAAATGTACATAATCCTACCATATAAAAATCAATCTCAATAAGTAATAGATCAAAAATCATTATTTATGTCATATGTCTTTGGAATTCAATAATACATGATTCATAACAGTTTGTAATCATGATTAATATTTATATAATATCAATCCTAGAATAACATAAAATAGACATAATAATATTAAATAAAATTTTGATATATATATAAATACATGGAAATTAATATCCATTTACATGGATTACTATAAATATATATATTTTTATGGAGGAAATACATCATCAATAGAATATATGAACTACAATATAATGAATATATGTGAAAATATAACCCTGAGACATTACCATATATTTCATTTTAAATAAATTAAATCTCATCGATATGTTGTGATTCCCACACACTGGAATTAAATGATACAAAATTTTATATTACAAAATATTATTTAATAATTACCATTATTACCCAATCTTAATGATGGTGGATATGAATATAAGTAACTAAATTTAGAAAATTATATGGTTTTAAACATGAATAAAAAAATCAAGGGTCGTATGTTGTTTATAACATAAAAATTAATCATTTTAATGAATAATAAATGTTTTGAATAAATAAATATTTTCCTAAAATATTGATTATTTGTGATTTTGTTGAATAAATTATAAAAATTTATTACCAATTTTTGGGAAATTTAAATGAAAACATGAAAATCATTTTTAAAATCTAAATTTCAATAAAATCATTTGGTAGATTTCAAATAATTATCTACAAGATTAATTTTATAAGGAATAGTTAAACATTATAATTTAAATTTTACTCAACTGTTTCATTTTAATAAATTTTATAGATAAATTAATTTTTCAATTTTTTATTGTAAAATAAGTCCACATATACTAAAATTTAAAAAATATGGTCCATTATAATATAAATAATAATTAATTCTAATATAAAAAACTTTTTAATATTATGACGATATTATTTGGAAAAGGGGTCTTCGATGCCTATGGGGATTTAATTTAAAATTGAAATATCCCACATCTGTTAATTACATATCCATAAATAGATTCCATATTATTAATATACATTAAAATGTTATCTAATATGTAAAACAAATTGTTTTACTAAAATTAATAGTGAATTTAGTAAAAATATTTCTATAACGGTGAATGTAAAAATGTGTTTACCATGGCTAAAATGAAGGATATAATACACAAAATAACATAAAATGTAAAAAAACTATATTATCATCATATTGTGACCATATCACCTGTAAGGTTATAAAAATACCAATTATAGTGGCTTTGGCAGGAGAAAATTCTTCCTATCAATTTATTATTTCCAAACATACCTAGGTGACCTCTCTCCATCATATAATAAGCCAACACCTTCTTCTCCCCTATCTACAAATAAAAAACCCATTACATTGGAAATTAAATTACTAAATATCCCCCTTTAATCATTATACACATACTTGATTACATTATTTAATTATTATGCTATCCAATGATGGATTTAGATATAAATCTATGAAGCCACTTAAAGAATATTTATGATTCATACATGTGTGTATTTGTTTTATTTATAAATAAAACTAAATTAAATAGTAAAAAATATTATAATATATAACCTAAATTTTAAAAAATATGTTATTATTTAATTGTACTAAAATTATTATCCAGATCCATCCCGACATCCATCAAATTAAAAAGGAAACTATTAATCGTTTGTACAATAGACTACCGCATCCTGATCTGATGTTATTCATTTTACATCACTTACATTAAAGGATTCATATAATTATTTAAATTAAATATTAAAAGATATTTATGAAATTATCAAACTTATGATACTATTGTTACAAATATTACTTCTTAAATTACATTCTATGGGGGATACAAACACATCACTGATGTGTATAACAAACTACTGCCTTTCGAATCAATCTGATTTATTTTTCAGAAATGATTTACTTGGAAGAAATTAAAATTTTAATTAACAATGATATATGATATTTATTACCAAATTATTATTATTGAAATAAAATTTCACATCTTAATTTTCACCTTCTAATCTATAGGAAAACAATGATTCCACTTTTGTATATGTGTGGCATAATGTCTCTACATAACAATGTTATATTTTTTCATGATATTTTTACATGGAATATAATATGGATGTATTTGGTTAATATAAATTATATATATGACATAATAATTTTTATATAAAACTGAATTATAATTTATTTTTCTTTTATTATATCCAATTATAAGAATATAATCAATGTTCCTATGTATAAATGTCGAACAATCTCGATTAATGATGTAGTCAATTTCATATATATATATTATATTGATTTATATAAATATATATATAAGGAATACATATACTATTTATTTCAAGGATTAAATTCATGATATTATTTAAAAGTGATCTAGTTCTAAGTCTAAAAATTATCAAATAAAATAATATATGAAAAATGAAGTTGTTATATCATGAAATAATTCTTTTGACAAAGAAATTTTAAAAAATGAGTCATAAAAGACTAAAATGAAATCATATATGTTATGAAATATTATATAATGGATATGTAATATATTTTTTAAAAATATATATTAATTATATAGGATTTTTAAAATTATAATAATGGAGTCAAACATGAAGTTAGTGTTTCTCAACATATTTTTACTTTAATGAGACCACATTGTTAATATTCGGGGGGTTTATAATTCCCATTTATAAATTTTATAACAAGAAAATATCTATAGTAATGGTATTTATGGTTTAACTTTATGTTATTCCTCTCATAGTGATTATTATTTAAACAATTCCAAAACTGTAAGGGCATATTTTATTATCTCATCATTATTCAGGATTGTTTATATTTTAGAAACCCTATGTAAAATTATTCAATATTTATAAAGGTAAATATTTATTAATATCCTCAATTTTTCATCATGTTTAATTGTATTTGTAATAAATTCCCTCAATTTTATAATTAAATTATTGGAAAAAAAATTCAATAAAAATAAGTCTTTAATTTTCTCTTCAGTCGAGAATAATGTTTTTCTTCTTATGAAATCATTTTTTATAAAATATTATCAAAACACGTTTATAAATTTATAAAAATTGTTTATTAATGATATTTTTACCATGATTAAATTTTTAAATTTTTTTTGAAAGGAATCATCATGTTTTTTCCTAATAAGGCCCATTTGGCCTCAACGAAAAAAGAAAACTAAATATTTGTTTTAATATATATAAAATATATGTTATTTCCCGCCATCAAGAAAACTAAATGTGTTTGAAAAATATTTTTTTATGTTTCAAATGTTTTTTTCAATAACATTTATTTTAAAATAAATCTTATGAACTTTAGTTTTAATAAATTATAATGTCCACTAGAGATTTTTCATAGTAATGTTTTAAATGGATTTTATGGTAAATCTATTCAATAATTACATTAACCATTAAATACAATTGTAAATCAGTTGCGATATATCTTCTTAATTAAATTATGATTATTTCACCAAAATAATTTTTTATTTGTTTTTCATCAGATATATTAATTGTATACCATTATCCAAATTACTGAAATATGGTTTATGATTTTGTCTTTTGATAGGGGTACGTATTGAAATTTTCTATATTAATTTTTTTTTAAAAATTATTATATTTATTATATTTATCCCCATTCATATGAGGGATGCATTGGACATAATATGTGATGGGTGGGGCCAGGAATTACATATCCCCTATTGGAATAAAAAATTATCATGAGAAAAATAATGTGAAAAATTCAATGTCTTTATTCTTTCTTTTAATCATTCTTATGAATGGTATTGATAGTTTGTTTCATAAAAATTAGAATTATGTATACAACCATTATAAGATAAATTATTTATTTTCCATTTTAATATTATATTATTAAGAATATCAATGTCCAGGATTTAAGATAAAATGATTATTTATATGAATTTATTTATTCACCATATTTATTTCCATATTATTTTTCATTATCATGTTATCGATTAAATTCCATGTCTTTCATCCATTTACAAATGCATGTTGATTATTTCATTTATATTAATGAAAAAATATTTTGTACACTTTACATTTATTAGAAAATGATCCCACCCATTTATTATTATTTATTTTACTCAAGGTACAATAAAGGTTATTTTGATTTATATTCACAGTCATATTATGGTTTAAATAGTTAATTCCCATCGAATATTATTTAATACATTTTATGATATGAAATGAATATGAATCTCATGTTGTATAATAATTCAAAAATAAATATAAACTATTTTGTTATTTGTTATTCAAGTCATTGTTTATTATGACCATTTAAATATGAATCCATTTACTCTATCATAATATGGTCATTTTTTTAATAGAGGTATCATAAGATGTTTAGTAAAACATTGGGAACACTATTTTACAAAACATTTATTAGATAACCTAACCCAATTATAGACATTTATGATAAGTATGTAAGAATATCCTAGTGACTTGGAATGATAGAGATTGTACTATTTTTTTAACAAATATATCCTTATCATTATATTTAAAGTTGGTTTAGTTTTTCTATTGATATACCTAGGGGTAATATCATTAAAAAAGGCATCTCGGGCAATCCCTGAACACTACATAGTATATGAAAATTAGCCATACAACACATCTAGTTTTATACTCCCAATGGACAATCATGGGATAAATTGATTTTTAAAAAAAACATATGATGTATTTGAGAATATTTTTTAGATATTAAAACATTCCAATTGAAACCATTTTTTGATATCAAAATATGAAATTCACAATTTATTATTTTAATAATACGTGTTTCAAAAATTTGAGGACTATAAATTATTTTTCATAATTTTATGATCTTATGTGATGTGTGTAATTTTTTGGAAATGAAATCCAATGATTGATTGTGAATAGTATACATTCACATAATCAAACGAACATGAATGATCAATTCATTAATGGGGGATGTAAATATTCTAAAGGGACATAGTCTCCCAACCATTCTCAATATATGACGACAGAGTATCATGTTCTATGATGATAGAGAAATAATTCACTATATATTATGGTGTCTATGGGAAGTAATATAATTAGATGATGATGGAGAAAAAAATGATGAAAAGAAGAACGAATAGAAGGATTTACAAAAATTAAATAATTATCATAAAAGAATCAACATGGTAATTTTTTAAGGTAATGAATGTTTGATGCATGTTTTGAGAGAAATATAACCATCGTCATGATTGTAAGGGAATGAAATAATTTATGAACATAGATTTCATTAACTATAAGTATATGGTGTTAAAAATATATGAATACCCCTAGAGATAAGAAAGTATACCTAAAAAGAAACTAATGTATCATGTAAATTGTTATTTTTGTAATTAAAAATATGTGGAATTATTATTACGTTAGTTATTGGAATCAATAATTATTTTAACAGAGTAGTTTGTAAATGATATTATAGTTATATGTTTTACACAATATATATTTATTGGGTTATAATACTTTTTCATTAATGATGTAATAGAATATGTTGAATGGTATTGAGGACCAAAAAATTTAATTTAGTAGAAAGTTTATATTTTTGGAAAACACATGTTGCTGGAATAAATTCGACAACCTATGGATTTATTTTTTTTATGAATTAGGGTTTACATTATGAAATAAAGGTGATCAATGAATTAAATTTTTCTTATGAAATATAAATACATCATGTATGTCTATTTCATTCTATAAATATAGAGTAAAATAATTTCTTAAACATATAAAAAATATATTGAAAAAATAATATTATCATATTATATTCATATATAATGAATCAAATGACCATTTAAATCATCGTTGATTTATTTATTTAAGATAATTTTTTCCATATATCATACACTATCTAGTGATCAATGAAATCTATCAATATATATAATTATTAACACCATTCATCCATGTCCACATAAATACATCTCATTAATGTTCTCCGACAAGGAACACTAGTTATGTGTTAGTCTATATAATATTTTTAACATCCCAATTTCTTTTAATTGGAAGATGTTTTATTTTAAATTTTATGAAATGTGACTCAATAATGTATTTTTTTTTAAAATATCAACCAATAATTTCCATGAAATGTTTTAAATTGTTAGGATTTAATTTATTTATTGGGTATTTAACGTAACACTGTGGGTATTTTAATACGTAGAATTATCTTAAATAATATATAGGATAAAAAATCTAAAAAGATAGTGTCAAGTACCTTGTCTTTAAAAAATAATTTATTTTAAATAAATTTAATCTCATTGAAATCTTTTGATGCACACAACTTCATGTTTATAGAAAATATGATACACTATTAAAATGTTAATATTAAAACATGATCTTCATAACATTATTATTATACGTGCATGTATGAAAAAGACATAACAAATCCATATAAACTTTTGTTTTACACGTGTATAAAATAAATTAATTTTTTATCAATTGCTTATAATTAAAAATTATAATCATTTGAAAAAAGAAATGTTTTCTAAAAAGACTACGTTCTGGAATGGTGGATTGTATCTGCCTTTCTCACCTAATATAAATTTATTATTTATCACTTTTATGATATTTATTATCAAAAATAAAGTTAATTTTTTTAAAATATACATGTGAAATGTTTCATCGTGTAATTTGTTTGGAATTAATGAAAATAATCATATATTATGAATAAAAATAAATATGAAATTTTTTTAAAATAGTTATATTTCATAAAATATTTAATAATATAAATTATAAATTTAATTTTAAATTATTTAAAATTAATTATATATTTTTTTAAAATATGTCTAATTTATTTTTTTGAATCATTTTCATATTGAATCCTGATATAATATTTTTTTAAACATGGTTTTTTTTTGGAAAAATAATTTATTCAATACTTTTTTAGGGTTTAATTGTTAAATGAATTCATAAAAAACTATTAATTAAATTTTTAAAAAACAATTCCATATTCTGAATAATAATATTTTATGATATATTTAATTTAAGATTAATTATTTATTATACTAAATATTTAAAATAGTAAAAATTAATTACCATCGTGAAGGTAAAAATTGGTTTATCAGGTGTTTAATGTTAGATGATTAGGGTAGAAATTGACTTAAATAATTAAATGTCACATGATATGCCCATATATCAATATTATAAACTCTAAAATTATATAATGAATCATTTGGGATTATTTGGGAATGAAAAATATTTTATTACCTTATCATTTTTAAAATTACATGTATACCTGCTCCTTACAAATAAAACAACACAAAATATCTTCCCTTATTCACACATCTAGATACATTTGATTATGTGATGTCCTACAAAAATATACTCATTAATTCCATTCCACAATCGATGATTCTTTATTTTTTTAGTAATTTCTCATAAGATGGATTTAGTTATAAACTTAAAGGGGATCTCCAAAGACAATGTAAATTTCATAATGATGTGTATTTGATTTATTTATTCTTTATAATATTTGAAATCATGGGAATATATAATAATTTAATTAGGAAATTATAACATATAAAATTATATCATATTATGTAAATGTAATGACCAATATCTATATCAATTTTCATCAAATGGGATACAAAATCATCATTCTTGTCTACAGTGGACCTACATCTTACGAACCGATGCAATTTATTACAGTTAATCACCATTAAAGGATTGATATAATTTAGTATTTGAAAAAATAAAATTATTTTTAGGGAATTATTATACTTATGTAGTTATTATATCATATATACCTTAGTATTTTCCATTTTTGGGTCATTTTATAATGTGACACGCGTATAATGAAAACCACCACCTCTCGATGCTACGTGAATAATTTTTAAAATACGCATCACTTGAAATGTATCAACGTTAAAATTAATCAATATATATGATATATATGACATAAAATAATTTTTTATAAATGATATCACGTATAACATCTTACATTTAAATCTATTTGAAAATAATAACAACATTCATGCATATGTATGGACTTCCGCCTTCACATCACGAGGTGAATATTTTTAATTTTATTATTAAATAGACTGTAATAACGATGGATTTTATTAATATAAAATTTAAATATAACATAATAATTATTCTATAAAGGTGAATTAATATTTCTTTTCCTCTTGTTTCATCCATCGATTAAAAAATTGAAACAACATTCCTGAAGACGTATGAACCACAGTCTCAAAAAATAGTGTATTACATTTACTATATCTATATATCATATGTTAATATATATATATATATATAATAAATATATATGGTATTTATATCATTCTCATAATTACGCTGATAATGGAACCTTAATCCGTGTAAAAGGACTATAATATACAATACATAAATAATGAATGGTATTAAATATGTTTTTTTTGGCCCTAAAATAAATTTCTAATAACACTATATTTACTATATAGGAGGTTCAAACACATATGATTATGTCCAACCAATGTTAAGGGATTCTTATATCACTTTTACTTTCATAAGACATATTAAATATTCAACACATAGTTCGAAACTATTTAATATATAATACGCAAATTCAAATTTTATATCATCAATATATTAATATTAATTATATTTTATGCGACATTTGATGTTATTAATATCATGGGGGATAAGACTAAAATGTCAGAAAAATATAATTTGAATATTTTCCAATATAATCTTTTTTTGAGATTGTTTATGTTTATTTCTCTCATGGGGGAATTACTTGATCATTCATAAAACAATATATTTTCAACTCCTATGGTCATTCCTTATAATTAATTTTATTATCTCCATTATACTCTCTTTATAAGAAAAAATAATTGAGAAACTATTATTTTCGAATATTCGCACTTAATTTTCTAATTGATAAAAAATCCCTTTTTCTCCCATAACCAATTATTATAATAATGTATTCAAAAAAGTTTTTAGAATTATAAAATTTATCTATAAAATAAATATTTTCAAATGATTTAAATTTTACAAAAAATAAAAGGGAATATCTCTGATGTTATAAATACTAGGCCCCTTTAGGTTTTACTAAATATGGGAAAATAATCAGTTATTTACATCTACAGACTATATGTATTTTCCCTCTATCATGAAACCTCATTGTTTAAAATATTAGTATATAAATTTCAAATATTATATTTTAAAGAAATTAATTTCAGCTTTTCTTTTGAAATTTTATTTTTATAAGGATAATCAAATTCAAAAAGATATTTTTCTATTTAATATTTTTAATTTCATATTTAGGATATTACTATGAATCATAAAACTCATCCATTTATTATTCATATTATCCATTCTATATATGTCATATTGATAACATCATTATTATTTTTTCCAAATGGTTAATAACTAATTTGTTTGGGGATTTTCAATTTCATTCCAATAAACATATTAAATTATATGTTTTATGATTATGAGCTATTTAAACGTTATGTAATATCATTATATATGTTATTATTTTAGCATAAATTGTTATTTTGATTATCATATAAAACTATCATATGAATAATTAATTGGACAAAATATGTTTTGGGGTGGTACAAATTGCATATCCACCTGATAAAACAATAAGTATAAAGGGAAATATCAATTGGATAAATTTGAAATGTTTTCACCCAATGAATTAAAAACAATTGTGAATGTAAATTAATATATGATTTAGATATTCAAAAATATGTATTCCCTCATTATGATATCATTTATTATTGTACCATGTGATTTTTTATTTGTTATAATATCAAGGATTAATTTTCTATCCCTTGTGATTAATTATATGTAATTATTTTTATATCATTTATATTTTCATTATTATTCATAGTGATTATGTTATATGTTATATGGAATATGTTTTAGTAAATTACATTTCTATAATGATTTTTTCATAGGTTATTATGATTGCTTTTATTGTATGCTTACCCTTGTTGATCACCATAGCTTTCTATTTACTTATGTTTTATTTTACCAAGAGTACTATGATGGGGTTTTTGATTGGTATACATAGATATTATTAAGTAAAAAATGGAATTATCAAATAAATAACATTGTTATATTTTATTTTTTTTCAAATGTATGTTAAATTTTAGCATATAATTACATTATGAAGACAATTAAACTTTTCAGTATTCGCAAATGTGATTTATAGTATCTGGTTAAAATATAATAAATATACAATCATATATATGTTACTCGGATATTTATCATTACACACAGATCCAAGACCATCATCACATACTGTAAATTGTCTTATAGTGGATTGGGTTCACTCACCATTCACCTTATACCTTAGAAGTCAAATTCTCATTTGGAATTAGGTTCACACCCCATTTCCTCACATGTTATCTAAAAGGACATAATTTATATCCCAATTATTTATAGGGATATATAATTATAGGCCCATATTTCTGAAAATTGAAATTATACATAAATTTTCATCAAGAATATAAAATTTATATGCTTCAAGTATATCATAATAAAGACATGGGAGTGGAAAAAAATCATTCTAAAAGCATCCATAAAATATAATAATATGCAATCCATGGAAAAAAACAGGATCATTTCATTATCTAATATCCCCATTGAATAATTATATGTATTAAATTAATCTTATGTAGATAAAAATGACCTTTATAAATTAATTGAATATATACTTTAAAACAATATGAAATAAAATTTTTCTTCTTGAAACAAAAAAATGTATAAAATAACAAAACAATGGCTGTTGAATATTCTTTCAATATCCTTTGAAAGATTAAAATTATTATTAATAATTATTAACTTTCATAATGGAGGGGAATTTGGGTCACGTGGTATTGATTTTAAAATTTTATTTCACTAAATTATAAATAATTAAAAAAATACCCCAATAGAAAAAAATAAAAATAGTAATATTTAAAACGCTATCGTGAATGTTAAAGATATTTGAAAATTATTTAAATAAAAAATTTATTTATTGAAAATAACATTGTTTAGAAATTAAAGATAATATTTACATTTGTGACAATGTTTTAGTTATAATATTGGAAAAATATTGTATCTTTTATTTTAAATAAAACTCTTGACCGATTTGAAACCAATTCCCCCTTAAAATAATGTATTTTATAACGAACAAAAAAGATAATGATTATTGAGGCATTAAAAATATAATATATCAAAATGTAATTTTATATGTAATATAAATTAAAATAGGTGTATTACATGATACATGAATAAGAATAAATAAATCTTTCCACAAATATTTTCTTAGTGAAACTGTTTCTAACACCCTATAAAATACATTTACACATATTATTCAGATATTAAAAAACATTTCTTAATTTATATAACCTGACTCCTACCATGATTAATTTATTATTACCCTTTTTAATAATATATGTTGAAAAATATAATTTTTAATTTATTAAAAAATTTCTAATAGTTTCTCAAATTATGAGGATCTGATACATTCCCATTGTACATGGATTGATAAAATAAATAATGTTTTCGATTATTTAGGGTTTATTTAAATATTTGAAGAGTTATATTTTAATTTAATGTAAATTATACTGATTATTATTATGTAAAACATGATAATTTTTTTATTTCAATCCTACGATATAAAAGCAGTTTATTAGTGAACATAAAAATTTACATAGAAATTAATGAATCATTTAAAAATCATACATTCAATATGGATATTTAATATTACCAGTATCTAAATTTATTTAATAATTAATGGGAAAACATTCATAACATCATTCATATATGTGAAAAAATAGACTCAAAAAAGAGTGTGTTACAACAAATGATAGAGTAAGATCATGCAATTTTATAATGATAATATCAATTTAAAATAATATTAATAATTTATAAAAAAATTAATATTAATGTTCCGAAAAAAATTATGTAGAGGTTTATGGAGAGTATATTTAAAAAAATCATTATGAAGATATATATTATTTTGGGATATTTAATCTCCACTTAATAAATCATATACATAAAAGGTGTTTGATATCATATTAGTTATAGAGGTTTTAAATAGTATGAATTTGTTATGAGGGATATTATATGACATTTTATTGAAAATAACATTTCTTGAACGACGGGCTTTGGGGTAGGAAGAGGTGGGGGTCCCTTTTTAGGTGAGGGGTTTGGGTATTTCATAAATACAGTAAACATTTAATAAAATAAAATTCATTCTCAAAGGAATGAGGTGAATTTTTTTCAAACTAGACACCCACCAATTGAATATTGTTTTGCACTATCAATCCACTAGATTACTTCTACAATCCATCCACAAAATCATTCTAAAAATGTCTAATAACCATTTAATAGGACCTTTTATATATATATAAATATAAAAAATATTAAAAAATAGTGAGGAACTCAAATTTAAATGAGAATTTATAAACATAACATGGCATACATTAAATCACAACATGGATGTTACAGTTCTCCATCTCTAACAGATTCTCAACATCATAAAGTACAATTAAATGGTCCACTCAAAAAACATCATTCATTGATCTTTAACATCATCCTACCACTCCAATGTATAATACTAGATCCTTCTATTTTGCAATAAAATCAATACTAGTGTAGTCATATATCTTCAATTGATGTTATTTCTTCAAACTAAGATCCACATCTGCCACTACAAATTATGATGTTTCAAGAACCATCTTAACATCCTTATATTGAATTAAGTGTGTAGGTATTTTCATATACATATAGGGTTGATGGATTGGAAATAACTCATGCATACCTCATTTGAGAGAAGTAATTTCCCAGTTATTCCACATTATCATAGCTCGCTCAGTGATCTTTAAGGGTCTAACAAAAGGTGAAAGTAGTTGAAAATGCTTCATAAAACATTTGGTGGTCTATTTGTGTAGTCACTATCCAGAAATCTCGGTCTCATATATCGACCTCAATGGCATTATCATGTCAGTATCATACAACTTCTATATGCTCCATGCTATTATCAACATATTCTGAATTATCTACAATCACTTCGAGGTATCATATACCATAATGGGGACGATAATTTCAATTTATTGAGCATAATGCCCAAAAACTACTGAATTAGATATACTACCATAAAAATGATCATAATGTGTCATCAAAATCATGTCATTGTAGTTATTATTGAAGGAAAACTCGATAGGCGAAATGTGATATTCCAACGAGTAGAAAAGTAATATACCATAATCCTGAAAAATATTCTCAACTATGAAAATCATTCACTCATAATATCTATCATTCAAGGTATTGAACACTATGTTAAGTCAATATATTACCTAAATCCTTATATTATCCCTTCTTAAATAGTGATGTATATTATTTATAAACATTTATATTTGATGCTTAAGGGAACTACATGTTTGTTTATTGTCTCAATGATATACTTATTTCTGAAATCATCCACAATGTCATAATCATGAATTTATTATAAATGATGACTTTTTTATCCAATCGATAATCACCCAGGTAATGTCATAAATTATTGGGGACCTAGATAATGTTTTCACAATTCTCATCATCATGTCCACCAAATTCCCCATGGGAAGGTAATGTGGTTGAATCAAACCACCCAGATGTTGTTTCATGAGGTTATTCTAATAGTAGGCATGACATTAGGAATAAAATTTATTAATATACATCTTCATCCCTATCCATTCAAATATACACCAAACATCATGGATTATTTTTCTTTACCATAGTATTCATCCCCAACATAAATATATATAATTCCCTAATAATTTTCTTAATATTAAATGTATGGACTTCAACTCACCCACACATAATAATCATATTATTTTTTTCTAGATACCACCCTATTATCATGTTACCTTGATCTATTTATTCTTATATAACAACTCACTCCAGGATTTTCGACTATCAATGATTTATATGGTATATTATAGATGATGTGAGTACTAAATGGGAACTTTTTATTAATCTATAATCTATAGAATAATCAATAATCTTGATGGCCAATAATAATAGTATGAATCATTACTACTATAAAATTTATTCACCAATCTCTTGACATACATGATTCTTATAGCTATGAGCACATGCAAGTATTCTTCTTTTAATTGATGTATAATTCATGTAAATGTAAAATGTATTTATATACAATACTGAGTTCCTATAAATCTTGTTAAGGCCATATGATGTGATGATATAGTGAAGGATATTGAGGTATGTATAGACAACACTCCACTTACTTCAGAATAATTTTCACTAACTCTTCATGGTGTGAACCTTGTATGCAATCTCAATGTCATTTGATTAATAATTCTATTCATGTGGTCACTAATAACATGACTAATAAGCCAATATTAATTTTTTAACTAATCATTATTATTTCCAACGTAATTCTTGAGGCATTATATTAGATATACTATCCAATTTCTGTCAAAGAAAGTGTTCACACAAATGGTGTATTTATCCACAAATTTAGCTCAGGAAATTATTCTTCACACAAATTACTCCAGAGTTACTTCACTCCATTATTTCTAACAACCTCAACATTATCCATTTCAATCAACAATAATATCATAAGATCCAACCTCACCAATAAATTTTCCCTATGAATATATAAATTTCACTTTGACATCTTGATATAAAGCTAATGTTCTCTACGAGCACTCATGACTATCATGAGATGTTTTATATTTTTTCCTATGGTAGTTTATTATACTAGGCTTACATTAATGGACACCATATAATAATATTCTAGATATGGTTGGATGATCTTGTTAACAAGTATCATGAACAATTTTGTAATGTTTTTCATTCCATATGACATCAATATGAACTCAAATAACCCATATCGACTCCAAAAAACAGTCTTCCTAAGGTCCTCCTATCTAACCTATATCCAGCGATATAATGATTGATGTAAAACAATAAAAATTCATTTATATCCAAGTAACTGATCATATAAATCAATTTTCAATTGCAAATGACCTATTTTCGTTACTATCACTTGATTCATCCTATAATAATATATGCATATTCGAATACTACCATTTTGTAACACATCTGGATTTTAAAAGATGAAAATGATATTTTATATCATATAAAAAATTAAAAATCAATAATGGAATAAAATGTATCACTTAAAGACATTATGATATATTTATTTTCAAAATTAATCCAATCTCTTTGATAGCTTATAATACCCATAATGTCTAGTATAAAACAACCACAATAATCTATTAAAATATTATTTCTGAAAAATTAACATAATAAGGAAGATGTTAAGGTGGTGTTTATTAATAATAATGAAAAAACATGAAAATTATAGGTTTTAGAAATGTATAAAATTATTCAATATTTATCAACATATTATTAATTGTAAGAACCATTTGATTGGAAATTTATTTTTTCAAAAAACATTATTTTTATTAAAGGTATTTTAGTTCTGTCTTCCACAAATAATATAACATTAATTTTTTATGATTTATATAAAGATAATATGATAAAATTAAAATTATTATTTTTATATAAATGTAAAAAAATTTGTGAAATTTTATGTATTTTTGTAAAATATTTATTTTATGATGAATTGTAATGAATACTCATTTTTTTTAAAAAAATCATTATTTATTAAATTTTTTAAAAGGTAAAATATAATTTTTAATTTATTTTAATGTAAAATTAATGAAATTTAATTTAATTTTAACTTTTTAGGTCATTTTAATCAATTTCATATTTAATGATGATATAAACCCTTTTAAAACATTTGAATGTATTTCATTTGGAAAATTGTTTTATTGTTGAGATTGTGGGATTTATATTAAATTGATTTCATAATGTGTAGGAAATTGAATTTTGAAAAAATTATTCATATTTTTAATAATAATAATATACATTTTTTAATAAAGGGAAATTAATTTTGGAAAAAATAAATAAAGATAATAGAATAAATAATTTATCTTGGTTTTGTTAGGAATGGATTTACCATGTACAAAGTCAAGAATATGATGATTAAAAATGTTCTAAAAATTGTCCACACCCCATTTTATGGTCATATTTAGACCTTATAAGAAATAATGTTATGTCATTATTCATTTTGGAGAATAATGAAATGAGGAAATTTGTGTATCATATTATATTTTCAAAACATCCATGTCTTTGCTCGCTCCCTCGCTAATAAAAATACAGTACCTCTCCTCCCCTCATTCCACATAAAAAACCATTTTCCACATACAATAAATTCTTAAATACCATAATAACATACCTATCCATTTCCTGATTTCCATATTTGTGTTATTAATCCCTATTATTATTCATTATGTAAAATCCTAAAGAATTTTTCCGAAGAAGAGGTAAAATTATTAACATGCATGTTTGTTTTATTTATTTCTCCACATACATAAAATGATATTAAAACAAATTAATTATTATTAAAAAGTTATACCCCATATACATATATTTTTTATGTAAACTTAATAACCCATCTTTGTCTCCACACCCATCAAAATGGAAACAAAAAAGGTGATCATGTTAAAAATGAACCATAACTTCTCAAAATAATGTAATTTGTTTTCCATTACATCTAATACATTAGGGATATATTTATATATTTAACATTATTATATTTTATTATTTGAGTAATTATACATTTTTTATTATTATAACATATACGATATCATTCAAAACATTCTTTGGGGGATATAAAAATGTCTCTTTTGTGTACGGAGGATCACAACCAAAAGAAGTTATGAGATTCGTGATTTACATAAAAATAATAAGGAAATTATTAAGGTAAATGATAATTAATATATGTGTTATTTTTTATATAAAGTAATTTCTTAAATAAAACATCACTTCTATATATTAACCTTAAAATCATTTGGAAAACATTAATGTCACTCATGCATATATTTGACATACCGCCTCCACTCAGCGATATGATTTTTTACATTTTATTTTTACATGGATGTTATTAAGGATAAATTTTATTAATATAAATGATATATATAGTACATAATAATGATTATATAAATTTGAATTAGTAGTTTTTTGTATTTTTGTTCATGAATCATATTGAAATATCATTCACTCTAATTTATAACCTACCATCTAAATGAGCAATTAAATTTATTTTAGCTCTATAGGTTTAATAGACTAATATAAATAAATATATATTTGATATATGTATTATTTATATCATGTTTAAAATATGGATCATATTGAACCACGATAAAATTAAAATTCCAAAATTTCAAAATTAAAACATACAGTAAAAACAATGAAATTATCAATAGATAGTGTAATTTTAACTAAGAATTATTAATAAATGGGTGATTATATACTATAATAATATATTTTACGATAAAGTTTATTATGATTTCTAAATTTAGTTATACTAAAATAATATTTATTATACAATAGGTCTCCTCAAATATAGATGATATCGAACATGAGGTAAGTGTTTCTTATCCAACATTTACTTCTATGAGACATATATCATATTAACCACTTATTCCATTGGTTTTGTATCTATTCATCCTATTTTTATATTTTTTACAATAAATATATATATATTCATTATATCATGTGATTCATTTTATGTTATCACCTTCATGTCGCTAACAATTGGAAATTTAATAAGGTGTTAAAATGAAATATGTTTCAATCTTATTTAAATCCATAATATTTATTATTGAATTTTAATTTCCAGAAATTGTTAAATTATTTTTTATTAAAATTAATTAATATTATATTATATTGTTATATAATTAATTTTTTCATAAAATATTTCAATATTCTCCATTTTGGTATATAAAATTATCAAGAATTTTTTTTAATAAAATCAATCATTATTTCTCATGTCGGTTGATAATTTTATTTCATCCAAAATCCTGATTTTAGAAAACTATTTAAAAAGTTTCTTTTCCTCAAGAATGAATTAATAAATATTTATAAAAAAAATTATTCATAAAAACATAAACCCTTTACTATAGATATATTTTAAAAGAGATATGTTTCATTAAAACAATACATATTATTTATGTAGATGTTTTTTTATTAGTTTGACTACGATTTAATATTTTGACCCTATTAGTTATATTACATTGAATTATTATTGTTATGTTATTTGATTGTGTTTTGTATTAGAAATTTATTTTTCAGATGTCAACATGAATATTTATGTGGATTATGATTAACCCATTTCATTGGTAAAATGAACTAAAAATATTATGTGAATGTAGAGGCCTACTATTATAGATCATCTCAAATCATTCCTAGGTCTAATTAGACAAATAATTTATCCAAATTAAGTGAGGATTTACCCGTAGATTTAAAGTCTCTTCCAAAATGTATTAACAATATATTTCAAATGTCTAGAATTGTTAAATTTTTCATTAAGTGATCATTAATTGAATATTATGTTGTCATTATAATAGTTATTATATTCATTGATATGTTCCAAGATCATATTTTATAAATATAGATTAATTTGATCAACAGTTATTCCTTACATAGTACTATTAAGTTGTTATTTAAAAATGTCTAGTTTAAATTATTTTAGTTTTGATATTAATTGTGATTATTTTATCTTGATATATTCAACAATACACTTAAACTTTCTGTTCTTCAAATCTCACACATTTATTATGTTTACATTTCCCAAATTTACTATGATTTTTTCCTATTGATATGTATGTATATGATTTGGGGACAAATGGATTTATCAAATATATAAATTTGTTATATTTTTTCATTTAAAATTATTTTTAAATTCACATATATTTTTAGATTACCATGGATACTAAACAATTCGATACTTTCTAGTGATATATTATACATATGGTGAAAATTTAATATTATAACCACCATCACCATGCTACATTTATTGGTGTCATTACTATTGGTTTTAGGGGAATTTTAATAAAACCTATGCTTCATCATTTCCTCTGATTCAAACATTTCTATCTCTAATGGGTGGTTGCACTACAACACCTAGATAAGGGGAATTTTATTATTTCGTATAAATATTTCCCTATGATCAAAGATCATAAATGGATTATCTCCATTGGAGAGTCCATTATCCAATGGTACCAACTCTAGATTGATTACATGTGATGGGTCAGGTATTTACATCAGCAATACTGATACATGGAATACATCACATACATGAGATAGGCTTGGCGGGATTTATAGTCGATATGTCACTACTCCAATGTAATAAAAGATCTCAAAAGGCCCTATGTAACTTCGAATATACATTTCCTAATTCCCATATCAAATAACTCTCTTCTATTGTGCTATTTGGTGCGATAACTAGTCTTTAATATCAAACTTCTAGTCTCATCAATGATTATCATTACACCACTTTTATTTTTTCTGAGTAGCATTAATGTGCTATTGGATGGTCTTAAACTTCACCATCATTTCATAGACAATTTCAAGAACAATGGGAATTCTCCCCAAATCATCATCCCAATATTCCATTTTTCTTATCCTCTTCCCATAAAAGTCTTTCTAAGGAGAAATTTTGATGCTAGAGTTGAAACTATTGTTGTAAGAGAACTCATCTAGAGGAATATATTGATAAAATTATTCTTTGAAGAATATTTATCATGCTTTCAACTTCTCCTCATGTGTTTGAATAGTATTTTATGATTGGTCATCATTTTGAGGATGAAGTTCAATACAAAAGATTATCTCATTATTCATTTAAGGTTTTAGACTATTCTGGGACATATAGGTGAATCTTATATCTCAATCAGATAAAATAGATAGTGGTACTCCTTCCAGTCTTACCACTTTTCAGACATATAACCATTCAAGTTGATCAAATGAAAAATCCTCTTGAATTGAAATGTACTGTGTAGTCTTTTTAAGGTGATCCATAACAACCCATATAACATTGATTCCATAGTACGTCATTATATGTACGGTGACAATGACCATGGTGATGTTCTCCCATTTCCATGCTCGTATAGGTAATAAATGTATCATCCCTTTAGACGTATTCCTCTCACCCTTTACTTGCTAACAAACCAGGCACATTGATGTATACTCAGTGATCCACTTCTTCATGTTATCCTATTAATAATTCTCTGGGAGATCATTATACATCTTTGTGTTTCCAGGGTTAATGGGGAAATTCAAACTATTTACATCGTCCAAAATTTAATTCATTAACTCCGGAAGAGATGGAACACATAGTCTTGACCCAAACCTCAAAATTCCTTCTTCATTAACATTGATCTCTTAGGACTTTGCTTTTCTGATAGTATCCACCTTCTTATGAATTCCCACATTATCCTTTTAATAATAAATTAACCTTTCCAAAAGAGATGGTTGAGCAATTATTTGTGAAAGGATTGATGATCTTCCCTTAATTGTGATTCCTATGACTATATTAATCAAATATGAGAATATTGGATCATTTTAATTTCTCATAAATTATAGAATCATTAGGTCCTTTATACATAGTGAATCATCCAACTTGTTCGCTTTCCTAGGGGGATAATGGATGGAGTGGTCATAGACAATGATCATCTCTTAAAATATTCAGGGGTACAGGTTTAAATCATTTTGTGTGAATAAATACTCGAGGCTTTGTTTATTAATATATATTTCAGACATCTCTCCAAAGAATTAATTCCACCAAATTTTTCAATTGAATATTGATACATCCTACTCAAGATCGTGTGTTAGTTATTTTTATAACGTGTTTTCAATTTCCTTGAATTATAAGCAATGGTATTTTCATTTTTCATCGACAAAATACACATTCCCTTCTTCTATGTATCAATAAATACCACAAAATGTTCCATACATGTGGGTAGAGTGAGAATCAAGGCAGTGATAAGCCTCTTTCCAAATCCTTGACGTTCTCTTCACATTCATCACTCCATAAAAACATCACTCCCTTCCATGTTTTATTGGAAAATGTTTTTGAAAATGCTTTTAAATTTCACAAAAATCATCGATAATATACAGCTAACACCAGGAAGCTACAGATATTTGTCACTAGTGTCATCCTCGGCCATCACACTATTATAGTTTTTTGGAGGGATCTACATATATCACATTGCTTGTGATTATATGAACCCATAATGAGGACACCTTCATCCCGAACTCACACTAGTGGTACTTTTCATAGAGAATAACCTTTATCAAGGTCACCAGTGTAGTTGATAGACGCACATCTTTATTCTCCATGGTTTTGGAGTATATTTTAATATAATCTATAAATAATACCAAATTTTTTTCGAGGTTTCCTATAAAAACTCTATTCAGCATGTACATGAAGATTGCTGGAGCAGTAGTGAGTCGAAAAGGCATTACTATGAATTTTTAGTGTTCCTATCATGTACGAAGTGAACTCTTGGGAATATTCTCCTTCTTCACCCTTACATGGTAATATCCAAACCGAAAATCCCCCTTTCTGATTTATTGTGCCCCACATAGCAGATATAACAAGTCATCAATTCATATAAAATGATACTTGTTCTATATCATGAATTTTTTAGCTCATGATAATCAATGAAAAGGCACATTGACCCGTACATCTTCTTAATGAAGAGGAATATGTCACCCTAGGGTTAAGAATTATGGTGTATAAACCATTTATCCAGATTCTGGTGTAGTTTTTTCTTCTTCCCCACATGATCCAAAAAATCAATTCTATATGGAGTCTTGGATATTGGAGACACCATATATATAAGATCAATTGATAATTCTAAATCTCATCAAGGAGGATGACTCGAAAATTCATTAGGAAACACTTCACCAAATTTTGTCACAATAGGCTTGTCTTCAAGGATGGTTTCTTCCTTTGACACAACCATCTGAGAACGATATTCATGTTTTTAGGGTAATAACATCCACTCTTGAGATGATAGTACAAAAAATGATTCATCCTCATCTTAGAAGTTATACAAAATTGGGGGTCCATTCTCTAAATGGAGAGTTATTTATCTCTCATGGAAATCTATGTTGGATATAAATAGTGAAATACAATCTAAGATAATAATTGAATTAAATTCCACCAGAGGGAGTATAACGAGGTTCATCGGGAATTTAAAACAGAAAATTATTATCATTGAGGAGTTATATTCATGGGATGAAATGATTTTCCCATATTCTATTCTCATTGACATCTTTACTCCCATTATTTGTGGTGTTGTTGGGATTATTCTACTAAATATTCATAATGTAAAATAATACATAGAACTAGAATAAAAATGTATGTTTTCTATTCTTGAATGAATAAATATCAACCATCTCACCACTTCTTTGTCGGGGTTCACATATATAGTATCAAAAAATAAGTTTTCTATTTTATTCAGATAATTGATAGATGGATATTATATTATCAATGGTGTTGATCCACTATTCATTGATTGATGGATCACATGATCAATTAAGTATAAAATTCCTTTTTCTCATGGAGATCTCGACTGCAACATCTTTGTTCCTGGTGGGGGGGGGGGGGGGGGCTAACAATCCACTTGACCCATGTTTCTATTCCAAACATGAGTTAACATAGAGAGTATCCTAACAATGTTCATGATTCTCACTCCAATCTAATTGGGAATTCCATTAGAATAGTCGTCACATTGATCTATACATCAGTTGTTAGGTCGATTCCTCCTATTACCTGCAATTCGGTGGATGAAAAGAAATTTTAGGGGTAGCACATAAATGCTAATCCCAAGGCAGAAACAGATGACTTATAAATTTCATTTATTTGCATACATTATAAATTAATAGGCTTTAATCTATGTTATATATGATCTACTTCACAACATATATTCTTTGTGGAAATTATTAATTTCCCTAATAATGATTGATACTATGCTTATGAATTTACCAAATAATATCCCCCAGGTGTTTCTTAACCAAGAGTGTAGAAATTCTTGATGTCATTCCCCATTTACTGTTAGAGTCTATCTCAAAGTAGTGTTTCTGGGTTTTATCACTAGATTCATCTATGTGAGAGCCGCCTCTTCCTACTTGTATTCAGAAAGAGATATATTATATTTGATAATCCTCGTACTCATTACTCACCAATATTTAGGGATGATTTTGTTATAATTAATTATATTACTATGGATTTAATTAGGGTTTTATAATCCTAATCCAAAAAATAAGTATACATGTCTTTTAATACAATCTATAACAACCATGATCTTTATTACACGAATAAACGTGATTTATTACATAAAAATTCACAAAATGTAACTTTGAGTATCAAGAGAACTAGTCCCTAGGGAAATTAGAATCATTATATAACAACTTATAACATGAAACAAAACATCTTTATTTTAAACTTCTTTTACTTGACCACAACCTTCCTTCGTACATAGAATTGCATGTATAACCTGAGGATATGTATACGAAACGGTTGAGCTATAAATCCCTAAAAGGGAGTTAAAAATGCATAACAAGAAGAATATAATACATGATAGGAAATAGAAATATCAATGGATCCAATGAGATACATGAACATAAAGTCATGATATAGTAGGATTATTATAACATGGAAATGTGGTACCATCATTTAACATTATATTAGCATAAGAAAATGTTCATTGCACGTGGTTCATGAGTGAACAATCATTAAACATTAAATAGCATGAGTAAACCGTCATTGAACATGACTTATCATGATACTAATCCTAACCCAATGCATTGGAGATCTATCATGGAACACCCTTCTTAATCTTTTCATTTCATACATTAGTGGGCCACATGGATCATATAACATGGATTCATTAAACACCATCATTTATTCAATGTTAAAAGAATGTGGAATTAATATATGAAACCATATATACAATATGTAATTGTGAATAATGGTGAATACCCTAGATAGATAATTGGGCATGGTATTCACTACATAATGACATTGTCTTGGAAAATCGCAGAGCAATTTCAGCAGCATAACAACATGACATAAGAATTAATAAAATTTATTGATGAGTGAGAATGTGGGGTCTATAATATTAACATGAAATATACATTAATGGGGACTTATAGAAACACGTTGCAACATATTTAAGGATATTTATATTTATAAAAAATTGAATTAAATTAAATGAGGAGAGATAAATCCCTTACAAAATTTTGGCATATTAACAAGTGTACATGAGAGGAATTAATGGTAGAGGAAGGGGTATATCATCATTAAAAATAAATAAGGGATTTATATGGGAGAGGATATAGAATTCCCCTACATTTTAAATTTAATAAAAGGGTTTTACAAAAAAATGAAATTTGGCCAAAAATAAGAAAAGAAGAAGTCCCTTACTTGGATGTGTGACATGAATGGCTTCAGAGGGGCTTGATTGAGGCATTCGTGGAGGTTGGGGAGCATTGAGAGGATATTAATGGGAGAATAGAAGGGAATGGACTTGAAATAATGGTTTGGATTGATGATTAATGGGAGATTGGGTGATTATATATATGAAAGGAGATGGAATTCCTTATTATTATTTTTTTCGACACCAGACATTAACAAATCAAAAACAGAAACCATCCCAGGGGTTTTGAAGATGGTTTTTCCTAAAGGGGTGTGGAAAATATTATCTTATAAGGCTAATGGGAAAATTATTTAAATATTAGAGTTACTCTTATGTATGTGATTCACACTCCCAAAAAATAATTTGAAAGGGTCAAATGCTTTATACTTATTGGTGGGTCTACTAAAATAAAACAAACAAACCTAAAATAAAATTTTTTATGTTAAAACATATATTGGCCCAAAATACCATTTCTAGTATTTCATTATATTACAATTGGGTTATTATGATGTCATAAATCATATTTTATATTTAAATGGTGCAAACGTTTTTCCCAATAATTTGAATGTATCAGAATAATATGAAAAATTCACCATAGGATTATTTCAAAATTTTGATTCAAAAAAATATATCCATTTAATATAAATAATTTTTTATATTTGTAAATTTTTACTTCTAAAATAAATCCTACATTTATCATAAATTCATTGGTATTGAGAAATACTGCTTTTAAACCTTCATTAAAACTACAATTATATTCATAAAAATTATACGACCATTAATAATGAATAAAATATAATTTTCTAATAATATTTTATTAAAATATTATTTAATTACAAAATAAATTAATTAATCAAATTATGTTTCTTTATATAATATTAACTGAGTATACTATTGGTGCTTTAAAAACTAAATACAACATAATAATAATAATAATATGAATGTATATTAGTTTTTCTATACAAAAATAATACACATTATCACAGTTCTAGGGTCTTGTTACATAACCCCTTATAACACCCACATTATACCTAAGGGTAAGGTGTGCGATTGTGGAAAACTCTTGGGGAGGCTAAGAAATATCGTTCGGGTGGTAATCCCAATTAACATCTACTTCCCCCTTAGGCCATTCCATTCAGGCTTAACATATTGAATTTCTCCTTTGTATTGGTGAAGTTTGAAGCCCAATGAAGAAGCCTTATTACCGAGATCCGACAAATGGACTTCGAATGGAGAAATTATACTGGTTTAGGCCATCACTTACTTTTTATGTTTAAATTGGATTTTTCCAAGAACGATATTTATATTAATCAATTGATCACTATTAAATGTCTATATTAGGGATGATAACAATTCATAATGGAATCTTGAAAACCATAAAATCAAGGAAGTTTATATTTTATGTTACAATTTTACATCATAATATATTTATTTAGATCCAGAGAAAATTTCTTTCATAGAATTTTGGGTCATTACACTGCACACTAAGTAAGACACACTTTGTCGGTTATTCTTTTGATAATTATGATTTTTTAAAAACATACATGAGGAGTATTTTTAAACATTACCAAAAATACAAAATTTATAATGATGTGAATATCCATTCATATTTTCTTTTAATTTATTCTTAGTGTATAACTATTTATGATATTATAGATTTTGTTTCATAATTTTATGATCATATATAGTGTAGTAAATTACTTATAAATGGAACTTAGTAGATGGAATGTGTTCAATATCCATGCTATAGACCATGTAGGGATAGAAATTATAGGAAAAATAATGATGTTGGAGATGGAAGTACTAAAGGAAATGATCGAATTATATTCGTATTTTGGAAAATGACTATTATTATAAGAAGTAAACATTACCATATTGATAATCTTACAAATCAACCATTCATTTAATCAATGTTAGATAGATTTATGCAACAAATACATATATAATTTAATGAGATTACAAATAAAATTTTAGATGAGAGGTGGATATTTATTTAAAGAAGATATTATTGGATGTTGGTATTAATGAACGGGGGAGTGTTTCAAAATATTATGTATTGTCTCAAAATATATTGATCAATTATGTTGATTGATTCAAAATTATAAATATTATGAATAAATAAAAGGCACAGTTAATTATTATTTTAATGTAATATTCATTGAAAAATATTTTCTCTTTGAGCAACAAGAATATTTTGACATACAATTCATGAATCTTAGAAAAAATGAATATAAAAATATTCATCTGTATGAATAATGTGGATACAAATATTTTGATGCATACATTTTTTAATTATAGTTTATTGTAGTTCATGGTCTTAACAAGTTAGGAATGTGACATTAAGTGTCAAATTTTATAATTTGGTAAATCAAACGTTATGATGATTTTGAAAACATAGTGAATTTTCACCTAATTTATTGGACATTGAATTTTTTTAGAAATATATTGGATGAGTATTTTGGATTAAATTTTTTGAAATGGATTCTGTTGAACTTTTGTATTAAAATTATCATATGATTGATTAATTTTTTATATTTGATTAATATTTATAACCATTTTTTTCAGTTAATATAGGTGGAATTGTGATTACTCATTGAGCGGTCTTACGATGAATTAAAAGTTAAATTTGGTGCATCATGAATATTTTATTTTAATTTTAATTTCATGGAGTAAGAGATATAGTGGGAATTGATTGAATCCTGAAAAAAATGATGAAATTATGACCACTAAAAAAGGATATCAAGTAACTATATTTCATTATATTTTAGACCATTATGTAGATCCTAAATAAATGGTTATTGAAACAAATTTTTTTTTCGTATTACCTTTATATTAGTTGAAGAAAATGTTCCATTAAAAAATAAATGATTTATGATTTTTTGGTCTTTAAAATCTAATTATCATTAACATTCAAATGAAAAAATATCTCCCATAAATATTGATTATTATTTGGAAATTTCTTCCATGAGTATATCATCACATCCAAACAATTTTCTCTTACATGGAAACAAAATTATGTGTCATTCTTGATGATATTTTTACTTTAATTTCAATCTTATCAAGAGTATGTTTATTAAATCTTTATTCAATGTGTGTTTACAAAAAAACACTTACAAATGAAAAACCATTTATTATCAAGATGCTAAATAAATTTTGAGGATGCTACTTATTTAATGGGTTAGAATGTATACATAGTGATTTTAAAAGAAGAATGTAATTTTTCATATATTATATAAAATGGAACATCGAACTCAAAAGTGACTGCATCTCCATGATACATTTATATTGGATTTTTTTTAAAAATTCATTCTAGTTTATAGATATTGATGAATGCAATAATGAGTTTAAAGGAAATGTGATAATCTATTAAAATATAATAATTTAATCAATACCATTATAACATTATAATTACATTGGTGATTATGAATACAAATAAATTAATAAAAAATATATATGGTTAAAAAATGTATAAACTGAATTAAATGGATATAAAACAATGATAAATAAAATCAGAACTGTTTTAATGAAAGTAATGTTTATTTTTCTAAAAAAATATATTTTTCAAAAAGACGGTTCAGCCATTAATTGAGAAAAAAATTTCAAATAAAATTTCATCACATATAAAAACAAAAATTTAAAAAATAAAATTCTGTACTTAAATGTAAATTTCAAAATTATCATTGGGAGAGTTTTTATAATTTTTTAGAAAGAAAAATGTTTTGATGAATAGTGAAACACTGATTTTTATTGAAAAATTACTTTTCATTTTAATTATATACAAAGATAAATTGTATAATAAACTTTATTTAATGTAAAATTTAATCGATTATAATAGAATTTACCTAATTATTTCCATTTTAATAAAATTTTATATTGAATTCAAATATATAAAATTTTCAAATATTTGAGTGTTTTTTATTGAAAAATACATTTTTTCAGAACACATGTTGGTTTTTTTAAATTGAATTCATCTACTATTAAGAATTGAGTTATGAAAAAATAATTCCACTATTTGAATAATAATAATTTATATTTTCATAAAAGGAAAACATAATTATCAACCATAATTAATATAGAAAACATTTAATATTAATTACTATAGTTAAAATAAAAATGGGTTTATATTCTGGTTAAACTTATAAGATAAGGGTTAAAATGATATAAAAAATTTAAGACACCATTTAATAGTCAAATTTTTAGCTTATATCGTCAACGGATTTATATTGACCAAAATATGGATGATATTGGAATAGTAAAATGTCACAAAATAGATATAGTCACCATCAAAACTGTAACCCATCTTGATCCATGGAATGACCTAAATGGTGGACCCTACCCCCACAGGCTTGAACAAGATGACATGTATCATAAATATATTTTGAGAAACATTTACCAAAATTTAAAAACATAAAACAACATTCATTGACAAAAAAGAGAAATCTGAATTTTCTCAAAAAAAACTAATCATAAAAAAATATATAATTAGAAAATGAGGATTGTACAAAATCCCAGGGACTAACACAAATGAAGAATGCCATAAAAACTTCCCATGAACCACCTCATGGAAAGCGGCAATCACCCTCAATCCATCTCTACGACCCCGCATCCATAAGGACTGCTAGAAACTAGGACCACTAATTCTAAAAGCATTAACCAAACCTAAAAATATATTACCAAGTCTAATTACACTAAATGGGGTATGTATGGTGAAATCCTAGGACCAATTGGATTCCCCTTAAAGAAATTCCCTGGGATAAAATATTTAATATAAAAATCTTGAATTTTTTTTATAAACAAATAATTTTTTTAATAGTTGTTTAAAAGGATTTAACCTAAAATGAAAACAGTTTTTAAGGGAGAAGCATTAAAGACCTAATACTTATAATGAAAATGTACATGCTACTAAATTTCCCATCAAAACACATTGTATACAGAAAATGAGTACCATTTAGTCATCAAGCACTAGTCACATGAACACCAAAAGGTATTAGCTTATTTTGGTCCCTATGTACATCGTATCTCTAGGTAAAAGTATCCACAAAAACTGTATGTCTCATGTATAGTCCACTTGGAGGGGAAGTCCCAATGGCTTAATAGTTCCTAATCATCATAATAGTTTAGGTGGTGTTTACAACGTCAATTTTTCTAAGTGAAATAGGGATGAAACCACTCTGGATCACTATCATAGTAGTCCCATTCCACCCAACTATATACTTGGGATTCCATCTTTGTGATCAATCTAGTTACACATGTTATTAAAATAAATTTTCATATAAAAATTCTATTTCCAAAACAACACACACCAATGTCCCAAACACATTTTACATAATACTCTTTTCACTTTAAAATTCTATTTAACATCATACAAACAATAAAACATTTCAAAAACATTTCTCACACCTTCACACAATTTATAAAATATTTATAACAGTATACATGACATTATTAAAAAATTTCAGATCGCCAATAAACACTTTATCTTCCGAAAACATATTATTAAAAAAACCCACCAACAAAAATAGTACATAAACATCCTATAACATTTTTGTAACTCAATAAATCATTTAAATTTTAAATAATACACATTCATGAAATATAACAAGGTTTTGTACAAAAATACCATTCGAATACCATGTTTTAATTATAGAATCACACTAATAACCAAAAGAAAAAGAATTTGAATCTATAGAAACATTTGATAATCCACATTAATTCAATAAAATTTGACCCCAAACGGTATCACAAGAGTCATAAATAAAAACACACAGTTTAAAGTAAACAAGAAGTTTCAAATCCAATAACAGAACTAACTCAACCAAAAAATATTTTTTGTTCCACACATAATAGTAATTATCATGCTAAAAATGCTAAGAATGAATAGATACCAATATCATCACATGAATTTAATGAATAATAATTTTTCATATCTATTAATATTTATGAATAAGATATTAATTTTATGTTAAAGGGGACTATTTTTGAGATAGTATACTCAACCCGCAATAATGAGTTTCTCTGAAATCATACGTTGCACACATTATTGAGTTAAACTGTAAAATAATATAATAATAATATTTATATTTTAAATTCTAGATAGCACTATGCTATTGTATTTGCAGAAATGAACAGAACTAACAACATTATGATTAAAACATTTGGAAAATGTTTTTACAAATATCCAATAAATACAAGAGGCTTAAAATGAAAATGAATCCAGTTTTAAGAATAAAATATTCTCATATTTTTAAATGATCGTTTTACCACCTTTTGAGGGGAAACTATTCATCAATATATTTTCTGTCACTTTTATATGTTCTATTTGAAAAAATAAAATTCTTATTTAGAATATAGATATCAAAATTAAATTTGGTAGGAATTTTCGTATTTACCTGATTAAATTCCTATATTAATGAATTATGAGGAATATTAATTTTTAATTCTAAAATGTCATTTAAAATAATTTACTTATATAATTAATTTTTTCTTTTAAATTGTTTTAAATTTTATTTGGATTAAATTTTTAACATTTAATCCAATGCTAGTAATTAATGTAATTTAACATTGTAATTTGACAAAAACACTTGTCAATCATTTGATAGTTCTTATTTCATAATAACATGATTTCTCATTTTGACAACTGGAATTAATTTTAAATTCATTACTCCAATTTATGTGTTTTTAATTTGAAATAATGGATTACATATTTGGAATAATAATTTCCACGTTTTAATGGATTTTTTTTTATTTTTGGACATTCTATATAGTAACATCATTAATTATTTCTATTCACCAAATTAAAGGGTAAATCTTGTAAATAATGGAAAACAATAAAATTTTAATAATATAAAACTACACTAAAACGTGCCTTAATCCTATTGGATTAGTTATTTATAACAATGTGCATCCATACATGGGTCCTTTAGAATTTGGGAGGGACATGGAAGTGTTGATGACATGATTTATTTATTATTTTAAAGTAATGAGAATAATAACATAAACATGTATCTAATTAACAAAAAAATTATATTTGAATATATAATTGATCTCTTAGTGTATAAATATTCATTGGATATATAACAATATTTCCTAAATTATGGTATTTTATTTATAATTTTTGGACTCAATATAAATAATCATATTTATGACACAATGATATGATGAATTCTTTAATAAAGAATTCAAATGAATGATATTATAAATATTAAGAAAATATTATATGAAATATTTTTTTACATCCACTGATTATATAGTTGAATATGACAAGATAATATTGAATAATTTTTTTTCAAAGTTATCAAGTTGATATGAATTTTAAAATTTCAAGTATGAATAGTGTCCAAAATTGACATTATTCATAACATAAAATATAAAAGTGTTTATTAAATGATGTTACATTTTTAAAAATATAATATTTGTCCAAATTGTTATGATATGACCAAATATGTCATAAATGACTTTTTTTTCTCTTTTGATATTATATGGTTATAATTGTAACGAAAAATATTTAAATTACATGATATAACTTTATGATTAGAAAGGTTAAAATAATGGTTAAAACAAAAAGATACAAAAAAATTTATATTCAAAACATGCCTAAAATTATTTTAAATGATTTTTAAATGAACAAAAATCATCTTATCGTAGATTTAAATTTGTTTTGGACTATTTGTAATTGAAATTGAATTAATAACAGAATAATATTTCAAGACTTTCCGAAAGTGCAACTCCTCCCTCTTATAAAAGGCCACAGACACTATCCTCATACCCACAACACTAAATCCCCTTGGATAGTCAAAATTAAACTCAAATAATCTCCCAAAATTAGTAAATTCCATATTAATGATTACATTGGGCAGAAGGAAATTCGATAAAGACTTTTAGATAAAATCCAACGTAGTTTCCCGATTTGGAGGTAACATATTCCCTCAACTTCTATTCATTTATTTTCCTACTCCACAACCTATAATCTAAATATTATTTAATTACATAAAAACACATGTATCCTAAATGTAATATGACTTTTTTTATAATGATTCGAACTACACTTTCAAAAACCTCCATCTAATGGATACAATAATATTGTTTCTATGTGTGGCGAACTAGTACCTCACGAAATGATGATTGTTTAATTTTGTCCTTCCACATTTCATGGTTTCCATTATAATGTAACTATATTTATATATGATATATATTATATCTGTTTTTTCTATATTCTTATGTAATGTTTATTTACAACCTAGCTTTGTGCATTCCATGAAATGTAAATACGATTATTTCATTTGAGGATGTGTGGTCTACCTCCCCCTCAATTTGATATGAGTCATACATGCTATAAATATAACATATAAAGGATGGTTTTATTAAACATATGAGACATACATGATATTAATATAACACTGATTTTATAATATAAATTTATATATTTTTATTTTTATACTTATAATATGTAAAAAAAGTAATTAACATTCATGCGTACGTATGGGCTATCATATATATGACATGTGATTTTTATTTATTATCTACAAATATTATGGATATTATAAGTAAGTATTTTTTGAAATTATAGAATATATAAATCATGAAGTATATTTTTTAGATGGTGGACTTTTTACCACATGGACAATTTACATCAAAAAAGTTCATTTTCAAATAAAGTTCCAAATATCAACAAACTGACCGATATGAGAATAAACAGTACTGTAATTTTTATAACATGAATATAAGTAATATAAAATAAATAATAAACAAGAAAAATGTTATTATGAATGTAGATATAAACATATGTATATTATTCAGGTATCTAACAAATGAACGAGACAAGTCAGAATCATGGTAATGGACTTCATCTCAATCTCATTTCATTGAGAAATATTTTAAATTTATACAACATCATATTTTATATGTTTTATAAAAAACTCCTTTGACTTATAATTTCATTCAAATTGAATATATTTTTTATGATGCATTTCCTAAATACCAAAAAGGAATTTTTTAACGTATTCAGTGTTAATTTATGCTACACTGTCATAACTGTTATTTGATATTTGGGTTCGTCTTATATCGTTGATATTTTTGTAAAAGGAAAATAAATCCATTACTCCATTTTTGGGTTTATGCGTATTGAATTTTTTTTTTGAAATCGATTAAATATTTGGATATCTTGAAATTATTTTTTGTGATTTAAAATGAATTTTTTTTACTTAAATACTGTTATTTTCAATATTTTATGTGTTATGATTATATAATGGTACTTTGAAATTTGAAAGGTTGTTACATTATAATCAAATTTCAGGTGGGTACATGATAAACCATGACTTGTGGTTCAATGATAATGAAATTATGGTTGTTAACATTATAACCTCCAATTAATTGGTCATGGAAATCATCTTTATGGCTAATCTATTTTGTGATATGTGTGGATGTCAAAAGTATGATTATTTAATTTAAGTATATTTATGTCACGACCCAACTTCATCAAAAGGAGGGAAGGGTCAGCAGATTTCCAGGCCCTTCCTTCTTTATGTTTAAAGAGAGAAAATGACCCCCGAGACCCGCCTTCAATAGGTCCCGGAGTGGTGACTAGCACCAAGGGTATAGAAATTACACACAAATGGATGGCATTACCATTTTCGTTTTATAGGATCGGGAGATAAGATGATTGAACCCAACAAGACCAAGGTAAAAGAAAAACAAACCAAAAGTAATATGTTCCCACATGCATATTCCAAAAGTAACAGCCACAAAGTACAAAAGGTGACTACAAAGGTAAGTACCAATGAAAGGAAAACAACAACAGAAACTACCCCAAAGGTCTGAGCTAGTATGGTCCTGCGCGATCCCCGAAGTCCTCCTGGGAACCTGAAAGCATTTTTATATACGTATGGTGAGCATACAAGTACACTCAGTAGGGAAAACCAAAGACTCTCGTGCACAAGTGGGGGAACATACTAATGTTCCGTGAGAAGCAGATAACCAACACTATCAAGGAGTTCACCCATCCCACTCACTAGCTACACTAACAAAGTTACGCAAACCAAGTAATATATATAATAAGAGCACATCGATGTTTGGGAACACGACGCCACGTTTCCACAGGATATTGAGACATCCTATGCATCGAACCATTCCCGCCATTCTCACAGCAGTCCCACTGCCATACCCGTCCGCACACACATGGGCCACAACCGCACGCATTCCCACTACTGAATCCCGCCTGCAAACACCTGGGCCACAGTCACATGTAACCACGCCTGCAAACACCTAGTCCAGAACAACTACCACCATGCTAGAAGACACCTGGGCCTCATCCCGATGACACTTGGGAAACCACCTGCCTCACACACCTGGTCAACCACCACACTACCCCTTTCGAAGGTTCATGGGCTAATAATGGACCTCATTCCACCACAGCATGCCTGATGATACTTGGGCTATCCGGGAAAGGGAGAAGAAAAGGGGATAATAACCAGCCACTAAGAATTGTGTTGGGAAAAACACCCTCCCTCATGAAATGGGCGTGTTCGGCACTATGTTCTCAACATGGGTGGGGCATGAATAAGAAACACAAAACTACAAGAATATACATAGGTAAGAAGCACTCACCCAAGGTTAGATTTTTCTTCAGACAGCCTACAGATCACAATAGCACTCAAGTCCGAGTCACGACTCTCTCCAAAAAAACCAGTTTGTCCAATTCATGTTTTCATGTTCCGTAACAATATTTAATTACGTTCTTCACCTACTTGGGAAACTAGTAAACATAGGCACAAGTCCAGGAAAGTAAACGGTCAAACATCAACCATAACACCCACACCCGGTTCTCTTGTAAAGCCACATCAACTAAAAATAACCCTAAGTTACAGCCCCATGCCCAATGTCCTGGGGAAAAAAGGGCTTCTCAACAACAGAGGATCCCACCCCAATTCGTGAAATAAACAAGGTAACTACCCTGTCATAAAACTGACAACCACCAAATCCGTAACAATAGGGAATCCCATTTCCAATTTCACATCCACTGAAAGTAACAAAATAGTGGATCCCATCCCCTCCCACATCTCCATCAATCGGCCCATAAAATAAAAACAAACAAACCACTACCACCAGACAAGGAAGACCCACGCATGTATTCTCAGATTTAAAAGATTTTACACGCTCCATGATTTCAATTTCTTATGCTTTAACCGAGGGTTATCACAGAAGGATTGATCCTGGTGCTTCCAATTTATTCAGTCAGGTATAAATAATTAACCAATTTACTTTTCACGGCAAGAGTTCACAACCAAAAAGAAGCCACTTCAAACATCACTAGGGGTTCGTTAATGCACAGAGAAAGACCACCAATAACCATGATATTCAGTGGGCATAATCCCGTACAATTCAGAAATAATATCATAATATAAAACAACATCAATGATCACATCCCCCCTTCTTTCTTTATAGAATCAGTTCATTATCTATATTTAGGTCTATTTTATCTAATTCTACAGAATCAGAAGCATGCCCACCCCGCATGATACACAAAAGAGAGAGGCAAAGGAGAAATTTCCTACATGTTGATCGACGATCGACACTATGGCCAGGGGCGGAACTTTAAGGATAGCGATGCGGTTCGCCTGAACGAAATTCGCCTCGTCTATCAATGCTTAGACCGAGCGCGGAAATTTACACATAACAATGAGGCTTTCCAGATGCCCAAAAATCAGCTCGTCTGGACGAAAGTACTCCTCGCCGAGGGTGATCAAGAAAAGAAGAAACCCAGGGAGAACCCATTAGTTATTGGGGTCGCAGACAGTTGAGATAAGAATGTGAAAACGCGTGAGCGGGGGTCGTGGGTTGATCACGCAGTTGGGCAGTTACACATGATGATATTAAGGTGTTATTTAATATCCCCCATCGGGGAGGTTTCTCAGGATTTTCAGGAATTAATAATGGGATTTAAGTGGTTTTAAAAGTCGTAAAGTAATTAATTTACGTAAAAACATACGTTGCGGGAGAAAAAATGATAGGTACTCAGAGGGGACACGGTGCTACCGTCACGGTCTCACCCTCACGGTGCCACCGTCACGGTTCCACTTTCATGGTGTAACCGTCATGGTCTCACCCTCACGGTGCCACCGTCACGGTGCCACTGTTTTGGTGGAGCCTCACTATTGGAAAAGTAATGGGCCAGGAGGGTCCGGGCCATTACATTAGATACCTCGTAATTGATTCTCGTCCCCGAAAATGAAAACAAACCAAGAAGGAATTAGAGGTTCCAAACAACCACCTCGAAAGATACCTCTTAGAAGTGAACCCATTCTAACTAAAAAAACACTTGCTTGTCATGAAACAAGAAACATACCATGCCAAACTACCCTGGAATGTTGGTTGGGGAGTCTCCTCCCACATGTCAAGATATTATCCTCTTTGGGCGACACTGACTCGCCCACACGGGTTTAATCGCATCAACCATAATGTTTCCGGATTAGGGGTCGGGTCCTCTCCTCCCCAATAGCCAGGGCTTTTCAAACACATCCAGAGAAAAAAAATCCAATAAATTTCATAGAGAAAAAGACAAAACGTTCTACCACAACAGGTACAACAAGGAACAAAACTCAAAACAACCCTGGGTACTGGGTACACATCTGTGCTTCCCTCTCCAACGTAGTCTCCTCATGCCATCCATGTATCCACAACACAAGAACCGAGGTAATGGTTCACCGACGAAGCACCTTGTCCTTGCGATCCTCGTTCATCACTTGTCTCTCCATAAAAGTCGGTTCATCCTGGATGACCAGCTCACCACAATCAAGGATGTGTGAATCGTCGTGAAGATACTGACAGAGCTGGGACACATGGAATACATCATGTATCCTCAGTAGCGGTGGCGGTAACGCTATCTGATAAGCCACTTTGCCGATCTTCCGCAACACTTCATAGGGTCCAATGAATCTGGGAGAAAGCTTACTCCCCTTGCCGAACCTCCGCTGCCCACACCGAGGGGAGACCTTCAAGAACACATGGTCTTGAACCTCAAACTCCAAGGGCCTCCTCCGGGTATCAACATACGACTACTGCTGGTCCTGCGCCTCCTTCATCCTTTCCGGTATGAGCCAAACCTTCTCTGTCGTGCTCTGCACCACCTCCGGGCCAAGGATGGCTGCCTCTCCAACTTCGGCCCAACACATAGGCGAACAGTAGGGCCTCCCGTACATGGCTTCAAACGGGGCCATACCGATGGTAGAGTGATAGCTATTATTGTAGGAAAACTCTACTAGAGGCAAGTATTGCACCCACGACGCCCCTGAGTCCAGAACACACAACCGCATCATATCCTCCAAGGTCTGGATGGTTTGCTCTGTTTGTCCATCTGTGTGGGGATGTAAAGAAGTTCTAAGATGCAGCTCGGTGCCAAAATCATGCTGTAATCCCCTCCAGACTCGCGAGGTAATACGTTCATCCCTATCTGATACTATAGACCTCTGAATCCCATGCAACCGCACCACCTCATCCACGTACCTTCACGCCAAATCATCTACTACACTCGACTCCCTGATTGCCAGAAAGTGAGACGATTTCATCAACCTGTCCACTACTAACTAGATGGAATCATATCCCCCCTTGGACCTTGGTTAGTTACGTGATGAAATCCGTCGAGATTTCGTCCCACTTCCACTCGGGAAAAAATAGAGGCTAGAGTAGGATGCCTTGAACTCGGTGTTAAGATTTCACATGCTGACATACTAAGAACTTGGCCAGAAGCTCTGCCATGACTCTTTTAACTCCGGGCCACCAAAAGTATCGCTTGAGTCCCTGGTACATCTTGGATGCTCATGTGTGTACCGCTAGGGGTGAGTTGTGGAAGTCACTAAGAACCTTTCCACGTATCACCTCCAGAACAAACAACCATCCCTAGAAAAGCATCAGGTTCTGACCATCCACTGCCCATCCTTCCAGAGCATTTCCCTGGTCAACTCGGTCACGCATCACTTCGCACTCTTGGTCTCCCCACTGAGACTCCTCCAGTTGTTGCAACATAGAAGACTGCACTATCATCTGATATAGGCAACCTCTACCACCATCAATCCTTGCATCCATGTGTATGGCAGCCAACTCCTCCATCGCTTTCCGGGCATCCGCCAACTCTCGGACTGCATCCTTATGCGTCCTCTTGCTCAAGTAATCAACCACTACATTGCCCTTTCCCTCAGTATAAGAGATCTCGAAGTCGTAATCCTGGAGGAACTCCACCCATATCCGCTGTCGCAAGTTATGTCCCACTGGGAGAAGCTATACCTCAAGATTTTGTGATCCGTGAAGACCACAAAGCATTCTCCGATGAGGTAGTGCTGCCATATCTTTAGTTCAAAAACGACCGCTGCAAGATCCAGGTCGCGGGTGGAGTAATTACACTCATGGGGGCATAGCTTCCTGGACCCATAAGAGATCACCCCATGTCGCTGCATCAACACACATCCCAGGCCATGTCCTGAAGCATCAAAGAACACCTCATAAGCCGCCCCTTCATCTGGTAATATCAGCACTGGGGAACTAACCAACTTCTCCTTTAGATATCTGAAGGCTGACTCGCACTGCTCACTCCACATGAATAACTGGTCTTTCTTGGTTAGGACTATCAAAGGGGATTCTACTCGGGAGATGTTGGGTATGAACCTCTGATAGTAACCTACCAGCCTGAGGAAACTATGGACCTATGACACATTCTTGGGTTCTTCCTAAAAAACAACTACCTCAACCATTGATGGGTCCACCGCTACCCCCCGTTCGACACCACGTGTCCGAGGAAGTGCACCTCTCTTGTCCAAAACTTGAATTTTGACAACATACCATAGAGATGGTGCTGTCAGAGGACCTCCAAAACCATACTCAGTTGCTTATCATGGTCCTCCTCTGATCTCAAATAGATCAGGATTTCGTCGATGAACATAACTACGAACTGATCTAGGTACTCCAGGAAGATGGAGTTCATAAGCCCCATGAACACAGCCGGGGCATTCGTAACACCGAAAGGCATGACCAAGAACTTGATGTGTCCATATCTAAACCTGAAGGTCGTCTTTGGAATTTCTCCCTCTTTCACTCTCAGCTGGTGGTGCCCAGACCGCAGGTCGATCTTCGAGAACCATCCTTCCCCTTTCAGCTGGTCAAAAAGATCGTCTATCCTCAGAAAAGGGTAGCGATTCTTGATCGTCACCTAATCCAGCCTCCTGTAGTCTATGCACAACCTAAGGACACCATCTGCCTTCTTTGCCAACAAGACTGGAGCAACCCATGGGGACTCACTTGGCCGAACATAACCCATCTTCATCAGATCGTCAATATGGATCTGCAACTCCCGTAGCTCTGAAGGTGCCATCTGGTAAGGAGCCATAGAGATCGGACGAGCGTCGGTCTGCAGGTATATCCTGAACTCGATATCACGTCGAGGGGGTAGAGTCGTCACCTCCTCAGGAAAGATTTCCATAAACTCACGGACAACCTATGGCACCTCCACCATCTCATCATCTACTAACTCTACTGACAACTCGGCTAACAAGGAGAGGAGGGGTTCCTATCGCCTGCTGCCCATCTGACCGCTCCGCTCGCCGGTGAAGGTAACACGCCGGCCGCCCAAGTCTGAGAACACGAACCTTCCTCGGAAACAGACAATGACGGCACACACTGATAATAGCCAGTCGATGCCTTGGATGACATCATATGGCTATATTTGTAGTAGAAGAAGATCATTAACCGACTGATGTGGCCATATCATTAGTCTTCATCCTCGAAAAACAAACAACAAGTCGGTCTGACCTCCTACTGGTGTTATCAACACCAGGGGCACTGGAAGTCTATTGGCGTATACACCCAAGGAACGGGCTAGATTGGGCGTAACAAAGGAGTGCGAAGCTCTGGTATCGAACAAGGAATAAGAAAAAGTGCTAAACAAACTGATCGTACCCCGAACAACCTCCGGCCCTGCTGGAACTACTGCCTCTACGGCGTGTAGTTTTCCACACCTGTCTCCTCTGCCCATCGGCTGTTGGCCAACTCCCCGACCACGCCGTGGTTGATGTCCCTAAAGATTTCCCTGAGGTCGGCCACCTCCTCCTATGTCTACCCTCGGAGGAGAGGGAGCTTGCTTTCCCTGCTATTGCAGCTGGAAAGGCCTGGTAGAAGCTGATGCTAGGGCGGGTTTTGGGGATGTCCACCAACTTCGTACTGTACCCGGTCTAGGCACTGACTCCGAAGATGTCCAGGTCTCCTAAAGACGAAGCATCATGGCCCTAGGCCTGAAGAATAGGGTCGAGGACCAAGGGATCAAAACTGAATCTGCTGCGGTCTGCTCCCTACGGGTCGGAACCAAGAGGGTCCTGACGCTAGAGGCCTGGTGCTAACGGCCTTCCCCTTCGATGGTCGCAGCTGGATCCCCTCTTGGGACTCACCTCCTAGAGCGTGCATCCTCACCACCACTTTGACCTTTTTCTAGACCTCCAAGTATGTCGGCATGGTAAAGTGGGTAACAACATACTGGAGGGAGGGTCGGAGTGCATCCTCCAATCTTCTTGCCCGAGACTCCTCATCGGGAAAGTGGTCCGGAGAAAAATATAGGAGGTCCTTGAACATGATCCCTAGATTCCTAAAAAACATACATCCCTATTAGATGGAGAGTAGCCCCTCTCTCTTTTCCTCCTTTATCATCAAAGAGAGGAATTCCGCCCGGAACTCCCTCTCGAAAACAGCACATACCACCTCATCCTCTATCATCTCCCCCAGGTAAAGCATCCACCACTGACGCACCGGTCCCCACATTTGGGTGACGGCCAGAGAAACCCAGTACTCGGTCGGGGCCCGAATCAGGTTGAAGGCTATCACTAGCTCCTATAGCCAGCCATCCCTCTTCATGTCAATGGTACAGACCTCATACTTCTCGAGGGTCTGTCGCTGGAAGGCCTGAAGAGTCTTCAGCCACCAGTCATCCTCTTCTTCTCGATCATCTCTCTGTCGATCGGCCGAAGTAGTCTCCGGGGTCTCGATCACCTCTACCACACGTGGTCACCTCCCAGGTGCCATAGCTACAAGGTAAACAAGGAATGCCTAAGCCCAAGTAGTGCAGATTATTATATTTAAAATTTCTTAAACTTTTCGTTTATTCTTAATTCCCAAAACACCCCAGAAACATGAGAACACAAGTCATTATGATGCATGCACCTTTCCTAGGGTCTCTACCCTGCAATCAGCGCGGCATCACTTGGTCGTTCAGTAGGTCCAGTGTCCTTGCATCGGATCACGGGGGCCCTAAAATCACGTATCTTAGCCGGTATTACCTGACCTAATTCTCGCACCAAGGTCACCCAACACTATTGCCTTACCATCCCATGCAATCCTCACTATGCCTAACTCCAGACTCCATCCTACCTCTCAACCTGCCTCTGATACCATTCTGTCACGACCGACCTTCAACAAAAGGAGGGAAGGGTCAGCAGATTGCCAGGCCCTTCCTTCTTTAAGTAGAAGGAGATACAATGACCCTCGAGACCCGCCTTCAATAGGTCCCGGAGTGGAGACTAGCACCAAGGGTATGGAAATTACACACAAATGGAAGGCATTACCCTTTTCATTTTATATGATTGATAGATAAGATGTTGGAACCCAACAACACCAAGGTAAAAGAAAAGTAAATCCAAAATTAAACTGTTCCCACATGCATGTTCCAAAAGTAAAAGCCACAAAGTAAAAAAGGTGACTACAATGGTAATTACCAAAGAAAGGAAAAAAATAAATGCAACTGCCCCAAAGGTCTGAGATAGTATGATCCTGTGTGATCCCCGAAGTCCTCCTGGAAAACTGAAAGCAGTTTTATATACATAGAGTGTGAATACAATTACACTCAGAAGGGAAAACCAAAGACTCTTGTGCACAGGTGGGGGAACGTACTAATGTTCCGTGAGAAGCCGACAACCAACACTATCAAGGAGTTCACCTATCCCACTCACCGGATACACTCACCAAGTAATGAAAACCAAGAAATATATATAATAAGAGAACATCGATGTTTGGGTACCCTGCGCCACATTTCCACTGGTTATTGAGATATCCTACGCATCGAACCAATCCCGCCATTCTCACCGCAGTCCCACTGCCACACCCACACACACACACCTGGGCCACAACCGCACGCAGTCCCACTGCTGAATCCCACCTGCAAACACATGGGCCACAGTCACACGTAAACACCCTTGAAAACACCTAGACTAGAACAACCACCACCATGCCCGAAGAAACCTGGGCTTCATCCCGAAGACACTTGGGAATCCACCTGCCTTACACACCTGGTCAACCACCACACTACCCCACACGAAGGTTCTTGGGATAATAATGGACCTCATGCCATCACAACCTGCCTAAAGATACTTGGGCTATTCGGGAAAGGGAGCAAAAAAGGAGCTAATAACCAGCCACTAAGAATAGTGTTGGAAAAAACAACCTCCCCCATGAAATGGGGGTGTTTGAAACTAAGTGCTCAACATGGGTGGGGTGTGAATAAGAAACACAAAAATACAATTATATACATAGGTAACAAGAACTCACCCAAGGTTATGTTTTTTATCAGATAGCCTACAGATCGCAACAGCACTCAAGTCCGAGTCACGACTCTCACCAACAAAACTCGTTTTTCCCATTCTTGTTTTCATGTTTAGTAACAATATTTAATTAAGTTCTTCACCTACTTGGGAAACTAGTAAACATAGGCACAAGTACAAGAATGTAAACAGCCAAACATCAACCATAACACCCACACTTGGTTCTCTCGTAAAGCTGCATCATCTAAAGAGAACCCTATGTTACAGCCTCATGCCCAATATCCGGGAGAAAAAAGGGATTCTAAACAACAGAGGATCCCACCCCAATTCGTGATATAAGAAAGGTAACCACCTGGTCATAAAACACACAACCACCAAATCTGTAACAACAGGGAATACCATTCCCAATTTCACATCCACTAAGATTATAAAAATAGGGGATCCCCTCCCCTCCAAATCTCCAGCAATCAGACCGTAAAAGATAAACAAACAAACCACTACCACCAAGAAAGATAAACCCATGTAGAAATTTTCAGATTTAAAAGATTTTACATGCTCCATGATTTCAATTTCGTGTTCTTTAACCAGGGGTTATCACAGAAGGATTGATCCTGGTGCTTCAAATTTATTTAGCAGGGTATATGTAATTAACCAATTTACTTTTCATGGAAGGATTTCACAACCATAATGAATCCACTTAAAACATCACTACGGGTTCGTTAATGCACTGATAAATACCACCAATATTCATAATTTTCAATAGGCGTAAGCCCGTACAATTTAGAAAGAAGATCATAATATGAAACAACATCAATAATCACAGCCCCCCCCCCCCGTTCTTTCATTATAGAATCAGTTCATTATCTTTATTTAGGTCTGGTATATCCAATTCTACATAATCAGAAGCACGCCCACCCCGCATGATACACAAAAGACAGGGGCGAGGGAGGAATTCCCTACTTGTTGATCAACAATCGATGATAAGGCCGAGGGAAGAACTTCACAGATAGCGATGTGGTTCACCTGATCAAAAAACACATCGTCTATCAATGCTTAGCCCATGCGCGGATCATTACGCATAACGATGTGGCTCGCCCGATGCAAGAAAATCAGCTCGTCTGGATGAAAGTACTCCTCGTCGAGGGTGATCAAAAAAAGAAGAAACCCATGGTGAACCCTTTAGTTATAGGGGAAGTGGACGGTTGAGATAAGAACGCGAAACCACATGAGCGGGTATCGTGGGTTGACCACGCGGTTGGGCAGTTACACACGATGATATTACGGTGTTATTTAATATCCCCCATCGGGGAGGTTTCTTGGGATTTATAGAGATTAATTATGGGATTTAAGAGGTTTTAAAAGGAGTAAATGAATTAATTTACATCAAAAATTACGTTGCAGGAGCGGATATGTCAGCTACTCGGAGGGGACACGGTGCCACCGTCATGGTGTCACCCTCATGGTGTCACCCTCACAGTTCCACCGTCACGGTCTCACCATCACGGTTCCACCGTCACGCTGCCCCTTTTTTGGCGGAGCATCACTTTTGGAAATGTAATGGGCCAGGAGGGTCTGGGAAATTATAGTTTATGTCACATGTTACATTTATAAGTTATATGATTCATTATATGGGATTTATGGAAATATTTTTTATTCAAAAAGGGAAAGAAATGAGATTATATTAAGTGAATTATATTAACTATATCATAGAGAAAAAATGTAGTACATTATTATAATGAGTTCATGGTTTTGATGTTATCCCAAGAAAAAAAGTTTTCCTTCATTGTGTACCCCATACTGGGTTTCTTATGGTCATCCATTGTATTAAAAAAAATTAATCGGAATTAAATAATGAATTTTTCAAGGATGGGATGATGGGAAATAAATGAAATTAAAACATGAAATGATAGAATGTTTAGTTTTAACGAGTTTCTGTTTTATGAAAAAAAAAATTGATAGTGAGAAGAAGTTTCTACTTTTTATATTTATGTTGTTATGTTTATGTTATGAAATAATTATCTAAAGATATAAAGATTAAAAGATCCATGATTTGAATTAATGTTAAATTATTGAATAATCTTAAGATTATTTAATATTTATGGTTTGGAATTATACTAACTCACTGAAAGATGCCTAAACATGGAATCACCTATCATTTGTGTCAAAAAACCACAAATCATTGTGATAAATATCATCTGCACCACTGCCCCACCACAATGGTGTGAAAATGGACCTAAATCCTCAATATTGAGGAATGAAAATAAAAAAAATTCAACCCATGGTATGATACCATAGTTGCTGGGAAATTTGAACTCCATAGGGTGGGAATAAACCCAATGGAAGAAATGATGAAAACAGGGAGAGAATCACCAACCATAATTATTTTTATGTTTTCCCATAAAAAATAACACATTAAAAAAATAATTTAATGAGATCTTAAGGATTCATTAAGGCAACCCATGGATACTAGGGTTGAATAACGGAAGAAAGGGAAGATTTATGTTTAATCTTATATGATAAAATTTTGATTTACATTAATATTTTTAACGTGTGAGACATTTTTCATGGTTTGGATCCATGGTTTAGAAAACTGTTTAGAAAATCCTTGCGGCATATTTTGTTCATCCAAAAACATTTAATTTTCCTCCAAATTCTAAGGGATCCAAGTTTTTTAATTCAAGAAGATCATATGGAGGGAAATATATTCCCTGGAAATGAGGGAAATATTTCTTTATATTTGAATCATGTCACACCTGGGATTCAAGTAATTGGAAAAGAACCAGAATGAAGTAACAATTAAAACTTGGGTGTGACAATTCACTCCACTATAAATCATTCTTCCCCTAGAATGTCATAGCATTTTTAGATGAAAAAACAAAACACAATTCCATTTTAATGTTCAAAGTGTGGTTCCTAACAATTTGACTACAAGGACACTACCAGCATGAAAAGGGGACCATGATCTTACTCGGGAGGCCCAGACAGACTACCCAGCTTATGGTCACCCACCCCAGAGGCCAAATAACTCATGTCGACCAAAAAAATTAAAATATACTCACACCTACCAAAATTCATAAAATTATTCTGAAACAAGAAAACATAATCAAACCACACCATATGAATAACATAATAGACAATACCAAATGAAGACCAATAAATTAATCAGAAATGAACAATGAATTCAAATGTTGTTACCACATGCTCACTTAAATAAAACCAAGGGAACACAACAATATCAAGGTTTACCCAATAATGATGTTTGTGGTTAGATATCCCCCAATGAGACAACCTACTACCAAGGAAAACCATAGAACTACCAAAGAACAAATATATGTAAACCTGAGAGGCTCACCCCATAGACACGAACTATCACCCGAGACTGAACCAGAGCACCAACACATGATTATTCGAATTGACTCGACACAATAATAGAAAACATTATTTCCATTGACATAATAGGGACCCCAATTGGGGGTACCCAAATGGACATGCCACCATAAGGGATTGTTGGACATTTGTAAAATTACAAAATTACATACTTGGGACATATGATGGGTCTCTCTTCCATAATAACCAACACTCCAAAACAAATGGGACAAGGAAAGGCAAAAAATACCCCCTAAGACCCCATCCCCACTAAATGTTGGGTTAATAAATGAATCCCAAACAAATAGTGACATTATTAGGCTCACCACTCCCTTGAACAATACCATCTGTTGATGGGTCTGACCGAAAACCAAGATCAGAATGGTCTTACAAGGTTATTCATACATGGGAAACAGTTCATAGCGTTTCATTCACAAGGGCTCCAGAATTGGTTTGAGGAAAAAACCACCCCACTTCCCTATAACAAAAGAGATACATTTCCACTGAACTAGACCACAACCCTAAGTTACATGGTCCCCTTGTCCCCTTACACTACACTAGACCAATTGGAATGAAACCACTGAGTCGAAAAATAAACATATCTCCACATCCCACACATGAGACATAAGTTAAACAATTACCTTTTACACCCATGGGGGTTTCTATACAATGAACCATATTTACTCTCAGACCTATATCTAGAGCATAGATGATTGATGCTTTCCCTACCTCATAGTCAGGTGTTCAAAATTCCCTGATCAATACTTCTCTTAATAGAACCAATATAAACCACATAACCACAAAAACAAAACCACAAGGACTTAACACAATCTGAAGCCCACATTATAATAACACAACACATTCACTAGTCAGGGACCTCAAATATGCATACACATTGTCCCTCTCACTCCAGACATGAAATAGAAAATGATATAACACATGGAAGAAACCATCATTAAAAGATGATAATTTCATGAATTCATGAATGAATATTATTTCATTTACGGGGAATCCCTCAAAATGTTCTGAAACACACACCATTTACCTTAAAATCAAACACAACACATCAAGACACCACTAAACAAGACCCAATAAAAAGATATAGAAATTATAAATATTGGGACCCTGAATTATGTCCTAACTAGTATGAGATTACTTCCAGAATACATAATAGCATCGAATGACCATATATTCCACACAGGTGTCCTAACATTAACTATTTATTCCTAGAGACCGATGAATGTCACAAAGGCAGATAAAGAATTCATTGACACTAACATGTCTGGACTGCTTCACTTTTCCTCACAGGAATTCCCCTTCATTATTTCCTAATAAAACCTATAGACCTATCTACCTCAAACTTCATCTTTTAGGATTCACAAAACACAAGAAAAAATTACACCATTCAATTCCTATCACGTCCACCCTTCCACTATGATAGGATCTACTTAACCATAAATGATGAGAGGTAAAATAAACCATGTAACCCATGAATTGAGTCTGTACATTTATCAGTTAGAGGGACCACCAATGGTGATTCACTTGTGGCCACACATAAATAAAGTATTAAATCATTATGGGGGCATAGAATAGCTAATAAGAAGACCCAGTTACATAAACAATATGGTCCTTTGGTCAAACTACATTTAAAAAATATTCAAACACATGAGTGGAACCACCACAATGGATTCCCAATACACTCTTCAATACAAACTAGTGAAAAACATTTCAACCAAAAATAACGAAGAAATAGAAACCCAAAACATCCTCCATACAAGAGGGGTTCATGAAATCAATACAATAACAACAACATTCACAAATAAACATAAGACACTCCTCCTAATCACGGATTATCAAAATTTAAAAAAAAATTATGATCATATTTTTGAAAATAAATTGGTGGACAATTAGATTATTCATCAATGGTATCTAATATTACTCACACAATCATGTTTCCATGCCACCCATAGAACCGTATTCATATCCATCCAACCACTCTCCTAGTATCTCTATTATCAATCCATATTTCAATGAATACCGAAGCATGTGTTCACCCATGAGTATACTAAAGACCAAAACCACTCCTTTCCTCTTTTCAATATCAAAACATTCTAACCCTAGTTTCTCTGTTTCAAAAACACTAATCAGAAAATCAAATTTCAATTTTCATCTTATATACATTTTTATAAAAACCACAATCATTCAAATAAAAACTCACATTCCGGTTCCAATAATTAATTTCAAAACACTTCCAGTTTTTTGGCAATCTTCTTTTCATCCGTACCCATTTAATTAAAACTCATATCATATTTTATAAAAACTGGTTCCAATAATTCATAAAACATTTCAAGTTATCACAACTTACCAAATATAAATCAATTTAGAAACTTCACAAATAACATCCGAAACATTCATTCGCATTAAAATCACAATTTAGACATTTTGAAAATATGTTTTTAAAGATTTTCGAAACCCACATTTACATAAATAATACGTTAAAAAGTGTTGTAAACACCTTATTTATATTTCCAGAACAATTATGAAAATTCATTTACACTCTATTAGAATACAGATATTAATACATTATTGGAAATTATTTTAACAATATTAACATTTCTTAAAACTAATTATTTTTTTACATTAAAAACATGTTTCTATGAATCCCAAATAAACATATAGAAGACAATGAGAGAGAAAAATATTGTCGGTATGTGTCTTATAAATATGGTTTTAAGCCATAATAAAATCACTTCACACTAAAGGAGAGTGTTCTACAATAATTTTCCTTGATCTACAAGGCTTTCCATGCCCTAGGAACACACTAAGACAATTGATCAAACTCTCATTTGATTCCCCCAATAATTGATGAACCAAGAGAAAAAAAGTACTCAGATATAACCCAACTACTCTAGGAAACATGAATCTTGTCACGACCCGTTCCCTGGGGATCATGCTATGACTAACCCAATCCTACATTCCATAGGATAGGGGGTGGATACTATCACTCGAATGGTATTTCCCTAAAATTGGGAAGTCTTTACTTTTAATCCAACATACACAGAGACAAAGAACACGACAAGATGGAAACCACATAGTAAAACACCAGTAGTAAATGTTTGTATATATTGTAAAAGAGGACATAATACAATCCCAAATTAATGATACAACTACAATAGAAAACATCTCCAGAGATAGTCTACCAATGATCCTACATGAAGAGTAGGTACAAATCGTCCTCACAGATCTCCACGTCAACTAGTCACCTATGTGTACCACTTGGTCCTGGATTCCTAATGTCTCATCCATGATGCTCACCATCAACACAAGAAATCACAAGGTTTCAGAGAAGACCAGGTAGGGATCAGTATAACAATACACAATATAGACACAGAGACCCCCAATCGTCTCCCAAAATTCAACAAAGGAAAAACCCCAAATCATGTCCTCAAACCCAAAGACTAAAATAATGTCATCATACCCCAGCTATAAAACTCTAATATCATAAATAAAGATGATTAGTCTTATGATATGTCATTTTATTCTTCTAGGATGTTCGAAATCTGAACAACGAAGAAGTAGTTTTATTATCGATCCACACCGGGTAGTATGTCACTGATCCCCAACGGGCCACTCTAAGGCTGGTCCTCATTAGGTCGCGAACTGCTAATCTACCCAGGGTTTCCCGGATGTTGATCCACACATGGTTGTTATGATAAAGAAACAAATTGGGTCCCTCTCTGGTGTAGCATGAAGCCATGGCCTCCCTCCATGCCATGAAACAGCTAGCCACCCACTACCGATGTGTCAGGTTAAGGGTCAGCTACACCTCTGCTCTTCCACAATGCCTTCAGGCACAACCAAGCTCTGCAGCGAGCAAGATCCAGCCATTGACATCACCCGCAGGCACTGGTCACCCACACTGCTTTGTCGGTGGGGCCACCACATGTCCTAGGGTGCGCTCTGGGGGTCCTTTTCCCCTTCAAATTATGCCTAAAGGCCATTTGGGATGCTTCCAACATTTCATGGCTTCAGGATTCATCTTTCCATCGTTTTATCTGGTTTCTCATGAATACTGCAATCAATAAAAGAAGGTGGAGGGTCAGATCCCTATTTAGTTGGACTACCCCCTTTGTGTTATCAATATAACAAGGGTGAGAGTTCAAACACCATCTAGAGAAGACTAAACCCCATTGAAAAATATCACAATACCCACCCACAATTTCATACGAATCGTGGATTAACTTATGTTTAATAATCTACGTCCATCAGGTTTTTCAAGGATGATAAATTGAAAAACAATAACATGAATTTAAATGAAACCGCCTACCTCTGTTTTGTAGTAAATGTAAAGGTTGTGGGATAAGAATACATGTTCGTTGATTCCATAGAAATTTGTCATTTCCAGATTGATTCCTCCAATGTCTTCATTTAATCCTATATTCTTCATTGGAAAGGTTGATCATTGGATCTTCGCCTGGGTTCACCCACAATATATCACTACCCTCTCCCTTTGACAATGATTTTAAAATCCAAATGATGATTTAATAGATTAACCCACCTTTCAATTTATGGTTCATTAATTTTTTTAATTTATGAACCTTATTAATTATATAAGGGGTAGGTAAAAAACTTATGAGTATCCATGAATTTAGTGTCCCTCTTTAAATGCTCGACAACCTACATGGTCCCTGCCACCATCACCCACGAGGTGGTTGAAAAAATTATTATGTTTTTTTTATTCCTTCAAAATTATTGGAAAAGTATATTTTTCACCCAATCTTCTATGTTCGAAGTTATGACTACCTAAAAATAATCCTAACACTATGAATTTAGAAATTCCCAAATATTTCAATTCCAGGCACCGAGACTCAAAATCATTTACAATAAATTTTTCCATACTCGTATTAATTCAAAAAAAAATAAACAAAATTATTGTAAATTTTGTTGTCTTTACATTCTCCCTTCCTTTTGTATTTTCATCCATGAAATCAATGACAAAAACTAGTGAAAAAAATGGGGGTATTGATCACGTATCTGAACCTTCCCCAACCATGTTATCTCCTAGAGGTTTTCATGTTTCCATCAAACTCACTACAGGGTAATCGACTTACCTTGAAGGACCCACTTTAGTAGATCCTCAATCACCACTGGAAACTCCGCGAACATCAACCCATCGTTAATATCCAACTCGCCCCATTCTGTAATGTGTGTTGGATCATGGATGTACCTCCAAAACTATGAAACCTGTATAACAATATGCACCCGGTGAATATGTGTAGGAAGATCCATGATGTACATCATTTCTCCTACACTGTAGAGAAATGAGTTTGTTTCGATAAACCTCAGGGAAAGCTTGTCGCCCTGGCCTATTCTCTGTAATCCTCATTGGGGGGATACCCATAGGAATACATGATCTCACTCCTCGAACTACAATGATCCCCTAATCCTATCGGAATTCGAATACTGCCAGCTATATATAGTATTCATACTCTTTTGGATGAACTGTACCTTATTTGTGGTAGCCCGAACCAACTCTGGATCCATAAGTGTTTACTCCTCTGGGTCTGTCCAATATAGAGGTGATTTGGACGGTCACACGTACAAGCCTTAAATGAAGCCATGCCGAAGGTGGAGTGAAACTGGTGTTGTATTTGAACTCTACTAGTGGATGGTGGTCCTCCCATTGAAATCCAAAATCAAGGACACAAGCAAAAATCATGAAATCAAGTGTATGTATGGTCTGATCCATCTAACCATCTATCTGATGATGGAAGGCAGTGCTCAAAAATAGGTTTGTCCCAAATGAAACTAGTAATCTCATCTAGATTTGGGATGTAAAATGAGTTTAATGATCTAAGACGATCATTTATGGAACCCCAAGAATCTTTACAATCTACAGAACATAGATACATCCCATTCCCTCTATTGGACCCTTCTATCAGATGGGTAGGATGTGGTCCGACATGGTGAGTCAGCCATCAATCAGCCCAAATGGAATCGTGGCCCCTAGAAGTATGTGGTAGCCCTATCACAAAATATTGGGAGATAAAACCCCTCTTCCACTATGACACATGTAGTGGAGTTACTAATACATCAGTAATATGATTCTTAGCCTTCACTTGATGAAAAGTGACCAATTTTAATACAAACTCCATTACTGCTTTGATCATCCATGGACACCAGTACTAATGCTATAGGACCAAATACAACTTTTACACAACCGGATATACCACCAATGGAGATGTATGAAACTCTCTCAACACATCATATCGTAGAATCACTGGTACCACGGTGTTTCCTATGAAGAGGATGACGTGATCCCACCTTCAGAAAATTATTATGGAGACTGTACTAATGATATATGTGCATGTCGGGAATCACAGGAAACATCACCAAGTTGTGCCTTCTAAACTCACAGAATGAGTGGGGGAGTGATGGTCATTGACTACAGGTAAGGTACTCCCTCACCATCCTTGGAGGATATATGCAACATAACTAGATGCTATGTCTCCTCATTTAGAAAATATATACCCGAACGCCTTCTGAGTGTGTATGCCACCACATTCCCATTCATACAATTTTTTAGTATTTCAAATTCATAGTCCTGGAGGAACACTAGCCAACATAGATGTTTCATTTTATGGTCCTTCTATTAGAAGATACACCTAAGACTGTTGTGATTAGAGTAGATATTAAACAGTTCGCCCAACATGTAGTGTCACCACATCTTCAAAGCAATGTCCACTACTTCTAACTATAGGTCATGGGTAGCATAGTTCTTATCATTCTATCACCACTGACTTGAGACATAGTTTTTCACTACTCACTCCTACATTAGGGGAGATTCTAGTCTAACCCATGTTGCGTCACAATAGACTAGAATCCCAATGCCCACATCTGGTAACATCAAAATGGGTAATTTGTCTGTCTCTGCCTCAGCTCCTAAAAATTCTGATGGAATCTCTCCATCCACACAAAGGGTTGTTCCTTCATATCCAAGGCTTTCTAGGGTGTCACAACTCTAGAAAATTTAATTACGAACCTCTGTCAGTACCCTTCCAACCCCAGGAAACACCGCACCCCGGTCACACTCTTTGGTGGATCCCAAGAAAGTATTGCTTCTTTCTTCATTGGATCCAATGTGAATACATCATTCGAGACAACGTGTCCCAAAAAGTGGACCTCTGGTATCTAGAACTATCAAATTGAGAAATTACCAATAAGTTGGTGCTCTTGGAGTGTATCCAAAACTATCTACAGATATGTGGCATGCTCCTCCTATGTCACTGAGTACATCAAGATGTTGTCAATGAAGAATACCACCAAGTGATCGAGGTGTGGATGAACTATCCTATTCATGAGTCCAATGAACACTTATAGGGAATTGGTCATGCCGAATGGCATTACCAAGAATGAATAATGTCCATACCGGCATCTAAAGTCCATCTTTGGTACATTATCATCTTTTACACTAAGCTGATGATAGCCTGATTAGAGGTCCATCTTTAAAAACAATCAAGCTTTATTCTATTGGCCGAATAGATCATCAATCCTTAGGAGTGGATAATTTTTCTTCACATTCATCCAGTTCAGGTGCCGATAGTCCACATAGGTCCTTAGATTCCCATCTTTCTTCTTGGATAAAAAAAATTGTGGATGCCCATGGAGAAACATTTGGCCTTATGTACCCCTTCCTCTACAATTCCTCCAGCTGTACCCGCAACACCAGAAGCTCCGTGTGAGACATCCATTATGATAGAGTAGATATCAGTGCCACCTTGTGGTGTAAGTTAGTGAAGAATTATACATCTATGGGAGTTGGTTTTCATAGAACATCCTCATGAAAGACATCTTCATATTTTCCCACCACTACAGGATAGCTCAGAATCCTATCGCCAACTGCTCCGAGAGTAAGTATAGAAAACTGATATGTGATTGACTGCACCCTCCTTCCTGGAATGTCCACCCTATGCATCAATGTTTCTATTTTAACCGATGAAAGAAAACATGGTCCCATTCACACAGAAACACCACACTTTTCCATTAAAACAATCAATTTGATGATGGACCGTGGATAATCAGTCAATAACCATGATGAGAATGTAAGGAATCAAATCTACTAATCGGAGATCCCAACCTAATCTCTTACTTCATAGTGTATGATCTCACTACAAGAACAAGTGTGTAATAGTATAATCCTCTCCCATATAAGTCTCCAATCGTATGGATTGAGCTAATGGTTATCCATGAATCTTAGAGCTCCGAACGAGAGTTGGGGAAATTAATGTATGACTAGAACCTCTGTCTGTGTGTATTGAAGCTGATGTGGAGTAAACGAAGACCATTCCTTGAATCATCGCTGGAGCAATGTGTTCATAGGACCCTACTTTCTGAAGCTGAGCTTGTCCCTGTCTGCATGCTCACTGAGGTCGTGGTGGACCACCTGGAGGTGGTGGTGGGAGAACCTCAAATAGTATCCCACCACCTACTCCACGACATTATCCTATGCCATGTATTCCACCCTATGGACCACCACCATAAAATATATACCTTAGAGGTCCCTCGATCTTCTAATTATCATTACTAGGGCAGTTTGGGATGTTTCGAGCCATGTGGCTCAGCCTACCGCACGTGAAGCACAATATTCTCCTCTACTAGACTACAAAACCTCATGAGATCAGTACCTCCAACCTACATCATGGGGACATCCTCTAGAAGGTCTGACCTACATGGTCATCTTTTCCATCTGTCTACTACCTGCTGCCAATGACTCAGCTTCCTGTCATCTAGTGGTCTCTCTCATCGTCGGTGCAGACTCAGTCAAGAAGCTCTCCACTTATAATCATATCTCGAGTACTCCAGTATGTGTTTAGGATATTGAGTGATACCATTGAGGATGTGTTCTCCTTTTAGATACCATACTCAAATGTTCGATCCCTAAAAAAGGGTCTCATAACATGTCAGTGGAGTAGCAAGAGAGGTTAGTGATTCATTCTGAGTACTCGGCCACCATCAGGCTACCCTGATGGAAGTATAGGTGCTCTTGAATACCCATAGAGTGTAGTGTTAGTTGAATGAACATTTCCTTGAAGGGGATATATATATATATATCCTTTCATGGGTTTCCTCATCATATTATTAGATAATGAGACTCCACCATATCCCTATCATAGCCGGTAAAAGAATAGAATAATAGATCACCATCTGCTCTGCTGGTGTCCAAACTTGGCGAAAAAATCAAGTCACAACCTATAGCCTATCCTCATCTTGCTGTGGATCCATATCATCTAGAAATATCTGAGGCCTCTACCATGGAATGTCGAGAAACATGCTATGTTGGCATGCACCATCTGCTAGTGGAGCTGGTAGAAGCTGCTGAACAAGAGGCAGTAGTGCTGCTGGTGCACCACCCGAAGGTTTTATCGCTGTAATATGGCCTTGTTCCGAAGCCTCATTGCACTATGGTCCATAACCATAAACTCCCACTAGAATATTTAATGGATGTTTACATGGGGGAATCATTAAAATAAATAGGTGCATCTTGATATGTAAGTTATACTAGGTGATCTGACTCAAAAGATATCAAAAGTAGAACATTTTCAAAACATATGAAATTGGTGTTTTTTTTGAAACATGTCGAGAATCAGAAATCAGTGACCTGGTGTGTGGGTATGTAAGCCTCCACACCAAAAATGTACTCCTCGAAATAAAAACCACACTCAAAACTGTTAACATCATTACACCATTAGAATGATCGGAGTCCTAGTTCTTTGGTAAAACTAACTCATTTGATACAATATTTTCATGAATCATACCCTTGGGTCCGTGCTGTGAATACCACATGCATTCCTTGCATATTAAAGGGGATGGGGAATAGAATTAGAAATAAATTTACCTAAAATTGGTTAGGCATTGTCTTTAATAATGCAATCATACAAACCAAGAACACGACAATATGCAAACCATGTAGTAAAATTTCAGAATAAAAAGTGTGTACTGAATCAAAAGGGGGCCAAAATACATGGCCGACTGAAAGATTCAACTGCAACCAAAAACATCTCCTGAGATAATCCACTATGATTTCTATGTGAAGGGTAGGTACATATCACCTCTGCAACATTCCGATTTACCTAGTCCCCTTTGTGTACCGACTGGTCTTGTCTCTTCATGTCTAAGCGAAGCTGCTCGTTGTCTACACAAGACACGACAACGTTCAGGCATAGCCCATGTAGGGGTGACTATAACAATACACAGTAGGGACCCAGAGACCCCTGAATGTCTCCCTGAATTCAAAAAAGGAAAAACCACAAAGCATGACGTCAAACATGAATCCCATAATAATGTCATATTACACCAGGTTTACAACTCAGTGTTTTGAAATAAATAATAATATTATTAAGATATTTCATATTATTATGTCAGGAGGTTCCACATCATATACAAGATTTAGTTGTTCCATTACCGTTCCACACCGAGTCTTATGTCACTGATCCACGATGGGCCACTCCAGGGCTTGTCCTCTTCAAGTCAAGCACTTGATCCCCACAGGGAGGATATGATTCTGATCCACATAGGGTTTCTATGATTTTATTCCATATAATGTCTCTATGATGAAAATCTACACATGGTCACAATGATGATGATCCACACATAGTCTCTCTCCATTTAAAAACTAGCCACAAGATTCCATGTACTCGGTGCGCCTGAGTTCCACAGAATCTACTCCACATGATATTTTTCATGTCTCAATATCCACAATGTTCCAAAAAGAAGTGATAAATAGAACCTTCATGTTGTATGGTTTACAACGTGAGAAACGGTGCACTAATCAGATTCTCGATCTGTGAGTTATAAGTGTTTTATGATGGAGTGTCCTATTGAATTCAGGTTCGATCGGACCTGACTTTACTCCAACATTATCAAAAACTAAGGTGGAGTATATCAAATGTATTTTATTTTTCCATGGATTCCATCACTGTAGACAGTTCTTGAGACATACATATGGTTTGCGAGATACAACCTTTTAAGTAAAACTGGGTCAAAATGGGCACAGGTAGGGCCCAGCCCGGTTTGACCAACCTGACTCGCATGAACCTAGGATGACCTGACCCAGTCAGGGTCTGACATAGGCTTGCTCGAACTGGCTAGGTTGGCATGAGAGACATGGGTCACGGTGGTCTCTGCTTGCTGGGTCGCAGACCTTCCCGACCCACCTTGGCTGGGCGCGATGCCCTAGGGCATGCGGAGGTCGGCTCCACTCCCAAACAGACATTAGTCCAGTTGGTTTGAATGGAGATTCCATGTGGCACCACCCCCTCTATCTGGGGGACCTATTGGGCATGATTCAACCTCCACCAATACTTCATACTGCGGCCTGTCTCCGTGGCGCGTGACGACATTCCACCCACTACCAATGCGGCCGATCTAGGGTCTGTCGTCCTGGCTCTCCATCATGGTGCCTTCAGACGCTGACTTCCTATATGGAAACTGAGATCTAGGTGCCATCACTTCCCGTCTCTCCGGTGCCGTTGGGGCTGCCAAGGGCCACTTGGTGAGCTCCGATGGTCCGTTTTCCCATCTGATTGGGCCTATGGGCCTCCCGAGATACTACCATCACTATGTGGCCCCAAGATTCATCATGCTGGCATATTTTCTATATTACCACAAATAACGCAATCAGAAAACAATGGTGGAGGGTCTGTTCCTTTTTTTGATGACCTACACCCTCTGCATTTTCAATATTACAATGGTTAGAGTTCAAACATCATCTGGAGAACCCTAAAACCCTTTAAAACTCCTACAACAACCACACACAAATTCATACAAATCACATATTCACTTTTTTGTGTTATGTTGCTTTTGTCACATTATTTATGGACAATATATAGAAAAAAATCACATGAAATTAAAAAAAATACCCTTCGTCCGATTCATAGATGATTTCATGGTTGTGGGAGAAGAACCCACGTTCGTTGAAGCCATCAGGATTCATAATGTTCAGATTGATTCCCCATCATCGTTGTTTAAATCATCACTCTTAGCTGAAAGGATTGATCGTTGGTGCTTCATATATGTTCTCCCTAAATATCTCAATACCCTCTCCCTTTTCCAGCCTTTTAAACATCCAATGTATGATTTATGATATTAATCCTCTATTCAATTAATGGATCATTAATTGGTGTAATTAAGTATCCTTTTTAATTATATGAGGGGCGGTTACATAATCTATGTGTAACGGGGCATTTAATACCCCAATATAAATTTACAATCATCTATGTGGTCCCATCCACTATCAACCAAGAGGTTGTAGATAAATAAGATAACATATTGTGTTATTTAATTATTCACTCAAATGTCTGGAAAATGATCTTTTCCAGCTGCAATTCATTGTTCAATGTTAAGCCTCCCTTAATAGAATAATGGTGCTTCAAAATCAATGGTTCCATTATATTTCTTTTCCATGAAACGGTTCAAATGATATAATTTCCTGCTTCCCATTTACAGAATATACCTTTAAAGGTATCAAAATTCTGTTCTAGATACATCGGTTCTCAAAATCACAAGCAGTTAATTTTCACAGACTTGTGATATTCCCAAATAATATAAAAAATATTATTTGAATTTTTGAGGTCATTAAAATCTCATCACAAGAAGTGTTTCCCAGAGAAACTACTCGTAATCAGATGTCAGGTCCCAAAAATAGTTTCTTCGTTCTACAAAGACTCTATCCTAAATGAAATGTCCCAAAAAGAAAGAAACTCCTCTAATACCATTTTTTCACAAACCAGATTTTGTCACCATCAATACCAGCTCCTGAATCGATCCATGGAATGTCCAAATGGGCCTTCAATATCCCTACAAGCTAGAAGAAGTGATCATGTATCATAAATATTGATTGGGAATGTTTTACCAGAAGTTATTAATATAAACCCACCATCACTAATTATTAATCTGACTCTGAATTTTTTTATCAAACCAAAAAACTCAATAACAAAATTCATAATTAAAAAACAAGGTTCGTACAAAATCCAAAGGACTACCACAAAGGAAGAATGAAAAAATGACAAGGCCTAGAACCATGTCATGTCAAGGGACATCTCCCTCAATCCATCTCAACGACACTACATAAAGAAGGACTACTATAAAATCGAACCACAGTTTCATAATGCATTAACAAAACATAAAAATTTACCATGTCTACATACACCCAATGGTATAAGTTGTGTGTGAACCTAAGCCCAATAGGATTCAACCTAATAAAATTCCATGTGATAATAAATTTAATATTAAAATATTTCAATTTTTTATAAACAAGAAAGGCATATAGAAATTTTTAAAAAGCAATAAACTTCATTAAAAAAAATTTAATAGAGAAAAATTAAGGAGAATATAATTTCAAAGAAAATTTACATGATACTCTATTTTCCATCCAAACACACCATATTTTAATGGTGGGTATCATATAGTCATTGATCAATTTTCAAGAGAATACCCCTAGGAACTAGCTAGTTGTGGGCCCTAGGTACATAATATATCGGTAAAAAAGTATCCATAACAAATATTAATCTCATGCATGAGACACTATATGGATAAAACCTACTAGAATAGTGTCCCCAATCATCATAATAGTTTATTTAGTTTATCCATCATCAATTTTTCTATTTGAAATAAGGACAAAACAACTAAGGTTCAGTAGAAATCTAGTCCTAGTCCACCAACCTCGATACCCAGGTTTTCCTCCTTATTCTCAATCATTTTGCACATGTTATCATATAAACTTTTCACATGAAAATTCCTTTTTCAATTAAAAAACACACCAAACATCATAGACAGATGTCCTAAAAAATTATTTTCACCTTCAAATACATTTTAACATCATACTCATAATAAAAAAGTCCAAAACAGTTTCTCACACATTTCACCCAATTTAATAAATTGTTATAATAATTTTCAATTAATTTTCAAAATTTTTGACACCACCAAAGATCACTTAATCATTAAAAACCCATTTTAAGAACATACACCTTCCAAAATAGTACATAAACAACCTTTCAAACTTTTTTATATAAATAAACAATTTACAATTTTGATAATACGTTTTTCTGAAGTATAACAATGTTTATCACATAAAACCCCATAAAACCCCATGTTTTGAAGTAAAAAACTCACCAATAACAAACAAAAATAGATTGGGAATCCCAAAAAAAATATTACAAACCAGTTTAATCCATTAAAAACCAAAAAATATATACCACAAGATTTACAAATTGAAAAAACAAAATTTCATGAAAACATGCATTTTTAAAACCAAACACTAAACTAACTCTAAAAAAATTATTTCTATGACCCGCAAATATGAAATAATCATGATAAAAATGATAATAAATAAAATATAACTAATAAAAATGATTATTACCCATGTAATCACCAAACTATTGTGTGAAAACACCAAATCTTTGTGTGAAACATCATCAATACCACTGATGCACCACAAGCGAGTGAAAACCAACCTCAATACAAAATAATTTACCAAGAAACACAAAAATAATCCATTAGTATGAATCCCTAGAAAATGAAAATTTGTAACTACAAGGGGGTGTGATGAAAACCACTGTAAAAATGATTAAATAAAATGGATAATCAATTTCTTTCATGATTTTGATGTATCCCCCACCAATCCTCCCTTAAAAAATGAGTTCCATGGGAGGTTGAAGAAGACTAGAGACTTCACACGGGTTAATGAATTGAATGAGGGATATAAGGGGAGAGATAGGATTAATACTATAGTGTGTTAATTGTAATGGAATTTAAAAATTTAATTTCTAGGAAACTATGCTTAGTTTGGATGAAGGGTTTTGTAAAATGTGGGTCTAAACAATGCGATATGTTCTATCCACCAAAAAACACTCTATTTTTCTCCATATTCAAAGGTAACCTAGGGGAAAAATCCAGTGGAACCTAGGGAGGGAATGATATTCCAAGTAAAACAAGAAAATATTCGATAATATTTCAAACCCATCACTCTCGGTTAATGAGGAAATAAAGATTAACCAAAACAATGTGAAAACTAAATTCCTAGGTGTAATAGAAAAAATAGGGTATCACATTATCTATTAAAAATATCCATGTGAATCCTCCCCCACCCACTAATAAAAGGCCACCACACTCATCCCATATTCAAAAATTCTCCTTTTTTTGGAAAATACCATACTAAGTTCCTTATTTTCTTCCCTACCCAATACATTTGACCTTCATTTTATTAGGTATCCATCCATTAAAGTATTCAGGTGTAAACCCAATGAGTCTCAAGAAAGAATATACTATGTTTAAAAATAGGAATATTTTTTTATTTATTCATACTTATTTTTAAAAAGAAAATAAAATATGATAATATAGAAAAATATACCCTATAAAAATAGTATTTGTTATGAAAATATTATAATCCAGATCAATCTCCACTTACACCAAATGAGAAATGAAATCATCAATCGTGTGTATGATAGACTACCACCCCACTAACTGATGTAATTAGTATTGTTTATTCGTCCATTAGAGATATATATATAGATATATTTAAAATATTTATATGACATTTATAACATTGTAAAAAATTGGAAATTATTATTTAGTATATACCTTTAAATTTACAATTCTGTGGGGAATATGATAATTTTGATCTTGTGCACGACGAACTACAAACTCATGACTTGATGTGAATTTTTTTCCATTTATAATTTATAGGGAATATAATATGGATTATTTCAATGATTGTGGATGATATTTGGGATACTAAAATAAATTTGTGAATATAATCCCACATCAAACTTATTACCTTCCAATATTGTGGAAACCAATAACAATGATAAGGATTACTTGTGGATTATCATTTACAAGTTGTGATATGAATTGTTTTTACAATTTTCTTCACATAGATTGCATTAATTTTGGATTTCATAATATATTTTCTTTATAAAAATAAAAATGATTCTATAATGGTCAATTTTATATATTTTCCTTTTATTCCATGCAACATGAAAATGAAAACAATTTCCACACGTAATCACGACCTGACAACTACATGAATTGCCTAATCCATTTTATATCTATAGATTCTAGATATTATTCTAAATAAATTTGTTACGTTTAAATTTATATGATATTTTTTTCATATTTAAAATTATTTATATAATTTAACACTGTAATAAATTTATTGACAAAATTACCATACATAAACATACATGAGAAACAACAAAATGTTCTATTGAAAAATTATTTCAACATAGAAAATTTAATAAATGAGTGATAAAAGACTATAATTAAATAATATATATTTTGATATTTGTGAATATAATTTTATAATATATTTATTATAATCATGACTTTATTATATAGGATTTTCATCAACAAATAAAGCATGAAAAAACTATAATAAGGGTTTCTCATCCCAATTTTATTTACCAAAAAAATAGGTCATAATCATCATGTATTCCTTTGGTGTGGTGTATATAATTCCCATTTTGATATATAATATCATGAATATATTTACCTTGATTTTATTTAATGTTTTTTTATGTTATTACATTCAAGGGGAATACAGTTTAAAAATTACTTATAAAGTATAATTTTTGTTTATAGCTTAATTTCAATATTACTATATTTCTGTATTACTGTGTAACTCAAGAATATAATTTAATTAAAATATGGTATGTTTTTTTTAATCATGAAATTTTATGAAATTTATCTATTTTTTGATTAAAATAATTATAATTTCTATTTAATAATTTCTGACTTCTTTTATTTCTTCGGTCGAAAATCCATTTTCTTACAAAACCTTGATTTCAAAAAATGATTTAAAATAGTCTTCAACCATAATAAAATTATTTTTTTCTTAAATTATTATGGTTGTTTTGAAATGAGTATTCATTAAATTTTCCATAAAATATCTTTTTTTCTTTTACTAAAAATGTGAAAGGATACATTATATTAAAATTAATTACATGTACGAAATTCTCCACCCTTATTAACATGAAATGTTTTAAATATTCTATTATAAAATCAAATTTCATTTTCAAATAATTTATTAAAATCTTTTATATTAGTTTTTTGGTTTAAAATGATATTTTAAAATTTGAAATCATTTTTTCTTCATGATTTTTTGAATGGATCACTTTATAGTAAACTTATTCATCATCAACAATGAAAAATTATTTTACATATGATCAAAAGAAATTATATTAAACTGATATGATCATAAGTATTTATATAGATGGTCGATGATCAGTTTTTAATGAATGTTCTATTTTGATATAAGCTTTCATATTACTCGTAATTTTTTATAACTATTTTATTGATAGGTTATGTATTAACATTTCATATCATTATTTTTCATTAAAAATTTTTCAGTCAACAATGTTTCACCCCCTTCCTATGAAGAATTCATTAAACATATTATGTAAAGGGTGAGGTCCGTAATTAAAAATGATATTGAATTTTTTGGATATATTGATAATGTATTAAGATGGACCATCAAACCCAATTATTTGATTATATTGTGGCGTCGTCATGTGTCAATCTATTTTTGTCATTTAGCATTATACTATAATGTCAAATAGAGTGTAGAGTGTTGATTACAGTGGATTTATATCATTTAGATTAGTAAAATTATTACCAATAAGTAATGCGATGGCTTGTGGTGTCATTATTAATAAGTGAGTTTGGTGAAGAATGATAATTTATTTTAGAGTAGACTAGTGGTCTAGTCGGGAAAGACCAATATCGTACAAGTGGAATATGTTATTAAAGTGGAGTACCCTATGGTATAAATTAGGTATGCTAGTAAGGAATGACTAGATTGTGTTTGTATAAACCATTGGAGTTTATAAGTTTTAAATTTTCGTTTATGTGTAGACTTGTGGGGTTAACATATAATGAGACACCTATTGTTTGTTCCATTATACCCTATCAAGGAATAGTATAATAGATACATTGAAATTAGATAACATAGGATGGATAAGGTTCCATGACGGTCGGGTTAGTACATGATGACTTCCCTAGATTATTTATCAATAGAATTAGTTATTTTATATTATCAATTGAATGCATAATATATTGGATGATATTGTAGTTAACCACAAGTTATATCCAACTAGGTTTTTTAATAAGACCATGTAATAACATTTGAAAAATATTTAATTATTTTATAGTTATTAATCAATGTAATGTAATGGACCCTGTGATAGGATATAATGTGCTTTAATCGGTAAATGATGAGTAGGTGTATGGATCTTCTAAAGAAAACTTACAGTGGACCATTTTATTTATTTTATTTTATTATTTTATTCACTCACATACAACTAAATAGTTTTTAAAATAATTTTGATATGTTTATATATGTATTGTAATTTCAAGGTATAGTTTAAAATATTTATCATTAAATAAAAATCTCTATGAATCTTAAATTAATATTTGTGTAGTTTTGTACATGGGCATAATAAAATTAACAAGACATAATTTACTGATATTACTTATAAATTATCTTTGTTATGAATGTTTTTCATTTGAAAATATATAAAATTATAATATTAGGAAATACTCTAACACATTCCCCTAGTCCATGGGGGAGGATAATTGATAATTATAATGAATAATAATATAATATCGGATAGTTTAAATGTGGTTGTTGTCATCGAATAGATTCCATGAGTTTTAGGGAAAATTCCTTATTAGATACTCATATAATTTACATCTATATGGAAATATGTTTTTAATTTGGATTAAATAAGAGGAATTTGAATGAGAAGCATGGAACAAGGGGTTTATGGAAGAACAATATGCAGATAGCTATATTCATAGAGAGATCACTGATATATATGTCATCCAAAAATACACATATTAAGATATAATTAAAAACATCAAACTAGTGACCAATGATAGTGATGAATGCATGATCAATATATTATTGTGTGTTATCAACTTATGAATGATAAATGTTTGATAATATAGTGAACACATAAAAAATAGTATCTAATAGATAAGATGTATCAAGATAATATGTATTGGTAAATACTAACTTGTAGGATTAATGGTGAGGCATGGTAGGGTTGTTTAGAATGAGTAGTCATTCTTTCGACATTAATGATTACACCCCTGATGTTTTTTTAACAGTGAAATAAGTCTAATGAATATCCACATCTAATGGATAGGAAGAAATTAAAGCGGATCATTTTAGGTTTCATGAACCAAAATGGATAACCCAGTAAAAGAGTAACCTAATCCACCCTTACACAGCCTTAAGAGAATTATTGATCCCCCTAGGATGAAGAATAACACCTAGGTGTCAAGAAAAATAAAACATAATGGTTCCCCCACATTAATAACAGAACAAAATAAATTTACACGTAACCACAAAAATTTGTTATTCCAACACATTCAACATGGGAAAATAATCACAAGGTATACAATTACAATAATTTAAATGAAAAAACATTCCAAGTAAACACACAATCTACGATGCCCAAAATATCTCCTCATAACATTTTGATCACGTACTCATATTATCGTAACAAATTATAATTTCCTACAATACATAACACCCAAAACCTCAATGTGATGCTTTCAATTTACATATACTTTTAAAATACAGCTTAGATATTCCAAAAGAATAATATATAATGTGAGAAACATTATCTCTATCAATTCCCATTAGTATATTTCATAATCAATCCATATAAAAAAATCTATGAATTAAATAAAACATTTAATGATACACTTATTCCAAATTCAATATAATTTGTTTTCAAATAATTCAAATGGAATGAATTAAATATGAAAAATAATAATTTAAAAAAATTCCATGTACATGCATACTGATCAAAGGTGACATGAATAAAACTAATCCTAAATAATTTCATGAATAAAATTCTTTTGAATCATATAAAAAAGTATTCATGTGATGTGATTATATTTATCCCTTCTTAAGGTACCCCAAATTCCTCAAAAAATATTGATCCAAATCAGATCCCATGATATCAATCTTAAGGGGAATTTGATTCCAACCAAATGAATGAACCATTTACACTTGTCAATGTTTTGATTTTGTTTTAATAATTAATTATCTGATATGTAGAGAAAATAAAACCCTATAGTTAATATCATAGTCCAAACAACTAACTACACATGTTCTAATGTTCATTAATGATACTAATCAAGGGAAAATCAATTATCTCAAATTAGTTTCATGATTCATCATTATGTAATAACCAAATATTGTTTTTAAAACATTAAATTTTATTAAAAATTAACATAATATTATTTTCATAAAAAGGAAATCCTTTAAAAGTAAATAATTTAATTCATATTCTATAAGTAATTCCATGCATTCAATTCCCAAGAAATATAATCTTTTTCATTCATTAAATAATCTATTTCAATTTAAAACCATTTTTTCAGAAAAAAGAACATTATTTTAAAATCCATTTCTAGAGTGGATTCACTAGAGAAATATTGTTATTTTAAAAAAATATTGAAAATTATAAATTCACATTTTATAAATTATTGTAATATACATTTGAACACAATCAATAAACTACAGTTTCAATTGAACAAAATTTCATTACAAACGCACCAACATCAATCCTCATATCACCAATCATCAAATTAGGGATCTAACATCCTGTAGAGGTAAAGGGAATGGAATGATTATGAGATAGTTAAAGAAAAAAATCAATACATTTTTCAGATCATGAAAAATATAACGATCCAATATACCGAAAAGAAGAAAGGATATGAGGAATGTTAAATTCATAATAAAATCAATATTCCCCTTATACAAAGTGATTCAATGATTAAATTAACATATAAAAACATGGATATTAATTTTTTATGTTCTTAAAAATCCTAATTAGAGTTATAAAGATTTAGTGGTTGAATTTGGTTGTTATGAGGTGATTAAAGGAAAAAAAATAGGATTCAAGAAATACATTTTCAATACTAAATTTTTTTTAATCATCTATATCATCACACGCAACATGTTGGTAGAATCAATCTAATAGACAATAGTTTTAATAATCATGCATGATCTTCTAAAAAAACACTTGTTGGATGATTATTTGAGGTTGAATTATTTGAAAACCTAGAGAACCTTTGGTTGGCCGATGGAGTTCCTATCAGAACTATTCACTATTAAAATTCTAATGATGGGCTGGCAACACTCATTGGCGAGTTTGTAGTCTACCTATAGTTATTCAATATATAGGTCCAATTCCTCTATCAATAAAAACACCAAGAACACATCATAATGTCCAAATTTGGAATTTGATTCTTCCTTTCCTCATTCAAAAACAACAAATAACCTGGAACAATGAAGATTCACCCAAAAATATAAGTGTACAAAAGAAAAAAATGCATTGTACTTGAGTAAATGTGTTGAGGTGTTAAAAATATCCCCACCATAAAATATTTTTCCAATGAATGACTGAATACAAGATTATTATATTAATAAATGAGGCTATAAATCAGTAATTATCATATTGTTCTCCTACATCTAATGATTTTTCAAACCATACAACCGTACACCGATGACATATGGTAAAAAGTTATCTTTTATCACCTCAACAGAGAATCTAATATATAATCTCGATACAAAATCATGGTTATATATTTTCCCCATAATGGTCCTCCAAATTTAAAACAAGATATGGTATAAAATATATTTCTAGATATTTGATAGATAAAAATCATAAATAATTAATTTCATTTTTTGGACAACATAAATGGTATGACAACATTTGAATCCACTCAATGGCTACAAATGACCCAAAATATCATTCTATCCACATTTCATTTTTTTCATGTTGTCAGTGACCAAGATGATGAGAGAATCTATATAAAACATGGTCACTAACCAAAAAATTAAATGTACATCAATTATAATAAAAAAATGGTTTTTACAAGATATAATTTTTCACCTACATCTAAGGAATAATTTGGACATTCACCACCATCTAGTGGACCAAACATGGTCCCACTAGGGAAGATTAAACATTAAATAAAAAGAGTATATTTAAAAGTAAATTCACATAAGGTCGTATAGTTTTACATATTTTTGGTGCCTTTAGAGAATTTATTTTATGAAAACTCATATATTAATAATGGAAACCCCACACTCATCCAAATTATAGGATGCGTGATGGAATATTGTCCCTAAGAATATTTTCATCCAATTATATATGAAAATACCCCCATGAGTGGAATATTATTCTCATTTTTAACTAGAATCCCATCATATACCAAAGTAATCACCTAAAATGAGATGTTATCTATGTATCAGTATTGGAAATAAATGAGGAAATAAATCTATGAAACCTAAAAATCCCACCCACATATAGTTTTCCCAAATCCAAAACATTATTGGTATCCTGAATAACAATGAAGTGGGATGAATTTTTAAATATTTCAATCACTAAAAAATTATTATTCATTCCATTAGGAATAAATGGAATCCCAAAAATAAATTATATATTTAGCATATCATACATTATTAATGGTATGGGAATAGGTTTAATCATCCCTAATGGCTTCTCGGGTTTGGACATGATATATTAAAATGTATAAAAATGGGAAAAATAATAATGTTCCATTTCATAAATTGAACCCAAAATTGATGCATATTATAATAAAACATCTTAATCCTTCCTATTTGACGCACCCACTAGAAATAATGATAATACCCCATCAACAAAATTCTCATAAATGACAGAATAACAGGACAACTCATATAGAAATAAAACAAACAAGAGATGGAGACCATTCATCGATGGTATGAACACAATATAATGTATGTAAAAATTCATAGAAATCATAATTTCTCATCTAAATTTGGGTGATCACCTCATATATAGATTATTTTACTCAAATAAATTCTTGAACAAAACACGTATCATCCTCTTAGACTCCATAATACAAACTAGTGAATAGTTCCATCAGATTCCACAAATTTTATGACTCTATTATATCCCTATATGGAAACATCAAGCTAATACTTTCCACTACAATGTTCCCCATCCCAATGGTATATATGATTCCAAAATATGAAATATTTTTTGTAATATCCCATTACATGTTATATAAAAACAAATGTTTTTCCAAATTGTTATAACAAGTTGTCTTATGATAAGTGTATATGGTAATCCCTTATTAGAAAAGGTAATAGGACTAACTCCTAACAATGTGCATTAGATCCTGGAGTCATAGATCATGCCATGGATATCTCAAACATATGGATGAAGATGAAAATAAATATATTTCCTAATGTAATATCCATTCATGAGAATACTACTCATCATTGAACACAACGTATCATAAAAGTCCATATAGACCTACCAAATATCTTTATGTTTCAACAATATAGATAAAGTAAAATTGTCATTTCAGTTGTATGATATAATAAATTTTAAATCCCAAATTAACATTACTCCATCTGGAATTAGAGTGTTTAATAGAAAATCCATAATGGAAAATTATTTTTTGAATTAATGATAATTCCCTACCAAACAAAATAAAATCATTGAATCTCAAAGAAATTTCTTTTTTAATAACATGAAGATGAAAATTTCACATTTTATATGTCATCTTCGATACCATTAAAATAGACCATGTTCCCCAATAACATATATTCTAAAATCCATAATTATTAATAGAAAACATAGAATAAATTTTGGTGATTCATGACGATCTCACAAACTACTCTCATGTGAAGAAAATAATCCACATTATTTTTTTAATATAAAAATATTTCAATCCAAAATAATAAATTGATGTTTAATTATAGTAGTTAATGAGAATATATATTATCACCAAATCCAATAATAAATTTTAGTAAGTCAAAATATCATAACAAGATACTCATTATGGCTATACCTAATATAAAAATAGTTCATTGGAATATCAAACTTCATAGCACCGAACAAATTCTAAGAAGGAAAAAAATCAATTTTATAGAATCACTACACCCCATTTTAGTAAATGACCAATTCCTTATTTTTTATAGTTTATTATTAACTCAAACCGATTGTTATTTCAGTAATTTACACATAAGAAAATAATTTTGTTGACAATATTAAAGAAAATCATGTGTTCTTCTGAAACATAAACACTGGGTTCAATGAAGAACACATAGGCCAATTTATGTAGTTGATAATTAATTTATTCATATATAGTGGGTCTATATATTAATATATGGTATATATGGGATGAGTACCCACATCCTAGTTAATATAAAACGACACATCACTCTCTAGTGGTAGGCAAAAAGATATAATGGAATGTTATCCAAAAAATAATATATTCATGTAGAACATCACTAAATGATGATTACTCTTGTATATCAGGAGTATACATTGATATCATCCAATATTTATCAAAAAGAGGATGTCTATCTCAATGATACCTTAGGTCCGATTATTCCTTAATAACTTGACACAACCCCATCTAGGGATATAATGGAAACTAAGTAATGAAAACATAAATCCATGGTTTTTGAGCAACCAACTATTCCATTCTGAGAATGATATATAAGAGTTTAATTTAGACAACCAAAATGTCCAAAATGAGTTTTTTATTCCAAAATGAATAATGGAAAACATGTTTACAAGATAAAATTCATATACTCTATCTGTGAGGCTATAAAAATTATACAACGTATTATATGACCTCAATTAGAATATTCAACATTTCAATAATACTAGTTATTATAGAATAATAAGAGGAATCCATATCAAATATTGCAGTAAGTAAAGATGAATCAATAGTAAATTCACCACCCATTGTCACACGACCCACATCAATCCCTACAAGATCTATATCATTTAATATCTTATGACTTGCACTACCATATCTTGAGCTAAAATCCTCATATCAATATTTATTGAATTTATACCAATTTATTTGAACAAAATTTTTCCATCCAAATATTATATAATTAAATGAAATACATGATCAATTAAATTCATAAATACATTTTATTTTTATAGTTTTAGTGATATAAAACATATAATTTATTAACTACACTCATAACATTGAGAGACTACTTTTATCACTATTCAAATATCTTAATATTCCATATTATGTAATCAACATATCCAAAAAATGTCATAACATTGAATCCTTTCTAAAATAAATTATTTCTTCATAATTATTTATTACCGTGGGAAATGGAAAACAATATTTGTGACATTCAATGTTTAATAAGGCCTAACATAATCATTAAAAATTGAATTAACTATTTTTGATTAATGTGATGATAAGGTAATAATGACATAATCAAACTGAGTGGGCATAAATTGGAGAAATTATACCCCAAAATATGTGAGTCATAAATATTGAAATATGGAATAATGATTTCACAAAAAAAGATATATTATAATCAATAATCGTGATCCGTATTACTTCATTCTCGATCATGGAATCATTAAAACCATATAGATGTTAACCTATATGAAGAATAAAATAGTTTTATCCCTTTTTGAACTAATAATGATACCATGAAAATCATAATAATTTTTTAAAAACCCTTATAAAACCAAGATAAATCATGTAGTTATCTTTTAGAATAATCATAAAATCACAATAACTATGGATTAAACCTCACTATTATATATTGAAAAACCATTACATTTAGTCATAGAGTAACCGTTACAGTATCAAATGACATGAAAACTATATTTATTCATGAAAAAATCATTATAGTATATCTCCATAATATGTTAAGGGTATCATATTCCATTAATGTTACATGCCATTTTTTGAACTGGTGTAAAATTCTGGGGGAATTTAAAATTTTATATTTATTGGTCATGCAATTTTTAAAACTGTGTTTTGGACGTTATTATCTTGAGAGTTCACCCTATGTTGTTTCATTCAGTCAAATTTAATTAAATTAATTATAATTTAAAAGGAAATAAATTAAATAAGGGAATGATAAAATAGTTATTATTATTATTATTATTTATATTATTATTATTATTATATGTAGAATTTAGATTTTTTAAAATGAACTATAGTAATTCCTCTCCATTTCTCCCTCTAGGGAGAGTGACCCACTTCCTCATTCCTCAAGAGGCACAACACTGCCCCTCCCCATGGTTCCCTCTCGAACTGACATCCCAACAATTTTTCATCACGAGTGTTGTTCGAATGATCATGTTAAGCTTTCATATTCCTTCTCTTCTTTGTTTCAATCCATCATTCGGACTGTTCAACAACCTAAAAGCCTAGAGAAACTAGGGTTTAGGGATAATTCATTGTTTCTGTGTTTCATCCATTGGAAGGTGGTGAAAAATTTCCATCAGGATTCTCTTGTGACTTTTTTTTGGAAACAAACACTGAATTCAAGTTGTTTTGGGGCGTTTTGGTATGCCACCAATGTTATAGGGTATGTTTCTTCTTCTATTTCCATTGTCTATCTATTATAATTTGTAGGATTAATATTAAATGAGTTATTTGTAATTTATTTATGTTCTGCTGGTCCTTGAGTCTATAATTTTTATTTGTAATTAATGTGTGTAGTGGGGTTTGACCAATTTTGATGGTGCAAATACATATATTTAGGTATGGATATTTATAAATGGACATATCTTTCATGTACGTGTTCCCTATGTAGTATAGAACATGTTCATTATATTATGATATATATATATTTATTTATTTATAAATTTTTTTGTGTGTATGTGTGGAGTAGTTCTGGGTGGTATTTGATAAATATTTCATGTGCCGAGTGTTCAACAAAAGTAATACTGCTGCAACAGAAGTTCCCAATCTACATAAACTCGTAGTGGAAGTTTACACATATTTATCTTACTAGGTTTTATTACGATGATGTCTTACATTTAATTGAGGTCATTTTTAGTCCTCAATCACTCATCAATTTGTCCTTTTTATATATTTAAAGGGGTGGACATATTTTTCTCAAAATAGATTTTTAACAAAAACACCCTTTATGTGCCTTTGGACTATTAATATGTAATTTTCCTAGAATCTATGTTCTATAATGACCATGTAACCAATTTTTGACCTCCATATGTCTTTTATAATTGGAATATCAATGTTATAATAAATTCAATGAGTTCAATTAAACTGAACATGGTTAACATGGAACATGAGAGGAATTACCTCATGTAGTGAATTTTGTAAATGGTTAGGCCTCCTTTATATAAATTAATTAGATGACATGAAATAAATATAGTTGTTAATTAATAGTGACCTTCACTGAACATTTGATATGTCTTATGGAAAATTGGAAATTTTCCAAATATAACCAATCAACTCCAATGTTTTTGGAATTATTTTTTATGTGATTACCCTAGAATTTATTTTACCTCTTGACCATTCCCCATTAACTGTTATTTCATTCAAATTTAAATCCAATCACCCTATTTAGATATGGTATATAGAATTATTTCAATATAATGTCTTGTCATGGAAGAGAGCCTTCCCTTGAGTGTTGTAATTGAGAATACATTGTAATAATAAATTAAATTTTTATTCTGAGTTTAATTTAATGACATTTCATATATTAAATGGTTTATTCATTATGAATTGATTTTACATACATCTTATGGTGGAAGGAGAATGAAATATTGGGGGTCGTACAATAATCTTGTTTTCATTACAATCTTCTTAGCTGGTTTTATTTATTGACGTTGATGACATATAGTTCGAGGCATGTTGATGAAATGTTAATTTTTTATTCCACTATTTTTACATGTTATTAATTTGTATTCCATGTTTTAGTGGCTATATATATATATATATTATACACATGTTTTCTTGATTTATTAAAAATACAAATAATGGAATTTAATTATTTTATGCATGATTTTGCAATAACTTCCATGGGTTATTTTGATTGAATGAGATTCTGATTTTGTGGTATACAATACTATAAATCCATTTCATTTTTATGTATTTCATTCTTGATATGAATCATTTGATGTGGTTCTATAGAAAGAATATGTCCAGTATTTAGGACTATGGGATAAAATCCCATGAATGAGTCATTATATAATGATGTGATGGGGAAGAGTTGTTTGATGTACTTCGGGAAATGGATCCCAAAGTATTTCTATTATAATATTGGGAGGTACTGATTCCCAAAGGGTAACCCAAGGAAAACCACATTAAAAATACGGCTACTCCAATCCTCGGGGGATATATGGCCCATTACACGTGATTCTCTAGAATGGTACATGGTTAACATGCCATGAGTGATATATGGACCTTCGATGGTATCATATTGGAATGGATCATTGGTATTGGATATTTTGAGTGGATGTACTATAACCATACCATTGGGATGGGTTCTGACTCCTCCATTTTAAATTATTGAATTGCATTGATTGATTTCATTGGTTAGTTTCTTGTGTGATACCTTTTGATTATATATATATTAGAGGAAGAACTTGTGAGTTTTCTATATTTCATATAAGTTTATTAGGTGATGATATCGGAATTGGAACCCAATCCTATGTATAATATTTAGGGTGCACCATTTTGAGAAGCCTTGTTACTTTTTAAAATAGTACATAAATTATTCTTGTGCATGTGCCTTCTTTATAATTGATGGCATATGCAAGAAGTTGGTGGTATGGGATAAGTGTCCATTTAGGAACTCTAACCAATTGGATATTATTATTTTATTATCACTCTATATTTATTTTCAGTGGAATACATTTTAATTTATATTGCATTATTTGGATTGGGCTAGACACCATGGGTGTCGGCCAACTGAGATTTATATCTCACATCCAACAGGGTTTCCCTCGGTACCTGATTAAATATTATAATTACAGGATCTTGGTGGACTGATTTGTTTCTTGTATATTGGAGTTAGGAGAAAAGGACTATGGTAGAACTTAGGATTATTATGGATATTACAAGTGGGGACTTTTTATCATTTCAATATTAATTTACTATGTTATCACTCATTTTTTATTGTTTATTTCATTAATTTATGTATCATATACCATCAATAATTCTTGTATAATGAGTTGTGGAAACTTTTATAAAATGTTTACTATTATTCTTCAGATATACTAATATTTTATTATATAATTATTCATCTATTTTTTGTTGTTTAATTATTTGTTAATACGAAAGTGAATCTATGATAATTGGGTATAGTCTCATCATTTTCACCTCTCGAGACCCTCAATTATAGTATATAGCCCCTGGAATATTAGGAGATATAGTTGAGGTCATCCAATATACTAATCTGGATACCAGTTTAGTCATATACGGGGTCAGGATATTATAATGCGGTATCTATGGCAGCTTTATTTTCTTCATTCTTACAAGTTTGGGTTTTTAGACATGAGAATAATAATGTTTTGTTTCTTGGTCAATAGTCGTTTCTACAACTCATCACCCAAAGTAAAAAAATGACCAAGTGACCAAGGTATGGAATTGATGTTCATGCTTTCTGATATTATTTTACTTATGATTTCATCAGGATTTGTTGGTTTTATTTTCATTACTTATTGATTTATCGAGTTTTTGGTACTTTATCCATGCCCTGTTAAGTAGAGGATGAAGAATCACATTCATCATAATTTCTCATAGGGATTCATATTCCATTCATATTAAAATCCATGTAGCTTCATTCATAGATTCTCTACTGATATCATTGTGTTCCATGAATTCTATTCCATTTTTATAGGATTATTAGCATGTATGTTTGAATAATCTTCTTAGGTGTTAATATTCTCTACATCAATGCCTAAATCTTTTCTGGCCCTTTGATAACATCTTGTGATGATATGCTACTTTTATTTCATGTAATTAGTTTCATGGGATAATGGATTCCTTGCTATTAAATTGGATCCAAATTCTACATCAACATTTTATGGGCACTTTTGGGATTCGTAGATGGCTTCCCATATGACTAGACTATTTTACATGTGCATTTTGTATTTTGATGCGGCTTTAAATGTAATGGTCTTGTAAATGGAACATGAAGAGGTGTCCATTATTTATGACCCTCGTGTAAGGTTAGATAAATATTCATTTAGTTTCCTCATAATGAATGTGAAAGAATTTTCCATACACTCCATTTATTTAGTAATGGAATAGATGATCAACTTTTGAGCTTTTTGACTTTTTTTAGAGTGACCAAATGTTACAGTTGATGCCTTTTTTCATATGGGGATATCCCAGGGTAGTTATCACCCATATATCTCAAAATCCTTTCTAATATCATTTGTTTTCTACCTTTTGGTTCTATTCACATGTCGGTGTCCCTCATCGGAACCCTTGCTTAAAATGAATACCATTTCCAGATTGATGGACATGAATTTGTTGGACTTTAATATGGGTGTGAGAATCGAGTAACTATTTGTTTTATGTGGTTAGACATTACTTGGGCATTGTAAACCACAATGTAGGTCACTATATTATTTATTTTTTTTAGTGATGGATTCCATGATATGGTTCCATCCAAGATAATTTTCATATATGGTAATAATGTGAGCTATTAAATCACATATACAAACCATTTTAATCCTAAATTCAGAGGGAAAATAAGCTATGAATATTTATCACTATATGTCTATTACTAATAAAATCTAAGGTTATATGCATCAATATTGGTGAGATCCACTGGGAGTCTGTTATTGTGACAAACATGTTGATATTTGTGAAATTATTTATCCTTTTACTATTGTGTGATGTATCAGGCCATCTCTAATGTAGAGTGAAAGATTCATAATGAAATCATGTTCATCCAAATACTTGGGATGACATACAAAGACTTCGGTTCTTTGTAATGCAGGTCAGTTTGGTTTTTATTTTCATGCCAATTGTGTAAACGTTTATGTTTATGGAAATTCTAACCACGAACACATTTCAGATGCTAGTATATCTATTGTTTTTGAATATTATGAAACTAATAAGGTGTGGAGGGTCATGTCAGTTATATTAAATATGTGTACTTCCATGTATACGGAACACCTCTAAAGAGGACCACTAGAGAATGGTCAAGATGGATTAAATTTCAGGAGACTTGTAAATATTAAATCATGTCATTGTTTCCAGATAATATGATTTTAGTGTGGTTGATGGTGTATGAAAACATTGAATAATTTCTTTTGTCTCAGGTTGACTACTGTGGTTATTTTTGATCGATAATGGGATTCATCGGGTGGTAATGGCTTGGTGATTGTTTAATGGTGATGCAATGACTACTGAAGCTGAGATTCTTCTAAGGTATCAACCAGTAGTGGTTTGACCATTTTCCTTATGATTATTTGTAAAAATTCCAATTGTGTAATCTATTATAGGGATAAGCATTTCTAATATCTTGACCTCATCTTTGATTCACTAATAGTGTTTCAGTCTTTTTTCATGCAAATTTTTAAAAGTAGTTACATAATTTCTATATTGTTTCTCATGGAATCAAGGTTCTTATCGAATGGTTATTATCCCTGAATGAACCTTGTATTCTATTTTAGTAATTCCTTTGAAGAACTCAGGTACACAACTAATTTCAAATTTCCTGGGCTCCAGACTGATACATCTATAGGCTCAGTCAATTTTCGGATGTAGATAGATTAGATATGCACCAATATCATAGTCATAAAAATGTAGTATATACTACCATAGGTTAATTATTTTTAATTATGTCATGCCAATCAATGGTTATTATAGACTTTTTTTGGCTTGGTGATTCTTAAATCAAGGAACATCACCCGATTTCAGGTATGAACATCGGTGGATATATTCGTGTTGAATCAATGAGGCCCTGGGAGGAGGCTTCAGAGTTCTTCTTGTAAATTTTTGTCCATCTAAGTAGTGCAATGGTGAAGAATACTATGGTATGCGTCGGCATAGGAATTTCATGAAAAGGCATCTATACATGTAAAACTGAGGTTTATAGGAGGTTGATAGTTTGACTATTTCAAAATCACTTTTGGATAGTCATTAATCCTCTTAATGGCGTGATTATAAGATGTTCTAACCTGGGATGAAATATGGTTTCAATATTTCTTCTTAACATTAATGCCTCAGGTGGTAATTAGCATTGTCCAATTTCTCAACAGGATATTGATATAATAACGTTTCTAGCTAAATGGTCTCAGGTAGACGATTTCTTGTTGATTTAGTTGGAGAACATTCACTAACTCGATTCTTTATTGCTTATCATCTTATGGTTTTGAGAGGATGGATGATGGAGATTATAGAATTTGGAAATGAAAAGATACCATTTGAAAGATGCTTAATGACCCATGTAGGTCTGTTGATGTTTTTGTTGTTCATAAAGTATTATTTGTGTGAGAATTTCTAAGTAGTGAAGATTGTAACATTCCTTGTTTTTATGCCTAAATATATTCCATGGGAATTGATTTTTTTTTTGGGCATGTTGTTATTAAGACGGAGTATCAGAACCTATTTTTATGATATTTGACACAACGACCTATCTTTTAATGAAATTTAATTAAATTAATAAAAATTCGATGATAAATAATGTAAATAAGGGAATTATATAATAGTAATAAAAATATTTTTTTTTATTTTTTTTATTCTTATTAATATGAATTTGATATAGATTTTTAGAAATTAACTAAAGGGATTACTACCCCTTTCTCCCATTAGATCACATAAGCATCTTTCCCCCTTCCTCAAAAGGCACAATTCACCCATATCATGGGATCTCTCTCTGATTTCCATTTCCCCCAGTTTTTATCAGGAGTCAGGTACAAATCATCATGGTTAGCCTTCCTCTCCCTTATCATCTCTATTTACAACAATGATTCAGTCTCCTAATCTCCCTACACAATTCGATAAAACCTATGGATTAAGGATTATGTTGTTTTTATTAGTCAATTCCACTTTAGGGATATGAATAGTGTCTATTTAGACTCTTGTGTGCATGTTTCAGAAACCGCTGGCAAAGGCATAGAGGTTCGTGTAATTTTGGTTTGTTTGCAATGCCTTAATATACAATGTTTCATCAATTCTTGTTGTCAATACATTATTTTTTCTTTATTTTTGAGTTCTTGGTAATAAATTAGAGTATGTTTGTACTTTATATATTTGATGTTGTTTTCTTATTAATCTGTGTAGTGGGTTTTGGAAAAATTTTAAGGAACACACACACATACACAGATATATATATATTCCATTTAAGTGTTCCCTCATGGAGTGGGGAAAACGTGCATTGGATTAAGGTATAAATATATCTATGTCAATATTAATATATGTGCAATTATGTTTGATGATGTTAAATTTTGTAGTTGATAAATATGTCGCAAACCCAGTGACTGACATGGTTCCTTGGAGGAAGGGTCCCTCTCCAAGCATATTTAATTCAATAATTATTTAAATTTATTTTCTTTTCCTTTTTAATTATTCTTTTTTATATTTAATTTCTTTTATTGAATAATATTTTAGTTGTGATCATTGTTTCATCAGATACAAAACTCACTCTTTTGTAATAAAACCCATTTAATAAAGGTGTGTTGTCTGAAAAATCTCACTGTGGAAGATTATGATTATTTAGGTTGTTGGGTATTATTGAATTTATGTCTTACAAATACTTTATGTAATTCTGAGTCATTATGATCACATTGTACCTGTCACTTTTGATATCCCTGAAAATGGTTTTCGTTTTTTTTATTAAAATAGTTTCTTTAACCAAAGAACCCATTATGTTCCATGAAACTTTTATGATGGGATTTCCAAAGTAAGAAATTTCAGTAAGGACCAAGTCACCTCTACATGACCCCGTCTATATTTTAAAAATGTTATTTATGTGTTCTAATGATTTTAATGACTTGAATGGAACAAAAAATGGTAAAATTGGCACATTAGAGGTAATAGATCAAACATTGATTTAGGTAAATAGTTATGCCTCCATTGAAATTTTTAATTTGATGGGAAGTAATAAATATAGTGTCTTAATAATGATTTCATGCATTATACAAGTGAAATGTCATAAATCTAAAATGGTAAATGTAAAAATTTAACTAAACACCCCCTAATTGTTTGGCTTTCATTTTATAAGGTATAACACAAGTAGGAAATTTCATTCTTTTTCATTGCACATTATCAATTCAATTCTTCCACATCAAATCCTATCACCTTTATTTGATAAAATAAATAGCATGTTTTGTATAGAATGGATTCTCATGGTGAAATTTCATTCCTTGAGTGTTCAAATTGTTAAGACCTCATTAGAATAAAATAAATTTATATGAATAGATGAATTTAATGATATGTATTAGATTAAAATAAGTATTCATTATGATTATTAATTACTTTAATTAAGTTTTTAATGTGTAATTAAATGTAGAGGGTGTCATGGGAAACCTGTATATTTAATGTTTTTCATGGACAACCATGTTAGATTGTTTTTTTATTATCGTTGATGTCCTATGGTTTGTGGAATTTAGATTACTGGCTCTCATTTTTATTCCTCAATTGATGAATGTTCTTAATGTATATTACATTTTTTAGTATATATATATATATATGTATATATATATATTCTAAACATAATAGATCGATATATTATAAATGTGAATAATTTAATGTAATTTAGCCATGATTGCATTTGTGAAAAATGTGTTAGGCTATTTTGATGGCATGATGTTTTAATTTATAGGTATGAAAAATTATAAATCCACTGTGTTGTGATATAAGAATGTCATGATATGAATGTTTTGAAATAGGAAGATAGAAAAAAATTTATTCATTTTTTGGAGTCATCGATAAACTCCCATGATTTGGTAGTTATACCACGATGGGTCAGGGAAACGGTTTTCTAGGATCTCCAGGAAAGGGATTGTCATGAATTTCTATTATATTACTGGGTGATTCGGATTCCCTAAGGGGTAACCTAGGATGAAACAACTGGGAATATGGCTATGCTAATCCTTGAGTGATACCCATTCTACTACACATGACACCCCGAACGAACTAATGTTTTCCATTCGATGATAGATACTTGGACCATCAAAAGTATCAACTCGGATGGTCATGGTGGACTTGGATATTTTGAATGGATGTCCCATTGTGACACCTTAAGGATAAGATAGAACTCCACCCCAGGATTTGATTGAATTTCAGAAACTGATTTCCTTGGTTAATTGTTTGTTCAACAATTGATTCTTCTATACATATTATAGTATACACATGTCCATTTTTTATCTTGATTATTTTCTTACATAGATGATGAATTATTAATTATATCCAAACATTATTTTAATGTATGACGGTGTCCCATTTGGAATTTCCTTGTAAATTTTTTCACAACTACTAATATTATACTTATACATGTTTCTCCATTATAATTTTTGTCTTATGCTAAAGCAGCTGGTTTAGGATGGGTGTCTGTTTATGAAGCCGAACTAAGTGGTTATTATTAATTTTTATGACTATATATTTATTTTATATCAATATATGCTTAATTTTATAACACATTTCATAGATTGGGATAGACACGGTGGGGTCAGCCTAATGAGATTTATATCTCATACCCTACTCTTATACAAATGGAACCCTATTAGGCATTATATGTTCAGTATTGTGGTTGATCGTTGTATTTAATGTACCTGTATGAAATGATCAATGGATTGAGCTAGATATCAGGAATCTCAAAGAGAATACCCATGTGTATTTTCTATCTATTACATAATATTTTACTTTTTTTTACAAATTTTTTATTGTTTACTTCTTTCACTTATGTATCATCATTCATTAATATTATTTTATAAACATGTGATTTCAACATTTATAAAAATATTAATATTAATCTTACAATTCTCTATTTTCCTATTTATATTTTCATTCTTCTAGTTTCTATGGTTTAATTTTTTGATAATACCATTTGAATATCTAATATGAGGGTATAGTCTGTCCACTACCACCCCCTAAGTTCCTCCCTACATATCAGCAACCTCTGGTGTATGGGGATACACAATTTAGGTCATGTGACCCACAAGTCTATCTTCCAGTTAGTGTTATGATTGGTTAGGGTGTTAAATTTAATGACATCCTATACATTGAATAACCATTCAAAAATATTGAGTAATCTCAATAGAGAGACCTAATTGGTAAACTTTATCCCTTTATGAGATGCATTTAAGAAATATAGCAAGCTCACATTTAATAATATAATTACAGAACCATCTACCATCATGAATAATTACCATAAAATGTATAATATTTAAAATATATGAATTGTTACAATTATAAAAGTATTTATTAAACTCTTAGAAACATATATTATTCTTTTCATAACATGATTACCCTGTAGAAATGAAACTGGTTCAATGAGAATGTATTTTAAAGAATAATAATCATTCTAGAGAAAGTGTTAATAATGTATCAATTAAAAATATCCCAATAGAGAATAATTCACATAACAAAAAATTTTGATTAATGAAAAAAAATTAAAATATACATAAAATCCTGATTTATGAAAATTATTATTTCACATTTAATATTATTTTTAGGAGAAAAAATTGATTAAATACATTAAAAATCTATTTATTTTAAATTATCCTATGAGAGTTATAAATTCATCTTAAAAAAACTAATCATCATGACAGAAGGGAAATCCATTAATGTTCTAAATGTAAAAAAAAATAATTATTTTCATAATTTTTTATTGTGACTCAAATGTTACCCATTAGGAAAACATTAAAAAATTTAAATTATAAATACTTTTAATTGAAGGTCAAAAAGCTTGTAAAATATAATTAAGAAGGAATTTTGGTTTATAAAATAAGAATTTTGGGATCATTTTAAAAAATTACGATATTGACTTGATAGATTACCTATCTACAACCATAAATTAGATCTATATCACAAATAAACAAATTCATGGTTTTTAATTAAAAAATAGTGGTGTAAATGACCATTAAAAATGTAAAAATCTTTCATCACTATATGTGATAAAAATAAATGTGTTTCAAGAAAATAATATCTATAAATTTCTTATTATAGAACTTTTATCATAAATAATCATGAAAACAAATGAGATTTTAATAGTAATCATTTGAAAGAATAAAAACATTTCTATTATATGCCCATGAAATGTTATATTCAAATGAAAATTTCAATATTATTAACATCAGTAAATAATTATATTATATTTCAATGTGTTTGTAAATACAACTCATAAAAGATGTTCGGTTCATAATATCAATATATATCCCAATGAAATAGAACATGAGGGAAATAAACCTAACTATGATTATATAATTTATTTGATAATTAATAAAATGTTAAATTATGTGAAACAAATATAAATCCTAAACAAAGTTAAAATATATAATATATCACTATATAAGTAAATTTAAACATAATAATTCCCTGAAAATGTCTATGAAAAAAATATAACCCATTGAAATGAAATTCAGTTTAAAATCCATTTACCAAATGATAACAATCTAACAATATCCATTACAAGAAATAATAAAAATAGAAACATAAAATTAAATTATTTAGCATTAGTTGAACTTATTAAATGTTAATCTAGATGTAGATACAATATATGAAATAAATTTGGTGCATATCACTAAATATAAATAAATGAATTTAAATTGAGATCGAATCGATTCCCTTGCCTCCAGATTCACATCATTGTACTTTAACATATTTATAATAAAATTAAAAAAATTATTAGTTTTTCAATAAATATTTTTAATATTTTAATAAATATTATTAGACATTTTATTTTATTTTCGACAATTAAATATTAAATTACACACTCAATTATGTCATCAAAATTTATTTTGAGAACATTCAGTCCAAAATTTCTAAACAACATTAGATCGATGACCATGAATAAAGAAGTTAATGGTTAATAATAATAATTATTATTATAATAATGGAATAATATTTAATTTTATAGATCAATTATAAATTTAAAATAAACTATTACATATCATTTTGAAACAAGAACTATGTTACAATAATGGATATAACATATCTTACATATTTATGAGTACCATTACAATGTTTAAATTATCTATATGGAAAGCAGATAAGTAATATTTTATCTATAAATAATGATAATAATATCAGAAATATCATATTAAGTATTTAAATATAGTTATTTAAATATTCCATGTAATGGGGTGAAAAAAATGAATCACATCACATCGCAGAGGTTGTAGTCCACATGAATGTATGAATGATGTTATATTTATTGAATGAATGGAATTTTATGATGGTAAATGACATATTATCTTCTCATATCATAAATATTTTATTAATTTCCCATATAAAAATTAATTTAATCATTATAATACATACATCATTATCGGTGATAAAAATAAAATTACATTGATTTGTGAGTAGGAAGCCCGACACATCATCAAATGATGTTTTTCAATACCATTTGATGGAATATGAGATGTATAAGGATTATTCAATTGGGGTAAAAAATATATTATATTTTTTATTATGGTTCTATTTTTAATGGATATGGATATTTTAAATGATGTGGATGAATAAATAACTCTAAAATATGTTTTTAATAGTACACCACGTCAATGGAAAACTATCTTTTATTATCATCTTATGACCTCTATGTTGGTATTATTCCAAAAAAGTATCATCTAAAATATGGGGGGATTTTTAGAAAGGATTAGGAAAATTATTGGCTGAAATAAATCCTGGTTAATTTTTCAATTAATTCAAAGTTGAAGTGTAATTTCTTAATAGAGTGTTGGGTGCATTCATATAATTAGATAAATTAGAAATTTAATATCAATTAATAGTGATTTTTAAATGGAATCAAAATGATAATATTTTAATTTATATTTTTTCATAGACATATAAATATATAATAATTTTTATACTTGTATAGAGATCATTTTTACCATTATAATTTGGTTTTAACACTTCTTTATACATTTTTACTCATAGAGTAACCAAAAGGTTTTTTAATATTTGAGGGTGAATATAGTCAATATTAAAGAAATAATGTACCAAAAATTATCCATTATTAATTATTCAACAATATATTATAAACATTTATGGATATATTTGGTTTATTAATTTTACATCATATAATAAAATATAATATTAATAAAATATCAGTATTTTCAATTTTAAAACTATTCATTTAGTTTGACTTTTATATCATCTAAAAAGAATAATAAATTGAAATAAAATTTTTTAATGTATCCATAAAATGTTATTTTTATCATTAAAATTAATTTTTCCCATTACAATTATCAAAATATTATAGTTAAGATATTTTTAATATCATTAATTTTATTGATTCATTAGCTGAAAAAATACTACATTACCATTGTTCAAGAATTTTAAAGAATTATATCATTTAAAAAAATTGTAAATAAATTTCCAAGATTAATATGTGAAATTTATATTTCTTAATAATATAAAAATCATATGATATCATATGGTTGTCCCTTTTTTAAAAATATTATTGTAACTAAAAACCTGAGTGTTAAATATTTTACTCTTTTTTATAGATAATATTATAAAGTTTATAATAAAACTAAAATATCAGAGAAATTTCATACAACTGAATATTAGATGAATATGAAAAAAATATACCCATAGAAAAAAAATTATTTAAATATTTAAGGTCCTTTTATAGTCCTTATTTTATTAATTTTATTCCTTAATTACCATATTTACATTAATAATTGTCAAAAATATTAACAATGTTATTATTCAATTTTAAATAAAAAGGAAAAAAAATTTAAATTTAAATTTATTTATTATTAATATTTATTCCATTTTTTATATTAGAAACATAAGTGGATGAATTTTATTTATTCATGAATTGGAAAAAATCAATGAAAAATAATTTTTCAGTAAAAATAACTTTTATATTACTAACTTTTAAGAAAAATTATACTATAAAATTATTTTTGAAAAAAAAATTTATAATTATAAATTATAAAAATAATGAAATTATTAAACTAGTTTTAAATATAATATATTCTTGTAACATCAATTAAATAAAACACAATTTTCATTAAAATAAGTTATTTGCCAATTAAAAAAATCATTTTACAAAAATTTCAAAATATTATCATATGTTAATTTTGATGTGATTTTATAAAGAACTTCCAAAAATTTATCAGATTAATATTCTAAATTTATAGAAATTAATTGTATTATAATCCCCAGAAAAAGAAATAAAAATAATTTATGATGAATTTTTTATTAATTAGAAAATGATATTGTTAAAATTTGGTTCTTATATCCTAATAAATAATAAATTCATTTATATAGAGTTTGACCTTTATGATTATTGCATAAATTATTTATTTATATTCATACATTTCTATTTAATGGATGATTTATAATATTCATATTAAAATTATATTATTTTGTGGTTCGTTTTAGCTCATTGTAGCAAATCATTTATGTTATTGATCATAATATTCCCTAAGAAATATCGATATATTACATTCTAATCCATTAAAAACTATATCATTGAAATTTTAAATCATTATTTTAAAATAATTGTTTAACTTTTAAAAATAACTTTGATGAAATCCCTCATCATAAAATTTTATAATAAAACATCTTCTTGGAATGAGAGAAAGGAACAGATGAAAGTCATATTACGTAACACATACTATGATTCTTAATTAGGAAAAATTATTGGGAAGTTAGCATATGCACATGGATAAATATATTAATTACCAAAAAATGATGGATAATGAAATAAATCAATTATTATAATAATGTTAATGATCATGAGAAATTCAAAAACCACAGAACCATAATCCAATGATGTTTGAAAGGAATAATCTATTCTTTTGAAGATATTGTAATAGAACAATTTTTTTATTTTAATTTATTTTTCTAAGATTTGAAAAAACCCATTCCATAAAACCTAGTATATAAAGAAATATACTTAAATTATAAGTAACATTTCATCCTATAATAAAATTCAATAATAATATAATCTTTTTTACCATACAGTTGGTATTGACTTCGAATTTTTCAATCTTGAAGTAATAGAATCAAATTTTATTCGATTGTATACACACACAAAAAGTTAAAAGTATCATTATAATATCGTTATATACTAGAAAAATGGTTTGCATAAGTTATTATAATAAAAAAAATTAATAAACCCTCATACGAAGAAAATAAACATCAATCTAATAAATTCATTTTTAATACCTAAGGTTCTAATTAAATCATTTAATTAAAAAATTGAAAAATTATTCAAAATTCCATAAACTATAATATCACCAAAAATTAGTTTTATTTTTACACAATTATTCCAAGGTAAATTTATCATTTATTGTCATATTATAGTAGTCACTGGTAATTTCATATACGCAAACTATATATTATAGTGTCATATATTATCTAATATAAGATAATAGTTTCTCTAAATAACTGAATCACCATAATGCCACAAATATATCATTTATAGATTTGAATTTCAATTCAATATTTACTCTAAAAAACATCAATTTAATCCTTTGTGTTTCATATACATCAATAGAATAAAATTCCTCCAAATTGTGATTAGTTACGTTAAAATTCCACAACATAGAACCTCAAATGTGGTGTCCAAAACATTGATCATATATTCAGACTCAAACTTATAAATATATTATGGAAACCATAACTCTATATACAACCTCACATGAAAACATATTTATCCCCAAAATTATCTAATCCCTACACTGATAATAATAATAATGATCCAGAAAAATTACTATTGGGTACAATAAATAGTTATCAAAGTACTATTTTGGTGTTTTCAACACCTATGTTAGACTATCACCACCATCCCTAGTGGAAAACTCATTCACATTAAGACCTTGTGTAGAGAGACATTATTCAACCTACATTAAACAATGAGTGTTCCTATGATTCATAATTACTCTTTTTCTTTGATACCAACTATAATAGCATGAGGACTGCATAACTAGATTCCATGATAAAAACAAAACCTCTATATTTATGACTTTAATATCAATTAATTTTACAGAATATTTTTCATCTGATCATTAAAAATCAAAAGGAAATATTGGATCCCTTTCATTCCTAAGGACAATTTAGGTATAGCGTTTCACAGAATTAGGACATACTAAGACATAAAAATCACTCATAATCGATGAGAGATAATGTTTTCAACTATAATTATCTTTTCAAAATGATAATCTATAAATCAACACTAAAATAATATTTCTTTACATATGAATCATTTCAAATCTAAAATCATTTAACGTAATTATACATTAATGTAGGGTCCTGAAAACTCCTCAATGGAGAATGGGAATCCCCCTTAATTTGAGAAAGGATTCTACCCAATTTCCCTCAATGAATTGGAAAAAAATATAGGGAATACGCAAGATTGGAAAAGGACCGACCAGTCCGCGTACCAGTCCATCATCTATGGTACGCGGCTGGTTCGGCTTGTCACCCCATCCGCGGACTAGGGATGTTCGCGAAACAGAGGCAGAGACCCCTCCGCGGGTGCGAAGCAGGACAGGTGACAGGCCGGTCCACCGTCACTAACATCCCCAACCACAAAATGCACCAATCGGCCTAGACAGCATGGTCAATCATTCATGGAACAAAGGCGGAACACTGCGTGACCGCAAAGCACTCCCCGAACCAAGTTTGTTCGCGTGTATGGTTCACTCAATGCCCCCCCCCCCCATGATTTGCAGATTGACCAAGTCATCCCAAAACCAGGTTTTTGGTCATGGGCCTCCACAAAAGGTGTCACACGACCACAGTTACATCACATTCAACCTCTATAAAATGACATTTAGGGGGAGAATAAGAGGATCAATCAGATTCAGGTGGAAGGATTCTAGAGGAAGGAACTTAGGATTTTGCAAACATCGGAGTTCCAATTTCTGAAATAGAATAGGTATGAAACTTGAAACGAATTAATAAGGAACTGAAAAATTCTTAACAATTTGGTGAACAACGAACATAAAATAAGAAAAATTTGATCCATGGACCCTCTGTAGATGTGTTCCCCATAGACCACGGAGATTATTCCCCATTTTTTCGATCTGACGCACTATGTAACTCAACCTTATGCGGGTGAATCCCTGACCGGAAAACCCCCAACCGGTGTTTCCCCTGGTCACTGTTGCTCACGCGGACTCCACCGTGTACAAACTTGGTACGCGGGCCGAACCCAAATCCGCATAGCACCCTGGTACGCGAGATTCCTATCAATCTGCATACCCCCTGGTACGCAGATGACCTATCCAGCCACATTGCACCCCCCTATGCGAAGGTCACGACTCCTCATGAACCCATGTGTCCTGCCAACTCCTTCAGTATTCCCAAACCCTGAGCCTAATAAAACCCTTCCAATCCAGTCTGATCCTTCACAATCTCTTCATTGGCCTATTCATAAGCCCTGGTCCAAGGTCCCTACCAAAGCCACCCGACCCATATGATGAAACCTTTAGGTGCATCAGTGCACCGCTTTGAGTTCACATACCCATGGTAGGAAAGGAAAAAGGGGTTTCCCCGGTTCTTGAGTGGATTCCCAAAGCCTTCATGGTTTCACATTCCCCTGATAGTATAGGGTCTGAGCCCAAGAGTCCCCTTTCTCCATCTCCACTTTGCAGGATTAAGGGACCCCGGAAGAGTTTTCTTTTGACGAGCACCAACGGTGACCACTTCTCCCCTCTCCTGGGAGTGTTTAGGTATCCCACGTAGAGTAATCCCCACACCATCCTATACAGAATTCAATGGCCCTTACCGTCTTATCAGGGAAGGTTCATTGCTCTGATGCGCGACTCCTACCTTCCTTCAATGTCAGAGAGAAGGAGAGTCTAGTGGTCTCGTCCTCCTCCTCCACTCGTTGTCTTCCTCCCCTTCCATTGGTAGGAATAATGTGTGAGGATTTCCATGTCTGTCACATTCTCTTGTTTCTCACACCAAGCATGACTCATGTGGGCTTAGATGTTTTTGATGCTTATGGCGTCCGCATGATGGAGGTGGTTCAATGAACTATGTGGGTTTTGATCCCTGTATCCTAATCAGGGTAGGTAGGATGCCTCCTTGAGGTTCAATCCCAATAATAGGCAACTCCCATGTGTAAGCCCTAATCTTCCAAGAACTATGTGGACTTCGATTCCCGACAAACTCGGATATGTATAAATCTTCCCTGAGGTGAAATCCCGATATCAATGTCTGATACACATCTGTCCCTATCATTCCATGCCCCTATACTCCAGAAAGACCATCCTCGGGCCTAGTAAATCACTTCCCTTGGGTCTTTTGGTCCGCTTCGGCGTAAGTCTCGCACCAACATTCATCGGGCATCTCTCGACCTGAAGTATTTGCCACATGACGTTAAACTGTATGGTTGGGTCATTGTCGCATGACCATAAAAGGTGATTTTTCCCATCAAGTGGCATCGAACTACATGGATTATGATTCCTCTCACGTGGATACATAGGAAGCCCATATCACGGGTTCGATCCAAACACCCAATTAATTATCTGTTTCCTCCCCCCGGGATGAAAATAAGCTCTAGAGTGCCCAATTATGAGGCTTTAAACCAGTGCCGTATCAATGAGTCCATACTCATTAGAGTCACTAATCCCATAAGGGATTGTAAACAGTGGGCCTAAATGATTCTGAATCCCTGTGTTTAACTAACCACTGCCAACTAGGAGTAATCCTTGGGTACAATGCTTGGGTATAAACCAAATATTTGCGAACATAAGAATAATTCTTAAATATATAAGAGAGTCCCAAACATGCAATAATTCCCCCAAAAAGGGTGTGATGATCCCAACATCCCATCCTGTCGACAAATGTGAGTTCTTAATCATCTCTGGCCAAATCACCCTGCGAATGCCTGCATTTGGAAAGCAGGTCCATGTATCATAGGATATAAAACCGTTGGGAGTTTCGAAAAAAATACCAATCTACTCGACCTTAGCGATTGAGCAGAACTCAGCCCTCCGTAAGATTGACCATCGGGCGCATCAGTCACCACCATCCATCGAACTGAAACAATAAATGGTGATACCGACGTGAAAATTTAACAATTCTTGACCAATTTAACCTAATCCCACTCTGTTCCCCCTTCTTTGATGGGTTTTCTATTTGTATTTGTAACATTATTTTAGAGGTACCAATCAGTACTCCCTTCGGTCCAATGGTATCACGGAGGAACTCATAGATGTGTACTTCAATCTACATAATGACCGGACATCCTCATCAACGAAGGACCTTGTCACCTACTCAAAGTCTTCAATGATGGTTCGGAGATGTGTTTATCTGATAGTACCACATGAATGGCACTCTCTTGACAGTGGAGGTGGCCATGCAAGCCCTCCAATCTGCCATGACCCACCGGTCACCTACCCAGACACGGCCGTGAAAGCAGGTTCAGATGGCTCTTGTTTCCATCTCAAACTATTTTGGTGGTTTATCTCTAGAATGAGACAAAATGTACCTCCCTTATCTTAGGGTGGAAGATGAGGTTAACAAAGGGGACTTCATACCCAAAAAATGGAGGTTCCTACCCTTTCCTGTCCTTTTAATCATCATCCCCGTCAAGAGGGTGGCATACCGTAAGGTCGAATCAAAGAACTCTCCACATCACCCTTCAGCAAGGAGTCCAAAATAAATCTCAAGATAGGAAGGGGAAGAGAAGTAAAACGCATGGGGGATCATATTCCTATTTTTAAGATGACATATCCTCCACATTCTGATATGCATCCCTCAATTCCATAGAGGTTAACCTCATGGGTGGCACAGAAGATGATGCAAATCCAGATGGATCGGGAGATGATGATTCTGTTAAGGCTATAATTCACAACAAACCATCAGGTGTGCACACCCGGAACCAGAGGGCCACCCGAAATATGGCCGCCCCTCCGGCTAACCCTCCAATACATTACCTATTAGCTTCCAACAAAGATAAGAACAAATGACCCACTACCCTTAACCTTCCTCCTTTTCTCAATAAAAATGATCCAGATATTCTCAAAGAGAGATTATCTAGACAGGAAGAGGAAATAAAATAATTGAGGTGGCTAAACATAGAGCTACTCCAGAAGAACCATTTTATTGATAGTGCATCCCATGAAGAGCCACACCTTGTAGTCCCAGCATGTGCACCAAAACGACCAAGGTTTTCCCCGGCAAATGAAGAAAGGTCAGGTCCCTTGCCCAATGCTGCGCCCGACCATTCCAACTACCTGAACAAAGATTCACATGAATACCAAGACTTCCATCCACTCAAGAAGAAACCGGAGAGAGTACGTCTAAACTCTCCGATGGTTTCACAAACGGAATATGCACCCTTAGTGCCGGCTCATCCAGATCCTCAAGCAATTCCTCGGGCTACACCTTCTCAAGACCGTGCTCAACTGGATGTAAAACTGTGTCTCTCAAACACCATCGAGGCACTGACAACTCTATTGGAAGCAATAGAAGGTCGTTGCACTCCGGTACAACCATAGAAAAATCCCTAGACTGATTGGGTGATAAATACACCTCCTCCACCCAATTTTGGGAGCTATGTATTCCTTATTTTCAATGGATCAGATGATCTAGAACAGCATTTGATGCACTATGCATCTTATAGAGACCCTATGATGGGAACTGTAGAACAACATGATGCAGTGAAACTCAGATGCTTTGTGCGGACCTCGCATGGATTTGCCTTCATCTTGTATACGAATCATCCACCTGAATCAATAAAAATCTAGTAAGACCTTCAGTAGTAGTTCATATTCCACTTCAGCTCAACGCTGCCTCAAAAAATGGTCAGTGACCTTATGAATTTCTAACAGAGGGAGAAAGAGAGGGTCTCAAATTTCATCGCCAAACGGAAGGGTTTTACCTACTCTTTGAAAATTAGAATTCTCCATAATGAGATACTTTCCATATGCAACGATAACCTTCGAGATGGGCTACAGACAACACTCATACCAGTGCAGTGCACCAATGGATTCCGCAATCTCACTTCCATTTCCCAGAGAATTGATGACTCCCTATAGCGGACTAATTTAATGTCTTGAATTGCCTCATAGGCTCTGGCAAAGGGATCAATTAGATCTAAAGCGTCCTCTTTCATGCTCAATCATGCCCCTGCGCCTGCTCCACTTCCTAGGCATCCACCAAATCATCAAGATCCCCTTGTATATTAGCGGCCGCCTTCGTCCATGTGGGACAATCTGACTGGATCGATGTGGAACCAGTTCGAGGAATGAAGACAAATTGTGTACTCGTTACGATAGTACCATGTCTACAAATACTTCATCGTCACCATTAATTTCAATTAACTCCACCTCCTAGTTCCAAGGAATCCTGAAGAATTCGCCCACAATGGCAAGCCAGATTTATGTCCCTACCATCGAATTTTGGGGCATAATATCATGGAGGAATTCGTCTTCAAAGACCTCCTTCAATGAATGGTAGACTCCGAGTAGTTTGAGCTGGGACCACCCACTGCACATGTGACATATATTTCAAAAACCGACTCTGACAAAGGGGAGGGTTGGTAGGAAGTCACCTACAAGAAGATGCAGAAATCTGATGACAAGATGACTCGGAAGGCTGTCAACCGAGCCCAGGGAATACTTCATTCTCAACTACAGTAGCCGTTGTTGCTGCCAATAGCCCATAATGCTGCACAACCGACAATATCGGCCTCACAACCCTTCACAAGCCATTCATACAAGAATAATCAAAAATAGAGGATACATGTTCAAGATGATCAGTCCACAACGAGTTCGATTTTATCCCCACCACTGTCAGATTTTATGGCCTCAAACATGGTGCTACAAGCACCGACCCACCAAATGACACCATCAGGGAAAACCGACCAGGATGACCTGTCTGAGGATGAGGAGCTAATAATTGTTTCCATCAATGTCATCCATCTAATGGACTCTTCCCATAAACAAGGGTAGGGTTATGAAACTGAGTTCCCAACACAAGGTTTTGGTAGGAGGAATCGCAGAAGCAGGGGATACCAGGGGAGGTGCAGTCGTGGTTGAAAGAAAACCTATTGTTTTACCCTTTCCCAAACCGTTAATATAGAAAAAAACCCATTGGAGAGCCCTTCAATGGACTCAATAGGAGAAAGAATATCCCTCCGCCTCCACAAGCGCCCACTTTGGCCCCATCATTCTGTGGTAACCATCAGAGGAGAAAAAAGTGTCTAGCCACCTTGTTCTCACAAATAGATTAGCCTGGCCAAGTACCCAGAACATGGTAACACCATCGACATCTAACATCACAGCCAGTCCCTCCTCGTCACGTAATCCAACTCCCAAGTTTCCCAATAAAACGCTCCCACCAATGGAGAAATATCATCTGCTAGAGTAGAAATATGATATCGTTAAGCAGCTGGCTTCAGTACTAGCCATGTTGTCTATCATGGATGCCCTGAGTATTCCAACAGATCTTAGGGAGGCGCTTATATAATCCTTGCTCATCCCCTAGGAGTTTCAAGACAAGGTAGCCTCCATTCTGATTTACTGGAAGTAGAATGGCCCAGATGAATCTGATCCGGTTATTTCTTTCACCGGTCATGATGAAGATGCCATCATTCAAGTACACATCAAACCCCTATATGTGTCTAGTACACTAAATGATGTAGTGGTCCAGAAAGTCTTTATTGACAACAGCTCTAGATTTATCCTCCTTCCCCTATGTACACTTCATAAGTTAGTCTACAGTGAGGATGATATAATACCCTCAGACACAGCTCTGTTGGGTTATGAAAAGATTGAATATAATCCAATGGGATAAATCAAGATAAAAACAAATTTTGGCGAAATTGTGGCCTACTCGGAATTCATGGTGGTCTGACAGAACACAACATTCCATGCCCTTCTAGGAAGGTCGTGGATCAATAAGCATATGGACATTCTTTAATCCTACCACAAGTGTATCATGTATTGCATCAATGGACATGGTTGGACGTAGCATTCTAACAAGTCCCCTTTCGAGCTCTCCGAGTCACACTACATTGACGATGGGTTTTATGAGAAAAAGAAAAAAACTGTCAATCAATGGTATCAACTGGGTTCCCCACTCCAAATGGTCTAAAAATTGTTCCTCATGACCCCCTCAATCAGCACAACAAATACTATGTATGCCCATCAACCATGTTGAGAGTAGGAGTTCAAGTCCGGACACGTACTCAGCTATCCTAATTACTTCAGTCATGAAGGTCGAGCCTGACAATGCAGAAACGACCGCTAACCATCAATTTGGTTGTGAGTAATTGAACAGGGACGCCCACAATCCCTAGACTATGGACACCCAAGAGCCCGTACGAGAACTCTCCCCCTTTCAGATCAAGAAGCTGGGGAGGAAGAGGAGAAAGATCCCAGGGAGGCACCTCCTACATTTGAAGAAGGTATCTCCACCACTGTGGATGAGCTCAGGGAAATAATCCTAGGTACCAAGGAAGACCCGAGGCCCACTCTCATTAGTACAACCATGTATCCCATGGAGCAAGAGGTATATACCAATTTTATGAGGCTACATCGATATGTTTTTTCCTGGAATTACACAGAAATTATGGGAAACAATCCCAAAGTGGCGACGCACCACTTAGGTCTTCCAAAAGACCATCGAGGCAATAAACATGCCCCCAGAAGGACAAAACCCACACATGCAACCAAAATAGAGGATGAAGTAGATAATCTTATAAAAGAAGGATTCATTCGGAAGGTCCAATACCCCATCTAGCAAGCTAAAATCATCCCCGTCAAGAAAAATAATGGACAAATCTGCGTCTGCATCAATTTCAGAGATCTCCATCGGCATTGCCTGAAAGATGATTTCCCTGTCCTAATCACCAAGTTATTAATCGACACAACGGCCGGGTATGAGGATATCTCCTTCATGGACAGTTATTATAGGTATAATCAAATCAAGATGGACCGAGAAGATGAAGAATCTACATCTTTCATGTCCCCACAAGTAGTATTCCATTACAGGGTCATTCCCATGTGTCTCAAGAACATTGGAGCCACATATCAACGCACCATGCATCGTATCGTTAATCCATTCCTGGGGAAATTCGTCGAATGCTACGTGGATGACTTTGTGGTCAAATCAAGATAGTTCTAAGATCACCTGTCAGTCATTGAAACCATCATAAACAAACTTCAACAACATAGCATAAAGATGAATCCCTTGAGATGCGCGTTCGGGGTTACCTCAAGGAAATTCCTTGGCCTAATCATACGCCATCGTGTCATTGACGTGGACATTGAAAAGTCAAAGGCTATCCTTGGCATACCACTTCCCCACATTATCAATGAGTTGAGAGGATTCCAAGGACACCTGGCCTACATTAGGTGGTTCATAGCTAATCTGGAAAGAAAATGTTCTCCTTTCACCAGTTTATTGTAAGCGATTTGTTTCATTTCATTTAGTTTATTATTAAATTAAAATTATTGGATTGTGGGCCTTTTCTACATTAATTATGTAGGGATTGTGTGACCTTGGATTCTATTATGTAAACCATTTTCCTCTCACTTGAGTGTGACTAAATTCATATGTGTTGGTTAGAGCTCTTAGCCTAGTGGAGGTTGATCATGTTTGGATCCGAGGAGAAACCAATTATAGGATAAACATATGTAGATATATGGAATTATACAACATGAATATTAATTAGTTCACGGTGTTTTCCCCTTGGTAAATAGTTACTTTTTCAAAAACTATATAAAATAACAACTAGTAAAAACTCATGTTTATACTACATTATATTTTTATTTCTTTCAAATTCCATGTTCATTCATAATGGACATTTTATAACATTCAAATAAATTAATAAAATATTGGAGATTGTAATATAAATTAATATTTAGTTCTATTTTTTGTAAATATTATCTAAGACATGGTTAAAAAGATATATATATCAAATTAATATTAAATGTTGAAGACCAACTAATGTTGGGGTGCCTTCAATTATTGGGGAAATATAACAAAAATACATGGGTTGAATTGACATAGTTTACATCAAGGGTTGGATTTCTATGAATGAATTGTTGTATCTAAGATGAAAACATTGAGGAACTCCAAGGATTTCATGAATGGGGAGTCCACTAGGATGATCGATGAACAATGACTTATTGTCCTTGGCAATTGGAATGTCAACCTAAAACCATTCAATTTTCATGAACAACATATGTTTGGGTATTGAGAAGGGGAATATGTATCCTTGAAACTAATAATGTCCAACCAAAATATATTCCCAATCCAGTGGTTAGATCTATTTTGTTTCAATAACATAGTAGGAGACTAATAAATTAAAAATTTATCTATTCACATAAATTTTATTATATAATGTATTAGAATTATCATTATCTTATTTTCTAGAATTGATAATATAATTACATCAAAAATATCATTGTGACCCATACATTTAATGGAAAACCTTCTCACCATAAAAAATTTTATGAAAAAAATAGCCTATGTGTTATACTTAACGTTGAAATGACTCTATATATAATGGAAGAATAATTTCTAGTTGCACTTTGTACTGAGGCAAGTGATTAATAATTATCTCTCTATGAGAAACATATGAATAACAGTGTTTAATTATATCTCCCATGTCCACTATGATTTTGAAAATTACTGAGGATATCGATTCCAAGATCATGATGTATCACCATCGGTATATCTATCATGACAAGGTGAGACAAGAGAGGTATGAGATCACCTATGATTTGTATATAACTATTCATGGAGAGTATGTACCAACTGGGACACATGTATTGAATATTATTTTTTACACTGAACATGTGGACATATTATGGATTAAATTGCTAGAGTTGTTGAATACATATATCATACATCCTTCACTCCAAAATACGTTTTCCATCATTATTGTTAATTACAGTATTATCAATAATGAGAAGAGTCTTACAACACATTTTACATTGATTCACCAATTGGATAAGGACATAGGGTTTGATACTCCACATTCCTTGTTATGTATAAGAAATGGAAGAAAAATGAAAGTGGAACCCTAACTTAAAAATAGTCTAAATCTCTAAAGCACCATACTTCCATGAATAAGATGATCATGAGGTAGTGAAAGGAAAAGGATGGAGGGTGTTTTTTATATGTATAGCATGGAAAAAAGAATTGTAATTCCACCAAGAAGATAAGGGAAGCTATAAGATCATTAATTATCGAGAGTTATATTTTAATACCTACACATTTGGTATTAGATACATGTTGTGTGGATCAAATAAATATAAAAATTCCTAAAAAATGTTGATTTATGATGATTTATAAAGGGGAGGTGTATATGTAGGATTAAAAATTGTGTATGGTTGGCTCAACTAGCCAATATTGAATACCATCTCTCATTGTTACGTAGAATTATTTTGGTTTTGATATATTGGTATTATGTACATATAGTTTCCAATAAAAAAATTTCTATACCATGCCATGATACATGAGGGTTTATTTTAATATTTGTACATCAAATTTGTTTCTTTTATAAGGATAACATATGTTATGATTTTCCACATTTAAATATTGGTCATTATGTATTTAATTATGATAATCCACTGTTGATAATTGAAAACGAGTCATGTTCACATTATTCATACAACACTCAGTATTGGAATCACTGTATTGGTCTTACAAACGAGAATCCATTGATAATTCTCTCTCAAGATGTCAATTTAGACTTTTCTGAGCTATAACCAATTGAATGATGTCATGTTTGATTACAAGTAAAAATGACCAAACCATAATTATTTGGACATGTTGAAATTTTCACAATGCTTCTATGATAGATAAAAAATTATTTGTATCGAAAATTTCCAATAGAGGATAAAGGTTGATATTCTTACTTCATAACATTAACTGATGATTTTTATATACAAGGATATATCTACATGATGAGGTATAATTTTGATTCCATTGAAAAATTGAATGAATCCCCTATTGTTGTAGATAATCAACATGGTATTAAGTTATGAATATTCAATAGATTCTAGGTGGTGGATATATTAGCCAAGACATCATTAACATTTTACGGGAGATAAGGATTGTAACTGAACTCACTCCACCTTATAAACCCTAGTGGAAAGTTGTTAATGAATTCAAGAACCATACATTTTTAGAAATGGTATGGTTGATGAAGTGTGATACATGTCATACATTATCTTATTGGGTATTTTCATTACAAAATATGACAAACACATTTAATTGTGTTCCAACTAAAGTGTAAAATAAAATTATCATAGTGTTATGGAGTGGAAACAAACCCATTCTATTTTATACAAATATATGGGGCTAATTTTTTTTATTAAGGCCTTCTCTGATGACAATATATCACCCCATGAAACCAAGAGTATATTTATACGGTATCCCAAGGATAAAGGGGGATAATAGCTAAAAAAAGTGAAAATAGAACGTGATTATTGATAGAATATTTGTTTTCCATTAATGGGTTAACATCCTAAAAATTTAAATTGGGATAATTATTTAATTCAATGAAATTTATGATCAATATGAAAAATATTGAGAAATGTAACAGATTTTATATGTCATGTGGATGATGTAATACCTGATATACCTGTTGTGAGTTGGAGAGAAAGTCTTGTTAGAGAACTAAAGAGATATTATTTTCTAGTCACCAATGTTATATACTCATTATTGGTTGAAAATGATGAACCCATATCCTACAACGAGGTATAATAAATCTTAGATGTGGAACGATTGAAAGAATACAAGAATTATGATATGGATTCCATCTATCATAACAACGCTTTGGTTTTGGACGATGGACTAGTTGTTGAAAATCCTAAGGGAAATATAGTGTCATTTAATAGGGAACCTAACTAGGATGGTAAATCAAATACCTATATAGAATGTCTAGTGGATAACTGTTTTATAAAATGAATAGGAATTGAGTACAATGAAACCTTTTCTCCAGTTTCTATGTTTAAATCCATTATAAATATACATAATATTAATGCTTTCCATGACTATGATATTTATTATATGGATGTAAAAACTATATTCCATAGTTGGAAGCATTTGGAAGATTTCTATATGACATAGTTAGAATGTTTTTTGATTTTGTTTACTCCAATATAATTCTCAAGCTTAAAAGATCAATTTATACATTGAAGAAACCTTCCATGTAATGGAACATTGAATTAGATGAATATATTAAATAATTTTGTTTCTTTAGTAACTAATAATATATGTGAGTTGACAAGATGTTTAGTTGGAATGCGGTTATTATCCACGTATTATATATTTATCACCTAATACTTATTGTAAATTACATAAAAGACATTAAGTCAGTAACGGACTAGTTAAAAATGTGTTTCCCCATAAAGGAAATAAATAATGCACCCTAAATTCTAGGGATCCAGATCATTCAAGATAGAATCAAGAGGAATCATGGAATAAGTAATAATATATATATTGACTAGATACTAAAGAGATTTACTGTGTAACAATACTAGAGGGGATTCGTTCTAATGCCACAATTTTTTAAAAGGTTGGGGTCAAATCCTTAATTTATTATTTAATGAAATGACCTCTATAGACTGGGTAGAGGGTGACCAATTACATAGCCCGAAGGCCCATGGCCATGTGGCCTGGATATAAGGCTTGATAACCCATTTTCTTGTCCCAAAGGACCCCTCGGGGAACAATACTACAACAATAACCACACCGCTACAGTCCCTACTATAGTATCGCCACCCCTACAGTACCAGGTATAGTCTCTTCACTACTACAGTGTCGTTACTGCTACAGTTCATCTATAGCATCCTGCTACACTACTACTATAGTACCTGGTAATTCGCCCCTACCCAGATTTGATCTTGGGTCTTTTCGATGACATGAAGGAGCCTAGTTTACCTAAATCATTGAAAATTTTTCCTCATACAAAACCTGAGAAAGATAAAATGTATAATATCCCATATGAATTTGGGATAATATCAATTATTTTGGTCACATATGTTACTACACCTGATGTTTCCTATTTATAAATTATGGAAGGAAAATATCAAGATTATCTAGGACAACAATATCAGGATTTTATTAAGGAAATTAAGATGTACCTTATAATAACTAAACATATGTTCATGGTGTGTGGAGGATACAATGATCCTGCTATCATTGGTCATACTGATGCTAGTTTTCAGACTGATCAAAATGATCTAAAGTCACAATCCAAATATGTTTTCTCTCTCAACAAAGATGTGAGTTGGATGAGTTTATTGCTACTATTTTTCATTGATTGAACTATGTATTCCCACTATATAGTGGCTAATAATGCAAATAAGATATTTATTTGGAATAGTATATCATTCTTAGATATTTATGGAGATCCTAGAATCCATGGTCTCATCACATTGTATTGTGATAATACAATAGTGGTGGCTCTTGAAAAATAGTAATGGTAACACCAATAGACAAGACATATACTCCATAAGTATCACATCTGGTGGGATTTCTATAATAGGAGAAATGATTCAGTAATTAGAGATCCCACAAAATAGAATGTGTAGTACACCTTGAAAAGATGAATATCTTAGTAGAAGCAGGAGTATCATTTGAGATATATCAGACTGAAGGTTTCTAGCTGGTTGATCTAGTGGTACTGGGTGTTTACATATAAGAACCAAATATTCTATACTTTATGATAACCTCGTATACCTATTTTCTTATATTAATAAAAAATATTTCCCATAATGATTGTTCTTATATTTTATAATATATGTGATAATGTCCTAAGAGTTTATTTCAAACTAATAGGTCATTGTAGTTCCTCGCTATGAAGATAACCTACAAGTGATACAAAAATATTAAGTAACATGTGTTATATATCTTGATTATATAATATGAGGGGCATAAATTATATAGGATATCATTGGTGGAAAATCATAGGACATTGAGGAACCTTATCATGGTGTACTCCCATGGTAATATCATGTAGGATACATTTAGAATGAGACCTGCTAATTGGAAATAAACATTTATACATGTCATTAGATATTCCAATCATTATATATGAGTATTGGTCTCTATAAATTAATATAATTACTAAGGAGAAATATGAGTCCCACCCTTATATGTAATGATGAAAATAGTTACAATAGATGTTCTCAACAATGTACGATATATTGGGTGTCTCACGAGTAATATTGTATTAATTAATAATTAGATAAATGATTTCTCCATTATTTTAATTAATAAATATAGAAATCGTAGGCCCTTTGATGGAAATGATATATCCTAAATAAATCCATGACCAGTTTGTTCTAATGGAATGTAAATTTTTAATGAATTCAAAGAAAAATACATCAAAGATCTAGGTTTATGGCCCTAAAATGATACAGAAATGATTAGAAATATCATGAAAATGGTATTATATTACATAGTATGTATCTGCATGGGGTAACATGTGACATTAGATTTATCATCATTCTATATGGGTGAATTTATGTGTTGCAAGATACTAACCATGAATTTACACTCCTTCGGCCAATTCCACTAAGAATGAGGCCTAGAGGATCACACACTAAGTGTTTCTTAAATGAAAGTTAAATAATATGTTATTTATTATTATTTAAAATGATGAATTAATATTATTCAAATATGTGTGTTATTAATAATTAATGTATTCTATATCACATATAAATTATAATTTTCTATTTTTTATTACAATACTTATTTATTTATTGGAAAATAATGCAGTTTTATTTATTTAATATATAATTATACATTATTCAAGGCCCTGATAAATTTTTTTGAGTAATGATAGATAATTCTTAATGGTATGATGAGAAATATTAGGTAATAAATATTATATAATTAAATAATATTTAATTTCATTTTTCATGTTATGTACATGTTGACAAATGATAATATAATTATTATATGATATAGGGTTTTCTATGATTAAATCAATAATTAAGTGAACATTTGTAATTATTTACTTTAATCCTAGATATATAAATACCAAATTATGTTATATCATAATAGAGACAATTTAATTTTTTTCATGCATATCGGATTTGGAGAATCCCCTCAGGCCTCGAATGATTCATTCTCCAATTATGCTCCCAAAAAGTAGAGATTAATCATCCTCCACTCAATCAAGGAGAATGCGTGGATTTAGTTTTCAAAGAGATAAAAGGCAGGAGAATCAAATGTAAGGAAATTTTTCAATGAGGTTAATGGTGGATGACAAAAAAAGTAATGATATATCAAGATTGCACATGGATATTCCTTCGGTGAAATCTGGATCTTCATGGAGAACATGCGTATCACCACAAGATGAAATCTAAACTTCGATTTTACGATGTATTGATGGTGGAATGTAGATCTGTCAATAGATTATTCAACTAATAAATTATTCTGTAAAAGTAATTTTTTATCCGTAAATTAATTATATATAAAATGTGATTGTACTCTCTACTGTTCCATCATTATTTTCCATTATATTTTCATTGATTAAATTTCAATAATCAAGACATTCATCATCATATAGATCTCATAATGATCATCGATTATATAATTTATCAATGGGGGATTCCTCCCATTTCATAGATTCTCTACCCAAGGAAGCTACCCCAATGTACTTAGAACCAATAAACCCATGGATAGAAAACAATGAAATCCACCATGTGACACGTTCCAATTTCTCAAATTTAGATGGAGATAATCTAAAAACACTCGAATGCACATGTATGGAGTGATCTAAAATCCTAGTATGGTCTGGACATGGATTCTATAATAAGATACAAACTTTTAATTATCCATATAAATAATTCAATTTTAAATAAATAGGAATGGATGTTCCATAACATATTTAAAAAAATCATGATTGACATTTCATATGATTGAATTACAATAAAAAAAATTCATTTTAGGTATTTTATATAAAATGGTCTATATAAAATTTGAAGTCGTGTTTAAAAAAATATTTACAAATGGCATATATTTCACATATAAACAACAAGAAACATGGTCATCTACTAAGATGTTTGATAGTTAATTATTATAGGACCCTCAAACAATAAAATATTTATAATGGATATGTGTAAACATATCCCTGTAAATTTTTTATATTAGACTCATCTACATTCTAACAAAGAGTAAAATTTTCCAAATTTTTTATATTAGAGTTATAATGCATCAATTCAGTTCTAGGTAATTAGAATCATATCGTGTTTTTCAATTATAACTTAGTAAATACCTAGGATTTCATGTTATCAATCAACAATCGAATAACTCAATAATAAAAGATTATTTTCATCAATCATTTCAAATATTCTAAATTCCATTTAAAAAATAACTGATGGGTTTTCGGTAAATTAATGCCTTTGTAAGATAAAATCTCTCAGATTCTATCAAAACCATATCATGAATGTTTTCTCAAAAACCAATTTGATATCAATTTCATCAAATCAATTTAAAAATTTTAATTCATCAATTTATGTATCAGAATTTTCCACCAATTTCACAAACACACCCCAATTAAATAAATTGGTGGTTTTCACAATTTCATGAAAATTCTATGTAAAATCAAAAATAAAATAATTTTGGGGTTTCAATCAACAAATTTAATGAAATATAAATTAAATAAATAAATTTAATCTAGATATAATAATGGAATTCATATCATGTAATTTAGGGTTAATCAATAATGACCATCTAAGTGGTACCTCCCAACTTTTTCATTGAAACTGAACACCCAAAATAGATCCAACTATCAAGAATTAAGGTCGTGAAGATCTTGAAACTCAAATTAGATACAAGATTAAACAACATATTATTTTGGTCCATCAATCCAGTGATTATTTAATAAACACCAATGAGGGATAAACAAAGAAACATAGAGATATGGAGTCCAACTATACAATGAGTCAAAACCCAACTACAATAATAATCACTCATTGAACAAAAAGACCCATAAGGGTGAAGGAAACCCAAATTTCAAAGGGATGGATCTCATGTAAAGATTTAGGATGTCTTTATTAGAGGAAATATGAATTATATATTTTCCATCTATTTAAAAAAATCACGACATTTGACGATGTCAAAAATATTTACACACCATGAAATTTACAAGTCCAGTAAACACTGAAAAATATTTTCCATTTGAAAAAATGAATTTATATTCATATACATGTTATATTCTTTTTCATATTATTACAAGGTATTTAAATCCCCTAAAAGATACTGAACCAATATGTTTTATACTTAAAATTAATGAAAATATGTTATATCAAAATTATAGGTAACTTCCAAACTCATCTTGGCCCAACTCAGAAAGCAAAAAAATGAAAAAAATGATAAGTATTAAAAAAATTGACTTAAAGGTGACATTACCATTCAACCTCACCACCATATATATACTTTTTTACATAAATCATATAATGAATTTACAATTTAAAAAATCCTAGGTCACTGCTCTCTCATTAGTGCCTTACGCCCCATTGACTCATGAGATAAAGAACTATTCTGTCATATAACTCTAACCAAATGTATAATCCTCCATATCATCACCATCATTTCAAAACCAACTTTATAGAATTGATTCTCAATCTTTGAAAAATCATGTGCATCCTCATGATATCTACCATTCCGTAATGTTGTGGTTGCTGATTTGAATATTATGTAACATGGCTATGTCATTCATGATATTGGAGATTCAGATAGGGAGATACAGAAAATTTCCAAAATGTACCATGATATGGAATAAGTTATTGAAAGCGGGTGACATTATCTAAAAATAATTCTAATTTTTCTAGAGTGAATCTTGTAGAGGAATCCGATGTAGGGGATTATAAATTGGAGGTTTTGTTAGATTTAGTTAGGATTATATGTTTATTAAAAATATAGTATGACTTTTATCATCCTCAACCATTATTTTAGGGGAGGACCTTTATTCCAATAGTAATCCATTTTGTGGTTCTCCTTGATTTACATATTCTTCCATTGGAATTAAATCATTTTTTAAAGGAACCACTCATTGAGAGATCAGTTATCATGTCATATAATGAAAATGAAGCATTATAATTTGAATTCTCAATGATTTTTCTTCTAGAAGGTGAATGTTGGGAATCATGTTTTTGATGTTTTAGTTATACCTCATGAAAACATGAAATGAATGTCGTATGTTAATTTATGGAATGTTGTTAGTGGTTTTCATTTACATTAGAGAGGATGTGATATTATACTATTGATTATGGACAACATTATGATTCCATACTACAACATAGTGACCATGGAGTTCTGCCTGGTTGATGTTTTGTTGATGATGTATATATATTAGGTAGTGTGGATTCATAGTGTCTTGAAGTCATTAATCAGTAATCGTGACTCAATTTCAAAATAAGTGTGGGGAGATGTCTCAAGTGTTCTCTTGGTTCTCACTTATTCAGTAGAATAACATTTCATCAACACATGAATGACCAAAAAGTGTGGATTATACAATCATTCGAGGATATGTTACTCACATTCATTTTGTATTTTTAATGTAAAAGTGTGGGGAATATACTCATATTGGAGTTCACATAAAAAACTTTTACCACTCTATAATTGGTCCGAATTAATACAAAATTTTCTATGGATCGCCTTTATTATCTACATTTTCTTGGACTAAGGTTAGAGAATCCACAATTCCTTGACCAAAGATATTTAAGAGAATGACCTTGATGGTGTTTGTGATTTTAAATTTGTAAATGGAAGCAAAATATCACAAAAATTCCAATAATGATCACTAGATTAATCCTAATTGTGTTCATGTTTTGTATTATATGTTTTTAGAGGTATATCACCATCATGTGATATAGGGGTTTGATCATATTGGTATCCTTTCTCCCAACATTAATGGACCTTTTTAGGTGGCGGTTCATGTTAGGGCTATTGTATTTTTGTGATCAGATTACACCTATATGTAAATGATTCATGATCAATTCCATGTTTCAATGCATCATAGATGACTTCAATAATACTATCATTCCATTTACATGGGTTTGTTGGATGTGGAATATTATAATCCTGTTAAGGAATGTCCTATTGTGATTAATGATCATTGGGGGAAGATGATTCATAGGAATACTATTCCCATTTTTGATTTCATATTTGATAATGACTGATGAAAAATATTACATGTGATAATGATTACAAAATACATTCTCAATATAATGAGAATTACTATGTTTGTTCTTGTTATGATATTATGTATGAACATTTTAATTTATGACTTGCTTGATTATTTTTCAATGTTATAAAGCCTTTTCATATGGTGTATTCATTGTTTTTTGATCAAATTTTAACTTTGGGTGGCATCTTACTAGGTGGTATTTTTGATCCACCTTTCTCTTTAACTAAATTTTTTATTTTAATTCATGTGGCTAAAAATATATTTAATTTATATTTTATACCATGAATCCATTTTTTGATCATTCCCATTCAATTTTTTCAAATAATAGTGGTGTCAAGAGTTATTTTTGAAAATTTATTCATATGGTAGATGATTTTTGACCATTTAGGGGTGCATCACAACCTCGATTTGGATGTGTAGTTATCATGCCTAATCCTACATTGGATTTAGAGGCATGGTGAGTTTTCTTTTATGATAAACCAATAAGATGAATTTTTCATGATTTATGGAATGTGAAATTTCATGGGGTTTGGATGAAATGTATTCCATTATAGGTTTCAAATTTTGAGAACATTTCCATAGTGATTAAGATGTTTTAGTTTTAGGTGAACCATGATGATTGAATCACATATAGAAGATGTCTGGATGGTGTTTTCACTTGATTGATTCCCTATGGCGATGGTGAATGGATCAATTCCATTGTCCAGAGTGTGGTTGACATCTACTAAGCATAATTGATTTCATTATCATATAGGGGATCATACAATGGTTGAGATCAATGTAATGGTAGTATATATATATCCAAAGAGATCTTGTCTACTATGCATGGGATGGGAAACATTGATCTTGGGCTCACCACATTGAGGCGCCTGGTGTGGTGTGTTAAATCTATTAGAAGATATATCTTACATAATGGCGAGGTCCATGGTGGCTTCATGGGTGACTAAAATTGAATCTTTCCCATCATGGATTCATTAAAATGACTTTTATGAAGTATTGAATGAACATGAAGTTTACAATGTCAACACAATTAAAAGGGATAGAATCTCAATTTTTCCTTTACAATGGGGAATATAGTTAATCGTTGAATACACAACATCTTGGTGGAGGCTAGGAATATCATTTTATAAAATTGTATTTCATTCCCCATGGTTCATTATTTTATCTTCCCTTTTATATTCTTTCTATCCCATGACTCTATCATGGCACTCTATTCATCTCTCATGAAATTTTAAACTTTTTAATTTATTTGAAACATATCCGCTGAAACCCAGGATATCTTTTTCTTGCAATACAATTCTTCCACATTTTTATCCCCCAATAGAATTATAGTTAATGTGTTTACCTAGTTTTGGGGATGTGTTTTATGATTTTTTATGGTGGTTTAATATTGATAGGATTGGTTTTCAGTTCCATCTTGTTGGGTGGGGATCGATTCCTCTATCTATTCATTCATGAGATGTGATTTCCATGAAAATTGGTAGAATGATAGTTGATTCATTAATTACCCTGATTTTTATTTTATTCCACATTAGGTTCTAATTGAATAATTCCATTATAAATTTAATAAACCAAAAGAAATATAATTTAAAGTAACAAATTTGTGTAGCAATTATATGTGATTCATTAATTTTTTATGGATTTCTCATGTTATTTTCTAGATAGTGAGCTTTGGAATGCTATGATCATTATTTTTTTATTGTAATTAACATTCCAACATTTGGTAATAAAAAATAATTTTATTTAATAATAGTAGATGATGAATTAGGTTTAGTAATTGTGATAATTATTCCAACATAAATGTGCCGAATTTTAAATTTATTGTTTTATTTAGTAGATCTAAATGTTTTATATGATGTTATATAACTTTTCTATAATTAAATATTATTAATTATTTTTATTCTAATTAAATATGTTAAATGATAATATGGTTTAATAAAACTTATTATCATACCACTATTTTGAAACAAAATTATTTTTCACCAGTTTCCCATTTAATGATGGACTTACTGGAATCTGAAATTCTGGGGATGAAAATATATTTTTCATCCATGTGTGTGATATAGGTTGGTAGATCCCATTATTTGAATAGTTATTTACGTAGAATGGTTTCAATATTTGGTGAGGGATACGATAGAGTGCATTGATTGTTGTAGTGTTATAGAGAGGATTGTTCATGAATAGTCCTAAACAATTTTGGGGATGATTCTAGGAATATTGGTATTGATGGAAATCGATGACTACCCACTTGCTTGTCCTTATTGGTTGATTTATTGTTTTTTGTCAATTAATGAATCAGTAAATAGATTTATTCAGGGGCTTATAATGTTGTGTATATATATTTTATAAATGATATTAGATGATTTATATTGTTGAATAAATATATATATTTATTATAAATTGCAAGGGAAATGAATCAAGGACAAAAAAACAATGGCCATGATCTGTTCCTCATGTCTGTGGTTTGTGAATTTATTTATCTGTTTTTCATGAAATCATCAATGATGAAGTATTTGACCAGTCATTTGAAAATATAATATATAATCAATTGTTGGAAACCCATTATTCATTATAGTCAATTGATACCTTAGTTATGATTTCATTATATAAGGTTGTTTGAGTTGTGATGTAATAGTTGATGAATTAGAACCAGATTTGATTTTCTTCAATGAATTTTGGTCATGCACTCTGGATTAGGTAATGAGTTGATTCGAGTTTCATGTTTTATGGATGTAATCGATAATCCGTTGACAATATAAAATAGATAACCTAGATCAATTATAAATGGGTGTTATTTGTGGTGTAGTTTGTTTTAGAAGGTGCACATATGTATGATTATGAGGAACCTATGGGTACTATAAATTTCCACACAATGAGACATGTAATATCGTTATACAGATTTTTTGGGGACAGTTCTACCATGTTATGGATTTGATAAAGAAGGAATGTATCACACACAATGTTACATGTGTCACATAGTATGTGGCTTATACCTATTATCTCAACATGTATTAAAAATTATAAATAAAAAAATACATATCCATATATTGTGGAATGTGAATAGTACAGTGGCATATCTTGGTAGTCCAACCCAGATAGATAGACAATAAGAAATTGATGAACAAACCTGAGATGATATACACAAGAATGGGAGGGGGTACATAGCCACCAACACAAGATTTTTTATGATTAGATTTATACACCATCTACCATATTGAGATGCTATACACTCCTTTAACAATTTATTGAATCCCATGATCCCCTTAGGATATACATGTTTCTTTTGGGAAAGATACCTCAATCCATTCCATAAGTGTATGGTATGAAATTATTCTTAGAGAATAATATAATGATAACCTCTGTGGGAATTAATTGTAGATGGAGTTATTAAAATACAACATCATTTCAGGAAGAATCATTTATTATCTGTATTCATGTAGGGTTATCTCAAAATAATCCTGAATATCTACACATATGCATCAATTCAAAACATAAAATATTAATCCAGTTTGTATTGTTAGTATACCCCATGGTCCTAGGTGAGATCCCATCTATTTATCTATCTCTACTGACATGATGTTTAAATTTCATTATGGTGAGATATTCTGAGCATCAATGCATATATTTATTTAATTAGTGCTATCAGACTCATGGAATGAGTTATCCAGTGCGATTGTTGGTATGAAATCATCACCAGAAATTTTGGATAGAAAAATTGTTGTTACATGAACATCAGTTGTAGAATCTTCCATAAGTGTATCTGAATGTTTTATTTTTTGTCACATATTAAGATTGGAAAGTCCAATTTTGAGATAAAACATCTTCATTCTATATGCCTATGGAATTCAGGGTGTCATTTTGGGTATTTTTATACTCACCGCTACATGGGAACAACACACACATCCCATGTCTAATTTAGACGAACAACCATTTCATGTGGTTCATAGTGGACTGAAAGAGCGCTGTCGTGGGCGCCCTCAAATGATTAGTATGATTTTGGGGTACTTAGATGTAGCAGAGTGGCTGACCAAGGTCCTCTCTCAAAGGAGGATGTAAATTTAACTACTTATTAGAGATATTCTAAAAATAAAATAAAAGAGAATAAAATAACTACTTGAAAGGATGGGGGTGGTTTTTTTATAGTTCATGAACCTAGAAGAAGTTTGCTGGAAGAAGATTGCATTTTTTTTGTTTTTAGTTTTGAAATGAAGTTTGATTAAAATGACACAACAGAAAGATGTTTGTTTAGACAATATTTAAAAGACGTAATCGATCTAACTCTACCTCTTGAATCATTTATTAATCATTATCATTTAAATTAATATTCACATAATTATGATCCCTTAATATGTTAAATCCCGAACCCTACAAGAATTATCTTTACCACGAAGATTGAAGTGAATTTAACCTTAGGCAAACTTCGGAACATGCAATCGCAACACACTGCTTTGATTGATGTTCTAAAATTAGCATATGGTCAGTGGTAAATTAAGGCACATAAACACTCTAGAAATGAGGATTAATTGAGTTTAGGGATTATTTTTGAACTCTACAAATTGATCCTGTGTGGTTTTGAATTACCGGTTAAGGTTGTGCTCTCACAGTTCACACAATTCCCGACCTCGCGTGTTTTGTGTTAACTATTCAATTGCTTTCTTAGTTTCATTTAAATTAAAAAATCAATTAATTGATCATAATATGTGAATTACAGTATCTCATTGATTCCAAATAAATGAATGAATAAGGATAGAGTTCAATCGATTACTAAAAAGAACTACTCTTCCATGGGTGGTGTAGTCATCGTGGAGACGTTTTGCATAAACAACGGATTGAAAGGGTAGAACCCAATCTTGTATCCACTCTTGATTCCAAAACAATTAAGAAGATTAAGATAAGAAGAAGAGGGATGAGCACAGAATATTATTTGAAGAATATTTCAAGAAACAAACATGAAAGAAAAGAAATACAAAGAAGAGGTGAGAGAGGAGAGCCTTTTTGGAAGAGAGGTTTTCACAAAGGCTTACTTCTTCCAAGAGTTGTGAGGGGCTCCCAAGAGACACACTTTCTTCCACACCTTCCCAAAGCCTCTACCATCCCTCTCAAAGAGTTAAAACCCCCTTTAAATAGAGTTTGTGAGGGCTAGGGATACATAACTTTTTAAGTGTGAAATGAAAAACTCGGCCATATATTTTATTCCAAATTTCACCGCCCATTTGACCTCCTAACGAGTGAATTGACCGGCCTTCCATAAGTATGATTTGTTCCAAATCATGTCCCCGATCTTTCCTAAATATTTGGGCTCAATCCAAGCCCGTATGTAGACGATATTTCACAAATACAGAACCCATGTCTATTATGCCGAGTCCAGCCCACCATTGGATTAATTGATCATTTACTCCATCCAAATTCACTCTTTATCTCTAGTGTCCTGAATGAAAGTTGTATAAAATTAAGTTAGTAACACTGTTCCAAAATTTCAAATTCAAATAACAAATATAAAAATATTTATCTTCGAAATACAACAATGCACTATTAAGGGTAAAACTGAAATTTTCACCAAATTTTCAAATGAATGATCAAATCGCAAATATTTTATAAATAAACATATTTAACACAATGTGAGGAAATTATTTCATTTATTATCAATAAAATATTCAATAAAATATTTTTTTATCATGGACCAAGAGAAAATGTAGCATATATTGTTATATTAAGATAGTTGATCATAAATGGAGTCACATTTAACTACATTACCCACTTACTAGCATGATTAACTATTTATAGTTTTCGGTGGGCAATGCATTTGCCCCTATATGATTTCACGTATTAAAATTAAACTATTATTTTGGGATTTAGATATATTCATGAATTTCTTTCATAGTTATATTTTTCATTTTTATATTTTAAAAGAAAATAGATGATAAAATATCCATACACCAGGGCTTGAACCACCAACCATTCGACTCGATACTTATAGACATTTGTTTTCGGGAAAACATTTCTACATGAATCATATTGAATTGGGTTATATTAAATATACTACAAGAATAACTTCCACATTTATACTCATTGAAACTTGAAAATATTTCTCATTTTTGGATAACTCTGTGTTATTTTAGTGATGAAATTCAGTATATGGATCATGCAGATGATTCCCTTATTGATGAGGATTTGATACATTGACCTGTTTTGGAGATAGTTCCTATGGAATTTACCTAGTCATACCTCCAAACATCTGGCTATATATGGTAATATTATTTATATCATATGAGCTACATTGGATGAAAGTAATTTATGAGTTTTAGAGTTATTAACCACTTCAGTTATGGGGTCAGAAATAACCACATGCACATGTGAAATGGATCGAGGTGGAATGTAATTCCATGGAATATATGGATTTTTTAAAAACAATTAAATGAGATTGTTTCAAGTCCAGGGTATCTTACAACATGTAATTTCATTTCCCAGAGTGGCAACAACATATTTTTGATCTTTTTATTGTGGTTTATAAATTAATTGTCCAAGTGTGGTTTTCTATCAATTAAACCAATGAATAGATAAAATATATGAGGGTACTATTGAACACTTAGTGTCGGGATTTTCCTTGAATGGGACTAATGTTGGCCAACACAATCCCACATTGGATGTTAGTTTCATTCTGTAAATTCAATAATTAAGAAACAATAAACTTATTTTCAAATCCTTATCACTCCTAAATGGTAACTCTGATTGGAAATCCAAAAGTATGGTAGAAATTTTGAGGGATTTTTTCTGTTATGTGGAGCATAAATCTACTGGAGAAGTCAGGGATGAATGGTTTTTTAAACGTTTTCATAAAATTAATTATAATGTCCTGCATGAATGGTTTTGGAAAAAACTAAAGGGGTGCCCGGATTGAAAATCTGATGGAACTTTTTTGTCTAGAATGATGGAATTACCTATAGAAGGACCTAATCTTGTCCCAAATGTGTTGTGGGAAAATACTATTTTTTGAATATTTTAATAAAAATAAAATAATAATTAAATGTTTATTTTATTCAAAAAATGATTCTTCGAGACATAGTGATGAAACGACTATTTAATTACACTATTGAAATAGCATAATGATTTTTTTAATTGGTGTATAACAGAAATGTTGTTTCTTTATTAATGTGATGATGTGGTTGGAGAAATATATTTAGATCGGTAACTCTCATAACGAACAACCAGAGAATTCCGTACAATGAAGAATGTTACGGAATTCGAAAAGTAGTGATGACACTTTAGAGAATAGATTCATGACAGAAAAATGGTGAATGCCAATATCTTCAAACGGATTGTGAATACCGACATATGTATTTACCTCAATGATGAGAAATCCATCCTATCAATGCTTCTACTGGTAGTTGTATGTATTTTAAAATTTTTAATTCCCCCCTCTTCATTCTAAAAGAACGAATAATTGATCATCCAATTAACATGTTAATACACAGGTCTCTTGTTCTTGTGAGAGGGTATTTTGTATATTGGGTTTTTTTGGGGTTAGATTGTTGCATGAAACATAAACATCCCTTACCAGGTTTCAAAAATAGTAACATGGGGGAATCATGCTAATACGAGCAAGGCCTCGATTCCTTCGTCATTTGGCGTTCATGTGTTCTTCATGACTGCGCATCCAAATAGATGAAAAAGAAACCTCAAGGCCATAGCAGGGATGATGGGAACCCAAGGATTTCGAAAGAATATACTAGTATGGGAATGGATTATTGGATAATAACGGGTACTCTAGGGAATGCAACACTGATGGAAGATGATGGCGTGTGGTGGTGTGCCAACCTGGAGATCACAGCTGGCTCGGGCGGTGGCGATGCCATAGGGGGTCGTTGGATGTGTTTCGTCAGCTGGTGGTGGTGGAAACAGCCCATACAGTGTGTTCCACCTCACACTTTTATGCAGTCTAGCATGGACTATGTATTGGACAAGGGGGTGGTCAGCTTCTCCTGAGAACATTGTTCTCAAACATGACTCCCAACTCGCATCTAGGTTGGAGGAGACAAGCCTAGCATGCGGGATGGACCGGTAGGGGGGAACTGGGATACTGGGAGGCCTAGGATGGAACTCAAACCAGCCCACTTTTTCAACCCCATGACAATGGGATAAAATATGGCCACTTGGTAGCCTTGGCTGGGAATGAACTGGGTTGCCAATTTCGGGGTGGGCCGCATGGAACCGGGTCCTTGGGTGACAGGACGTGATGGACACATATCTGAACCGGGCTAGTTCCAGCAAATCCAAATGATCCTAGAACAGTGACCAAGCCAATACAGGCTGGTAAAGAGACAATCCAGGTCGGGGTGGGTCGGTCAAACAAGATTGAGACATACTGGACTCCATGGTCGGGATGGTCGGGTCAGTCTAACCAGGTATGACCGGGGCAAAATAGAAAAAACCTATGATTACAAAAATTCACATTTCATTTAGATAGGGCATCTGGTTGGTGAGTTGTTTAAGAGTTGGATCCCTTTCAATGAGATAGTTATTTTGTAATGCTCTAGTGCGACTTGAATGTAAGATGAAATATGATGAATGGCTTGAGGAGTGGATTTTCAATTAATCAAGCGCATTGTGTGTGAGAATACTACAGCTGGCTAAGACATGTAGAGTGTTGACAAGCAGGTCTATGTGACCCTCAATCCCTAGATTAATAGAGGCTCTATGAGAACCCAATTCATGCGGCTATGTATGAACCAACTAACAGAGGTCTTGTGTGGATATGCTGCATGAGGCCCTGTGTGGATCAACTATAATGACCTAAGGGGTAAGGGAATCTATGTGTCCCGGTTCATCCATAATTGGGAGAAGATTTGTGTGACCTATAAGACCCATGGTAATCATCATGGATGACTACCTCTACAATACATTGTTTTCATTGAATGACTTTCAATTTACATTTACAAACATTATATTATATCTGCATGAGATAACAATACTCTCTGTATACATTTCGTTGTTGTCTTACCCTTGTGCTTTGAGATCCCTAGTGAGTATTTTTTTACCCACCAAATCATGGGCTTCACCTGCACATGATATTTCTGGTGAAGATGAAAGACACTTTGACAAAGTCCTCGATGGCCTAATATGAGGAAGTGCACTATGAGATACGATAACAATGATGTACTTACACTTCATCCGACAACCACTCTATGTCTACCATTTATATATTCTCATCTATGATCATCTTACAAAGATCATTTTTACATTCCTATTTTGAGTTTGTATTTGGTTGGGGTTGTATTCTGGCCCATTTGACATACAACATGTACCATTACCCAGTGGTTGATTAGTGGCATCAATATTTTCATTTCCATCATTTTAGAATATGGATGTTTGTGTATCCATGTTTACAGCTAAATAGTAAAATTCCTCCCACTCTTGGGATAATACCATTGGTGCAGACAGTGTTAGATGAAGTGAACCCTTCTTGTAGAGAAATTCCGAGTAGAGTGGGCACCGAAATATGGAGCCACAAATAGACATCAAGTATCTAAATCATCAGTGGTTCGAAGTAGGTTTTAGAAATAGGGACCCAAGCTGGACAGGCCTTTCAATGAATGACCCCAGGACTCTAGGTCAGTAGTACATGGATCCAAGAGTAGAGTGTTTTGGTAGAGGGACATGCAATGCTTAACATGTCGTGGGCATGGACACATCTTGATTTCCTGACTCTCTGCATATACTATCATAATATGGTCGAGGGATCACTGAGGAAGAGGCAGTGGTATTAGCGAGGATGTCGGTAGGGTGGTGGACATGGTAGACTACATATCCAAGAATCATGTATTGTAAAATGGTTATAGGTACTACCACCAACACCCCCCAAGTTGTCCACCATAGAATCATGGAGCATGTGGACATTGGAGGACTCAGATTCAGGTGGAGGAGGACTCTGACATTGAAGTTATAGGGGTAATTAAATTATGATATGTTTCTTCTACACCTTAGTTTTAGTGCATATATATATAGCTTATTTTCACTCTGTCATATCCATGAACATTGTTCTAGGCTCAATGATTCTGGTGGATCCATTGGCTTGATCCATACAGTTAGAGACTCGAACGGGATGGGATATAACAAATACACATTGGTGCCAATAATGTGATCATACTCATGGAGGTGAGTGATTTGGATGGGATATTCTAGTAGAGGCATCAAGGCCTTATGATTTCATAATGGGTATGGACTGGTTATCAACAGTCAAAGCTCAGATTGGATATTTTAGGTGTAGAGTGTGGTGGTTCTGGGATGATGGGACATGGTATTACTTCATCGGGAATATAAGAGATATTTCCATATAGGATGGACCTACTCGGAGGAGTGCCCAACCGATCACTCACTATTTGGACAACCCTTCCCTCGGTGTATTGGAATAGGGGATTCCTCACTACACTATAGTGGTGGATGAGTATGAATATGGCTTTACTTTGGATCTTCCTGGACTACCTCCATATATGAAAGTAGAATTCTATATCAATCTATACATCAAGAATTTTATGATATCCATATAAGCATATTAGATTCCCCCAATAGAGTATTATGAATTGGTGGTACAACGTGTGTAATTTTTGTAGAATGGATTTGTGTGAACAAGCATTTCATTGTAGGTATCATCCATTTTTTTTCAGGAAGGAGGCGGGAGTTTAAGTCTATGTATTGACTTAAGTTGCATCAATCATGTGACTTTAATTAATAAATATTCACTTCTTAGTATTGGTGACTTCTTCGTTGAGATGAATGGATTGATAATGTTCTCAAATATTTAACTAAGGTCATGCTATCACCAACATCATGTGTGGTATGATGATATACCGAAGACGGGCTTCAGATTCCAATACAACCCCTACTAGTTCTTGGTGATGCCATTTGGTGTGAAAATTTAGCCAGTAGTGTCCATGGGACTCATGATCATGAACATCTAGCCTTACCATGATCATTTAATGGTGGAATTAATTGATATAATCTATGTGTAATCAGCGTTCGAGGAGGATTACACAAAATAGTTGTAGATTGATCTGGATACACTCCTAGAGCACCAAATTTATAGGTACTACAAGTGATTCGTACTTGAATTTTATATACTATAAGTAGCCTTAACAGATTTTTCATGGAAGGGACATCCCTTCGTGTGGATAGAATGTTCCATTATAGTTTATATGAAATGAGTAATATACTGAAGAGTGGCCCTATCTTGAGTCTACAATAGGAGGGCATTGGATATATTATATTATACGATACATTTGGGACCAGACTAGGTTGTTTTATGATGAAGGATCATGTTGTGATTGTCTATGGTTCACAGAAAATTAGGTAGCTTGAGTAGATATACACAACCCATTCCCTTTAAATAGAAGTAGTAGTATTTTCATTGAAGATGCAGATGTATCGGATGATGGGTGTGTAGTTTAGAGTTCACTCCAACCACAAAAGTCTTGAGAACATTTTCTCTCAGAAGGAATTGAACATGAGGGAATGGGGATGGTTAGAGTTTCTATTGGACTTGGATTTAGAAATTTTTTATACTCCAAGATAGGGGAATTTGGGGGAAGATTCACTCTCCCAAATTTCTGTTTTGAAACTGCTGAGTGCGGCGACAGAGCATCTAGCCACGATGCAAATATCATTCATGGATAACAATAGAGCACCTAAACATTAGTCGGTTGTTGTCACTCTCCCACTAATAGAACGTGTTAGGGAGGCACAACATGAGGATGATGACTATAAGGATCATCGTGCGTAATTATCCTCAGAACAAGCTCCTAATGGATTTTTGATAGGATGGGGGTAGACAATCATTTTGAGAGGAAGCACAGTAGTACTCATGGTATTGTGAGATGATATTTGTAGGTACATACCTACCTCCCATTTGGAGGTACATCAGGAAGTGGAAATGATGTACCATGATCATTGTCATCATTACTAGAGGATAAGGATGAATAAATCAGTATCAATGGTTGTATTATAATTCCCTACTTGTTAGCATGTTATGGATGAGAATCAGGTTCCAGAAGGAATGGTCCATCCACTTGAGGTACTGTAGTGCAAGTGGTATTGTATCTTGATGGAATCAGTGATGGGATTAACACACACATCTAGGTGCCATGATATTTCCCAGGTGATCATTGACAGACCCACCATGCCAAATCGCATCATTACCAACATAGAGATGGGATTAGTATAGGGATTGGGAAGCCTCTACATCAAAGTGATAGTGCATCATCATGTGGTTCCTTAGCTATTCGCCTCAAACTGTGATGGTCACATTACATTTCAGCTATTGATGAGATTACCATAGGAATTTGGGACTCATCTATGCTTGATCACAACTTTCCATCCTCACAGTGATATTTATACAATGTGGAAAATACAGACCATAGGGGATATTCATATTTCGTGTGTCCTTAATTATTGTGGAAGTTGGGAAGATCCCCAACCACTGGGCGAGTTTGTGTACCACAACTGCTACCACTCCACTATCATTATGGCATCGTTCAAGGAGTATTACAGATTACTATGAAGGTCAAAATTATATTGGAAAACCCTTGGTGAGTCTATACTCATAGGTCCTGAGTTGGTATAGACTACAACTGAGATGGTGTGGGTCATCCGAGAGTATATAATGGCTGCCCAATGAGAAAAAAGTCATATGATGATAGGTGACAGAGATACTTGGAGTTTGAGTGTCGGGGGATCACATATTCATATGATTCTCTCCTCAATATGGGATACATATATTTGGAATGGGTGTCATGTTATCTCGGAGGTTTTTCCCCTCATTCCAAATTCTATGCAGTGTTGGCAAGGTGGAAAACTGCCTAGATAATCCCCCACAGATATATCCAGTGCCCGGTTTTTTCCATGTGTCATAGATAAGGAAGGTTTTTAATGAACCATCACCCATCATAGACTACAGTGATCTGGAAATTGACGATGGGTTAACATTTGTGGAGTTCCATGTGGAGGTAGATGATCGATATTAGCAGATACTTTATGGGTGGTCAATTCTTCTATTGCATGTTTGTTGGCAGCATGGAAATCTCTAGGAGAGAAGAAGGGAGTATGTGGCTCATATCTGTGCTTAGAACCCCATCATATTTTATTAGCAAATGATTTAGATTATGAGGATGAAAATCCATAAAAGGGGGAGTAATGTAATATCCCAAAATATATTAAATGTTTTATTAAATAAATGGGATTATTTCAAGAGAATGCACTATGATGGGAGAAAATTTCAAGGCCCGGTGTGGCCAGAACATATTTATTATCATTATTTAATGTTCATTAAATGATCATGAGAGCTGGTTTTTCATCCATTTAAACTGGTTCTCATATAAAAAATATGAGCAAATGGTTGAAATCACAGCGCCATGATTCACCTTAAAATGGCCTAATTATCCTCGGTGGGGTAAAATAGTGGAATTATGTTTTTGGAATCCAAAAAAAATTATGTAAAAATTCTTTTATTTTTGAGTCCATATAAATTATAAATAGTACATTCGATTGATAATTTGAATCTATCGTTGGGCTTTTGAGGGCATGTTTCCATTAGTTCGAGCATAACATCGACCGACACGGGTTGAGGGTGAAATACATTTTTTTTATTTTTTAAAAAAATTAAATAAAATGGTGAAAATGTGTAGTTTTGGAAACATAAAAATTGGTGCTTGGATGAAAATATGTAGGAACCATTATGTCTAGAATGTCAACCTTACATAATATTGGGCCTAATCTCGACTAGTGCAGGTTGAGAGAAAATATTTTTTTAGAAATATTAAGAAATATTAAATAAACATAAAATGATTTTAAAAAAAATCATTTCAATGGAACAATGAGATGACTATTTCATTTGATAAATGATACAACATAAAGACTCATTAACTATCGTATAACACAAATTTTATTTCCCAAGTGAATAACGTAACGATGTGATGAATAAGCATAACATAAATATTTTAACATGTTTTTATTTTAATGAGATGACATTGTTGGAGAAATGAATTTAGATCTCTAATTATTCTATCAAACTATGGGAGAATTCTATCCATCAATGAAAACCGATGAATTAGAAAACTATTGATGACACTTTTGAAAATTTATCTGGGAGCAATGAACAATGATTTCCAATAACATCAAACAGATTGTGAACCACATCAAATGGATCTCCATTAGATATGATCCTTCCCTACGATCTAATATTCTCATGCAAGGGGTTTGTATTTTATAATATTGAATGCCTCATTCCTCTTTATAAAAAAACAAACTTGGATAATCCCACAAATAGGTAGATCTGCATGTCTATGGTTCTTGTAAGAGGGTATTGTATCTATGAGATTTTGTTTAGGGGATTTAATATTGCTATAATAATAATATTCCTTTCCCATTTATTTAAAACTCTAACACGGTGGAATCAGGCCGACATGAACATGGCCATAATGCCTCCGTTTTTGTGTGTTCATGTATTCTTCATGACTACACATACGAATTGACGAAAAAGAATCATTGAGTCCATAGCATGGAAGTAAACAACCAAATGAGTTCGGATGAATTTTTTTTTCAAGGAATTGTCTACCAATGTGGATGATGTGGTCTATAGAAGGCATGATCAGCATTCATATGTGCCACGATGGTGTATCATGGAGGAGGTCGCGTCTGACTCGGGCCACGATAATGTATTAGGGGGCTACTGGCAGTGGGATATTGGATGGAGGAGGCAGATGAAGCCCACATTATGGGGGACATGGTGAACTATCATGCCGCCATGTAGGGACCATATGCGGGAGATGGGGCTGCTGACAATAGCTGGTCACGTTCACCTAGAACTGGATGCCTGGTGGGCTTCTGGGCAGGATGAGACCATCTCGATGTGTGTGCCTAATAAGAGGGGGGATCTTGGCCTCTGGGATGCCTAGGATGGATCTCAAGATGATCTGATTTGGTAGAATGGTCCAGTGGGATAAAATGTGGCCGCTCGGTAGCTCAGGCAAGTAATTAACTGGCCCACCTATTGCGGGCTGGGTCGAAAGGAACCAGGTCATTAGATGACCTAGCGGGCTTGACCCATGATCGAACATGGCTGACCATGACCCGAACTGCGTCATGTGGGTTGGTCGAACCAGCCCGATTCAAGTGAGACCCCTAGGCTGGGTTGGTTGGGTCGGTCCGACTAGGTCATAATAGGACTAGACACAACCTTCCCCTCTTTACTAAAAACCCCGCCACTTTTATAATGGGAATCTGATTGGCGAGTCATTTTTGGATTTTGATCCATCACGATGAGAAATATCATTTGGAAGTTTATAAGGATAATTTCATGGATGTTGAAATATGATTAATGTCTTTTGGTGTCGATTATGTTGTAATATGTCAGGTTGTGTGGAGGAATCATGCAGCTAGCAATGATCCGAATACTACTAACGAGCAGGTCAACGTGAACCTGAAGCTCTAGGTGATATGAAGAACTATTTGAACCCTCTTAAAGCATCTCTGTGTGAACTAAATACAGGAAATCCTATAGGTATTAGCTACATGCGTCCCTATGAGCACAATCTACTATGGTCTTAGGTTGAAAAATTCTTGTGAGAACCGGCTTTCCCACATTGGGGAGTGGAACAATATGACCCAGTTGACCCACAATAAACTTCATGGATGAGAACAGTATTATTCCAAGGTGATTAGTGTATGACTATGAGTTTTTCATTAATTTATTGTGATTATACCTCTTGGAGCATACTGTACCTTATGTATAATTTTCGATGTGGTCATTCCATTATGCATTGGGATCTCTACTAAGTATTTTGTCACTCACAACAACATTTGAATCACCCACATGTGTTATTTATGGTGAAAATGATAGTCACATCAAAAGAGAATTCAATAGCCATAGACCAGGTGGCTCCTAGTGATATAAGAAAATAAATACCAACTTCCATAGATTTCTAAATATCCTCCATGCCTACCCATTAGTTGGGGTCTTCTACGAATATCATACAAATATCTTTTGTATGTTCTTATTTTGTGAATGTCATTTATTGGGTTTGTATTCTATCCCATCTGAAATACAACTTATAACATTAATTAATGGTTGTTTAGGTGAATTCACATTTCCCATTCCAGCTATTTGGGTCATGGTTGTGTGTGTGATCATGCGTACATGTCATCAAAAAAATTCCTCCATCTCGAGGGAGAATTCTGTCAGTGCTTGTTTCCAGTCGCTGGCCTTTAAGAGGCAGGTTGTGGGTAGTCATCGAATGGGACTCGGAGTATTGTTCCTGACATGAAATCAGTTTTATTTTATCAACAAGAATTCTATACACCAGATAGTGGTCATTGAAGAGATCCTTCATAATGGTTTCACTTGGGGTTAATGGGAACATATAGTTCATTTATTAGATGGGGTGACTCATTCATTAAAATATTATTATCACCTTTTCATAATGGGTTACTCTATAAATATTTTGGGAGATGTGTTTCTCCATGTGAATTTATTTTTACAACAAAGAAGCATAATTACGGATGATTATTCATCAAGGTTTACCAACCTCCCATGATACACAACGAATATGTTTATGGACTTTTTATTTTTTGGAAACAATATTTGGGAAACACATACATATAGAAATATTTTCCAATATGATACCCTTTTTAATTATTATCTATGGTGGGATTATTTTACATTATATAGTGATAGTGTTATTTCAAGCGGAGTATACACTGCCTGTGTGATTCTATAGTGGACACATAGTGGGTATGATTTCTTCCATACGTAGAAGAAGGATGACACAAGGATCACAATTTGTAAGATGTTTTGGGTAGTAATCTCAAAATAGAGGTTCTTTGTTTTAGGGATGTCTAGATTGTTATAATTATCCTAGGTATAGTAAGTTCTACTCTAATGAAAATCAAAAACTTCTTGTGAGTCATTGTATGACTTGTTTTAGTGTTTAATAAGATATAATGTATGAGACACTTTGTATGACGTAGTATTATTATCAAAGAGGTATGTAGGGTTGATAATGTTGTTAAAGAGTTGGGAGTTAATCTAGATGTGGAATATGATTTTAGATATTGTCACAACCACCTGTATGTGGTCCCTAATATGATCAAGGTGCTAGTGGGTATGAGTTTTGAAAGCAGCATTCCGTGGTGGCCTATGATCCAGTGGCCTCCCAAAAGATTAGAGGTACAACATGTGTGTTTAAAACCCTAGATTTAGTTTTCATAGACATTGTTGTGCGAAAATAATTTCTGAATATATCACTATGTTTTAACCTATAGGTTCTTATTGATCCCTTAGTTCAATACTTAAACATTGGGACTCTTACTAAAGATGAATCAATAAAGAAACAAATTTTATGAATTTATGATCTATTTCATGGAAGATATATTTTATCATGGGTTCAATAGGGTTAGTCACATGGATTTATGACTTCATCTTATTCATGGAATGGGGATACATAATTGATGCACATATTTAATATTTTAGGAGGGGGATTTAGCATTTTTTCATTGAAGTGATGATGTTTTCAGTCATAGGAGAGAAGGAGACCTATGTGTAGTTTGATAGACTCATTCTCAGGATAGTGAATTCGATTACTCCAAGGTTCTCTTACATAAATCTTAGTTTAGTATATTATATTGGATATTTTTGTTCATTTGTGGTGGATGAGTATGACGAAATTCCATGCATACCTCCCTACCAGGAGATATACTTATAAATTTATACACACCTATCAAACAAGATGATCTCTACACAAACAAATCAAATGGATCCCATGAAGATTTTTTTGTTGAGGGTGTAGTTGGAGGACTTACAAAGGAAGGGATTTGTAAGACATAATGGTTTCCTATGTGAATCCCCATGTAGTTTTCCAAAATGTCAAATGTTGTAATGAGGTTGTATGTGGATTATTACATCCTGAACCATGTGACCATGAATAAAAAGTATCCACTAATAAGGATCAATTAATCATTCAATTAGGTGATAAGTGTGCAATATTTCTAGAAAATTTACTTTAGACTAGGAAATCTCCAGATGCACGTACAATATGCTAATATACCTAAGAAGACATTATTATGTCTCTGTGGTAACTATGAGTACATGGTGATTTACTTGGAATACTATACACTCAAAAGTGTTCATGGAAATCATGAATCAGATATTTTATCCATTCATATATAGTTTTATGGAATTTGTCATCTAATATATTCATGTTTACACGTCGTTGAAGACGGAGTATGCATACACATGAGGATAGTTCTAAACATACTCTATGTGAACCTGCTTAGTGGGAACCTCTCTATGTGTAATTAATATATTCAATAAATACTCATTGTTTTACATTAAATATTTATAAATAATGTAGTTGTGGGCCACATAATGGTAATGGTATTGTTTTATTATGCGACACCTAAGAGTGTGAAGGAGGTTAAAAGTGTCCTTTGGTTTCCCAACGACTACATATGATTTTTTTTCCAATTTATGTAGTATATAATAACCTCTAATGAATTTAATCTGGATTGGTAAGACATTCATGTGGAAGGAATAGTTCGAATACACTTTTAAGAAGATGAGGTAGTGTTTTAAGAGCACCCCCATCATGATATGTCTAGATGAGGGTATCATGTACATAGTATCTGTGAAGCTTCATGGAATAGACTAGGTTGTGTTTTAGATCATTAGAAGGATGTGATTTTTTATGGGTCAAGGAAGTTTAGACCTCATGGTAATTATAATAATACAAATAGTCTTTTATTAATGCATCAGTATTCACACTACTGATATGTTAAAACTAAATTTTGGTGGAGTATTTCATTATATACATTATGAACAATAGTTTCAATTATATTGTCTCTCATAATTTTCCCAAATCGAGATAGTGTCGATGGATGGAGTTCATCCAAGAAAATTCCTTTTTTTATTATACACTCTTATTTTAGAGGAACACGATAGAATATTAACTCAATAAAAGATCTCATTCTTAGTTGTTAATGGATTGTTCAAACTAGTCATAGACATTAAATATTTCTATAGTGAAAAGGGATTTTTATTCACATATATATTTGATGGTTATTAAACTAACACTTCTATATTGTTTTAAGGAGGCTAAATAGGGAGATCTCCATTATAATTACATGTGTACTTAGATATCAACTGGTTCTGCCCTTGATGTTCTTTCTAATGGTTATGGAAATGTTATCCTTTTCAATGGATAGACTATGGTACCAATGAAAAAATTTGAGGTGATGAGGGATTTTCATTAATCCCATGTGGAAGTACATAAGGTGTGAAATTTTTTTACTAGAATCTCCACAATAAGTTACATTGGATAGAAATTAAAATTTTAGTAGAAGAGATTTATGTTTTATTCCTCACTTTTTAGTAGGTGATGGTTGAAAAGAATGTTCTACTGGTTTTACATCAATCCACTGTTGTACTAGAGTAGAATTGGGATGGTATACCTATTAAAATCAAGACAGGGGTTTCACTTTGGACAATTGGACTTGATTACATCTGGGTGATTGTTTACCAACTATCAAATTCATCCCATTAAATAGTTATATGAGAGTAGGTCTCAGTAGATAGATTAGTATTCCTTTAAATATATAAATAACAAAAATCTACAACGTTTATTCAAATAATGTTTAAAATCATTGTACTTCATTCACGTCATGATTATTGAGAGGATTAATATAGTCTCATAGGACTAACTTATTGTTTGATATTGGAATATCACCCTTAGAGTGATGTCATGTCAAAGATGACCAATCACGTCCTAGAGTAAATTTTGTAGACTTACAAGTGATACTTTGGATTATTTTTATGTATCATCTACCCATGGAAGAGTTTAAATACAACAATATCTACGATTCAACCATTGGTAAGGAATATTTCGAGGTTTTCGCTGGGATAACCAAAATGTCAAAACTAATATGAAATTAACCATCAGATTCAACACTCATGGGCCCAGATTTGATTTGAGATGTGACAACTATGAATCATTTCATCCCAGAGTGGATGATGACAACATATATCTATCCAACGTATTATGAGTATTGAAAAAAAATTCCATTATTATCCGATGATAGATAATTGTTTTCTTGAATATCTCAGCTAAAATTGAATGAAAGATATTTGGTTGTGTAGGTATGCTATCATTTAGATTCATTAGATATTTTCTTATATGTCATGGGGTCATACCAGATATATCTAAGACTAATGTTTGACCCGGTTCACAATTCCTTCCATGAATTATAGCTGAAGGGGTATATGAAAAACCCATCAAATTTTATAAACTGTGATATTTTGATCCTCAAGGATTGATCTACTATTGTATAGTACCTTGAGGATATTATGAATTTTTTTAGAATAAACTATATGAGTGATTAACAATACTAGTTCATTTTTTGTGAATGCAAATAAATATTTTGGTGATCTCATGGGAGGAGTAGACCCATATGCATTCTCAGTAACCACTCCTTTTCATGTTGTTATTTTACATTTTTGGATGTGTATCCCTAATGTATGTATATGTTAAGGTATTTTTTTATCCATATAATGATTTTAAATACATATAATAATCATTTCACATCTAGTAACTATGTTGGTATAATATTCCAAGGCCCAAATTTCATGGAACTTATATTTGAAAAATATTAATTGTAATAATATCATGATAATAATGTTTTCTAGGAAAACATGAATAAATCATAACTATATTATTGTATTTGAGATATGATATATAAATTGAGCCTAGAATATGGGAATGAAATGAGGCATGACATAATCAATGTTTGTGTCTTGTATTTGATAAAAATTCATTGTGGGAGAAAATAAAAAATAAATAAATTGGACTAATGAATATATTTTTAGATAATACAAAAAACTATAAATATATATATATATATATATTAATTTATATAACTAAATTTTAGGGTTTTCTACATAATACATTAATTTTATAGAGGAATCAAAGGAGGAACATCGTGTATGGTTATAAGAAATCATTTTTTGTCATTTTTTGCACCAATGGAACTACTGGATTGTGTCAAAGACAATAGCATAAAATAGGTCTTCAACACTGATAAATTATATCAGGAGGATAGTGGTTTTTCTTTTTATGTAATTTCCCATTTTTTCCCGGGATGAATACGAATCAATCAACCAATTGATTTATTAACTAGATTATTCGGTTACAGGTTGTATTTTTTTTGCCTATTGTTTTGGGATTTTTATTATTGAATAAATATACTTATTAATTCATAATATTACTGAATTAAAATTCTGTCCAGTATGAAACAATTTCTGGGTTCCCTTCCTCATGTATATTATTAGGTAATTTATTTCACTATTCATCATGAACTGATCTTCGATTTTTTATTTATAATGTGGTTTAAAAAATTACCCATTAATTATTATTTTTTGAGACATTCCATGGTAAAATGATTGATACAATGGATTTAGGATTTTCATGGATGAGGGATTGAGATTAGATGGAATCAATGCTGAATCAAGATTAGATTATTTTTATTCATGTGGATTATGGGGATGTGATGATGGCATGTCTATGAGAATATTTTGGTTCATGATGGGTGGAAAAAATTTGGTCTATGCAGACAATTAAGAAGGGATGATGTTGATTTTTGATTAATAGGAACTGCTTTCAATGCATTTAGTGGTAGGGGAAGAATGGTATTATGATTAATGTGTATCATATAGGTTCTATAATGTATCATATTGCACAACATATAATAGGAATATGCATTCTATGTGTGGCATAGAATTAAGTGATAGAATTTTTGCAGATAAGAAATGTATCGTATTCCCTGGGACATGTCACACATGTTGTCTGACCCATACATGGTGTATTGAAATTTATCCTAGAAGATACATGATTGTATAAATTTTAATGTTGTAACATGTAGTGTAAATAGTAACAAAAAGATATTGGGACATGTCCTGGTACATGGTATTACCTAGATACCCATGCACAACAATATTTACTCGGACATGGTCTATGGAACATGATAAGGGACAAGGTTATGTTGAGGGATAGTAGTGCACATATTTTTCCAAATTTACATTTCATTAACTTCTTCAATGATGTCTTCTATTGCTTGTTCACCTCAGTATTAAGATGTTTCCACAACGTGAATTATCTTGATCCATTAACTGGGGATAATTTATTGTATAACATAGTAACCCTAGTTTTCTGATACCATTTAATGGAAATAATGTCATATAGTTTGGTGGGAATCATTGTGGCTCTAGGAAAAATATATTATTGCCTTTATTCATGAGTGTGGATCTCATAATCAGCACAATAAACATTACACAAAATTTAACGCCCTACATAGAGGGTTTATTCATATTTTTGTTTGTAATACCACTTGAAAATAGTTGTGATCACAATATTTGTATAGATATCATTAGACATCAAACAAAAAATTATTTTTTGTGTGACCCGATGAGTACTACATCTCGGATCCACGCTATTAGTTCTATAAATCTCATGATGTGAGTTCTCACATGTGGGTGTGGTTTGATCTACCAAAATATAATCTTATGGTAGAAATAATATAATAACATTACCTTGAGTCACTATAGATACCAAAATTAATTTTATATTTTTAATTATAAATTTCATATTATGATGAACATATACATTGATGAGCTGACTATTGGTAAGGTTTTATTATTTTTTATTTAATGGTGTCTCACTAGGTAATATTATAATCAAACGTATTTGGGATCTCCCCATATTTTTTTTATAATGGAGATGAATGGATATTAGATTGGGTTCATATTGGAAAATGATTACATGAATCATATATTAGGCATGAGACATGGTTGTTATATTGGGATTCAAATTTGACTATAGTCCCCTATTTTTTGTAGGTTATAAATTCATTACAGTTTGTGGTGAGAATTTTATTTTTCATTCATTCTTTACAGTATTGCTATTATTCTATAGATATGATATATAAATATATGATGTCATTTGGTATCAATTTTATATTTAACATTTGTATTTTATGGTATATTAGATGTTTTTATGAAAATTGTTTCCATAGGATAAATCCTCCCATGTGATATTAATTCATTATTAATGACAGTCTCGAGATCCATGTCAATTGGATGTGGTCTTGGGGTAGTAACAATAGGACTATCACAAGCTAGTCAAACCCCGATGTGTTAGGATGTGACATGTTTTGAACATTTTATAACTGAAATTTTTTTTTACTATGGAGTAACATTATATTATTATCTCTTAATTAATTTCTAGGCCCTGATATAACTTATGAACATTCTTCAAATGATTATATTCATATTCTATAATATCACATCCATTTTAATGTGCGATATTTTTTAAATAAAATTTAGTTTCATAAAAGTTGTTTTCACTTCATGTGTATTTTCCAAATGTTACATAATACATTTATAAATTATTATACATATTTTATGTTATTAATTTTTATGTTTATAAATGAAAATATTTTAATTAAATATATTAGTAATAAACAAATACATTTCGAGAGCATCATATGAAATTATAAAAATTCATTGAATAATTTATCCATTATAAAAATTGTAAAATACATTAAAAAATATAATATAAAACAATCAGATTTCATAAATTCAAATATAAATAATTAAAAAAATTATTTTAATATATCAGTTATTAATATAATTTAATGAACGAAGGAAAATTATTACCGTCATTTATTTTATGAAAAAAGTATAACACAAATAATATAGTCATTATAAACTCTATTAAAAAATGGAATGTAAAATTCATAGTGTATGCTAATTTAAATATCCAATTTCTCTTTAATATAATCAATATTCGTTTTTAATAATATGAAACTCCGAATAATCCTGAGACTAATAGAAATTTATTTATTACAAATAATAATTCAATGAGGTATGATTCATATTTAAATTAAATCTCCAAAATTTTGGACTATAAAAATGTTTGTTAACTAAATAAATCAAGTGTTTATGAACAATGTCGTTTTGGATCTCAATATTTGTTATTAGGATTATAATTAAGTGAGAAAACTACTAAATGTGAGATAGGTTGAGATAAAAGTGATATTGGTTAAACAGAGAGCGGTAAATGTTAACATGAATCTAATACTAGTATATTTGTATGAAATATTCTCTAAAATGACATGTCTTTATAGGGAGAAATGTTGGTGAAAATTTTTCTTGGGGTTATATAAGATAAATTTCCCATAATTACCACCACTCATGATAAATATTTTTTTATTAATAGTTGAACAAAAAATTAATGAAGTCAATAATGAATTCCATTGAAAATATATAATCATTACCAAGGAAAATTCAAATGGGATTAGGGAAGAACTAATAAATCATGTGATTATTTCAAACCAGGTCTCAAGAATTATGATTAAAAATATGATAATAGTTTATATTCTAAAAAAATATAAGAGAATCTTGGTATCTCAATGGAATTCATGTAGAAATGTAATGATGAATAGATGATTCAATTTCTTATATATAATGAATGTTGAACAATATTGGAGTAAATTTAATCAATGGGATAGGTTTATATTATAAAATAGGGGATAAAGGTCATCAGACTAAAAGTGAGATGGAGAAAGAGAACCTATAACAATGTGTTTCTTCATTTTTATGAAATCTGGAATTTATATGACTCAATGTACCTATCCAAGATCCAATGAGGGAACTATTCAATAAAACCACAAGAAAATGGAAAAGATTTTAAAACAAATAGTAATGTAGAATACACTGATGACAACTCATGATTTCATAGTTTCCTATGTCATGTTATTTATTGCCAACTACTAGGAATTGAGTTACAAAAAAAGTTAATTTTTTTATGATTATCATATATATAATTTTAATTGTTTGGTAGAAGTTATTTTATATATATAAAAAAATTCATCCCATTGTCTATTTTTATATAAAACTATGTTAGAGATAATAGATATATAAATATCGTATAATAAATTTTTATATAGAAAAATATCAGTCAAAATTCATAATATTACCACTATCACATAGAAGTGTATGGTTACATATGAGTTACATATATATATTACTAAGATCAATTGAGTCAAAAATTAAATGAAATAAATTATTTAGGGGGTATAATTTGGCTCCATATAATTTTTATATTTGAATACTTTTAAATAAGTTAATTTGTTTGGTAGATTTCTCTACACAAAGAATCATGGAAAAATGAAAACATGATATGTTTAGATTTAAATATATAACCATTGAATTAGAAGGAATGAATATGGAAAACCAAATTTTGATAAATTTATATTCTGAAAATAATGTTTAAAATGAATACTAATTATGCTTAAATAGTATTACTAAAAAACAATAAAATAATTTAATTCATAGAAATAATATTTAAGAAATTAGTATTTTGATTCATGATACCATGTATAATTAGATTTAATACTAGTAAAATATACTGGTAATATAAATAATATGTTAGTTATAAATTAATTTTTAATTGATTGGAAATAATAATGAACCATTGTTAACATTTTAAAATGAAATTTTTCAACATGAATAGTTCTAAAATATATTTTGGGATTTCATTTGAATATATAATTGTAAAATATCCAAAATTAATTTTTAAAAAATATTTTTTACAAATTATAATAATATAATCATAAGATGAAATTTAAGGACTTTTTGAATTTTGATTTTTATGGGAATTTTTTCAAACACTATTTTTTAAAATATCATGAATTTGTGACATCACATTGATAAAAGAATTTAATAAAATGTATGAATCTTTTTTCATGATTAAAAATATTTCTTATATGTAATATTATTTATTTATTTGTATTATGAATTAATTTAATATACAAATTTAATATTTTATATTATAATTAAGATTTTCATAATTTTTTTATTAAATTATATATTTTTAATTTTTTAAATTTCTATCAATTTAATAATTTGAACTAAATGAAATAAAATCAAAATTTATTATATGTTTCTCCAAATTATCTAAAAAGTGTACTTTTATTTTCATGAATATAAATTAAATTACATAATTTAAAATGTATTTAATGTAGTAAATGATTTAATGAAAGAGGTAATAATTCAACGATTGAAGTGTAATGACCTGGAAATTCCTTGTAATTTTTATTAATTACATGGGAATTTTTCGAGAGAGTGAAATCTTACGGCGCTCGATTCCAAGGCACGGACTGCCCGAAATGATCCGTCGAAGCTTTGTTAAGATTTAATTAGTTCATGTAAGTAATTTTCATGAAAAATTGTAATAACTCTTAAACTGTTACTCAGATCGGAAATTTGAGGTTGCAATTGTGCTCAGGATGGCAGGTTTACCATAAGGGCGGCTTAAGTTTAGTCGTCACGAGCATCCTGTGGAAAACCCCAAAAAATGGCATAATTTTAAATAAAATAATTAAATAAATTATTTTATTTTTCAAATGCTTATAACACACAAACAGTATCTTGGATTAAAAGTACGAGACCACTAATGAACTCAAGAGGGCATGCTTTATTTATGAATGTAGAACCTTTGGCTGGCACGGTCCAACAATGAAAGTTATTTTTTGGAAATAAATAAATTAATTAAGTGACAATTATTTTATTGTAAAATTCATATCTTTTAAATGTTAACATGGATTGGAATTATGAGAGTACCATTAGGGTCGTGGGTGCATGTTTCAATTGGGCAGAGCCTAACCTCGATCGGTGCGGGTCAAGGGTGTCTCATATTAATTTTCTCAACTTTTTTTCTAGTGTGTTCAGTAAACTTACGAGCAAGTTTTTATTTCTTTTAAACCAATGCTCGAAATTGAAAATTGAGGGAACTATTAAACTCACAGTGCCGATATTCGTTTAAGAAGACTTTCTACTCGACTATAGTTGGTAGAGGGTGAAAGTTAGTTTTTGGGTTTTTTATGTAATAATAAAATAAAAATAAAAGTGTATGGAAATTTTATTTTTATTCGCAACACCCATGTCAGTGCTGGGAGGTGGGGTCCACCGGAACTAATCCTCCATGTGGATGTTGAGGCGTTAGGACCACCTGACCATAACCTCTCAAGAGAGGTTACGATGTTGTGGACCACCAGAACGATAACCTCCCATGACAGGTTATGGTTGTGTGGACCACCCATGATTAATCGCCTTTTAATTGATAGAATCTCTCAGCCCCCTCATTAATGTGTATGAGCCTCTTGACTTCCTCCACATTAATTGTGCCAATGCACAAACCATTAATTGAGAACACATAGATATTTGGCATGCCACATTTTTATTTTATGTAACTACGTCGTTTGAATTTAGGAAGGTTTCTAATAAATGAACCATCATAAATTCCACATTATTTACCAACCTTCCACCCTATCCTACATATATGGTGCATGGGAGGAGGATTCGGGATGACTTCAACAATCGAAGAAGCGCTGATGAAGTGATGTGATACCCAACACTTGGAGGATTACACTCTCCAATGAAGAATGCTTTCTCCAATGAAGAACACCCTCCCCAACGAAGAACGCTCCACCATCAAAGAATGTTGACCTCCTTCGACCTTATTTTCAGGACTTCTTCAGATGTGGGACGTCCTCATCTATGGAGAATCGACGTTTGTAGTTCTTCCCACACCAACTTATCAACCTGAGGTAGATGTTTAATACTATCTATTTATCCCTTTCCAGGTACTCCATTATTCTTTTGTGCGTGATTGGGAATGAATAAATTATGGAAGATCGTGGTTTTTGTTCTTCGATTCGTTCTTGTGAACTGTATTCTACCACTCTAAATGCGGAGGGAGTTGGCCAAAATAACATGCCCCACCACACTCTATATTTCTTCTTTGTGGTGTTCATTAGAATTAATAAAGGAGACGAAGGCAATGAAGGGAACGCCACCGCCACCCGCAGCCACAACGACCCGTGCCGCCCCAGCGGCTCTCCGACACTGCGCCCGCCGGTCACGCCACCTCGGCCATGCCACCCACTGGTTGAACAACCCCCGACCGCGCCCCCCACTAGCTGAGCATCCCTGGATCACACCTCCTTCCGGCCTCCCGAAACGGCTTGCACACCTCATAGCGTTCTAGAAGAAATGGCATGCGCCCCTCGTGGAGTCCCAGATGAGGCGGCCCACATCCCTCATGGCACCCTGGTTGTAGCAGCAGGTGCCCGAAGTGGCCCCCCGGCGGGACTGACCCGCGCCCCTTGTAGCGCCCCAAAAAAACCGGCCCATGGCCCTCGCAGTGCCCCGGCCGAGCCGGCCCGTGCCCCCTTTTGGCACCCTAGTCAAACTGGCCACGAACCCTTGCGGCATCCCCCACGGCCGAGCCATTTCAGGGCACCCGCGGGCTCCACGGCCCCTCACGGCTCTCGCAACATACTGAACATCCATGCAGAATGGGCGCATTATGAAATGGGCCAGACCCTGCGGTTCAGTATGGGTCGGTCTGGTCGGATCAGACCGGACCTGGGCCCACTATGCCCCTTTACATTCTTTTGGCCATATCATTAGCACCAGACGTCCATTTGATGAACCATAAGAGGCACTAGAAATCTAGTATCTATATGGTCCATTTAAATATACTCTACTATAGTGTTAGTTTGATATGGGAATCAATCAGGTTGGATCAAGCACGAATCCAACCGGGACCCCTCTACTAAATTGCTAATAACTCACGGACCGACCATTCGATTGATGTTCTATCTATTGCGTGGAGAACCCTATGACGTGGTAGACAATTGAGATACTTCCCCATGAGACTATGTGATATTTGGAGGATAGAACAATAGTTCATGGAGTAAATCCTCTCATAGAAGAGCGGGCATAGCGCAGAGACCTAGAAGCTGGCTGAGACCCGACGACTGCTGACCGTTTTGACTAAGAGTAACTCTACTAGCCCTGTGGGAGGTGCCTTGGTGTCGCGGAAGACCCACAATTGGGAGCGCCTTGGTGTCACGGAAGACCCATGGTACTCGACGAGAGGAGTATCTCAGCAGGCTATTAGGCATAGTGTGTTTGGTGACGCGGGACACCCATAGTGGGGAGCACACTTGGTGACACGGTAGATCCACGGTACTCGACCGGAGGTGTACCTCAGCTATCCAAGGTAAGTGGGATGCGTGATTGATGTCATGGAAGTCCCTTGGTACTTGATAGAGGAGGATTTCTCCAGCACATGAGGTTTCAAAAATGTGACTAGGGATGATACATGATACAACCCCTATAAAATAATTATGGTTGGGCTGAGTCAATTTTTCTGTGTTTTCCACATGATTGAGATGGATCACTTGATAACTTAGGTATTATTATGGGCATATATGTAATTAAGGTTATCTTTTGATTTCATAAATTGAGGTTTATCCTTTGTGGATTTTTGTGAGACCTTGAGGGTCTCGGGGTCCCTACTGAGTATCTTTATACACACCCCTACACGGTCTATTCCCGCACCTTTTTGTGTTGGTTGCGAACGACGGACAATTCTGACTGATGCTGAGAGTGCCAAGACTGAACAGTTCCTGTAGGTGGACCATTGGGTCCGTCGATACGCAAAGGAGACAGACGAACATGGATTGCTAAGGAGGCGATCTATACCTACCGTTCTGGTCGGATCCTTGGATGATGATCTAGTAACTGTATTTCCTATTTCTTCAGTTGTATTGTATTTCATTTGTACTTGTACATTCCAGTTGGTCTTGTATTCTGGCCCCTTTTTCATTCATCACTCTTTGGTTATACAGTTTTTCTTGGTGTTTTCGTATCTTTATCTGTGTTTAGTTTTGTCTGATTATAGGTTATAAAGGCAATGAGTTCCCAGTTATAGGGAATTACACCTTTGGTGCTAGTCGCCAGCCCCTAGACTATAGAAGGCATGCTTGGGGTAGTCACTGCCTGAGCCTTGAAGGACAGGTCATGAAATGAAGACATTTAAACTTGTTATAAAATATATATAATTCATTTTAAATATAATGTAGACCATATATCAATATCTAATTAATAGTTTGATTTGATCCACACAATATTTTTAATAGAAGATCCCATTATATTAAGATGATATATTTTAAAAAATCTCCATTGTAATATTTATAAAAGGGGCCCCTCAGCACCCCTTCAATAGAAATATAAAAATATGGACTACAACTAAAATCCAACCCTTTTTCCTTCCGCTATAATACTATTTATCTATTTTTTAATCATATAATCACTTGAAATTATCATATTCCAACCATATGTCAGGGATATTCTTTGTAAATATCAAAGCACTCAATGTGAGTAATACTATTTATTATCTTAATTTTTTTTAAAAGATACCTTCAGATCATAGTTATATAAAATATGTGTCTTTTATATAATTAATTTTATTATTTTACTGTATTAATAACTAATCACATTTCCCTTTTACCATATTAAAAGTTGAATTAACATTATTTTCTGAGTGAACTGACTTCCACCTAAAAACCACGTTTTTTCCATAACCAGAAAACATTGATTATTCAAATGATAACTTTCAAAAATAAATTATAAATATATTTAACATTTTTATTTTTGATTTTATGATACAAATTATACATTCCTCCCCTTATATATAAAATATAATTAATAAAACATTTGTAAGTATGGACTACCACCTCATTGGTTGGTTGTTATCAATTTTTTTTCTTTTCATGACTAACATATATGGATTTCCTTGATAATTAGACTAGATATACATGTTATTATTATTATTATTATTACTATATCATTAATTATATGTTTTCTAAAATAATAGGTCTTAGAAATGATCTGATCTAAAAACAATTGTTTTTTATATCGTCTAAAACATCTATACATTGATTAAAATGATATGTTCATTCTATGTAACTAATTTTTATAAATTATTTTTAAATTATAATAAATTAATATTAAATTATAGCACACTATAAAACAATATATTTCATAACTTTTCTTGTTAGATATTGATATTATGACTAATCTACATTATAATCTCCCAATAATCTACATATGTCTATATATCGGTATGTTTAACCCCTAGTTGAAAAATAAAATAAATTTACATCATTGATGTATATCATAAAATATTTAATGGTGTTGTATTATATAAATTTGTACATATAATTTTTTTTGAAATTATGGTTGCATAATCACATAACATATTAGTTATGAAGGAACATTTTGATTGTCAAGAATCACCAAAACATAATCATTAGTGATATCGTTGTCCTGGTAAGGGACATAAAATACCATTTAATATAATTATGAAATTATAAATTTCATGGGACAGATAATATAGTACCATTAATTATATTTATGATGATATTTGTAACAAGAATGAAAATCTCCCTCATTTTTACAAAACTAGTTGGATGTGATAAATAATAGTTACACAAAATATTGAAAATAGGGAAAAACTCCAATATATATATGTATAAAATTATTATAAATGAGGAATATAAATGGATAAAATTTTAAACAAGGATATTTTTTATATATCTAATAATCTAAATTTAATTAATCAGGAAATTTTTTATTATGGAATTTAGAATCAGGACAAGAGTAAGGGTTTTCATCTCAAATTTCATTCTCTATGACATGTTTAGTTTGATAAAACTATTTTCATTTATATGATTTTACGTAATTTATATTAGAGATCTAATTCCGGAAATATCTATTAATAATGGGTTTATATAGTCAATTAAATTACATTTCCTTCAAGATTTTTTGAATAAGATGTTACATACCTAGCAATGGCACTTTTTCTCTATCATTAATTCCATGAGAAATGATTCTTTTATGAACCATGTTTCACATATAAGGATTTTTTTATTACCCATTGATGTATATTCATCCAAATGTTTTTCTTTCATGGGTAATATAAATTTAAATCTATTCTTACTCATCAAATGGGTATTCACATAGTTATTACCAATGTTGTAAGGTTTTTTCAAAACTACATTTTTATACATTAACTCATGATCATTTATTTTTTTACATACATATTATATCATATATTCATTATTATATATTATTATATTATGTAGAATTTTATTTTTTTAATTTATAAAAAATCCCCAATTTATTTATTTATTACATCATAGAATATTTTCCTCAAAACACATATTGTAAAATCATGTCTTGTTTTATTTATTCTTATTGTTTTTTAATGAAATTATATTTTATAGAGTAGGGGTCAGACAAAATATTATTTTATTATAAGGAAATTTTTGAACCATTTTGGGGAGAGAATTTATTTTCATATAAATGATTTTTTACTCTTATTAAGATGTGGGTTCTGTATAAAAGAATATTGAAAGTAATAAATATTCTTTTTTCCTATCACTTTCCAATGTTTTGTTTTCCTCACCACATTTCCACTAGATGAAATTGATACCTTTTTGACGTTCTATTATATTATATTATTTTTATATATAATTTTTTTATTAATTTTTTTTTCTGTATTTGAATGTAACATTTATATATGACACATAATTTTTATATTTTTTCAATGTTGAAAATGTTATCTAAAACATATTTTAAATTTTGTATTATGTTTCTCATTATGATAAATAACCCAAATTACATTATAGGGTTTATATTTATTGATTTATCATCTGATCAAATATATAATGTTTATGGGATTTAACTCATGGGATTAAACAACTGAATTCATTATCCCTTATTTGGTGACGTAATTCAATGAAATATGTTTCCATATTTTTTACATTTATTTAAAAATACAATATTAATTTAAATTATTATAATGGGGGTAAATTCATTTCCAACCATCCACTTAACTTATCTAAATGGATTATGATAATGTCATTAGAGTATAGAATCCACCATATAATATTCACCCAACATGGTGTTAACATTTAATTTTAAAAAAGAAAAATTGGAAAAAGATTACGTTGAACGAAATATTATTTTTTGAATAGTGAATTATTGATATTATTTTTTATTTTTTACTTCAAAAAAAATTTGAATATATCTTGAAATGTAGTACATTTCTTATATGGGAAAACCAGTATTTATTCTACCTGTGGATTGTTAGTGAATAGAAGTAAATGTTTTGATGACTCTTATGAATAAATTGTTAGACATTACATAGTGATAGGTGGGGGAAACAATTATACATACCCTAAAATCATAAATTTCAGTCAGGATAAAAAATCATATGGTTTTATATAAATCTCTCCCAATTTTAGTATAGTTTCGTTGAACAATTCCATGAAAATATGATTTTATTCCTATAATTGTGAATACCATAAGTACTAGAACAATATTTATTGTTAAATTTTCTTTAATATCTTTTTGTGGATACATCATTTTTATTCTATTAGTTGATAAATATATTATTTTTATTATTCATCACTTCTATACAATTTATAAAAGTACTATGATTTTGAATATTTTTATTATATTTTCCCTAAATGATCATTTTATGTCACCCCAATTTTATAATTTTATTCCATAGGTTAAATGAAAATCCATAAAAAGTGAATTGATCAAAAATATGGCATGTTATATAGAATTTTAGGTTGATTTGGAAGTCTTATAATGCATTAATTTGTTTCTTAAATATTGAAAAATTCACCTTGGCTGGAAAATTTAAGTTCTTTATTTGTTTTTTTCTCTTAATTCATGAAATTTTTAAACCATAAATTATCTTTGTGATTAAATATATTAAATAATAATTTTTAACATTTTTACAATTAGATATGTATATCCCATGTATTACAACTTATATGAAATATAAAATGTAAATTATTTTTTTATGGAACCAAATTTAGGGGCCAAAATATAGGGTTCCCAATATGTTTCATATGATCATGATGAATGAACATGTCAACTTTGTTCCAAAATTGTAATAGATCCCTTAAATGTGGTCTTACATAGAGAATTCTAGGGGTCGTCTCTATGAAATGAAGAGGATGCATAAGTCCTAGTGATGATGGTCGATGCGCCGACACCTCCCACCCCAGTGGAGGGAGGGGGAAATGTCTGGATCATTCTCCCCTTCACAAAACCTTATCTTCTTCCTCCATTCCGGGCAATTCATATGTTCCCTTAGGATCTTGACCTCCCAAAGGGTTCACCCCAACATGTTCTTTCCATGAAGGAATTCTATGCTGCTTCGGACCTCTTTAGGATTACCATGGTAGCTCATTTTAGGATCCACCCTCATTTTGTTGATTCCTTTTAGATATTCATCTATGAGTAATGGGGGAATCAGGATCACAAGTTTTTTGGGATTCTCATCTACCAACATTTAATTGTACATTTTTTCTTGGAGATCGATCTTATTACGTCTAGGTCCAGCTCTCCCTGATATCTCAATAGATGTGGATTTTACCTAATTTGATGGTCCTTTTATTTAAATGTGAATTTGGATGATCTGGGGATAGAGGTGTGGTTATGGTTCCCAGATTTTCCACTTCTTTTTCAGAATCCTTAGATTATAAGAATTTTAGAGGACTTGGTTGGAAGATTTCAACGTTTCGATAGTAGGACTTAGGTGGTTTTTCGAACTATCAACTGCTTCAGTTCAGTTGAGGCTGATGTTTCAAATCCTCCTATATATTGTATTTGGATATAGGTTGGAAATTAATTCCAATGGAAACATTGGGTGGTTTTCACGTCTTGTAAAATTTATTGCTTTGGTTTCCAACCACTAGGAAATCCGATTCTTGGATGCGGTCGTGGACAAAGAGCTCGACCAATGTTGAACCCTAAATGAGAAGGGTCTCAGGTGATGCTTTCCCATGCATTAATCTAGTAGTCAGACAGTGCTAGTACGGACAGGTTACAACAGGTGCACATTGTAGTCGTTGAGGAATGGGAACATGGTAGGATTCATACTTGTCCAGGTGAGGAGTTGAGGATTGAACCGAAATGCAGTTCTCGAGAGGACCAACATATGCAATTTACTTCTTCGGTGGTTCTAGGTGAGTTGAAGAATGATAATATTAGCTCATACGAGCTGTATGTAATGGATGTCTTATCCAGATTACGGTTGGATTTGAGTATCATCCCTCGATAGGTGATTTGAGTGGAGGAAGTTCACGTGGAAGGAATGGATAAAGAGGTCTCCCATCATGTGGATATGGTGGATCATCTGGTCTCAGTTAGTAATATTTATTATAGTGTAACATCATAGGAAAATAATGGATATTATATTTTTATAATTAATAAGATAGTAAATTAAATATTAATTTAACTTTAAAGTTGATGGTATGTTAGATGATGTACCCGACACCCAACAACGAGTTTCTTTGATATCTTTGGATGTACACAATTTTGACATATACTGAAAAATTATAATATAATATTATCATTTTAAATGGTAGATAACACATAGTCGTTGTATTGTCATGACTAAACATAAATTACTAAAATATGACTACACATATTTATTAAATGTTTTTACAATTATCTGACAAATGTTTTAGGCTTAAAATCTGAATGAAACCAATTTTAGGCATAAATACTCTAACAATTTTTAATGGTATATTTTCAACCTTCTGATTGTGAACCCCATTTAAATATAGTTTTTTTCACTTTTAAATGTTTTTTTTGACGAAATAAACATCTTCATTAGAAGGGGGACATCAATATTTCCTTTGGGTAAATTTTCGGTATTTTTCTAATAATGTGCATTTATAATAAATAGTGAAAAATACTACATTTTAATTCAAAACTATTATTTAATCTAATTTACCTTCCTAGTTAGATTATCTTTTTAATTGTTTTTAATGTTTAATTATATTATATTCATACCATTTAATCCAATGTTGGTCATTTGATGTAATTTCCCTTTGAAATTGGGCATAAAAAAGTTAATTTTTTTATATTTACTATTTCTTAAAAACTAAATTTTGGTTTGGAAAATGGAAATTAATTTAAAATAAATTTCTGAAACATCATTGATTTGAATTTGAAAAATGGATTCTATAGTTGGAATGATAAGATTCAATTTTTTTAAATAGATATCTTATATTTTTAGACATCGTCAATATTTACATCAGTAAATGTTTTATTTACCATTGTTAAAAGGTTAATCTGATAAATAAGGTAAATAAATATAATAATATTATTATTATTAAATACCCATTACATGTGTCTTAATACTATTTGTTGAAACATGTATGAACATGGTAATCATTGGGTCGATTATGGGACCCCATGGAGCCACATGGGAGTGATAATGACACTTTATATTATTTAAGATAAACTAATGACAAAATAACATAAACATATATATTTTTGTAAAACAAATTATATGATGTTATGTACTTGATATCATAGAAAATAAATATTATTTCGAAAGCTAAAAATATTAATTACATCATGGTTTTTTATTTATAGTATTTATGTATCAAAAAATTATTTATTTTTGACACAAAGATGATATAACAATTACTTCATTAATGAATGTTTTAAATAAAGGATATTCTAAATGTTGAAATAAATTTAGTTTGAATCATTTAATTCCATCCACAAATTTTTTTGAGGAGTTTCACTTTTTTATCATTCCAATACTGTAGGTTTTTCAAAATAATCAAATTGTTATAGAATTAGTAAAATCCATGATATGAATAGTTTCTAAATTGACATAAATGTGTTTTTAAATTAATCAATATATTAGTGAATGATATAATAATCCTAAAAATAAATGATTCTTCCAAATTAATTAGATAAAATTTGTATTGTAATTAATGAAATACTTGTTGTATGATTGGAATTTTAATTTAACTACGTTAAACATATAGATTGAATACACATGAAGACATTGTAAGAGTCAAATCAGATAACTAAGGGTTAAAGATAAATGATAAGGTTCAATTTGAAACCTAAACATGTCTAAAACAATTTTTTGAGATTATTTTTAATAATAGTAATATTATCTTTAAATTTTAAAATATTTTGGCTTTCTGAAATAAAAAATTATTTTATTAAAAAAAATTATTTTCATTCTTTCATAAATACACACTCCTCATCCTAATAAAAGTCTATCACCTCTAACACAATACTCACACCTATCAAACCCCTTTTCTCGACCAAAATTATCCCAATTAAGCTTCTAAGATCCCTATCTTCCAACTTGAAGACTTACCTTAGGCAGAAGGCACTTTAATAAATCATTTTGGTTCAAACCAAATGGAGTTACCTGATTTAATGGTAATGACTTCCCTCATGTTATCTTCTTTTATTTAACATCATCCATTCCTATACTATTTTTTAAAAAACAAAAAAAAATATCGAAAATGATATAGTTTGTTGTTATGTTAAGGATTCGAACTACTCTTACACACACCTCCATATAATTGGTATAGAACATAATCATTCTATGGACTTAAAACTACTTCCAAACAAAATGATAATTGTTCAATATTCTCCTACCACTTCTTATGGTGGCCATTATTATGGATATATCATTATATATGATATATATGTTTTATATTTTATCTCTATTATTCTTTAATTATATTTTATAACATAACATTAGGCTTTTAATGTTTTATATATACGGTAATTTCATTTGAGGAAGTGTAGATTACCGCCCCCGCAAAGTTATATGAGTTGTTCATATAATACATTGAACATTCTAAGGATGGTGTTAATGAACATATGAAATGTATATAAAATATTATAATATACTGTAATAGTTATATACCTATGTATCCTTTGGTTATGATTCTTTTTAAAATGAAAAAATGGATGTAGCCTTCATGCGTATGTTCGACATAGAGTCTCCAAGAACAGTGCATTTCATTTTCATATATCAATATGATATGGAGTTTTATAAATAAATATATAATAGATATATATTATATATATTATATATAAATTATTAATATATTTCTGGAGATAATATAATTTCGATGACATAGTCAATTTATAATTGTAACAAGTTCATTTTTAACTCAAGTTCTGAACAACAACAAAATGCTCGATATGAACTCAAATAATTAACTAATTGTTATAGAAACGAAATCAGTGATATAAATGGAATAATATACATGAAAATGTTTATTAGGAAATTAGAAATTAACTTAAATTTATTATTCTAGAAATTAATTAAGGATCATAACTTTTCAGACACGATGTAAGGTACTTCATCTCAATCTCATCTCATTGAGGCCTATTTGGATAATATACACATATTATTTTATATGGTCAATAAAAATACCCTTTGGGTGTTAATTTCATTGAAAGGGAATCATTTTTCTATTAAGAGTTATGCCAAATTATAAAAATAATGTTTTATAAATTTTTGGTTAGCATGATCTCTCCATCACCATTATCATTAGTTGGATTCCTCTATAAGCCTTATTTTTTTTAAAAGGAACAGAAATCCCTAATTCTGTTTTTGGGTATTGTGATATATAAATTGGGTTTTGAAATTGATTTATCATTTTAATATCTTGAAGTGATTTTTTTTACAAATTAAATGTTATTAGTGAAAGGTTTATATTTTCAATATTTGATGTCTTATTATTTTATAATGGTACTAGGACATTTGACGGGTGGTTGCATGATATACCTAATGACTGGTGGTGTCGTGATAAAAAAGGATGTATGTTTACGTTATATCCTCTAATTCAATAGGTATGGAAGTCGACCATATGGCTATTCCATATTGTGATATGTATAGAAGTTGGACATATGGCTATTCCTTTTAGTTATATGTTTGGAAGTCAACCATATTGTTATTACATTTACGTATGTTTATGTACCAAGGTAAAATTATATTTTATTTGTTCATTCTATATGTTTTATGGTAATATCTTGGTTATAAAAGGGTTATCAAATATATTTTATTCATTTAAGGGTATTTACTACATTGTTAAGGTGAAAAATATTACTTATGATAATGTATTCATGGTTTACTAATAGTTTTGAAAAACTATTAGTTTTCCTTCATTGTGTATCCCTTACTAAGTTTTTTATCCTCATCCCAAGTATTTTTTTGAAATGTTTTTCCTTGGACTACAAGAGGAATATGGCCATAGATGGGATCAATGAAACTCCATGATGTCTAAAATATGGAAATATACATGACTATCTATTTCAACAATATTTATTTTATGAAAAAATTGATAGATAATAAAAGTTTCTAAATTGAATATTCAAATTGTTATGTATGTGTTATGGAATAATTCTATAAAGAAATAAAACATGAAAAGATCGTCAATGGGAACAATTCAATTATTTCATGATTATGTAATGTTTAAGGTCGGGTCCTCAAATTTGGTATTAGAGGTTAGTTACGACAAAATTAAGAGTTAGGGTGTTGTTAAATTAACATCCATAATTTAATTAATGTTAATATTGAAATTATATAGCATTTAAAGATTACCAGATATGTTCTCCTAAGATATTTCAATGTTCAAAATGGTTTTCTATAGAGGAAATAACGAAGCTATATTGGGAAGGAATATAGAGGAGATTAACCATCCAAATTGGAAACCTGAGATAGAAGGAATCAAAATTTAATAGTTTGTTACATTGATGGAATAGTAGACTTATTGAATAAATGGTGGTGGTGTCCATGCACGAGATCACCCAAAACTACCAAAGTGGAACATGTTTGTAGTGGACAATTTACATAGGTAACATCCCCTGTAATTCGGAGGATCATCTGAACTAGTTCAAGATAATGTGTGGTTCAAAGCAATGGAAAATATTTTCAATGGCATGGGTAGTATAGATAATCCAAAAGACAGTTTTGTTTTGGGGTCCCCAGAGATCTGATTCAGGTCCCATATGTTGATGCTGACCTCCCCATGATGCAGGTGGAAGGTATTTGTTCCCGGTGACCACCGACTCAATAGCTCCAGCCTTAGTTGCTTCGGTAGGTAGATGTGAAAATGGTAAACCCCAGATGCCTCATATAGGCCCCCACTTCTTAGCTCTACACCGAACACCTCACACAAGGCGCCTACCTAGTAAGTCCTAGCCTAATCATCTGTTATGTTGCCTCCCTGGTGCAGGTCCCATTCCTCATACCAACCCTTCATCTGGTTCCCCAGCGCCCCCTTGAGGATAGTTTGATACATAGGAGGATATGTTTCCGGCTACAATTCCTTCGCATCAACAATGATCTGATGGTTGTATGAGCAGTCGGCGACAACGGGCGTGAAGTCCCCCCGGGAATGAGCACCATGTATCCCTAATATTGTTTTTTGTCAAAATCAATGTGTCGGTTATCTCCAATGGATAACCAAGCGTGGAAAAAATACCAAGAAGTGGTAATTAGAAAAAAAATCTGTATGATTCTTCAACGGATGGAGGTATTAGAAAAATATATACTAAGGATGTGAGGACTAGATAGAACACGATGCAACAAAATACTATTGCTATTTCCACCAAGATAGTGATGTAATGTTATCCAAAACATATGGATTTGTAATCAGTGAGAAGATACACATATCATTGATTGTTCACCTCCTATATTAGGAGTGTGTACTCATCGAACAATTATATGACAGACACGAAATGGATGTGGCATACCCAACTCGTATTCTCCTATCCTAGAAGGAGAGTAACAAAATCCAAAGGAGTGGGTAGTGAAATATGAAAAGTATATTTTCTCAGTCAATGAAACCCAATGATAGTGTAAGATAATATCTATATCAAATCATAACCCAGTAAAAGAGACTCCAACAGGTCTAGAAGTAACCACCAATGATTCCCCACATCCCTCACATCATCCCAAAACATGTATGTCAATGATGATTAAATCCCCAAACATTGAATCTATCTGCTTCGGGAAGTTCTGCCTCTGTTGAATATTTATAGGTCACATGAAAAAGATGAATCTTATTGGGGAAAATTTACACTCATACTCATGAGTCCATGGTAACATCAAAACATGTCCCTCCGATGATCTATAACTAGAACATGTAAATCCAAAGTAGAGGACCCACACCATAGTGTGTCAGAGGGATTCCACTATTATAGTAGTCAATGTGGACCCAAACCATGACTCATCAGGGTGATTCTACTCATTTTCATCTAGGATCATCTCCCTAATGTGTTAAAGGTATTCCACTAATAATTATCAAATATAGGACTTACACCCATTCATATGGGGGATTCCACACTTTTTTATCATAGAGGACCCAAACCCTAGTGCATTATGGGGATTCAACTCTTATATTAGCCATAGAGTTCCCACACCCCTACCAAAGGGAGATTCAACTCTAGGTCATCAAGGACCCACAACCTAACTGATTGGGGGATTTCACTCCGATAATATCGAAAAAAATCTGATTCCATCCCTACTAGATGGTACCTCTTAGAAAACATTGATTTTTCATTTCACAATCACTATCGTCATTAGAAATCACCTAAATACGAATAATCTTTATAACATCTTGAATCATAAAATGAATTCCACAATGGGGGGGGACCATCACATTCCTCAAGGAAGAACACTTCTAATTTGTACCTACACAGGATTGACTGTTCATTCAACCAAATCAGAGACCTCGTTATGAAACTGCATTCTTCATTATTGTGAATGAATGATGTTTCATGTGACAAACATGATGAACCTGAAACACATCAAATATATTGTTACATCATAAACATATTTTAATTTCCCAAAGGATTTTCTATTTATTCATCTTGAATGGATAGGTGGCGAAAAATCCACATTTCACTAAAAATACCAAATTGGGCATCATGGGTCCCACAATTCGATTTTGGATTAGGATCCAATTTTTTTCGGGAATTTCCTCCTCAACACTAGGGTCACAACCAATCTAATGGCGTGTCAATCACAAATCATATGTAGATGTACAATCTATTATAATTTTATGGAATAATTATTATTATTATATTATTATTTTTATTATCCAACATTCCATGCCAACAATGCTCGATCCTGGATTATAAAAATCCCAAAATAGTATAAAATGGTTTTTTTCGAAACAAGGGAAATTTTTCTATAGAATAAATGAGAATTATACATCATGTCTGCAAGCTAGGCCCCATAAATTTTTTTGATTAATAAGAATTAAATTATTGTAATTAAACATATGAATTTTCATGGAACCAAGAAATTAATCCAAATCATAAAACACCATAACTGGTCTAAAAATATATGTCTCATAGTCATGATCACAATAGTGTTGACGACACGTTAATTGGACATCACACATACGGGTTCTGGAGGGTCAATGATTTGATAATAATATTAAATCTAATTATACACTAGTGCTTCATGGTCTTAGGCCCTCAATTGTATAGAATAGTACAAAAATCTCATAAACAATTCAAATTGTTGACAAGGAATGCCTTCATATACCACACTTCATTTGGACTCCACAAAAAACGTTATAGTGTTTTAACAAATTAATAATATTAACAAGAATAATTTTTTTATTTTTTATTATTAATTTAATTTTTTATTCATTTAATCCTTATAGCAAGTAAGATTCCCTATGAGAAACATCTATGACACTATTCTTTTATCCTGGCCACACGACCTCCACAACCATATAGCCTCTGCCACAACCCGACCTCTTAGCAAGTGGTTGTTGGCTAAAATCCCACCGTCTGCTGGCCTCCCACCTTTCCTGATATTTACACCTTACTTTATACAACATTTTGAGGAGCTATTGTTGGTAGTCTCACTTGTCTTCCACCACTATACTCATCACTAGAATACCCTCCACAACCAATAATAGTCCCTCTGGTGATGAAAACCCTTATCATATTCCAAATCCATGATTTTCGGATCCAGATCCATACTATGGTGGTCTCGTGTTGGATAATAGTTGTCATTTCAACATGATGAATCATTGAGCCTCCTCCGTTTCCCAAAAATAAAATCTGAGCATATATTTTTCCACCTCGGGTATATATCATCACAAAAATATACCCCACTCCACATTTCTTATAAAATTATATCGATCAAAAAGTTGTAGGATAATTAACATGATGAATGTGAAGAATAAGCTATCAAAAATTCAATCGGATGATGGTCGTTGTCAGTTTGGCCATAGATAAATGGTTTCCACACATCTAATTTGATCAGATTTTGAAAATGATTGGATAATCATCATTAGATGAAGGGATAGTGGCGCATAACCCGTGTTAGAGATGAAACGATCCAAACCCCTTCTCATTTCCTTATGCACATATTTATCAGAAATTTTCATCAGTGGGGGGAGAAATACTACGATCACCCTCTCACCTAATGTCTCCCCTAGGGAAAACATTGTTCTTGAAACTCAACAATTATCTCAAATTTTTAATCTAAATATATATTCATCAGTTATTTGATGTAATGACTATAATAAATTTACTATTTTAATGAATTTATTTACCTAAACCCCCTCGATAGCATTTTCCATATGGAGTATGTGCCCACAAATGTTATATCCCACCTAGGATAAATGGAATGTTCCATACGCACCTATGGCCTCATATTTCCAATATGCACTACCATATGTGAGATATTCCATTTCCTCTGTAAGAACTATGTGAAATAATTAATATTATTATAGAAATAATTTTGGGCACACTAGGCCTCAGAATCTCACACCATCTCAACACCTAGTATTAGAAATAAAAGTATATCTATTACAATTTCATACACAAAAAAATGGGTTTCTAAATTATTTCCTATATCATGATTTTCATCCCTGAGAAGAAAAACTAGGGAAAACAACTCAGGATACCAAAGATCACCCATGGATCTCCCACTCCCAAGAACTATCTGGGACAATTTTGTCCTTCCATAGCATGAGTCCCACGAGGATGATCCAAATATTTATGGTCATATCTTATCAATTGAAAGCATAGGATAAACTCCACTAATCATTTCATTTGAGTCACTTGTAAATCATCATGCACCAGTTCCAACATTGAGTGTATAGAATGTCAGTAAACAACCATGCCCATCCTCAGCATAATCACGAATGACCCGAAGTACCCAGTGGTAACAGAACTTCTCAACCAAAAACCAACACCCACGCCCTTGAAATATCCTCCCATACTAGGATAACATGCATGGTCTACCCATTGTTCTTGGGTGGAAGGCCTGTAATCATATACAACAGGGTCTCAAATACCTCATGTAGGCTTCTATGAAATCATTCTGTAAATAAAAAGTCATGATCAGAGACTAGCGTCGTGGGTCCCCATGAAGGTTAACAATCTCATGTATGTAAAAATTTCACATACCCTCTTCTGAGCACTTATCCCTAATGAAAGGGGTACTCTGGATCTGTGAGTCAGTATATCGAATCCTAGATGAATTCATGTACATTCTTTGTGTGCATTATACTACAAATTAATTCCATGAATAAGTTATCCAATTTTCATTATGAGATTTAAAGAAGTTGCCACAACCCATTGTAACTCAGTGATCATCCTTCACCTGTTGATAGGTGAGGCATTATTAGAGGGTATAATCTACACATAATCTCACACCGGTCTACCAAAATATCCATTGAATGTCCCTATACATTTTCCCACACTAGGATGTACAAATAATAATGATGTGTTACTCTCACACCCCTTCATTCCATAATAGAAATGGTACCATTGGTTTCCCTTGTAACGAGATCTTATGAATCCCTCTTTCAGAATATCCATAGGGTACATCACTTGTGGATATCTAATTCATACATGATATCATAGTTAGTGTCCCACATCTTGGACTCTCTCACATGCTTGAGAATAGAAATATTCAACACCGTAAATAGATAAAATCTATACATTATACCTCTAGTAAGGTCAATTGTATGGAATCTAACTACTCTGATGATTCCATCACTAAGTGATCCTTCGGATTCCTACCAAGGGGATCTAATAAAAAATTTTCCCATTCCTATAATACATAATATATCAATGTTTTAGTCCAGTGGTAATTTCAACAACCATATCCACCTCATGTTCTGGTCACTCGGAGCGGAGATACACATGAGACTCTAGTGGTCTATACAAGAAACAAAGCACTATCCCAAAATTCCACGTATCCACACCATAAGGGAGAAGAATAAAAATGAAAAAACTAGTATGTGTGCCCCATATTTATACTATGGGGTCTTCTTCACCTCAACCTGTACTTGATACACTGTATCAAGATTTACATTTCACACTCTTGGAACCAACTAATAGTGTAGATGAGTAATCACATATGACTATATGAATATAGAAAAAGGAGAACATTGGGCATACCTCATGAGTTTTTTTCCACCATTGGAAGGATTGTGAACTGATCCCAGACACTCTACCTCACCTGCTATTTTCATTTCATTATAATGGAGGTTAAGCATAAAATCTTCACAGAAAAGTTCATTACCTACTCGAGAACTCCACTTCACAACCCAACCATGAACGGACAAGTCTGCTGGTTTCACCCACCACTCATCTATATTATATGCTTAGGGGGAAACTAACTCCCCCTCATTTTATATTCTCACGTAACAAAAATACAACTTCGTGGGGGAAGGATCACCCTTCTTCCTACATTCAATGCTACATAAAATAACATTGAAAGCAAGATACATTGAAAGTCTATGAGACCTCGTTAAAACCTAAATCATGAAGAAGGTATAAAATGGTACCTCAAATTTGTATAAAATGTTCTACATGTAATTGTAGAAAAGACACAGAGTGTACCACTTGTCATCTCGCACACTGCAAGATCATTAAAATCCATAACATGTTGATGTGAGTGGCCCCGGTTCCCAGCTTCATGAACCTCACAAGGGATATTAGATGGTGGTGGAAACAATTTATAACATTTTCCACCGACCATAATTTATCAATATCTTCTACCAGCACCACCTCCATAGGGACCATCCTTTCCCTGCCTAAGAGATCCTTTACCATGACATTATCTCTGATGTGGTGGTGCATCGACAATCTACCTAGGAAAATCATTATTACTGGTTGGGTAATCCTATTTCAGGTGGTCTTGCTTGTCATAAGAATAAAAAATTACATACCTAGGCTTCCCCCACAGTCAATGTGGCCCCCAACCATGTGACAATGTTCGAACCTAGAATGGCCTCTAATGTCTAGACCATACCAACTGATGTTTATTAACTATACCCAATTTAGCATCTCTTTTAAGCACACCACAAAAAAATCCTATAAAAGCCCCTCATATAGAATCCTCTCTATCACTAGTTGTTGTTCTATCACATTCGCAACAATGGTTAAGAAGAAGGCTATGATGTAGGCACAAATATCTCTACATAGAAAATTCTCAATATTCTGTCCTCAGATGTTTCCTATATGGAACACTTCAAAATAGTACCGAGTTAGGTCTATGACCCCCATAGTGTACTCTACCACCATTATCCCTCCCTACAGAATATCCTTAAGCTCATGGAAATGAATTGAGCAAATGTAGGATGGGTAGAACTAATCACGGAACCACTTCTTGGAGGTCATTTCATTAGTGTATCGACTTACGGTGCATCTATGAATATGAATCTCTATCAAACCTCAGCTGACCAAATGAAAAGTAAAGATTTTAATGCCACTATATGTTCTTTTAGAGTCGGAATAATCCTCAAGAGGTTTTCCACCGAACCAAGTCAAACCTCAACTGCTTGAAGTTATCTAGCTCAACGCAGAACCCCATCCATCTCAGATGTTGGAACTCCTAAATCACACTCATACAGTGCTCATCATCACCTAGTGCTCCCTGGATAAATTTTTTCTCAGTAGATGGAGGTGCAGTTACATGGCCACAAAGAGAAAGGGGGATCATATGATGAATCCTGAATTGAGGCCTCATCGCTAATTGAATCATCATAAACACTAGAGTTAGTATCGTGGATGGGTGTAATTTTAGAGACATCCAAAACCAATCAAGTATTACCACGATCTATAATAACACACTTATAAATATATCATCAAAAATTTATAGGTGAATTATGATGGGATGACAAAGACACAATCTAATCTGATATATGCACCAATGTTCACTGAAAAAAATCAATCATAATGCTGAGTTGACATATAGGTAATTAAGGTCTTGGTGAATGGCTATGTTGGTCATCACATCATCACTGGACTCCCTTTCATGGGATCCATAGTTGAGACACATTGACAATGTCCCCATAACTCAACAGTTACATTTTTATGAAATGTATGAAAAATGTCACATGTGGCGAACAACCTCTGATACTAATTTTTAATGACCCAACCCATGACAGTGATCGATCCACAACAACACCAAGCCCGCCTACATAGACAAGGGGGTGGGAACATGTTCTCGAAGGAAAAGAACTCAGGGAGGCCTTTTTCTACAAACATGTACACAAATATGCAGCCCTATAAATGTAAATGTGTTGGGGAATGGAAAAAAGATACAAAATTGCTATAAAAATGAAACCTATCAGGAATCAACATATAAATAATACATGTAATGAAATTTAAACTGAGAGGTAAAGAGAACAAAAAACACCCGACTATAAAACTACCACAACCTAACAAAAAGTTGAAATTTAAAACAGATATGGGAGCCCCGCTCCTGGATCCCATGCTATGACCAAAACACATGGTCCATGTACCTCATATCCCTACGATATAGTGATGTCATGATCATAATGAATTTCACATGTAAGGGCACCCCAAGTGCCAAAAACACCCAATCTGGTGTGAGTATAAATATACATAGTAAGATTCCATAAATACTCAATGGTGAAGAAAAATATGTTCCAATGAGTGGAGAAGTAGAATAAAGAGGATATAATAAAACCTTATTGCCAAACTTGCTCTAGTACAAAAATGATTTTTAACGTCACTAGTGTGACATCGGTTTCTTATAAACCGGCGTAAATAATTTTTTCGGTGAATTTTTGGCGTCGGTTTTTTTAAAAACTAATGCCAATAATAAAATAAATTGTTTTGGTATCGATTCTTAAAAAACCTGAATAAAAAAACAAAAAAAAAAATTTTTTTGGGTCGGTTTTAATGAAAACCGACGCCATAAAATTTTAAAAAAATGTACAATATTTTAGATAATACACTAATATTCGATTTGGCTTGTCGTGGATAAAAATGGAGTTACAGATTAAAAGTTATGGATGTCGAAAGTTGATCGTCTCTAAGAGAAGTCTTAATGAAGTTCAACTTTCAAAGGCCATAACATTTAATCTATAACTCTATTTTAACTGCACGACTAGTCAAATCATTGACAATGGAATTATCTAAAAAATTGTAATATTTTTTTAAATTTTTTGCGTCGGTTTTCATAAAAACGGACGCCAAAAATATTTTTTTTCTTTTTTTGGCGTCGGTTTTAAAAAAACACGACGCACAAGGAATTTTTTTTTCAAATTATTTTGCATCCATTTTTTAAAAATCCATCCCCAAAAACATAATTTTTTAACATTTTTGTGTCTGTAATTAAAAAACCAATGCGAAAAAGGTATGTTTTTTTAGCTTTTTCACATCGGTTTATTTAAAAACCGATGCCAAAAAGGATGTCGATTGGCATTTTTGCCATCGGTTTTCTAAAAAACCGATGCCAAAAAACCAATGTAAATCATATTTTCCTTCGGTTTCAAAGATAACTGATGCCCAAGAGTAACGTGGGATCAAAATTGCAATTTTTTTCACAACGCACGGTTAACTTTTTGAGATCCCGTCTACATTTTCATACAACTCAATTGAAAATATTTTCATTTAATATATATATATCCAGTTTCTCCTTCATTCTTCATTTTCAACCTCGTCGATTCAATCATGTTTTCAATGCAACTTCAATCTTTAATTTCAACACGGTACATATTCTATTAATTTGTTTTGTTTATTATTATTATCATTCATTTCTAAACAACTCGATTAGCTATCTTATAATGATGATTAATTATCATTTCTAAATATAAGTGATATGATGATAAACGACATATCATTTCTATGGAATCCCATAAAACCATTGAAATATGTTTGAAGTATTATAATTATTTTATTTAATTTGGTGTAGATGATTTTAATTTATGTTTATCATGTTTTCTTTGAAACTGGTTGTATCAATCAATACATTGATAGGTTAAACTTCTGATGTCAATAACATTTGATCCGTAACTCCGTTTTAGGTCCACACCCAATCAAATCAAATCATAGGAAATTATCTAAAACGTAGAAAATAAATATTTACTTTTTGGAATCAGTTTTTTTCAAAATCGATGCCAAATATCTTTTTTCCATTTATATAGTCGGTTTTTTTAAATAACTGACGCAAAGAATGATACAAATTAGTTTTTTTGGCATTTCTTTTTTACAAAAATGATGCCAAAAAACAAATTTTATTTATTTTTTTGGTGTCGGTTTACAAAAACTGACATAAAAAGTCTTATTTTTTACGTCGGCGACTTCGACGTCGATTCAAAACCAACGTCAAAAAATAAAAAAACCGACATTAAAAACCATTTTTCTTCTAGTGTTGACAATATTGTGAGGTAAAATCTTAATATATCATAGTGTTCGAAAAACTGAGAAGATGATATCCACATATAGTCTTAACTACCATTTTTATGAGAGTAGGCATGTCCAACCATGAGAAGATAGATACAGAAAGCACATAGAATACCCCTTACATCTTCTCCTATCGTATATGTTGTGTAATAAAAACACAAGGACTAGGTACAGTACAACGAGAGAGATATATATATATATATATATATATATATATATATATATATATATATTCTCTATAAAAGATTCAAATATGAGAGAGTCAGTGGATCTCTAAATGACAACTCATCATAGGGAAGGATTTTCAAACCCTTCTAGAGGTAACCACAAATGATTCCCATCATCAATCATTTCTTCCCTAAACAGTCAATTCAAAGTGTATCAATCACCAAACATTGATATTTTATCTTATTTGGGTTGGTTTGTCTCTCTTGAATGTTTTTTGTTCACCTAACAAGATTCATGTCAGGGGGAAAGCGGCCCTCTTACTCTTGAGTACAAGGTATCATCATAGCATGTCAAAATATTTTCCCTAAGAAAGAAAATGTAAACCCAATGTAGTGTTCCCACACCCTAGTCTGTTAGTGGGATTCCACTCTCATTGTAGTCATTGAGGAACCACACCCTGAAGCATCTGAGGGATTCCACACTTGTTCACAATGCACCATATACCATGATCATCATGTGGATTCCACTTGGAAATAGCCGATAGATGACCCACCCCAAGGATGACTAGGGATTCCACTCTTATTGTCACAGTGGAACCACACCCCTAGGATTATTGGGGATTCCACTCATAATGTAGACATTGAGGCCGAGAATCAAGTCATTGGTGGATTCCTCTCTAGGTTTTCTCGAACACACAATCTATCTTGTAGGGGGATTCCACTAAAAATGTGTCACTGAACTACATTATACATCCATAATATATTGTACCTCTTGGAAAGCACTAATATTTCAGTTCTTGTTCAGTACTATAATTGGACATCACATGAATAGTTGTCACATCCTTAACAACATGAATCATATCTGAAAATCCACTACAGGGGCACCAACACGTTGTACATGAAAAAACACATAGGATATACTAATCACGCGCCAAAATATGAGTCAAAAGTTATGAGATATGAGTGGAATAAAATGCTTAGTGTGGTGTATAAATTGCGTCGTCCCCACATGATTTTTTTCCAAATTCATTTCTTTCTCGTGTACCCATCTATACATGGGAACTAAATGTTAATCAAGTTCCCCATAATAATGCCAACGTACTCCCATAGTACATGGAACCACTATACCAAAATCAGGTAATGCACATGATGCATATTTTTTAATCAGAATGGAGAATACATAATTCTACCAACATTTCTACTAAAAAATACCTAGATAATAGAATTCATCACACATTCAAGATCATTGATGAAAAAAGGCCCAATAACGACTATTCATTCGCCCAAATCGGACTCCCTGTAAAAAATAAACATTTTGAAACATTGCACAGGAACATTGCTTCATGTTAACCATGCCACAATCAAGAAGACATCATATAGGTTGTAGCATTGTAGTCCACTCAAAATAATTTCCTGGGGATGTCTATTCATTCGTATCAAATGAAAACTAGATGAAAAATTTTCATTTTGCCGTAATCAGCCAAATCAGGCCTAATGAGGCCCGCGCAACATTTTTGATTCATAACCCATGATCGGTCTTGAATGTCCACCTCAACTCTAGGGTGACAATTCCTCTATCGACATGTCAACCACATGTAATAGGCTAATTTATAGTCCAAAAAATGTTTACTGAATAATAATAATTATATTAATAAAAATATTATTTTAAATATACAATTCATTCCACCGAACCTCAACCGTGAAATATGAAAATCACAAAATAGAATCAAATGATATGCCTTGAATTGGGTGTCACATTGGTACAGTTGGATTGTGAATAAGAAATCTGGTTTGAATTATGGTTATGATATATAATTTATAAATAATAATTATTATGTAATTTTTATTAATCATCCGATATTTCATGGAACAATAAAATATATGTCCAAAACCAATCTAAAAAGATCTATCTCGATGTTGAGATCTCAACACCGCTTATGACACATCAATTGGAAGTCAAATTCATGTGTTATGGTGAGCCAAAGATTTAATAGTAATATAAAATATAATGCCACATTAGTGATTCATGGGAAAAGTCTGTGAGTCAATGATAATAATCTAGAATGCCCTAAAAATGTTTTTATCATCAACGAGGTCACACCACCACTAACGACTTGTCATTTGGACCCCTGATGTAGGAGTTATTGGTGTTCGGCCCATTAATAATAATAATAATAATTATAATAATACTATTTATTATTATTTTAATTTCTTTGTATTTATTTATTTCTTAAATTATTATTTCTCTTACCCTTTAAGGGATCCCAATGAAATACTTCCCCCACCTCATGTAACTCACCCGACCGCCCGACCTCCGCTGTTGTCTGACATCCATTTCCCCCCAGCCTCCTGGCCAACCACCGATACATAAGTCCTCACTATCTTCCGACGTGATTCCATGCCCAAAACCTCCACCATCCAGCCTACAATCTCACCCAATGAAACCTCGGGACACCTTTTAGTATAGACTTCATGGGACAAAATTCCAAAAAAACCCTGCTACTAACCATCATGGTCACTTCGGTGAACTGAAAATATATATGAGAATATATCTAGGATCATTGGATCCCAATCAACACTGCCAAAGTATACGACCAAAGAATCCTCGACATTTTCAGGTGATGAATTGTGGGAAGATCATTCTCATTCCCATGCACCTCCTCTATTGCCCAAAAAACAAATCCAAGCATACAACAGGATTCATATTGTCATGATCTTCAAAGAAAAAACACTTTTCTATGTTTCGTAAAAAATATGATGGATCAAAAATCTAAATGATGTAGAAACTGAAAAATTTAAATAACATAAAAATAAAAATTCAGTTGGATTACAGATTTTAGTTGTTTTTCTATCAATAAATGTTTTCAATATATTAAATTTTCTGGGAAGATAAAAATTACAACAAAATCATCAATCATTAGATGCGGAATCCGAAATAGAAAAACCTACCACAATTTTTAGTTTTGTATGTTTTTTGGCTTCCCCCTAATCAACCAATACTGTATGATTCTTCCCGATATGATGAATAATGGATGTCAACTCAAATTTGTAAGTTAGAGTGGAACATTTCCTATACATAAGTGGAAATTACCCAAACCCCTAGTCATTTCCATATAGTTATATTTATATGAAACAGTTAGTGGTCATCTGATCTGAACATCCCGCTCACTCTCGCGTATGGTCTCCCCTAGTGAAAAAATTGGGCTACAAAAAAAAATAGTGCTCTTGGGTTTCCAATAGAAACAGTATTCAAATGTTATTCGATATGACATCCAAAATAAATAAATTATTTTATTTTATTATTTTCGAAAATTCCATTGATAGATTTTTCCATTGGAAGCATGAACTCGGAGATTAAATACCGTACCTTGGGAAAAAATTAGGATTTGGACTCAACTGTGGCCTCATATTTACAATCTGAGCTACCATTTTTTAGATATCCCATTTCATCTGTGAGTATAGAGTGAAAACACTTAATATATTAATAAAATTTATTCTTGGAACACCGTACCTCATATTTTCACGACATCTCAATTCCTGACTATGGAAATATGTGACGAAATTTTACAAAGTCTTATGATGTGAAAACCGCATTTGTTCATTTCAACATCCTATGAAGAAAATTATTCGTAGAATCAATAATCCTTATTTGATTCTTATGGAGAAATTTTTTTCAATTTTAGGATATTCCTATCTTTAGATATGTGATGGGATAGAAATATAATTTTGATGTCGTGATACATGAAATTAATTGTGGATTGAGGTCATATGTGGTGGGTGTTCGAAATGGTATGAAACATTCCACACCCCTCAACATTTTCAAAATGAACCAAAATCTAAGGACTATGTTATCCTTGTTGTCCAAGACATCTGTGACCCATATAAGGTGAAACTCCTTAAAAAAGATCACTAATAGAAGAATAAAATATTCACTATGGATTATCATCGTTGGGTTAATAAAAGGAAAATTCTGTCACCAATAAATTATGAATCATCTGAATAATTAATTTTATCTATTATAAAAACCATAGTCCAACTAAGGAATATTCACCAATCTCCAACATACAAAACAAAAATCCACAATTTCATCCATTGAATCCCTCAAAATGATCCACTCTGATAGATAAATGGTAAGTCTTTTTTACATTAAGGGGATTAATGTAATACAATTTTCTCATCAAATCATTAAAAAACAAGATAACAATCTTCCATTGATGGTTTCATTGTAACTCAAACATACATTCAATAGAATTCATACTCAACTTCTAAACCAGCACTATGTGTAGTCGATGAAAATTGAAATGTCTTGGGTTCACTACTGTATCCATTTAGAAGTTATAAGAATGTAATCCAATGATATTAATGTCCCATCACATACACGCAAAAAAAATTCTCAACTCAATAACATAAAACATCATTGGGGTACCCAGGGTCATAGGTCATAAGGTAATAAAAATCCCATATCACTGCATTTGTTATATGAAAATTTACTATATACATGTTCCATAAACATATGATATTGTGACAAGAGAATATGTATTAACTTATGGGATACCCAAGATAAATGGATCCCAAATTATATAGAATTCATCATTATGTGTCTAATCCCAATGAATAATTTCATGAATAGAGGAGGTAAACCAAAAACTCAGTGAAATTATTTCAAAAAACTTCTCATTGATTAAGGAACGGATCAATGAAAATAAGTCCACCAGATTCCACTCCTCGAATGTTTCTTTGATAGAATGGGACATATGTATCATACTCAATGAATCATCAATACTATTCCCCTTTCTAGGGTGTATAAAATTTCAATATAAAACTACTCTATGAAATCCAACAAATCAATATGTTAGTGTAAAAAACATTTTTGAGAGATGATACAAAACATTCAGTAGCGGTCAAAATAAATGTCAAACATTTAAATAACAAATTGAATTTTCATTAACTGTTGAGATTATCAATCAAAGCGTCAATATTTACTTCTTGTGGAAGGAAATTATCATCAAATTAAATAAGATTTCAATAACCATATTCTACTATTTCACCACCCTACATAATGAAGTAACACAAACATGTTCTTAATGCATTAATGTTTAACAGATAGACATACAATCCCACTTGAATAGTCAAAACTAGTGTAGGTGTTTAATGGCGTGTCACCTCAAAAAAATGAACTCTTTCATTACTCATCCCAAATTAACATCACTAATTTTTTAGTGATATAATTCATCAAAGAATCCATCATCAATAAATACCTGATTTATTAGCAATAACATCCTTCCAATCCAATTATGCTCTAAATCCAGAAAACCTGATGAAGTTTATCCTAGGTCATAACATTTCTGACATTCTAAAGGTCAATTATAAATATTATATTTTAGAAATAAAATTCTATGATATTGAATCAACGAATATAGAATTAAGTTCTCAAATTATTAATCTAATGATAGTGATTTTTTTTAGGATTTTTATAGAAACACTAGATTAACACAAAAAATCCATCCTTGTATGAGAGTAAACTATGATTTTGTGCCCAAATACCGCAACAAGTGAGTCATGTTACTCATGAAATATCATCTTTATAAAATCCCTAATTTATTTTGAGATTTATAAATACAAATTGATATAAAAATATAAACATTTGGACCATGCAAACTCTTTAATGGTGTTTTTTTAGAGTTAGTTTCATTAATTCTCTACTGGTAATGAGAATTCAAATGAGAAATTACTAAGAACAAAATTGACCCTTCCAGTCTGAACATAGATAAAAAATCCAAGGAAAAAGATTTAAATTCATTAAAATTATAAGATTCTTTTTTATGAATTTGAAATATAGGTGAAGTGTTAAATTGACATTTATCACAAAGATAACACATTACACCATGGTGTAACACTAGAGATTATGAAACCTTAGTCTAGGTAATAAACAACAAGATTCATCAAAAACCTAATTTGAAATGGTTATATATAATATGATGGAAGATACTATTGTAGAATACTAGTGGATAACGATGTTGAAATATTATCATCACATACTACAAAAAACATGATAATTAAAAAGAAAGTCATAAATATACTAACGCATAACTAGAAGTATATCATATCTCAATTCCTCCAACTCCATGTAAATATAAAACAATGTCATTACCCAACCAAAATATATATATTTTGGTTAATGTGTACATAGACTAGATTCCTAATATCCATGGATGATGAGATTCTCCCCTGAAGCTACATTAAAGGACACCCACAAAAAATATTTTTCAATCTTGGACTTATGAAAAATCAAACATTCTATCAAGAAAATTAATTCCAGAGGTTTCATGTCAAGATCCTTAAAATTAAATTTAAGTTAAATCTATGTTAACGATAAAACCCAAGAAGAACCCCAAATACATGACTATATATTTGTTCTATGGGGAAAAATAATATATATCACATAAAACAAAATCATTATATGAATATTATTATTAATCACCATATATGTTGATATATGATGTGAATAAGTGTTTAATTTGTTATTAATATTTAATAAAGTGCATAAGAGTTACATTGTTTTCTCAATGTGAAGTCAATATGTGAATGAAATGTATTGAGAAAGAAGTTGGTTAATCCTTGTACAGTAGTTGTTGATTCATAGAATTTAATGATACACTTAATCAATTCTCTAAGATGATAAATCTTACGATTATTGAATTGGTCATAAGTTCCGAGACTTGTATCAAGGTGATATAATGTAACAATACCTAAAGAAGAAAATGCAAAAATCAATTGCACAAGGAATGATGTGGCATCCATCAATAGTCATTTAGTGGATTAAGTGATGATGGTCATGCATTATGTTTTAATGCATGAAGAAGGAAGACCTGATCCATGTATATTCCATGATTGGATTAAAAGATTATATTGAAGATGTTTGGGATTTATTATCTAAAAAGAAATGAATGGATGAGGTTTTCAAATAAATAGGAGTAGAGAATTGGATTTGAATGGAGAAGTATGGTATGGAATTTTAAGGTGAAAATAATAATTGGTTACTTTTTTTTATACTAAGTACTTAGACTGTTCCTTTACCAAAAAATCAATCCAACCATGGAAGGCCCACTAAGGTCTTCCTCTAAATAAATTGTTGTACCCGAGGATAAATCGTGCTTAAAGGAAGACCTCGAGACCAGCCCCGCATGAGGCATATGTGCACTAGTCGTGTGTGAGCCCGCAGGTGCCACACTGTGATGAACCCATGCAGCATGGGTTCTAGGTGAGAGATTAGATGTGCAGAGTGGGTGCTAACAGAGTTCAATTAGGAGAATAGGTGTAGGGTGAAATAGGATGAGGTAGATGAGTAATATGGTGTCATGGAGGTCAGATTAGACTGTTAAACCACGATAGATCCATGGACTATTTTTATGTGGGATTTTGTTTTTAAAAATGTGTAATTAATCATCGACGTCCATCTAATCTTGCACCAAATCACAACTGCATGATCCATCCTCCATCTCACAATATAATCAATGTCTTCCATGATTAATCTGAGTATATCCAATAGCCAAGGATAGGCAGAAGGGTTTTCATCACCTTCTGAACACCCAAGCTCCACCTGACTCTACTGCTCACCGCAAATGAAGCTGATCTACCGGGATTGAGCTCTCAACCACTGTTGAAGCTCAACGTTTGTGCATGATGATTGTCTGGATGAACTGAATAAATACATGAATTACAAGTTGCATGCATGAAATGAGATAATCAATATCAAAGGAGCCTGAGTAAAATGATGTTACTGAGGGTACACTTCCATTTCGTTGGATAAGGAAGCAGTTTTCATGTGTTCGTAAACACTTGTACGAGATGTACTCACTGAGAATGAATGATCTTGTTGATGAAAAAGAAAATGGAAACAACCAATATTTTTGGGATATCATATCCGCATATGAATATATTCAAATTCAATGATCTTGGATATTGAATGCAATGAATCTAATGGTATCTCTTCCGGATTTTAATGGTGTTGTTCTCCTATAAATAGCGGGCCCTCGACTGATGCTCTGTTGTTGAAACATTTAAGAGAAAGACCATTTTTTACTTAGAAATAGATCATTGCATGAAAGCTTCCACACTTCCCTACAACGCGAAAGAGTACCATAGATATATTTTATGAAACATTATCGCACATCCCATGCACGAAGAGAAGAAGAACGAACAACCTTGGATCGCAAAAGAGGAGATCTTAACCCTCTGTGAATGGCTACCCACATGAGCACAATTGGTTCTATGAACCCTCACAATGCTTCGTGTGTGAAGAAGAATCCACAGACATTCAATCAGTTCCTTTGCACTCGTGTTGTTCTCTTGAGAAGATTTAACTAAGAACATATTTAGTTCTGTGAAGGTGGTCCCAACTCTAGGTGCGTAGATGACTCATGCTCCCTAGATTTCACAAAGAAGTAGAACTATGCCCCCTTGTTTTGCATGATGAAAGAGAAATCGAGGCCATGTGTTTTCACAAAAAGAAATAAATAATGAGGATGAATCATTGCCAACCATTTTAAGAAGAAAACTCACACATAAACCATATACATACCCATTTGGGTTGTGTGTTCTTCACTAAATGAAAAAAGTCAATGCATTGTAGAGTTAATGTGTATGAAAACCTAAGAACCAATATTATGTGCACTTGTGAAGATTATGTTCCAAAAAAGAAAAGAAAACCATTTGAAATATAATTAAAAAACCAATTGTGTGTGTTGTAGGCCCCAAAAGAAAAAGAGTAATATTATGTAATAAAATGAAAGAAAACATGTGTGTGCTCAAAAGATTAAACCATTAGGGGTTTTCACAAAAAAAGCAATGAATGATATTTTTCATGCATGAATTCATACACATGAACACATTAAGAAATAAATAAATGTGTGTGTGCATATTTAGATAAGGATAAAAGAAAATTCATGTTCAAAAGAAAGATACATATACCACAAATCTTGAATGGGCACATACATTAGTATCAATTTAGATGATGAAAACTGATCTGATATTTAGTGTTTGAATAATCACATAAGTGTATGTGATTCTTTTAAATTAAACAAGAATATGTTTTAGTGAATTCAGCTATTGAACTATGTTATAAAAATTTGATATACCCTACCAATCCATGCATGAATTGAATACGAAATGAAACTGAACGTAGATTAAATTAAGGAATATCTTGTTTCTCAGTGTTCTATAATTTAGAATCCATGAAGTGAGATAGTGCAGATATTGGGTATGATCATTCATGCATACTATATTCGTAAAGAAGTTGTGTCTACCATTGGTTCACCTCTCAATTATTCAATTTCATCATTATAAGAAGAATGAATTACTCGTGCATTGATGAGAATTTGAACTGATCAACTAATGTGATCAGTAATATTGAGCAAGTCCAACAGACCCTATGATAGGTAGTTTAAGATCCTTGAACAGATTCAAAGGCATGTTTTATTCAGAAATCCAGTGTGATGATATAATAATATCATTTACAATGAATCAATGAATAATATATGGAATCATGATTTTGGTGTGACTCGAGGCCTAGAAGAACCCTGTGAGATTTAGAGACGAGAAGAAGACTATAGTGAGACTCTGGAGCAGGCCAGTGGGAATCTGGTAACACTATGTGAAGCAGTATAATAAACTTCATGTGGTACTTAAGAGAGATATACTAGGACTCTGTATCAAACATTGTAATTACTAACTTATTTATATTTGATAATTTGTGTTAGGGATAATAAAGAACACATGAAGGAGTAGGTCTTTGAACAAAACCACGTAAATCCATGGGTTCAGATCCTTTATATTTATAGCATCATTCAAGGTAACGATGAGAGATAAAAGAAGAGTGGATCAGTGCTTTAACCAGATATAATGGATTAATTGAAAAGAATCTAATTGTAAAATTATTTAAAGGAATCACTAATTCACCTTCTCCCTCTCTCAGGGATTCAAACTGATATGTGCATCTCAATTGGTATCAGTACCATGATATTTATAAATAATCCAAGGGAGATGTTATCAAGTGTCGTTTTGATGAGATGAGTTAACAACCTCAATTGGAGATATCTTCCATGACTCAAAATAAAAGAATGAAGAAAAAATCATGGATGGTGAAGAATAATTTTACTACTACTAGGGAGAAACCTTCTAATCAATGTACTCTGAAAGGTACAACATGTGATAATATTTTTAATTATTCTAATGATCCATGAAAAATCTATGATAATAAATGATCAATTAATTATCATCAGACTACACTCAAAGATCATCCTAATAAAGTCTCTAGAGATTTGTCAAGTGACATTGTTGCATGAATTAGAGTTCTCCGAGATGAAAATTTACATCTTGAAGAAGAAGCTAATTTCACTGTAGAAGCATTAGCTAAAAGTGTTGGCATGTCCAACACTCTCATAAATCTAGTGAAGGAAAATGAAGAAAAAATTTCTCTTTTTATTAAAAGATATTCTCATGTTATTGAATAATTGTGTGGATGTATTTTTGAAAAATAATTCTTTGAGATTGTATTTTTAGATGCTTTCCAAGAATTTGAAAATATGCATAAAGATTCATTGGTGGTAAATGCATTTCAACTAGAAGAAAAATCCAACAAGGTATTAGAGCTGGAAATCTCATTGAAACCATTTATAAATGAGCATGAAGAACAAATAACAATGCTGATGGAGAATTGGGAATGTAAGAAGAGAGAAGTTAAGGATGACAAGAACTCTCTCTAAATGAAGTGTTTTGAGCTGGAGGTGAAATTGAAGAATCATGAATCACTCCAAGCTGGAAATTCCCAATCAATAGGAAGAAGAGATTCATCCACTCATGTTTTAATTTAGGAACATGGTTCCAAGAGAAATATCAAATTATCCTACAATCCAATGGAAACATCCACCAAGAAGAAGGTTTCCCATTACCTAGTTACTTTTGTTTCTACTAATGTAGTTTCATCTACAAGTAAAGGTTCAATGCAAAAAGATTGGAAGATGTGGATTGATAAAATTTTCAATACATCCATTAAAACATCAATGGTCGATACCAGAATGACTAAATATATAAACTCTAGAATAATTCTCCAAAAAATAAATACTATTCAATAAACAAAATGGAAAAAAATATTTCCAGACTGATATTATAAGTAAAATAAAGTGATTTGTTGACTGTAGTCCATGTTTTTTGAATATTTTGAATCATGAAAATTATTTTGGGAATAATATTCCAGAATATAAAAATAATGTAAGGCCTACATTCATGGAATGTAGATGTGAATAAATGAAGAAACCTGCAATGCAAAAGCAGAATGCACAAATAAAATGCAATTTTTCTTCTATGAACATATTTGAATATCTCAAATACTTCTATGATAATTTCAACATAAGTGGTCATATTCAAGATGAGTGTTGGTTTAGTCATACCATGCCTTATTCATATGTTGAAAAGAATAACATTCCACAAAAAAGGTAGGAGAAATAAAAATGTGTTGAAAATACTTCCATTGGGAATATGATTAAAATGAAGTCAATAAAACAGTGAAAATTATTTATTCAAAATAACAAAATCAAACCAGATTCCAATAATTTCATCTCGACCATGAAAATATGATTCTACCATTGAATGAATGTTCATACAATGGATCACTGCAAACAAGCCATTAAAATCAATTTAATAAATCCGATAAAAAATAGAACCAATCCTTGTGAAATTGGGATTGACAGAAGACATTCCGGAAGATAATCTTAATAAGATTCCGAATAAATGTAACTGTAAGGAAATGAGGAAGTCATATGGAAGCTCCAAATCAAAATATGGTAAAGTTTTTTAGATATCTAGCCTAATCATTTTCAAAATTCTACAGACCTTCAAATAAATGCAGATGAAATACTAGCTAATGATTTGGAAAAGGGAAAACAAGTCATTCCACATGAAAGAGAATTCAAATTTCATGGGAGATTGTCAAAACATGATAACCCAAATGTCTCACAAATATGGTTTTGAAGGTGGAAGAAGGATGGACATCATGAATTCAATTGTCTAACTAATTTTACAGGACCAATGGAGAAAACTGAACCACATGAACCAAATGCTACTTCACTTATGACAGAAGTGAAGAAAAAAAAATCCACACAAGTTGAAATTGGATGGAAGTAATGAATCCAGGGAGAAAATGAAAAATAAAAATTGCAAATGGAGTGGATACATCTGCATGAAGAGTAAGAGACACTTTAGATCAACATGGAAAAGAGCTCCTGGGTTGAGAGAAAATTCTCATCCCCAGTGCTTCAATTATGTTTCTCAGAAGTGTTCCATATTATTCCCATATACATTGGTTATACATGTGTGATAACATTGCATAGAATTTAATATTAATGACATTCATAAAATGAAATTTGAATGATAAAAGTTTATAACTACATGCTAAATTCATTATTCATGATTTGGTAATTACTTGAAGTGATCCACAATGGAAGAGTATCAAAATCCATATCACCAAGCTTATTTGATGATATTATCCACCATGGAAATTCAATAAGAGTGAAACCCTTGAGGGGGATAAAATATGAAATATATGATATCCGGGATTGTTTCATGACCCTTCATGAAATTCATATCATCTCGGGAAGTGGTAATTGAGGTATTCCAATCAAACTTTCACTATTTGTTCTTAATTTAATTAATCATATCAATTAAAGGGAGTTCTTTTTTATCAAAATATTGGATGAAAGGGGGAGAATTCTATTTTCACATGAACTTTTTAATATGATTGTTGATATATGTACATGATTTATCTTTCATTAGTAAATATGATTTTTTAACCCCTGAGAAAATATGTGATACATTCAATGCGTGATTTGACATATATGGTGGCATATGGACAGTACTGAAAAAACACGTTCATATCTCTCTGGTTTTCTACTCGTGGTTAACCCAAGTATACTTAGAGATGATTTAAAAAAAGGCTCTTTGCTATGTGTACCATGTCACATCATCCCTCTCATAGAAACATTCCAAATATATTATTAAAAGGCAGGAGGACATGTTTTTGAAGAGTCCCCACTAACACCTTTTCATTTGGTAGCCACTAAGCGGGAGAAAAATTTGGCACACATATTGACACATACAATGTGGGAATAAGTGATGTTGCCCAAAAAATAAAAATGGGGATATTGAAGAGAATAAGAGTTCCATTTGTTGTCAATATGGATTGATGAGCTTAAGAGTTGAATTTTATGTCAATGGGAAGTCAATATGTGAATGAAATGTATTGTGAATGTAGTTGGTGTAGCCTGGGTGAATTGTTGTTGAATCAAAGCATTGAATACTACACATGATCAATTATCTAATCAGACACATCTGACGATGGATGAACTAGACTTATGTTCCAAGACTTGTATCATGTGGATACAATGTTACAACTGTTGAAGAAGCACATGAAATAATCAATTTCATAATGAAAAAAGTGACATCCATCAATAGTCACTTTGTGGATGAAGTGATTAAGGCCATGCATTATGTTTTAATGAATGAGGAATGAAGGCATGATGGATCCATCATCCATGATTGGATTAAATGAATGGGTTGAAGATGTTTGGGATTTATGATCATAGAGGAAATGAATGGATGATGTTTGAAGAAGAAGAATTATGGAGAATTGGATTTTATTGTAGAAGTGTGGATAATATTTTTATAGATAAATTAATACATGGTTACATAGTTTTTATACTATGTACATCGACATTTCTATTTCCAAAAAATGATCCAAACATGGAGGGCTAGCCGAGTTCCTCACCTCAAGAACTTGTGGGACCAGAGGGTCAATCACTCCTGAAGGAATCCCTTGATGCCTGACCCATATGAGGAATGTGTGTATGGGCCTTGTGTGAGCCCGTAGGTTCCTCAAGATGATGAACCAGTGCATCATGGGTGATAGGTTCCAGCCCAGAGGAGTAGAGTGGGCACAAAGTGCGCACTCGTAGGAGAACCTGTACGGGGCAGCACCAGATGGGGGATAAGAGTAATCTGGTGTGAACGCGATGAGAGTTGATTGTAAAACCTCTAGATTAATATGACATGTTTCTATGTGGGAAAAAAAATTAAATATAACGAAAAAATCCTAGCCGTCAATTTGATCTTGTGCATGATCACAACGGCACGATCCATCCCATGTCTCACGATATAATCACTATCGTCCATGATTAATCTGAGGTGATCCAATGGCCAAGGAGAGGCACTGAGGTTTTCTTCAACCTCCAGACACCGAAGCTCAACCCGACACCGCTTCTCGTCGCATATGGAGTCGATCTATAGATATTGAGCTCCCGACCACTGTTGAAGCTCAATGTTGGTACATTATGATCATCTGGATTAAATGATAAAATGCATGCATTTTACGGTCCATGCATGTAATGAGATAAAAATATTCAAAGGATTCCGAGGAAAACCAAGTTTCCGAGGGTGCACTTCCCATTCGATGTACAAGGAAATGGTTTTCATGCATTTTTAAATGCATGCAATTGATGCACCCACCAAAAACGAAGGATCCCACGACTGAAAAATAAAATGGAAACAACCATGATTTGTTAGATATATCATTCACTTTTGAGTATATTTAAAGCTGAATATCTCATCTACTGAATTCATTGGATCTCATTAAATCTTTCGCATATTTGAATTGTGTTCCTCACCTATAAATATATTTCTCTCCACAAAGGATATTTTGTTGAAAATATTAAGAGAATTCTATTTTTTCTCTAAGAAACTAAGTATTGTGTGAAAGGTTCTGCATAAACCTATTACGCGAAGGAGAACACAAACCTCTTGTGGGAAGCTATATCGTGCATCTCTTTCATGAAGAGAAGAAGCCCGAACCAACCTTGTTTGTGAATGTGGAGATCCAGAATCATTGTGGGAAGCTACCCACAAGCAGGTGAAAGGTTCATTGACCCTCGCAGTGTTTCATGCTTGAAGAAGAAACTGTTTTCATACTATCAGCACTTTTTCACCCATGTAGTTCTATAGTAAAGACATAACTAAGAGAATCCATTGTTCAGTAAAGGTGGTCCACACTCTTGGTGCATTGAAGACACGTTCTCCTAGTTTGAATGAAGAAGAAGAACAATGCCCTCATGTTTTTCCCAATGAAGGACAACCTGGGGCCTTGTGTTTTCACAAAGAGGAACAAATGCATGAGGTTGAATAATTGAAAACCTCTTTGAAAAGAAAATCTCACACACAAACCATCCAAATAGCCATGTATGTTTTGTGTTCATTATTGAAGGAAAAATGATGGTTCATGCATGGTAGAGTTAATGTTCATGAAATCATAAGAACAAATTGGGTATTCACATGTGAATGTGGAAGAAGTAAACACAAAAAAAAATTTGAACTCTAATTTAAATGAACAATTTTTTGTGTGCTATGAACCAAAAGAAGAAGGGAAATATTATGTGAGAAAATGAATGAGGACATGTCTGTGCTCATAATAATACACCCTCTAGGGTTTTCAAAAAAATAGGATAAGGATATTGTGCATTCATTTATTCATGCACATTCACACGTAGTGAAAAAAACAAAAGTGCATGTGCATATTGAGAGAATAAGAAAAGACAGTTCATGATAAAAAAGAAAGAGACCTATAGATGCAATCATGAATTAACACAGGCATGATTTTCAGTTCTGATGATGAAAAGTGATATGGTCATTAGTTTTTGAATAATCACATAAGTGTATGTGATTCATATCATGAAAACAAGATGATGTTTTATTGATTTCAGTTATAACAATAAGGAAAAAGATGTTGAGATACCCATGCAATCCATTCATGAAGTTAATATGAAATGAAACTGACGCCATAATAAATTAAAGAATATATTTTATCTCAGTGTTAAGTATTTCAGAATCAAATAATAGAGGTAATTCTGATATTGGGGAAGATCGTTCATGCATATTATAATCTTGATGACGTTTTGTGCCCCATTGGTACACATCTTAGTGAGGACAGGTCATCATTAGATGAATAATGAATTTCCTCAGTATTGTTGGTACTAAGAAGTGATAAACTCAATTGATAAATAATATTGGGTAAGGCCAACATAACGTATGAAAGGGAGTTGAAGATTCTTGAACTGATTCACAAGCTAGTGTGATTCAGTAAGCATGTATAAAGAGATTAAAATATCTTCTATAATGAATCAGATAAGAACATAAAGAAGGATGGTTCTTCTGTGAATCGAGGCATAGAAGAACCCTTTGATATTTTGGGACGAGAATAAGACATCAGTGAGGATTTGGATATGGCCAATGGGACACTAGTAACACTGTGTGATGCAGTATAAAGAACCTCCTCTGGGACTCAAGAGGGATATAGTGGGACTCTGTATTGAACATTGTAATTTCTAACCTAATTATAGCGGAGAATTAAATTTGGTGAGAATAAATAACAGTGGATGGAGTAGGTCTTTAAACAAAACATTGTAAATCCTTATGTTCAGTGCCTTTACATTTACATCACCATTTGAGGTAAGGCTGAGAGACACAAGAATAATTTATCGAGGCTTTAACTAGCCATAGAGAATTAATTGAAAAGAATCAATTTGTAAAATTATTTAATGTGATAACTGATTCACCCCCTCCCCCTCTCAGGAATTGAAAGTGATATAGACATTTCAATTGGTATCAGAGCTAGGTTATCTATAAATGATCCACGAGAGTCTTTATGAAGTGATAATTTTAGTAGATGAGTGAACAACCTCAATTGGAGATATCTACCACGACTCGGATGAACTGAAAGAAGGAACATGCAAGGAAGATGAAGAAGAATATTACTACTACTAGCGAGACATCTCATACTGAATGTATTTTAAAAGGTACAACATGTGATAATAATTATAATTCTTCTGATGAAGCATAATCAAGCTGTGTTAATAAAATAACAATTTGTTATCGTCAGACTACACTCAAAGATAGTACGATGAATGTCCTAAGAGAAGTGGAAAGACACATTGATTCAAGAATTAGTTTTCTTCAATATGATATATCACAACAGGATGAAAAAGCTAATACCATGGTATAAGAATTAGCTAAAAGGGTTTGCATGTCCAGAACTCTGATAAAACTTGTGAAGGAAAATGAATAAAAAATTTCTCTTTGAAGTGAAATATGTGCACATGTTACTGGAGAATTGCAAAGAAGTATTTTCAAGAATGAATTCTCTGAGATTTTATTTATAGAAAACTGCCAAGCATTTCAAATGATAAATAATGTTTCTATGGTTGTCAATGAATTTCAACTAGAAGATAAATCCAGTAAGGTAATGGAGCTAGAAATCTCTTTGCAAAAATTTAGAAATGTGCAAGAAGAATAAATTACATTGATGAAGGATATTTGGGTATGTAAGAAGAGATAGGTTGAGGATTAGAAGAACTATCTTGACATGAAGTGTTTAGATATGGTGGTGAAATTTAAGAATAATCAATAACTCAAAGCTGGAACATCCCAATCAGATGGAAGAAGTGATGTGAAAACACATGTTTTCATTGAGGAACATTATTCTATGAGGAATATTGACATATCTTATAATCCAATGTAATCATCCTCCAAGAATAAAGTATCATATATCCCAGTTACTTTTATTTCTACTAATGTATTTTCATCTACAAGTATAGGTTCACTGCCAAATTCTGGGAAGATGAGGATTGATAGGAATATCAATACATCCATAAAAACATCAAGAGTGGATACCAGAATGATTAAATATTTATATTCACATAATAATTCTCCAAATAATGTAATTTAATTCCAAAAACAATACTACACAAATTATAGCCATACTACTACTCTATGAAAAATAATGAGATTTGTTGGCTATTGTTGGTGTTGATGGATGTTTGGGAATCATGATAATGATAGCTAGAATAACATTTCAGCATATGAAAATTATATAAGGCCTATATTAATGGAATGTTTATGTGAATAAATGTAGAAACCTGCAATGAAAAAGAATAATGCATAGATGAAATAGGATTTGTCTTCAAATAATAGATTTGAATATCTCATATACTTCTCTGATAATTTCAACAGAAGTGGAAATACTCATGATAAATGCTAGTTTAGTACTACCATTACTCAGTCATATGTTCATAAGAAGCACATACCAAAAAATGGAAGGAGAAATAAGGATGAGTTCAGAAGTCATCCATTGGGAATATGGAAAAAATTATTTCATGAAAATAGAGAAACTAATAATTCCATAGAAGAAGTTAAAACCAGACTCCAAAAATGTCTTCTCAACCAATAAAATATGTTTCTACTATTGAAATAAATGTCACACTATGGATCACTGCAAACAAACCATGATAAAGAATGTAAGAATGATAAAAATAAAAAGATAACCAATCAATGAGAAATTGGGATTGAGAGAAGACATTCCAGAAGATAATATTAACATGATTAATATAAAAGGTAACTTGAAGGCAATTAGGAAGACTTATGGAAGCTCCAAATAAATAAATGTTAAGGTCTGTTTAGTTATTGGACCTCATCTTGGGGAAATTAATGGAGAACTGTAAAGAGACAAAGATGAAATACTTGCTAATGCAAAGGAAAAGGGAAGACTGGTCATTCCACATGAATGATAATTCAAATTTCATGAGAGTTTGTCAACACATGATTACCCAAATGTCACAAAAATATTGTGTGGCTATTTCAAAATGGATGTACAACATGAAAACAATTTTATATCTATTTTACCAGGAAAAAGGGAGGAAATTAAAAAACATGCACCAAAAGCTACTTCTCTTCTGACAGAAGTGAAGAAAAAAAAATCCACACAAGTTGAAGGGGAATTGGAGTAAATAATACATACTGGAAATGTGAAATAAAAAATGTAAAATAGAGAGGAGACATCGTCATGAAGAGTACCAGACACCATATAGATTTATTTAACGGAGTTCTTAGGTTGAGATAAAATTCTTATCCCTAGTTCATCAATTAAGATGCTCAGAAGTGTTCCATCATATTCCTTTATTCTTTTGTTATACATGTGTTCTTACATTGCATAGAATTGAAGATGAAAGACATCAATAAAATGACAAGTGAATGAGAAAAGTGGAGAACTGCATTTTGAATTCATTATTCATGATATGGTAATTGGTTGAAGTGATCCACAATGGAAGAGTATCAATATTAATTTAATCAAGCTTATTTGATTATATTTGTCACCATGTAAATTAAATGGGAGTTCACCAGTTGAGGGGGAGAAAATATAAAAGAAATAATATAAAAAATTGTTTCATGTAAAATCATAAAATTCATATCATCTCAGGAAGTTGAAACTGATGTATTCCAATCACCCTTTAATCATTTGGTCTTAATTGTATTTATCATATAAATTAAGGGGGTGTGCTTCATTGAGGAACATTTGGGATAAAAGGGTGAGACTTATCTTTGCACATGAACTTTTTAATATATTTTTTAATGTATATGCAGGATTTTTCAATTCATTAATAAATATGATTTTTAACCCCTGAGATAAGAGTTGATACATTATAAGAATTATTTCACATATATGGTTGTTTATGGACAACACTGAAAAACTTGTTCATATCTCTATGGTTTTCTATACTGGTTTAGCCCATGTAGACATATAGTTGATTAAAAAATTATCTTAGCTATGTGAACCATGTTACATCATCTCTCTCATAGAAACATTCCAAAATAAATTATTCAAAGGGAGGAGGGCATGTTTTTTTAGAGACCCCAATAACACATTTTCATTTGGTTTCGAAGAAGGGTGAGAAATATTTGGGACACATATTGATGAATACAAAGTGCGCATAAGTGAAATTGACCAAAAATACCAAGGGGGAGATTGATGTGCATAAGAGTTTAATTGGATGTCAATATATACTGAAGTGCATAAGATTTGAATTTGTTGTCGATGAGAAGTCAATATGTGAATGGAATTTATTAAGATAGATGTTGGTGTATCCTTGGATAATTGTTGTTGAATCAAAGCATTCAATTCTACACCAGATAAATTCTATAAGTGAAAAAATATGACAACTTTTGAACTAGTTATATGTTCCATGACTTGAATCAAGGTGATACAATGTTACAACACTTGAACAAGCACCTAAAATACTCAATAGCATAAGAAATAAAGTGGAATCCGTCAATATTCACTAAGTGGCTGATGTGATGAAGGACATTCATTATATTTCCATGCATGTGGAATAAATACATGATCTATGAATCATCCATGATTGGATTAAAATAATGGGATGAAGATGTTTGGGATTTACGATCTAAAAGAAAAATAATAGATGACGATTGAAGATGAAGAAGTGTGGATAATGGGATTTGAATGTATATTAATGGCTTATATTTTTTAGGAGAAATTGATAATTGGTTATATAGTTTTTATTCTATGTCCATAGACGGTTGTAATACAAAAAAATGTTGCAACCATCGAGGGCCAGCCAAGGTCCTCAACTCAAGTGCTTATGGGTTATAAGGGTCTAACATGCATGAAGGAAGCCCTCTAGTCTTTACCCACATGAGGCATGTGTGCATGGGCCGTGTGTGAGCTAGCGGGTTCCTAGATGTCAAGAACTCGTGCAACATGGGTGCTAGGTTCATGACAAGAGTCGTAGAGTGGGCACTAAGAGTGTTCCCGTAGGAGAACCAGTGTGGGGAGGCACAAGAAGGGGGAGAGGAGTAATCTGGAATCAAGGTGAAAAGAGTTTATTGTTAAACCACAAGAATATCGCTGCCCGTTTTGATGTGGGATGACATTTTAAAAACACATAACTAATATTAGCTGACCAACTTCTCCCATGGCTAATCACAGTCGCACGATCCATCTTGAATATCACGATAAGATCACTGTCATCCATGATTTATCTAAGGGGACCCAATGTCCATGGAGTGGAACTGATGTTTTCTTCAACCTCTAGACACCTGAGCTCCACCCAATGCTTCTTCTCGCTGAATATGAAGCCGAACAACCATGATCGATCTCCCAATCATTGTTGAAGCTCAATGTTTTTTCATGACGACCATCTAGATGAACCAAATAAATGAATGCATTAAAAGGTACAATCATTCAATGAGATAAATAAATTCAATGATCCCAAGGAAAAAAATGTTTTTCGAGGGTGAACTTCCCATTCTATGTACAAGGAAATGGTTTACATGCATTGTTAAATGCATTCATTTGATGCACCCACCGAGAACGAAGGATCCCACGGTTGATAAATAAAAAGCAATCAACCATGATTTGCGGGATATATCATCCACTTTTAAATGTATTCTATGTTGAATATCTTGGCTACTGAATGATATGGATCTCATGAAATCTCATGCAGATTTGAATGGTGTTTCTCAGCTATAAATACAGATTTATTGATCAAGGCTCTATTATGGAAAATATTTAGAGAATGATCTTTTTTTTCAAGGAACATAGCATTGTGAGAAAGGTTCCACATATCCCTGCTACAAGAAGGATAACCACACAACTCTTGTGAAAAGCACTCTCGTGTTTCCATTGCATGAAGAGAAGAAGATAAAACCACAGTTGTTTGTGAATGTGGAGATCCACACTCTCTATGTGATTCTACCCACAAGCATGATACTTGTTCTTAGAACCCTCTCTATGCTTCATGCATGATGAAGAAATTAAAAATATAAAATCGGTGACATTTCACCCTTGTTGTGATCTTATGAAGATAGAACTAAGAACATACTTTTTTCTATAAAGGTGGTCCACACTCTTGGTGCATAGAAGTCTCATGGTACTTGATTTGAATTAAGAACAAGAACATTGCCCTTATGTTTTTTATTATGAGTGAGAACCTGAGGAACTGTGTTTTCAAAAAGAGGAACACATGCATTAGGCCGAATCATTCATAGCCCTTTTGAGAACAAAAACTCACACATAAACTATGAACATAACCATTCGAGGGGTTTGTTTTTTACTAGAAGAAAAAGTATTGTGCGTGAATGGTAGATTTAATGTGCATGAAATCATAAAAACAAATTGTGTGCGCACATGTGAAGGAGTAAGAAGTAAAAAAAACAATTTGAACAATAATTAAAAAGAACATGTGTGTGTGTTCTATGAACCAAAAGAAGAAGTTAAATATTAACTGAGAAAATGAAAGAGTATATGTGTGTGCTCAAACCAATACACCCTTTGGGGTTTTTAGAAAAAAGAGAAGAAGGATATTATGAGTGTATTAATACATGCACATTCACACATATATAAATAATCTAATCTGTGTGTTCACTGTTTGAATAATCTCATATGTGTGTTTGATTCATGTCAAGATAACAAGGAATAATTTTAATGCATTCAGAAATTTCATTAAGGAATAATTATTTGACATACCCATGAAATCCATGCACTAAGTGAATGATAACAGAAAATGATGCCAAATTTAATTAAAGAAGCTCTTGGATCTGTGGGTTCAGTAATTGATAATCCAAGAAGGTAGATGGGGATGATATTGTACAAGATCATTCATGTATATTTTATTCATGAAGATGTTATATGCACTACTAGAACAGATGTCAGTGATTCCAGGTATTCATCAGAAGATGAATGAATTTCCTGAGCATTATTGACACTGAGAACAGAAACAACTCAAGTGATCAAAAATATTGAGCAAGGCCCACAGACCATATGAGTGGTTGTTGATGATCCTTGAATTGATTCACATGAAGTTTGATTCATCAACCCTCTATGAAGAGATAATATGATCTTGTATAGTTAATCCAATAAGATCATAAAGATGGAATTTTCTTGCGTGACTCGAGACCTAGAAGAACCCTATGAAATTCAGGGAGGAGAAGAAGACTTATTTGAGACAATAGAGCAGGCAAGTGGGACTTTGGTAACATTTTGTGAAGTAGTATAAAGATCATATTGTGGGACTCAGGAGAGATACAGTGGGACTCAATATCAACAATTGTAGTTACTATCCAAATTAAGGTGGAGAATCTGTGTTTGGGATAATAACCCACACAATACGGATTATGTGTTTGAACCGAGCATTGTAAATCATTTTGTTCAGTGTCTTTACATTTAAAACATCATTCAAGGTAAGGATGTGAGACACAAGAATAGTATATTGAATCTTTAACCAGCCATAGAGGTTTATTTGAAATGAATCTACTTTTAAACAGATTTAATGGGATCCCTGATTCACCCCTCACCCTCTTAGTGATTTATAGTGATATGGGAATTTCAATATAAATTAGTGATATTAACCAATGAGAATGAAATATTTTTGTAAATATGGTTCCATAGTGATGGTACATCTCGCAGGCTCTGGGGGCTAAATATATTTCTCTAGAGACTATTATATTACTCGAAGAGGCTTTATTATATATTCATGTGGTCAGAAATCCATTACTTATAGAAAAATTAAATTTCAATATATATTTTTCAGTTTCTAATTATCACATTCCTCTACAGAGAGAAAGAAAAAACCCATAATATAGAATGGGTCCCTATGAGTCTTGAGAAATAATAGATATGGGTTACCTTGGTGATATCCATTTTTGAATGCCTTACCTTACATTAGTAATAGAAAATCTTAGGCCCTCTTATTAGATAAGTATGATGTATGGATGACAGATTGTTTATATAACCACCACTATAAGCATTATGTTTTATTTTAAAATTATTTTAAACCAAAATTTTTAAATATGTAGAATAAAGAACCCATGTCAATCAAAACATAACAGACATGTCAGGATGAACCATTAACATTATTTCATGAAAGTCACATTAATATGTGATCTAAATTATAATTTTTTTTAAAAAATATCAGATAAAATACCCTAAGAAAACAATGTATCCACTTCACTCTCATCGGATAAAACATTTAGAGAAAATTAAAAAAGCTATTAAAAGAAATTTTGATATTACACAATTGTCCATTCAGTTGACAACAGGTTAATAAAATCCATAATGGATTAAAAACCCACAAATTTTTAATTGAACATATCAGTGAAAGACAATATAATTATATTAAACTCATATCCCTCATGATTCATCGTAGTCACAATTAGATTCCACTATATATAGTTGGGCCACACAATCGCGAAGGTATCACATTTCACCTAACTGATTCACCGCCTCCCCATCTTAGTGATTGAAACTGATATTAGATTTTCCATTGTTATCAGAGCAAGGTTAACTATAATTGATCCAAGGGAGTCTTCATGAACTGATTATTTGAGGAGAGGAGTGAACAACCTCAAATGGAGATATCTACAATGACTTAGAAGAACATAAAAAGGAACATGCACGGAAGATGAAGAAGAATCTTACTACTACTTGGGGGACCTCTCAAACTGAATGTAATCTGAAAGGTACAACATGTGATAATACATATAATTCTTCTGATGAAGCATGATCAAATGTGTTAATAAATGATCAATTAGTTATCACCAAACTACACTCAATGATTATATGAAGAATGTCTGAAGAGACATGGCAAGACACATTGATGCAAGAATTAGTTTTCTTCAATAAGAAAAATTACAACATGATAATGATTCTAATAACATGGTAAAAGAATTATCTAAATGGGTTGGCATGTCCAATATTCCCACAAAACTAATGAAGGAAAAGGATAAAAAATCACTTTACAACGAATGATGTGAATATATTACTAGAGACATGCAAGGAAGTATTTTTTAGAATGAATTCTATTAGATTTTATTTTTCGAATATTTCCAAGCATTTGAAAATTTTCATAAGGTTTCTATTATTGTCAGATCATTTCAACTAGAAGACAAATCCAATAATGTAATGGAGTTATAAATCTCTTTGCAACAATTTAGAAATATTCAGGCATAATATATAACATTGTTGTAGGTGAAATGGGATAGTAAGAAGAGATAAGTTGAGGATTAGAATTACTCTATCAACATGATGTGTTTAGAGCTATAGGTGAAATTGAAGAATCAACAATCACTCAATGATGGAACATCCCAATTAGATGGAAGGAGAGTTGTGGAAACACATGTTTTCATTGAGGAACATGATTCCATGTGGAATTTCAAATTATCCTATAATCCATAGGAAAAATGCTCCAAGAAGAAGGTATACTATATCCCAGTTATTTTTTTCTACTCATATAGTTTCATCTGGTAGTACATGTTCTATGCCAAAATATAGGAAGATGCAGATTGATCGAAATGTAAATACATCCTTCAAAATTTCAAGGGTGAATAACGGAATGATTAGAAATACAAACTCCCAGAATAATTCTCCAAATAATAAAATTCAATTAAAAAAACCTAAACTATTTTTATCCAGACTGCTATTATATGAAAAATAATGAGATTTGTTGTCTATTGTTGGTGTTGGTAGGGTGTTTGGGAATCAGGCCAATGATTGCTATAATAATATGTCAGCATATGAAAATCATGTAAGGCCTATATTCAAGGAATGCATGTTTAGTATGAACATGCCTCAAACATATGTTGATAAGAATCACAAACCAAAAAAATTAAGGAGAATGAAAAAGGAGTTTAAATGTCTTCCATTGGGAATATGAAAAAAATGATGTCGTGAAAACAGTGAAAGTAATAATTCCAAAGAAGAAGTCAAAAATGGATTCCTAGAATGTCTGCTCAACCGATAAAATATGATTATACTATTGAATGAAAGTTCATACTATTGATCACTGCAAAAAAACCATGAAAATGAATGTAAGCACACTAAAAAAATAGAACCAGTCCTTGTGAAATTGGGAATGAGAGAAGACATTCCAAAAGATAATCTTAATATGTATCCGATGAAAGGTAACTGGAAGTCAATGAAAAAGACATGTGGAAGCTCCAACTAAATAAATGGTAATGTTTGTTTACTTATCGGGCATAATCATGATGAAATTTCTAGAGAACTATAAGGAGATAAAGATTAAATACTAGCTAATGCTATGGAAAAGGTAAAACAAGTCATTCCACATGAAAGCTAATTAAAATTTCATGAGAGGTTGTCAACATTTGATAACCCAAATGACTCACAAATACTATGTTGAAGGTGAAAAAAGGAAGGATGTCATGAAAACAATTTTCTATCTTTTTTTTACCATGATGAATGTAGTAAATTGAAAAAAATGCACCAAAGGATACTTCTCTTTTGACAAAAGTGAAGCCAAAAAATACACTCAAGTTGAAGGGGAATTGATGTGAATAATCCCGATTAGAAATGCGAAATAAAAAATGTAAATGGAGAGGAGACATCGGCATGAAGAGTACCAGACACCATAGACATGAAAGGAAAGGAGTTCTTGGGTTGAGAGAAAATTCTCAACCCCAATAGATCAATTAAGATGCTCATAAGCATTTCATCTTTTTCCCTTATACTTTTTGTTATACATGTGTTCTTACATTGCATATAATTTAAGATGAAGGACATTCATAAAATTACAGTTGAATTAGAAAAGTGTAGAACTGCATGTTATATTCATTATTCATGATTTGGTAATTACATCGAGTGATCCACAATGGAAGAGTATCAACATTCAATGTGAGTCCACCACATGAGGGGGAAAAATTTAAAATATATGATATCAAAAATTGTTTCATGACAAATCATAAAAATCATATCATCTCTGGAAGATGAAACCGAGGTATTCCAATCGCACATTCATCATTTGGTATTAATTGTATTTATCATATAAATTAAGGGGGAGTGCATTATTGATGAAAAAATGGTATAAAAAGGAGAGAATTATCTTTGAACTCTAAACTTTTAATATATTTGTTGATCTATCTATGGGATTTCCCATTTAATTGATAAATATGATTTTTTAACGCCTAAGAAAATAGTTGATACATTCTAAGAATGATTTCACATATATGGTTGTTTATGGACAACACTGAAAAACTTGTTCATATCCCTATATTTTTCTACAGTGGTTTAGCCCATGTATACATAGAGTATATTAACAAAAGGATCATAGCCATGTGAACCTGGTTACATCATCCCTCTCATAGAAACATTCCAAAAGAAATTATTCAAAGGAAGGATGAAATGATTTTTAGAGACCCCACTAACTCCTTTGCATTTGGTGGCCAATAAGGGTGAGAAAAGATTGTGACACATATTGACGCATACAAGTGCGCTTAAGTGATATTGACCAAAAATATACAAAGTGGGAGATTTATGTGCATAAGAGTTTAATTTGTTGTCAATATATATTGAAGGGGATAAGAGTTGAATTTTTTTTCAATGAGATGTCAATATGTGAAAGAATTTTATTGATATTGATGATGGTGTATCCTTGGATAATTGTTATTGAATCAATCCATTGAATGCTACACATGATCAATTCTGTACGAGGAAAACATTGACAAATGTTGAACTAGTCTTATGTTCCCTGACTTAAATCAAGGGGATATAATGTTACAACACTTGAAGAAGCACATAAAATACTCAATAGAAAATGTATGAAAGTCACATACTTCAATATTCACTAAGTGGATGATGTGATGAAGGCCGTGCATTATGTTTAAATACATGGGGAATAAAGACATGATCTATGCATCATCCATGATTGTATTAAAAGAATGGGATGAATATGTTTGGGATTTACAATCTAAGAAGAAATGAATGGATGATGATTGAAGATGATGAAGTGTAGAGAATGGGATATGAATTTATATGTATGGTTTATATTTTTATGGATAAATTAATAATTTTTTAAATAGTTTTTATACTATGTACATAGACTTTTCCATTACCAAAAAAATGTTCCAACCATCGAGGGCCAACTGAGGTCATCACCTCGAGTGCTTATGGGACCTAAGGGTCTAACATGAATGAAGGAATCCCATGAGTCCTGACCCACAAGATTCATGTGTGCATGGTAATTTTGTGAGATATTATATAATTTAATGTGATGAACCCATGCACCGTGGGTGCTAGGTGCACTCCTAGAGGTGGAGAGTGGGAACTAAGAACGTGCCCGTTGGAGAAACGGTGCGGGGAAGCACCAGAGCGAGGAGAAGAGTAATATTCAATCAAGGCGAAAAGAGTTGATTGTTAAACCACAAGATTATCGCGTCCCATTTTGATGTGGTATGACATTTTAAAAACACTGAACTAATCATAGTTATCCCACTGATCACATCTCTAACAACAGCAACACGATCCATCTCGCATCTCACGAAATAATCACAGTCATACATGATTAATCTACGGTGACCAAATGTCCATGGAGAGGAACAGAGGTTTTCTTCAACCTCTAGAAACCCTAGCTCCACCCAATTCTTATTCTCACCGCAGATGAAGCAGATCATCCAATATCGAACTCCCGATCATTGATGAAGATCAATGTCTGTGCACGATGATTGTCTGGGAGAACCAAATGCATGAATTAATTTAATGGTCCATGCATGAAATGAGATAAATAAATTCCAATATCCCAAGGAAAACAATGTTTTTATAGGGTTCACATCCTATTCGATGTACAATGAAATGGTTTGCATGCATTCTTAAATGCATGAATTTGATGCACCCACCAAGAAAGAAGGATCTCACTTTTGAAAAATAAAACGGAATCAACCATGATTTTCGGTATATCTCATAAACATTTGAATATATTAAACGCCAAATATCATGGATACTAAATACTATAATCTCTTCAAATCTCACTAAAATTTGAATGGTATTTCTTGCATATAAATATAGAGCTCTTGACTGAGGCTCTGTTTTGGAAAATATTAAGAGAATTTTATTTTTTAACATGGAATAGAACATTGTGAGAATGGTTCCACATTTCCCTGCTACACGAAGGGGAACCATAAAACTCTTGTGCAAAGCACTCTCGTTCTTCCCTTGCATGAAGAGAAGAAGCATGAACCACCATTGTTTATGAATGTGGAGATCCACCGTCTCTATTTGAAGCTACCCACAAGCACGAGACATGTTATTCGAAACCTCTCAATGATTGGTGTTTGATAAAAAACTACAGACATAAAATCGGTGAACTGTCACCCTTGTTGTGCTCTTACAAAGACAGAACTAAAAACATCCTTATTTCTATGATGGTTGTCGGCGCTCTTGGTGCATAGAAGACTCATGGTCCCTGATTTGAATGATGAAGTAGAAGAGTTCCCTCATGTTTTTCATGATGAATGAGAACATGAGGCAATTTATTTTCACAAAGAGGAACACAAGCATGAGGCCGAATAATTGAAATCCTTTTTGAGAAGAAAAACTCACACATAAACCATCTACAAAACCATTCAAGTGGTCTGTTCTTTACTTGAAGAAAAAGGATGGTTATTGCATGGAAGAGTTAATGTGAATGAAATTATAAGAACAAATTGTGTGTGCACATGTGAAGTAGGAAAATGTAAAAAAAATTTAACACTAATTAAAAATAACAAGTGTGTGTGTGCTAAGTACCAAAATAAGAATTGAAATATTAAGTGAGAAAAACAAAGAGAATATGTGTGTTCTCAAAAAAATTATCCCTCTTGGGTTTTCACAAAAAAGAGATGAAGGATATTGTGAATTCATTAATGACTGCACATTCAAACATAGAGAAATAATATATATTTGGTATTCAAATTGATAAAAGAAGAAAAGTCAGTTCATTATCAAAACGAAGATACCTATGAATGCAATCATGCATGAACACATGTATGAGTATCAATTCAAATGATGAAAAGTGATTTGATCTTCAATGTTTGATTAATCTCATCATTGTATGTGATTCATGTAAAGATAACATGGAAATGTTCTAGTGCATTCTGATATTGCATTAAGGAAGCATTATTTGAGATACCTGTGAAATCCATGCATGAAGTGAATGAAAATAATAAATGAATCAACATGGAATTAAAGAAGCTCTTGTTTCTATGGGTTCAATAATTGGGAATCCGTGAAGGGAGATGGTGATGATATTGTGCAAGATCATTCATGGGTATTATATTCTTGGAGCCGTTTCCTACTTCATGGCAATGCATCCTAGTCTCTCCATGGTCCACAATATGTTCCACGTTTCAATGTTATAAAAGTACATGCCAGACCCAACACAAGTACTCACTTATGAATAAGTATAACATCAACCCGATATATCTTATTGTGAAGAGCCTATCCAAGATCATGATACTATAGAACAATTATTGAGAAATCAGAAGACTCATCTTGTAAAGGATCTATGAAGGAACAATAATATGGAGGAAGAAACATGGGAACCTAAGGAGCTTATCTAAAAGAAATACCCAAATCTTTTTAGTTGATAATTTGTGAATTTTGAGGATGGAATTTTTGTAAAGAGGGTAGAATGTAACGACCCAATATTTATAAAAGGAAATTACTTTCTTATAAATATTTAATAATAACATGAAATCATAGCATAATTATCCACTAAGTGTTATGTGTCCATTAAAACATAAGTTTGTCACTTATGTGATGTGAATAAAAAAAATAGACACACACAGTTGCTAACAAAATATTATTTACAGTCCAATAAGAAAAATATATTTTTTGTTGACTTGTGACCTACCGTTATGAATAGTATCATACCCCTGTGAATAATGATATACCCTGTTGAATAGTAACCTTACTTATGATACTATATAAATAATATTGATGTGTATGTACGATATATCTATACTTTTAAATAAGTAAACAAATGTATTAAAACTCTTTTTTTAGAATAAATTATGATTTAATTAAATATTAAATTAATCAAATTTATAAAATTATTTTTGAAAAATTTACTTCATTTTTGGATTCTACACATAGAAAAATGCTTGGGTATTTTTCTGAAATACTTGATTTTTTGAGGAATAATGACATAACATAAATTGAAAAATTATGATACACTAATTATAGAGTCATGTGTGATGCACTACTGATGTAAGCCCGCATGTTTAGTTATCAATTGATAAAATTAATATTCTTGGTCATGGAATACTCTCTAATCCTTTTATTGAAGATAAATAATAAATTAATGAGTTTTATATTAAGAAATCCCCTCTCTCCTCAACTATAAAACCCCCTATCACCCCCTTCCATTCACTCCTCTAAAGCCTTGAGACTTCTCCAAATTCTGTCCAAATACCCACCAAATATCCTCTCCCACTTTCAGAAAGCTTTGGTCTCATAAAAGTATAAAACCTCTCCCTTACGGAGGCTCTCAAAGAAGGTTGGTTCAAGAGGTAAATTCATCTTTTCAATTCTTTGTATTTCATTTCAGGTTCATTTGTTTAATTTTTCTAGTACCTCTCTATATCCAAATTTTGTGATGAATCCAGAAACATAGATTTACTGGTATTTTGTCATGATATTGGAATATGTTATCATCATATACCCATTTTTACCTTCATTTATACTAGTAGCAATAACACCATCTGAGATGTGTCAATTTTACACATTAAATGATTATGGACTTTAGATTTCTATTATCAATAAAAATTATGGTTTTGAAAGCATTATTGTTATAGAAGAAACATATTATTATACATCATATAACCTATTTATGTTTCTTTAATCCCTTTGTATAAATGTTATTATTTTATAAAGAAAAATGAGTTCGTTGTAATCAAAACCCACAAATTAACCTAAACAATTATCACTAATGTTATATATGATTATACATCCACTTTCCATGTATCCAAGTTATATAAATGAGAAATAAAAACTATTTAGGTTCATAAATAATATATAATTCCAATTCAGGAGATTTACTTACATTACACATACTTTAAACCAAGTGAACCAATGGCGAAAATAAAGAAAAAAAACACTCTGAAGCAACGAAATTCGATACAATAACTTATAAATAAGAACATAAATGAAATAACCAGAATTATGATAAAATAATTAAATATCTAATATGATTATAAATTATTTATTAATAAGTATAATTTCATATTCTAGGAGCAGAAGTTCGAGAGAGGAACATGGTTGGAGTTAAGGTAAGGGTTTTCCACCCGAACTTCCATTTTCATTTGGGTTACATTTATTGTCTAATTTCCTCGATGAAATTACTATGTATTGTTATATACCTATCATAAATTCTTTTTTTTGTGTTCTATATATGTACACCAACCTGAATCCATCCCAATTTTCTAGATAGATACATGTGTTAAAAAAGTTCTCAAAACTATTTCCAAAAATAAGTGCCTGAAACGAGGGAATTTCTGAAGTTCAAAACTATTTTCAAGGGAAAGCTATAATATATTTTTGGAAACCAATATACTTATTATAAAACTAATATTATCATGATATACTATCATACAATACCTCGGGTATTATAAAAAAATTTCCAAAAGAACTCTTCTTCTCAAAATAAAAGGGTATTTATAACAAGAATTGCTTAATGATTTTAGATTTTTATTCTCATTTGATTCAACACTCTTGATGATTCTTATGTATTGTTGGGGATGTTCACTTTTTTCATATACCATATTTTATTGATTGGTTTATAAATAACATTATTTTGGATGAACTATCCTAAAACCATTCACCATATTATTCCTAATGGTTAGTGTTTATGTTTAATAATTGGGGAAAGTTAGTTACATTTCATATGATAGTTTCTATATGAATGTATATGACATTTATGATTATCCTAGATCATATGAGGAATTCATTGGAAATATTATGTGATGGGTGGGGCATGATATAGCCCCTCGATGCATCGGTAGGTCTCAGGAGACAAATAGATATGGATTTGGCTGAGGCCTTTTCCAATGTGATATGGATTTTGTCCGAGGCCTTAATCATTAGATGTCTTGGATGAGGTGATGAAAAATGTATCAGAATGTCCGGAATATGCACTTCCCTCATTATGAAGCTAGTAATTATAAGTTCATGTTGTTATTCGGCTAGTAGAATAACCAATATTATGTTTTATTATTGCATTATTTAATCATCTCATATCTCTACCACAATTTGTTCAAGATTATTATTAAAGGATTGTGTTTTGAATTATACCCCATGTCTAATGTTTATATTATCTTTCACTGTATGGATTACTCTTACTGAGAAATTAAGCTCACCCCATCCTTATGTTTTATTTTTCTCAGTACATGAGGAAGTAAATTATGAATGACTTTCAAGAAAAATCTAGGATATATGATGTTTCTACTGGAATAATTGTGTGTCTTTTTTCATTTCCATAGGTAAAGTCAAAGATATGTATGTAACTTCTTTCCAATAATACTAAACTACTTGGTCCGTCAGGATTCGTATTCCTCATCTGTATGCCAATGAAATCAAATGAGGAACCGACTTCGGGAAACTGAGTTCGGGTACTTACATATTGTTAGACAAACACTAAGAGAAAACTCAATTTACTGATACCAGCTAACACAAACAGACACCCCACCATAAGGTGAAAATCAATTTTATTTATGATATAATCAAAAAACTAATATGGGGATTCCCTAATAAAATCCCATGCATATGTGGTAAAATTTCATTATAATTTTCTAATTGAAATTATACGAGACCCATAGTGAGACTACCCACCAAAAAAACCAACTGTCTTAACCTACTACCACTAGGAGATAGTAAAAGACCCAAAAATATAAATAGTTGGGGTGACCAGAAGAATAGTCCACACTTTTTGGGTATTCATGGGATAATTATGCGAGTCATTATATTTTCTATGTTGGTGCATAGTCACTACTAACTATGCACAAACAATGCTCTACCATCGGCCCAATCCAATTTTCATTCTTTTCTCCAAAATATCAAATGAAACCAAATGGGGAAAATTTTCAACTTAAGAGATAACAAGGGAATGATATCCCCCCACCCATTTCCTCCAAATGAGAATATATAGGGATATATGATAATTGAAGATGTTTAAAATGTTCCAAACATTCATACTGTGGATGGGAATCTGACCATTTTTTTTAAAAACCCACAGATTTCCCTAACAATATGGCATCATCCCTCTGGGACCTATTGATAGGGATCATATGATTGAAACATATTCTGTCTCTCACTTAGGCTTTGAAAACCCCATGAATGGATCATCTAAATTCGATTCCATGAAAACTATAACCTGATCCCAGATGTGGTCACATAGATATAATACACTCCTAACTCAGTTTACTATAATCTTACATTTCAATGAAACATGTTCTTAGAATACTGGCACATGTCTCTCTTTGTTTCTTCAGAAGAAAAACAGAAAGAGGATGAGATATACTGAAACTTCTTCCTATAATCAAAGGATGTTGAATTTTCTAAAAGGAGAATCACATTTGAAAAATCAATGACACATTGAAGATTATACAACATCACATTCACAGTCAAACAGGCACATGAAATCACAAGGAATCAATGAACATGTCCATTGAAACTAGTAGAAAAAATTCATAGAAAGGTACATTATGCCATGTCCCCAAACAACACACAATTATGGAATGTGGCCCTAATAGGCTCTCATGACTATAATTATTAAAATGGTGGTATAACATGAACACCTACTAAGAAGAGACTATGATGGTCCCAGAGGCCCTCTTAATCATCATCCACACTAATAACCCTAGAGAACATTCACATTCGACAAATCATTTAACATAATAAACTATGGTCTATTTTAACCTTCCACAAGCACTCTCCCACTAAAAAAGGATCCGCAAAATGAAAAATTGAAATGTTGTTGACTCAATAAATAATTATCAAGAAAATGATTCCTTATATTGTTGAACTGGACGATCATCCAACAGTGAAAAATTTCAGGCCACCGTTCAGTCATCCATTAACTGTTAATAGGGGAATACCATATCCAAAAAGAGAAACCAAGGAAATAACCAAGATAGACCATTACTCAAAAAGTGTCAGAAATTACATCCGTAGAGAGGAGGGTAACCACCATTATTTCTTCTTTAACGTTTCTCAAAAGATACCACTAACCAGTCCTTCAACCCATCATAAAAAAGAAATAGAAACTCAAAACACTGTTCAAACTTTAGAGGTTCTTTGACTGAAATCATCCAACAAATTTTTTTTTCCAAAAACACATACAACACACTACCCCAAACTAGTTATCAATACAACATAATTTCCATTATAATAATCTCTCTGAAAATAAATTTTTTGTGGGTTGGTGTATCCCCCAATGGTACCCCACATGCCTCTCACCTGCGTGTTTCTATGTCACACTGGTCACCCATCCGATACTCATCATAGAACTGATCAAGCCATTCCATTAACCATTCATCATCCCAGACCACTCAATGAATTTGTATTCTCACTGAAATAATAAAGGTTAAAACCAAAAATCATTCCACTTTTACAAACCAAAACATTCAACCCACAGTTCCTTTTTTTTCAAACCTGATGTCCACAAAATCATACACAATTTCATCTTACCAAGCATTTCTGAAAGGCACAATCATTCGAATGAAAAAATACATATAAGCTATACACATAGATTTAAAAACATCTCATGCCCTTTCAAAACACTTCACTATTTCTTAAAAAAACATTTGTTGAATACCAATTCATTGAATAACTCATCAATTCTTAATTAAAAATAGGTTTTAATGATTATTAAAAAATTTAAAATTCACAGTTGTTACCAAACCAAAAATCCATTTCTAAACTCCACCCACAAATTATTATACACATTATTCCATTCAAAATATTTTTTCAACAATATAGAATGTTCCATTTGAAAATGGTTTTCGATCACCAATTTGAAATAATTTAATATTTAAAAAGAGATAAAATACACCATTTACCATTTCAATAACATTCTAAAAACTCATTTCTACCATTTCAAAAATCAATCCTTTCAATTTTTATAAGAAAATCATTTCATAAAAACATTATGCTTCATAAAACCATGTCATTTTTGTATACAAAAAACATACAAGATTCCAAAACAAATGGACTCCTGAAAATGAAAGAAGAAACATGTTTTGGTGGGTATCATTGACATATGGTTAGCGGTCATATGCCACTCACTTCACCAACAAAAAATTTTTTATAGGGAAATATTCATAGGTCCACATGGCTTTCCAGACCCTACGAGCACAATAATACCATTAACCCAGCTCTATTTTCATTTCCACAAATCATGATCAATCCAAGAAAACAAATGGACATAGATAAAACCCGAATTCACATGGATTCTTTAATAGTGTCACGAGGTGTTCTGGCTTGGCACCCTACTCGTAATTGGAATTTCAAACCTTGACAATCATAAAATTGTACTATCCCGACACTTCCCAAAATAATATGTCCCAAAGAGTGATCCAGACCTTCTATGATACCAATTCTTCACAAATCGAATCTGTTACCCATCAAAATTTCAACCAAACAAGCCCCTAGGATGTCCCGAAGGGCGTTCCTAATCCCCATGAGGTGGACCAAGTTCCTGGTTTTCATAAAATAAAACATGGGAATGATTAATCTATGATTATAAACATTAATCAACAAGTGAATCAGATAAATAAAATATTTATTTTTCCCAACCAGAACATCTTTTACAAAATTTCATAATTGAATTACACAATTTCATCAAATGATTAATGACTGTTAAAAAGGTACAGAACCAAAAATAAAAACCCAAGAACCACTCAAAAACATCCCCTAACCTTGCCCATGGCCAGGCCTGATCGGAATTCCTGATATCGTTGGGCTGGCAGATGTGCACTAGTACCGTAAAATATAATTTCGGATTGATTTTCTATTATTTATAAACAAACAACTACATGTAAATCTAAGAAAACAAATATGGATTTTCTAAACAAAAACATCTTGTACTAAATATTATAATTGAATTACAGAATTTAAAGAATTGATCAATGAATATTAAAAAGGAACATTACCAAAAATTACATCCCCCAACCCTCCACACAACAACATGCACTACCATAAAGCCATATCGACGACACCACCCAAGAATGACTGATAAGAACTCGTAGCATTGGTAATAAAAGCATTACCCTAACATACATCAAAATAACGATGTCTAATTACACCCGATGTGTATATAGGTTTTTATGCAATGCCCAGTAGGATTCCACCACAAATTATTCCACATGACAATCATTATAAGACAAAAATAGTACATGTTTTGTAAATAAAAAATTCTAGTAAAAATTAGAAAAATAAGAACCTTTAAATAGAAACAACATTCAATTAGGATACCTTAAAATAAATCAACAAAATATTAATTGAATGAAAAAGATACTGAAATTCAATATCCAAACATATTGTTTATTGATTGTATGCATAAAATATCTAATTAGCACTATCTATGGGAAAAAACAATAGGCACTAGCTCAATATGGTTTCCAAGAACAATGTACTTGTTTAATGTAACAATACAAATATTTGTTCTCATACACACGAGCCACTAGTTGGTTTCATAACCATAACCTAGTGGTTGTGAAACATCATTATCATTGTAATAATTGTTTTGTTGTTGTTTTTATTGTCAAAATTTTTATTTGAAATAGTTTCCCAACCTCACGGGATCACTAGCACCCTAATGCATGTCCACCCCCCGAGATACATGGGTTGTCCCTAATGTACTCAAATAAGTTCCTCAGGCTAAGAAATATAATTTCCACATGAAAATACCACTTTTTAGTCACACACACCAAACATCCCACACACATGCCACATGATTCAATGTTTTCTTCAAATTCATTTTCGAAGTCATACTCACACCAAAACATCTAACAACATGTTTCACCTCTCATTCACACTTTTTATTATACATTAAACAATTTTAAAAAAACCTTTCAATGTAGTACATATCACATAACATCCCTTTCAAATTAAAATAGACCATTTAAAAAATTCACTTATACCAAAACAGTTTGGAAACAAAGATTTACTTCTTACATAAATCAAGAAACCATTTAAAACCATCACAAACCAATTCCAAAGTGTGTAACCATGTTTTGAACATTAAATCCATTTAAGACACATATTTTAAGACAATATGGTTACAAATATAACCTAAAATAATAATTTTCCACCATAACATAATTTAATAATACTTATCCATGAATCATAAAACAACCCCAATGACCACAACATGGGATACAGACAAAAAATTATTCATTTTTTCGACAAATAATCCATTTAAAAACCAACCTTATAACAAATGATACCGAATACAATTATAACACCAAAAACAATGAAATATAATCATGCTAAAAATATTAATCTAGATAAACTAACTCATTCAATAATCATTACACATGGAATCACATACAACGTGTTTGAAAATCTCCAAACTGTTGTGTGAAACTACAATCATACCACCACAGAACAACAAGAAATTGAAATCAATCTCTAATCCACATGATTTCACAAAAATGATAGAAAATAAATCACTACGTATGAAACCTATCTTCTAAAAATTTTGTAAACTCATTAATAGTGGAATCAACCCTATGAAAATGGGAGGAACATGAGACTATATTCACTTACAAGAGATATCTTCAATAAAACACCCTGAATCCACTAATTGTTTAATCATGATGTTGGAAAAAATTGAAGGGAGTCTCTAATGTGTATTTGTATTTCATGTGGGGACAGAAATGGGGGAAAAGAGTGAAGATTGAAGGATTTATGAATGAATCATGTTACCTCTTCATATCTGGGCGATTTGAGAAAGAATTATTATGATTTCACTAATCCGTGAGGATGATGAGCTCCAAAGAGGAACAATCACTAATGGGGGTGCAACTTAGGTCATTTTTCTTCAAGTGGGAGGAGGAATGACTGAAAAAATTGAAAAAATGAATGACATATAGATTACATTAAAAATAATTTAAAGCTATAAATGTGTTTATGGGATGCCACAATACCTTAATAAAAAACCTAAATCTATCACTATTATTGATTAATTTGGGGATAAAATTGACATGGATATTTGATTACTTCATTGGATTCCAATTGGGAAGCTGAATGTGTGTAAAATTTTGAAAAATAAATTATTTATAAAATATTCCAAATTGGTTTTTAAATCATGAAATGGGCACAAAGTTATGAAAAAATTTTGAAAGCCCACAATTTCAATGAAAATCCATTGGAAATACCCAAAAAAATCAAGAATAAAAATTAAATGAAAAAAAACCTTTAAAAGAACTCATGAATTTGAAAACTAAGAAAATTTATTTAATAATTTCAAAAAATTTCTAATGACATTAAACACACAAAACACACTCAAATATAATTTTTATTACAAACTTCATATTGGTGCCAACCAAAAACAATAACTAAAACCCTTTATCAATATAAAAAAACTAACTTCAAATTTCCTAAATCACTAATAAATATATAAACTGTGTTCTCTCAAAAAATTACTCACATCACATTAACACGCCAATAACAAATCAATTTTACATTAAATATCAAACCATACCTAATTATAAACATATAATCTAACTTGAAAATATTATATATTAATTTAATAAACACATTAATTCATCAATTAATAATTATATGTTCAATAACCTAATTCGATGTAGAAAAACCTCACATATATGGTCCAAAAAATCTATTGGGCTCCATTTTCAACACAAACAACTCAATTAAACCCAAAAAACAAAGCATCAAACCAAAGAAATCAAAACCAAACTAATCATCACCAAAAAACATAGCTTGAAAACCTACAAAAAGAAAGAAAACAACTATTAGGGAAGAAAAAAACCTACTAAAAGTGAGTGGGGAAGCTAGCCATGTAGGATAGAGGGTGACAGAGGTGGCCACTGTAGAAAATCGAGCTATGAAGGGAAGCGATGAATTGATGTGGGGTGAGGTGTAAGGGAAGTGCAACTAAGGTAAAAGGGGTGACATGAGGGTGATGTGAAGGCAGCTCACTGGGACCATGTGAGGTATGGGAAAGAGTACTGGAGTGACCCGGGAGGGATCAAAGGGAGGCAATGCCTGCTACGGTTAGCGGTGCTACACAATTTCAATGTGGGAGGGGGGGGGGGGTACTGTAGCATGATGAAAGGGATTGGTGAAGAGGTAATAAAGAGTGAAAAAATAAAATATAAAAAATAAAAAATAATAAAAAATAATTAAAAATTAATAAATAAACTATCATATATAATAATAATAATAATACATAGAGATATTATTAAAAAAATGACGTTAATATTTTTATAATAATGAAAAAGCCTTAAATAAAATTATATCCTAATTAAAATATTAATTAAAATAATAATAATAACAATATTAAAAATATTATTTTTATATTTATTAAAACTATTTTAAAATAATTTAATTTTCACATTTTATTTTTTGAGTTCACATTAAATTTTATTCATTTAATTAATTAACTAATTGTTCACCAAGAAGGACCCATAATGATCTAGAGAATCCACATGGCTTCGACTGTGTGATGCTTGTGTACTGATAATTACCAAGCCAAATTGCTCGATTATCATTAAGAGTGAAAACAATTTAAATTGGATCTGGCCCACACCTCAACAAAACATTTTAAAGTCAGATAAATTTTTAGAAAATAAATATTATTGAAGTCCATATTCAAGGTGAGAAAATTCCAACCACTATAAAAATATTCCACCCATAGAAGGTCAACTCGAAGCATGATCGTAGGATAGGAACTTGTACTCCTGCTCAACCTATTACGTCTGCCTAATGTCTCTAGCTTATTCATCCCATGTGACAGAAGGATATGGACCAATGGAATGAACTACCCATGAATAAATTTCTCTTGGTAATCCACTATCTTCTCTGGTCACTCCAACAATGATAAATTTGGTTTCATCCCCATATAAACCCAATTCAACACATGAGATTAATCTGGATAATAATTTTTCAATTGGGAGACATAAAATACACATTGAATCGATTTCAAAAGAAAAGGTTAAGCTAACATGTATTCCACTTTACCAATATTACATGTGATCTCAAAAATCCCAACATAACTCATCATAATTTTCCCCTTCATCCCCCGACGATGAAGACCCAATTGAGGGGCCGCCGTCGGTAACACCAAATTACCCACTAAAAAAATATCCAAAACCCTCTAAAAGGCATATGATTTTTGGTGACACTGATAAATCAATAAGCACTTCTGGATCCACACGAATTTCTCAGATGACTCTTGCTCAAGGCTCATTCCCAAAAGTGAGGTCATAACTATATCATCCTAGTATAAAGGAGACCACCATGGCCGACCATAGAATGACCAAATGGGTTCCAATTTAATACACGATTGGTAACTGTTATTATAATCTAACTAAAATTGAACAATATAGTTATCTTTAGATCCTCCAAAATCTAACACACAAGCATAATGCATGTCCTATATAATATGACTTATCCACTCTGTCAGACAATCTATTTGAGGATGGTATGTCAAGCTCATTTTGATCTGTATTCCCAATGCACATTGAAGGCCTTCCCCAAACCGAGAAGTAAAGAGTGGGTCTTTTCCAGACACAACTGTTGAAAACACATCATTATGTTTGACCACTAGATGAATATATAGTTGTCCGAGTTTATCCACATTATATTTATCTTAGATCAGAATAAAGTGGGATGTTTTTTTAAAGAGTCTATCACTAACCAAATTATATTTCTTCCATGAGGTGTCTGAGGAAATCCAATAATGAAGTTCATTGATACCTCTTCTCATATACATGTATATATGGGTAATGTTTGAGGCAAACCTTATGGTGTTTGATTTTCTATATTCACCTAATGAAAAGTATAACCACTTGATACGAAGTGAGTTATGTCATATCTCATACCAGTCCTCCAAAATTGGAGACAAACAACATAATACATCATCGTATTACCATGATGGATGTCCCACTAATACTAGTGGAATTATTATGTCACCACTTACCATAGTGACATAAACACCACTATATCTCTCCAGTATCAGAAGATCCCCTTGGGAGACAAAGTCCAATCATAAGAATTATCCCCATCATGATGAAACTATATAGACCATCAAAACAGCTCAAAATGGGTATTATACCAATGATTAAACTCTATATGATAAGGAGTAAAATGAATACTTTCCATGAATGTACCTACACTATGCTCTTTAGAAAACAAGTGAATCTAGGAAAGGACATCTATAAAATCAAACTCATCATTGGACTATCTCAAGGCCTGCATTGGTATATTCCATCTCAAGGAGTCATCCAACACATTACCCTTGCTTTGGGTATAGACCATATTACATTTGAACCCCTGCAGATACTCGATCCAACAACCATGCATCAGCAAATAGTCCTTCTATGTCATGATATAGGCGACGCTATTATAGACCAAATAGAACTCAAATTTCTCTCCAATGAGGTAGTGACATGATGTCTTCAATGTCTGCATCACTACTTCGAACTCCATGTCACGATACAAGTAATTCTTCTCATACGACAACTGTTGGTGAGAACTATAAGACACTACAAGATTATTAGGCCTGGGTATAGACCTAAGGACCATTAATAATGAGTCGCAGTAAACCATATAGAACTTATCATACTATAAAATGATAATCAATGGTGGGTTAGTTAACCACCTCTTCAACTAATTAATGGATTTCTGGCAATCTGGGCTTCATTCAAACATCACCATTTAGGGTTAGTGTAGACATAGTGGAGGAAATATAGGAGAAATCCCAATATAATTTATTATTATAACCTACCATGATAAGAAAACCCTTGATCATGAACACATTATAAGGTTGTTCCCGTGACATAACTTCAATAATCTTATCAGGATCTGAAAAAAACCCATTGATTTGAAATGAAATGGCTCAGAAATATGACTTTTCTAATCTAGATGGTGAACATTGGAACCCTCACATAATGGAAATGATCTCGTAGAGTGCTCGACGTGTTCCACAAATTATGATCATGCGCTTCCTCAGATCAAGATAAAATATGATTTCATCTAGCAATATCATGAAAAAATAGTAAATATAATTTTTGAACACCATATTCTTGAGTGTCATGAAAACAAATGAAGATTTGTTAAATTTGAAATTCTTGACCAAATATTAATAGTTCCCATAACTACATCTAATATATTTCATTGGGATGTCTGTTTCCCTCACCCTTTTTCGGTGGTAAACCACATGAAAATTGATTTTGAAGAACCTATTTCTCCCTTACAGTTGGTCAAACAGATCATCAATTCATGGAAAATGTTAATTTTTTTGTTGATACCTTAATCAAAATTCGATGAATGAAGAACAACTACAGTGATCCATTGGAATTCTTTGTGAATAAGGATGGGGAGTCCCATGGAGAGACACTCGTGATAATTTACCCTATGGATTAAAAATCATATAGATGTATCCATGATTACCTCAATTCAGTTAGGGCCAAGTGAAATGGCACAAGTGATATAAGATGTGTTCCTAACACCAATTTAATTGAGAAATCCACATCTTACTCTGGTGTAGATCAAAAAAACATCTAGAATTACCTTTTAAATCTCATCCACATCATTAGTTAGTCCATCCTAAAGAGAACCACCATCATCCAAAATCACATGCATTGATAATTGGTAAAAATTATTTAGTAAATTTGGAAGTCATAGTACCATGCGACTTGACTGAAGAACTAATTCCCCGTGAAATAAAACTGGACTCCAATCAGGTTATATAAAACGATCTCATTGTAGATAGATATCAATATGCACTTGATATGGAATCATCCTACCCATGACAAGATTTACATAAAAAAGGTCTATATCCATGAACAGAAAGTCTCACTCCATCTCAAATCCAAACATGCAATTCAACCAAGAGGGACACCAAAGTCCTTATTCCATCTTGTTACCCAACCGTGTTACCAACTCCAATTCAAAAGAAATGATATTGGATGGTAGTTCTTTAAGATTAACCAGATGAGAAACTTTAATAGAGACAATTGTATCAGTACCAAAAAGAATGAAAACTATATAAGATGAAATCATAATGGTACCATGAACAATCAATGGTTCGGCATCACATCCCACTAATTCCTAATCCACAAAATGAAGATGACTAGTCCCTATTTGAGAATGACTGCTCATCTATGGCTCTTCCCTGATCTAGATCTTCCATGAACATGAGTTGGTCATGCCGGCATAACCACTAAACATATTTCCCATCATCCTGGTATGTTTTGACTAAACCGCCACTAACATGGAAGCCAAAAATCCCACCCCACATTGGTATGGTTGTGTCACTCCGCAAATTTAATGCACATGTACCATAACTCCACATAGAAAACAATGCATGAGAGGGAGGGCCATACATTCAAAATGTGGAATACCTTCCCGCACTAATGGAACACAATAGACCATGCACCACAATCCATTGATGATGTCTGCTCGGAGGGTTTTCCTGATCTTCCACCACCATTATTCCTTTTATCTCATTCTTCCTCATCTTATCTGTTGAATTTCTGCTGCAAACAAACTGACATTTCCTTAAAAACCGCTCAAACCCTTGATATAAATCTCCACAAACCATGCTCAGTCATCCAACACCACATAATTCGTTAGCTAAAATAGGAATATCTGAGAATAATTATCTAGTTGAAAACACTTTTCAAACCATTAAGCCTATATATATACATTAGAGACTATTTCAGGTGAATATCAGACAGTTTCCGTGTAGCGTTAGGAATACTCAATCACTGAATAGTCCCACAGCACAAGATTTATGAATTCCAACACCACTACAACATGGCCTTTTATTAGCGCTAAAAACTGGCATTAACAGCACTAGGAAAGTGTTTTTAATGCCGGAGAAGATAAAGGGGGTCCCCTCTATCATCACTATGAAAACGCCCATAAAGGAAACCTTTATCAGCGCTAAAAAAATTGATAAAGGATACCCTTTATCAGTACTCATTTGCATGCTGATAATGGTCCCCTTTATAAGCGCTTTTCGAAGTGCTGATAAAGGAGACCCCCCTTTATCTACACCGGAATTAACAGTGCTTTTATAGAGCTGATAAAGGGGATCCTTTATCGGCTCTATCATGAGCGCTAATAATACTTCCATTTATCCGCACACTGTTAGTGTTGTTGAATGTATCCTTTATCCGCACTCAAAAAAGAGCTGATGAAGGAACCTTCCCCTGCACCTGCACGTCCAGCTCCTGCACACCTACACACCTTCACACCAGCACTCCTGTAAAAACCAGCATACCTGCACAAACCAACACCTTCACAACTGTACAAAATAGCACCCGCATAGAATATTTTTTCAAACAATTCTATATAAATTTACTTAACATCATGAATAAAAAAACACACACTGCTATATACATTTCAAACATTGTTTTACATGGTTACAATTACAATTATCCAACAACAACTATAAACATTAATGATTCATCCATTGATATATGTGATCCGCTCTAAAAAATTGTTGTCCATGATATATGTTTCCGAAGAAAGCATCTGAACTCAAGGAACAAAATTAACCTATATAAGAAAACAAATATTTTGTTAGTAATATAAGAATTAAATAAAATAAAACCTTAATATGAAAGAATACATTAATATGGATATTTGAAACTAAAATATGAATATGTTAAACTCAAATTTTTTCATTCTTATAACAATGAAAGGGAATAATGTAAAATCAATAGGTTTTTGGAAGATTTATCTCATTTAATAAATAACAATTCTTTATCGAATGATAAGATTTACTGGTCACACCATGTGTCAGATTGAGGTGTGATCGATTCATACACGTCACAAATGAGTCATGGATTGTTGCCCTAAAGTATCAAAACAATCAGAAAGCGTTTTCTCGGTTTGTCTTATGTTACTTGTGTTGTTTTCAAAAGATAATGTCAATTTGAAAATGATATTAGACATTTTTATCTATACCGGTCACACTATGCATCGAATTGAGTTTTGGTCGCTTCATACATGTCACAAATGACTCGTGGATCATTGTCCTATTGTATTAAAAAAATCTGAACATGTTTTCATGGTTTTCCATATGTTACATTTGTTGTTTTCTACATTTTATGTCAATTTGAAATTGATATCAGACACTTTTAGCCATACCAGTCACACCTTGCGGTGGATTGATTTTCGGTCAATTAGTTCATTTAAGAAATGACTCATGGATCATTTTCCTAAAGTATCAAAACAATATAAACGTGTTTTAATGGTTTTCCATATGTTACTTGTGTTGTTTTCTAAAGTTTATGTCTATTTTAAAAACTGATACCAGACACTTTTAGCCATTCCGGTCACACCGTGCATCGGATTGAGGTGAGGTCGATTCTTACACATCAAAATTTATTTATGGATCATTTTCCTAATATATCATAACAATCCGAATGCATTTTATCGGTATTCCGTATGTCAGTAGTGTCGTTTTCTAAAGATAATGTAAATTTAAAACTGATATCATACACTTTTAGCCATACCGGTCACACCGTGCATTGGATTGAGGTGACGTTGAATCGTAAAAGTAATAAATAAATCATTGATCATTTTCGTAAATTATCAGAACAATCCAAATTCATTTTCTCAGTTTTCCTTATTTCAGTATTGGTGTTTTCTAATGTTTATGTCAATTTCAAACTGATATCAGACACTTTTAGCCAGACCGGTAACACCGTGCATCAGATTGAGTTGCAGTCGATTCCTAAATGTCAAAAATGACTCAGGGATCGTTTTCCTAAAGTATAAAAACAATATGAATGCATTTTCTTGGTTTTCAAAATGTTACTTGTGTTGTTTTCTAATGTTTATGTCAATTTGAAACAGATATCAGATACTTTTATCCATACTAATCACACCATGCATCGGATTGAGGTGCAGTTAATTTGTACACGTCACAAATGACTCATGTATCGTGGTACTAAAATATCAAAAAAATATGAACGCATTTTCTTGGTATTCCATATGTCAGTAATGTTGTTTTCTAAAGTTAATGTCAATTTGAAACTAATATCAGACAATTTTAGCCGTAACAGTCACACCGTGCGTCGGATTGAGGTGGGGTCAATATGTACACATCAACAATGACTCATGGATCATTTTCCTAATGAATAAAAACAATCTAAATGGGTTTCCTCAGTTTGTCGTATGTCACTTGTGTTTATTTCTAATGTTTATGTCTATTTGTAACTGATATCAGACACTTTTAGCCATACCAGTGACACCGTGCGTCGGATTGAGGTGAGACCATTTCGTACACGTCATAAATGACTCATTGATCATTTTCCTAAAATATAAAAAAAACCAAACGCGTTTTCTTGGTATTATGTATGTCAGTATTGTTGTTTTCTAAAGTTAATGTTAATTTAAAACTGATATGAGACACTTTTAGCCATACCGGTCACACCGTGCATCAAATTTGATTCTTTCGATTCATACTCGTTAAAAATGACTCATGGATCGTTTTCCTAAAGTATTAAAACAATCCGAACATGTTTTCTCAGCTTTCCGTATGTCAGTAGTGTTGTTTTCTAAAGTTTAAGGTAATTTCAAACAGATATCGGACACTTTTAGCCATAACGGTCACACCGTGTCTCAGATCGATTTGCGGTCGATTTTTACATGTCACAAATGAAACATGGATCATTGTCTGATAGTAACAAAACAATCTTCACTCGTTTACTTGGTTTGACCTATTTTACTTTTGTTGTTTTCTAAAGTTTATGTCAATTTGAAACTGATATCAGATACTTGTAGCCATACCGGTCACATTATTGGTCGGATTGAGGTTTGGTCGATTCATTCATGTCACAAATGACTAATGGATAGTTTTACTAAATTATCAAAAATATCCGAACACTTTTTCTCTATTTTCCCTATGTCAGTAGTGTTGTTTTCTAAATTTTACGTCAATTTCAAACTGATATCATACACTTATAGCCATACCGGTCACAATGTGCATCAGATTGAGTTGTGGTCGATTCTTACATGTCTAAAAGGACTCATAGATCGTTTTCCTAAAGTATCAAAACAATCTTAATGTGTTTTCTTGGATTTACTTATGATACTTGTGTTGTTTTTTAAATTTTATGTCAATTTTAAACTGATATTAGACACTTATAGCCATACAGGTCACACTGTGTGTTGGATTGTGGTTCGGTAAATTCGTACACATCAAAAATGAGTCATGAATCGTTTTCCTTATGTATCAATACAATCAGAATGCGTTTTCTCAGTTTTCTGTATGTTACTTGTGTTGTTTTCTAAAGTTTATGTCAATTTGAAAGTGATATCAGAATATTTTTTCCATACCAGTCACACTGTGCGTCAGATTGAGTTTCATTCTATTCTTACAAGTCAAAAATGACACATGGATAGTTTTCCTTAAGTATTATAACAATCTTCACATGTTTTATCAGTTTCCCATATGTTACTTGTATTGTTTTCTAATGTTTATGTCAATTTGAAACGGATAGCAGACACTTTTAGCCATACCTGTCACACTATGCGTTAAATTGTGGTGTGTTCGATTCGTACACATGAAAAATGACTCATGGATCATTTTCCAGAAGTATCAAAACAATTGTAATCTATTTTCTCAGTTTTCCGTATGTTACTTGTTTTGTTTTATAAAGGTTATGTCAATTTGAAATAAATATCAGACACATTTAGCCATACCAGTCACACCTTCTATATGATTGAGTTTCGGTCAATTCGTACACATAAAAAATGACTCGTGGATCGTTTTCCTAAAGTATCAAAATAATTTGAATGTGTTTGCTCTGTTTTCTGTATGTTACTTATGTTGTTTTCTAAATATTATGTTATTTTGAAACTGATATTAGACAAATTTAGCCATTCCAGTCACACCGTGAGTTGGAATGGGGTTCGGTCGATTCTTACACATTGAAAATGGCTCATGGATCGTTGTACTAAATTATCAAAACAATCGGAAGGCATTTTCTTGGTTTTCCATATGTTACTTGTGTTGTTTTCTAAAGTTTTTATCAATTTGAAACTAATATCATACACTTTTAGCCATACCGGTCACACCATCCATCGGATTGAGATGCAGTCAATACGTACACATCACAAATGAAACATGGATCGTTATCTTAATGTATTAAAACCATCAGAACATGTTTTCATGGTTTGATGTATGTTACTTGTGTTGTTTACTAATGTATATGTCAATTTGAAACTGATATCAGATACTTTTAGCCAAACTAGTCGCACTTTGTGTTAGATTGAGTTGCAGTAAATTCGTACATGTAAAAAATGACTCATGTATCATTTTCCTAAAGTATCAAAACAATCCGAATGCGTTTTCTCAGTTTTCCGTAAGTTACTTGTGTTGTTTTCTAAAGTTTATGTCAATTTGAAACTGATTTTAGACGCTTTATTCCATACCGGTCACACCATGTGTCGGATTGAGGTGCGATCGATTCTTAAACGTCACAAATGAATCATGGATCTATTTCTTAAAATATCAAAACAATATGAACACATTTTCTTGTTTTTCCGTATGTTACATGTGATGTTTTCTAATGTTTATGTCAATATGAAATAGATATCAGAAATTTATTGACATACAGGTCACACCATGAATCAGATTGATGTGCGGTCGATTTTTACACATCAAAAATGTCTCATGGAACATTTTTCAAAAGTATCAAAACAAGCGGGATGCATTTTCTCGGTATTAATTATGTCAGTAGAGTATTTTTCTAAAGTTTATGTCAATTTGAAATTGATATCAGACACTTTTAGCCATACCGGTCACACTGTTTTTCAGATTGAGGTGCGGTCAATTCCTACATGTCAAAAATAACTCATGGATCATTTTATTAAAGTATAAGAAAAATTGAAAGGTGTTTTATTAGTTTGTCTTATGTTACATGTGTTGCTTTCAAAGTAAATGTCAATTTGAAACTAATATCAGACACTTTTATCCATACTGGTCACATCGTGTGTCGTATTGAGATGTGGTTGATTATTACACATCAAAAATGACTCATGGATAATTTTCCTAAAGTATCAAAAAAATCCGAATGTGTATGCTTAGTATTCCGTATGTCAGTATTTCATAAGAGTCTCTCATTAAGTTATAATTTTCTAGAAACTCCAATCATTTCTAAAACCATTCTTTATAATCTATGGATATGAAATATAAGAAATGGTGATCATATATGCCCAAAAATAGTAAACAAGGGAGATATAAAAGATCATATAGAGATAACATTAGTAGTAAGAATTCAACTTCATTGTCCTATATGTTTACATTCTTTCATCAGGTATGCTACCCATTCGTTTATAAACACATCTATATCATTTTCTAAATAGGAGTTTTTTATATTTTCATAATAGTGATGAAAAAATATAATTACATAAAGTATTAATAATTATTTTAAATTATGCGGTAATTATTTTCAAAAATACCTCTTTGGAGATTCCACTTTGTTCATGAAATACGATCTCTTTTATAAATTTACAAACATAATAACTGTAGTCCTTGTCGTTTTTTTGTTTCAGACACTGTAGAAACATCAAGAAAATTAATTAATCTGTTTTGATATGTATTTTTATAGTGAAATATAATTATATATACCGAGATACTTCTCCATTTGTCGATCATGTGCACCTTGTCGTCCATAGGCCCAAGATTCATTCTTGCCTTTAGACTATATTCATACAACGCCTTATCATAAAAGAATCCTCATTAAACGATAATATAAATTATATAACTAGATATTTAGTTCTAAAATGTTGGATCTAATTTATTACAAATTGTCAATCTCCATCATGTGTCACCGGTTTGTTGGATATCCATCCAGTGAATCCAAAAAAATAAATCATTGGAGTATCCAAATTGACTTCAATGAGCATCCAATGTTGCCTAAAATCACAAAAAGGAATAATTACTGATAGAAATGAAAATATAATTGATATTATTAAAATTTAGATTTTTACCACTTCAACATTGGTATTAAAAAGAGTCTGTCAGTCGTAATTATGCATTGAAACGTTCTGAGCAGGCTTGACATTAATTCAGTCTGAAAAACAGAATCTATTTATTATCGTTCTGTAAAAATGGTGTGAGGACTAACGAGTCAAAATTTGTATTCATGGGAAAATCCCTTCAATTGTTTTTTATATACACCCCTATGAAAAATATGAAATGTAGCAATAACTATCATATTATATTAGCTTCTGAAAAATAAAATCATGTAAACATACCTTATGTAAACATTTATAACTGAGGTGCCTAGACAACCGTGTGTGATGATTTCAGCTATAGCTTTAGCACTAACAAAATCTATTGTTTCCTCTCTATACATATCTTTTTCACAATCAATTTTGTGACTCTTTTCGCATTTCATTTTTGTATCCACATGAGCTTACAATGATATTAAATTTTGATATAGAATGGGCGGGGTGAAGGTTCTCTCAGTAGATCGTTTTGATCGGTTTGTCGATCCTTTTGAGCCACTCATTCGTTTTAGCTCCACTATTTTTTCATTCTATAATAACATGCATTGTTTCATCCAATTTGTAATTTAATGTTAATGGTTATTCTTGAAAATTGAATTCGAAATGAATACCTCATGGTCAACATGTTTTTTACAAGATTCGACAGCCATGCAACAAATGTTCCAACATATTTTTCCACCATATGAATGCCGTCACCACCATTTGGAAAAGGAAGCTCGGACATGTGCTCATGATCTACGTTAATCGACAATTTCACTTGACCGGTTGGAAGTGGTCTGGAGTGCAGCATTTCATAATTTATATTGAACATCGTAGCCCTCGCTACAAGGAAAATGGTGGGAGTTTAAGGATATAAATCACTGTCATTATCATCCTGTATAATATCAATAAAAGAAAGGTATCAATGTCTATGTGATTCAAATTTAACAGAAAAAAATATTAGAACATTGATTACCTTGATTAATTCAGGTCTTTGATGGGAATGTCTTTCCTTAAAGCTGGTGGGGGGGATCTTCTCACGTGGGTTGTTCTTGTGTTTTTTGTTCTCTTCACCTCTCCCCCATCAAAGACGGTATCAAATATCCCTGAATTTTGATTCATTATTCAATCGTAGTTACTCTATTTCTAATCAGTTTCATTTCTTTATTTTGTTAATCCTCTTTTTTTCTGAAAATAATTCCGTTGTGTCACCCGAAAACCCACACCTCTGATGCAACTATATTGTTATTGTTGTTTCAACGCCGCTGAAAGCATGTCCGTTTCTGGTGTAGGTGTGGTTGATTCCTGTGACTATGTCAAATAGAAAATATTGGAAAATAAGTAATCATAGTTATGAAATAGTGATTTAAAGAAAAACAAATTTATAATATGTCATCTTACACATGTTCCCCACATTTTTTTGGTGTTTTCATCTACCAGTTTCCCCTCTTTATTAACACGAGCCTCCTTAAATAGCACAAGGTGTGGAATGGAAGTGGATTGAGATTTTGATTCATCAATTTTCAGATAAACTGAGAAATGTGGTAATATAGTTGTTTTATGTCACATAAAAGTATTATAATACTTCTAAAAATACGTAATAACATTTTTCAAGTGAAGCGTACCCCAACATTTCTTTATGGTAGGGGTACTCTAGTTTTTCTGCCCATTGTTTATTTTCAGCACTAAGTTGTTGTTTCATAAATATAAAACTTTCAATCAATGTGATAAATAGAAGAAACTTTAAACAACGTGTAACCAAACTCAATGTACATGAAAAGTCTGCTCTGCATGACAGTTTCAAAATCCATCCCACGCTCCTTTGGATATCAAGTGTGCATGGAGAGAAGGTTGGTGCGGCTTGATTTTCCCTTCATCATCTTTCATATGATATTTCATTAAAATTGTGTGAAAGCCTATATGAAACCTTCCTGCTAGTTTTAATACATATTCTTTGTGTGAGACATCTACTATAAATGCACGCTGCAAGAGATGATAAAGATTTAGTCAATATTTCTGTATTTTATTTTATTTTATTTTAATAAATTTAATAAATTATATCGTAATGTTACCAAAATATCTCTGAACATTAATGTTTTCAACCCACTGACAACATGGTTCCACGACTCTACATCAATCGGCACACGTTGCCGAGTGATGATTCCAATATAGCTAATAAACATGGATTTTTGGGGTTTACATGCTGGCCTCGCTTATTCCATCCCACCTCATATTTGATGAATTTTTTTCCTTAATGATTTTGGATAAAACTGTCAAACTACGGCACATCTGTTTTTTTTGTGCCACCAGGTTTTCATTGCCTACCATTTCCCCAGTTTCTGAATCATCATTATAATCCTCTGAAGCGCTAGTATCAGATATAGGAATAGCAGCAACAAGTTGAGAAATCTATTGTACCTCAGCAGTGGGAATAACTATAACAGGTTGAGAGACCTGTTGTACCTCAGCAGTGGGACACGCTGTAATAGGTTGAATGACCTATTGTGTCTCAGGATTGGGTGAACAAGCAGGTGACGAAGTCATTTTCTGCTGAAGTGGATTAACATTAAATTTCTATCATATAAAATCAACATCGAACAGTTAATAACATAATGTATCACAATCTATATTATAATAATAAAATAACATGATTATTGAACTCTCTAATTTTTTTAAAGGCTGAAGGAATTTGACCCCTCAATCGACTATCCATATCTCTTTGTTGTGGTCTCCCTTGACATACAAAACATCTTCTACATTGGGACCACTAAGAAATTATTGTGATGTCCCAATGAAAGGGTCATCCTCAATTGAATTTTTATCTGACCCTTTAGCTGTTTTGGTCGATAACAGAACTATTGACCCGTTTCGGTTTGTGGGATCTAGAACATAAAATATTTTCACTTCCTGTGATTCCATTATAAATGGTTCGTCTTTCTCCCCGTCCTTAATGAAATCGACTTTCACGAATCCCAATTCATCTATTTTAATAGGACTCTTGTTATTAACCCACTTTCATTGACAATTCGGAACATGCAAATCTATATAATCCAACTCCCATATTTGTTTGATGATGCCAAAGTATGACATGTTCGCATTAATTGGATTTATGTCCTTATCACTAGAAACATTCATCGCTTCATCCACTAGTGTAACCCCACTATTTTTCATGGAACTATCTCCATCATGTTCATTGGTAGAAAATGTATAACCATTGAATACCTACGATTTGTAAGATAATACTTACAAACTTGGTCCTCCGGCTAGCCATCAAAGTCGTTCTGAAATGGACTATGGATTTTCATCTGACTTCTTAAAAATATGGTCCCAAAACCATCCTTTAAACTGTAGATTATGTGAATATGATATCCATTTTTCATTACTAGATGGATTCAAATTTCTAATAATTTCATTGTGGATTTAAACATATGGGTCACCATCGAGACTGTTATACCAAACATAAAGGTGGGACTACTCCCGATCTGTAATATTGATTGTGACAACCTCTCTTCTATAAATTACTTCACCTTCAAGCCACCCAGTGTGACAAGATTTCGGTAGGCCAATGCTTTCCACAACATACATGTATTTGGTACAGAATTCAACAGCTTCCTCAACAATATATCACTCTGCAATATAACCCTCTGGACGACCTCGATTTTCGACATACCCTTTCAAAATCTTCATATACTGTTCAATGGGGTACATCCATCTGTAATTTATTGGACCATATAGATGAATCTATCTCACCAAGTGGACCATCAAATGAACCATCATATCAAATAATGATGGTGGGAAGAACATTTCTACTTCACATAATATGACGAAAATTTCTCTTCCCATAGCTTCCAATTTTGCTGGGACTATAACTTTTCTGCATTATTTCATTGAAGAAGAAACACAGTTTCGTTGATGTATGTTAGAAATTATTCACAAAAATGCAATGTAATGCAGTAGGAAGGAGATCTTGCATCAAAACATGGCGATCATGTGATTTCATGCCTTTTAACATGAAGTCTGTCATTGACATGAGGTTCCTGATATTTGAAAATTACCCCTCTTGAACATTTATGTCATTCAAAAAGTTTCAAAATTTATATCTCTTTTTCCTGGAAGGAGATAAAACAGCATGAGGAAGACATGTTTGTTTTTCACCATTCACAGGTGCCTCCTCTTCTCGTATTCTCATCTCAACCATGTCCATCCTAGACATAATTCCATCTTTTTTTTATCATGAAGTATTTAGAAATGTGCCGATGACACTATCAAATACAGTTTTTCTACATGAATAACATCAAGAGAATTTCTAACATATAGACAATTCCAGTATTGTAATTCTAAAAAAACTGATCTCTTTTTCCAAACGATTTTCGTAAGATTTTTTGAAGCTGGTTAACCAAAAGTAGTGTCGACATTTTTAAATGTCTCAAACAATTTATTGCCTGTTAGTGGAGATGGCTTTGTATGTTTTTATGAACTTTTATCGAATGATGTCGTCCAAGAACGGTATTTATGTCATCAGGGTAGAAATCTGTGTTGTCCTAGAAACACGATTTTCGATGACTATTTCAACCTAATTGATTGTGTACCTTGTTCTCAAACAAGACACCCTTGACTTCTTTTAATTCTATATCCTGACAAATTTCCATAAGCATGGATGTCATTTATCGTCCTATACAAAATGGATATCAATGTGAAATATTCCTTTCTGTAAGCATCAAGCAATGTAACACTTGAATCCCATAACAATTTCAAATCATCGATCAATGGATCTAAATAAACATCAATATCATTACTCGGTTGTTTTGGTCCTAATATAAGCATAGATAATGTGATGTATTTTCAATTCATGCATAACCACCGTGGTAAGTAATTATTTACCAACATAACCGGCCATGTACTGGGACTGTTTCTTTGAAAAACAAAAGGATTCACTCCATCTGTAGATAACACAAGATGAAGGTTTCTCGACTCGTTTCCAAATCCAGGATACTCATGATCAATTCACTTCCACTGAGGAGAGTCTTTCGGGTGATGTAGTATCCCATCTTTAATTCTGGTATCTGCATGCCATATCAATTTTCCTGCAGTCTCCTCACTTCCACATAGGCACCTAATCCAGGGAATGATTGGAATGTACCATAAAACTTTACTAGGACATGATTTATCTTTATTGAATTGAGAAGCACCACTCTTTGGGCATTCTTTAAGTGATTTTTGGTCCTTCATAAATAGTATACAGTCATTCGAGCAGGCTTGTTTTCTTTCATAGTTCATACCCATCGACCGTAGCATTTTTTTGGGGTCGTATGTTCGGTTTGGGAGATCTTTATCTTATTGGAGAATTTCATTCAAGATAGAAAGTAGTTTCCTAAAACTAGCGTCACTCAACCCATATCTTGCTTTTGAATTATACAGCTTCAGTACGGCTAACAATGCTATATATTTAGTGCAACCAGCATACAATGACGTCTTTGCACAAATTTTTAACTTCTCAAATAATTTTGGGCATTCTCGAAGTTTATCTTCTATGGTCCTTTCAATTTCCTCAATACCATCATCATCATAACTCACTTATGTAATCACATCCTCCATAAGATCATCCTCATTATTCATGTTGGTAATCATATCAGATGATCCATGAAATGCAGTGTTATCCCACCCACTACCTACACTAATTGTTTCCCCGTGTTTATCCCAACATGTATTACTATGATCTATTCAAAGGTAGATCAAGTGTTATTCCAACGCCTCTGGACTAATTTGTTTTGAATAACAGAAGTGTAAACACAGGCAAATGATTTGGGAAGGGTCAAATGATTGATCTTTTGAAAACATGATAAACCCTTTCATGCCTTCTTCATAATCTTCTATCAACTGATTGTCATTCATCCATTCTTTATTAATATTCATCCTATTTGAAATTCATAGGATTGGTATATAGGTTAGGGGAGAAGGAATATGAGTATAATTTTGATAAAAAACTAGATACTTCAAAAATGGTGGGGGTGTTCTCATTGATAGAAAATCTTGTGTGGTTCTTGGGATTCATCAATTTTCATCCTCTCTTCGATCCCCCTAATGAGGGGTGGTTATTTGGAGTTTTTTGTAGTTAGTTAGTGATTTATTCACTCATACATCCTCCATTACTATTATCCTTTATTTACCTGTGATTTGGGATGATATTAACTAGGATTTGTGTGATGATTTCACTATATCATCTTCAAACCAATTCAGATGATGTAGTTTTTTTGTATTGGCTTGACGGTATCCTCATATTTTTAACACACCATGTTTTGTGTGGTTTAGGTGGTGTTTTGTTTCCCTGTGAGTTTTTGATAGATTATTCCTAATTATATTAAGGTGAATAATTCTTTATAAGTTTCTATAAATAATTATTTGGTAATTGTGCCTTGAGATTGGGTTTCAATCATTGGTACAAGATTAGATAAGGCATGTATAGTCTTGTTTGAGGATGATTTGATCTTGGTGAGGGGGTTACTCCATTTTTTTTGGTAGGTGGACCCTATAATACAAAACCATCTTCCAATTTATGCATGATTGTGCATTCATGAAAGAGAATACGTGTTCCAGTGAAAGGGATAGAAATCAAGAGAAACCAAGGTAAATAAATAGGGAATTTTTTATCCACCAAGAGATAGAGTGAGGGTTCTATTGAATGTTTGTGATTTTGTGATCATCCAGAGATTATGTCTCCATGGAGTAGTTGTGTTTATGAGAGGATTGAGTTTGGTATGAGATTTTTATAGCGTGGATAGGTTTTCTAAGGCTATTTGAGTAGGTATTAGATTCTTAGGCGTAATGAATATGGATCATATAGTTTTATATATCACGTATGATGAGGAACACCCTTTTAAGGATATATAAGAGTCATGTTGATTGTGATGATTAGGATATTCCATATAGGGATTGGTGAAGTGTAACATAGAGGATTTCCTCCTTATAATTGGATTAAGAGGTCTCCAAGGGGTGATATGATATGGTACCTATGTGAGGGTCATGATAATATTATGGATGACTTAACATAGGGTATACAAGGCTTTTAGTGTGAGTTTCTTAGGATGGTCATTATTTAGTTTTAATGAATTTTAATGTTGGAATTAGAAGATGATATAGAATAGACTATCGAGGCCTAGATCAAGTATAGCATGCTGGTTGGGACATTACCATGTAGGGATGAGTGTGTGTTGGTATCGATGAGTAGAGATGGGTTAGGTTTGTAGAACCCACTAGATTCCCTTATTGGCGGAATTAGATTGTTGATAGGTTGGGAATAGTTTTTATGTATAACCAAGATGTTTTTAAGGAGATTATTATGCAAGGATAAATGGATGTTGACTTTTATCATTTATGTTCAGACTGAGTAAGAGATTGGGACATCATAAGACTTTCACCCAGTTGAAGTATGATCATCCATGGGGTCCAACTATTGATGAGGTGGTTTAGCTAGTACGAGAGGTTGGATATCTAGATACCCTCATTAGATTAATGTTTATATGTATTGTGGAATGAGACAAGATAGATGGCCTTTATTTATGTGATAGGGTGTTTGGAGTAGTCTTGTGAAAGGTTGTCTATAGAGATTCCCTCCTAAAATTGTATTTTATGTGATGTGATGGTGAGACCCACCGTAAGTGGGGAGATCTAATCAATATCAAACAAGTATCCAACCACATATACATGTGTCACACACACAATGATCACACGCAAGAATCATGGAAAATCATAATTAATCTAAATATTGACAATAAATGAAAACATAATTAATTAATGAAAATTCAATTTTACTCACCTTAAGAAGGAGGAACCGGTGGCATAGGAGGAGGAGGAGTCAACAGCGAAGGAAACCGAGGTAGCGTGAAGGCAGCGCAGAGGCCACGCGGAGGCATCAGTGGCAGAAGAGGTAGCTCAAAGGTAGCGGAAGGCAGTGGAGGAAGTGAAGTTGGTGGAGGAGGAGGAGGAGGAGGAGGAGGAGCATGTGGTGGTGGAGGAGGAGGAGGCTACAGTAGAGAGAAGCAGGAGGAGCTGCGGTGGAGAGGAGGCAGCGGAGTAGACGAAGGAGGAGGAGGAGGATGAGGAGGAGGCGGAGGAGGCGTCAGTGGAGTTGGAGTAGGAGGAGTCCGCAGTGGAGTAGGACGAGGAGGAGGAGCAGTAGCAGTGAAGAGGAGGCTGTAGCGCAGGAGGAGGAGGAGGAGAAGCTGCAATGGAGGAGGAGGAGGAGAAGTAGGTGCCAGAGGAGGAGGAGGCGCCGGCGGCCGCAACAGAGGAGGAGGATAAGGAGGCGACGGTCGTGGAGGAGTGGAAGCCGTGGCAGAGAGGAGGCATCAGCGTAAGGTAGGGCATGCATGAAAGCTTGATAGGGTGCGGGGAGGAGGAGGAGGACCAGATGGATTTTTTAAATCCCACGTAGACCATTATCAGCGCTAAAATGAAAAGTGAATATCAAGACCTACTTTATAAGTGACTTTTTAGCGCTGATAATGGTTCGACTTTATCATGGCTTTTGTAGCGCTGATAAAGGGGGGCTTTATCATCGTTGTTCATTTTAGCGAATATAAAGACACTGTTTATCTGCACTTTTGTAGGGCTGATAAAGACATTGTTTATCAGTGCTAATAAAATCGCTGATAAATGTGTAAATTTAATAATTTATTTATATTATTATATATTTATTTAAAATGATATTTATGATATATATATATATATATATATATATATATTTATTAATAATTATAACTCTAAGAAATATATCTCTATTTATACATATAAAATTACTTCAAATGTATATTTATATATATATATCATTTAAAATATAATAAAATATATATTTTTATTTAAATATAATTTAATTTTAATTATAAGTGTACATTTTTTATAACATATATATTATATGGGTAACATTAAGAATTATTAAACAATAACACATCAACCTGAAATGTAATTACAATCTAAAAATGAACATTATTCATGGACATATATATACGCATGTATATATTCATTGACCCCAATTCATTAGAAACGACTTATATATTCAATAATAATAATTATACATATATATTAAAACGTATTATATATTTATAAATAAATAAAATACATTAAATATAAAAAAATATAATAAATGTATATATTAAATATTATGAATTAATAAATCTAGTAAATATAATGAATTAATAAATCTAATAAAGCTTATAAATCTAATAAATTTATTTGTTATTAATCTTATAATTATTTAATTATATATATATATAGTTATATCATGGTTTTTTTAATTAATGGATACAATAAATATTATCAGTGCTAATATTAGCACTGATAAATGTAACCTTTATCAACGATTTTTTTGCACTGATAAATGCCAACCCCATTATGAGCGCTTTTCCGTTAGAGCTGATAATGGCAGGCTCTTACCTTGCACATTTTTGTGGTAGTGCAAGGATCCTGAATACACCAAGACTTCGGGGCATCAGAGGAAGCTAATAACTACATTGAAGTCCTTCTATCTCATCATTTTTTGTATGCTTACTTGGAACAATGGGTTCCACTACCTTCGACAAGGACCTTCTTCCATAAATGAAGCACATTTAAATGAATCATCTAGAGAGGAGTCTAGGAACTTGATCATAAGCTATATCTTTTCAATAAATTCCTTTTCATCGTTACCCTTCATGCTAAATTCGAATGAATGTCATTTTTTCTTGATAAATTCATGGGATTTTTCATTTTTTGGACCAGAATCACCTTCAATAACTAGAAGATGAGCTAGAGTAAGAGTCACTCCTATTCAAAAATCCTGAATAGACTAGACAATAGATTCCCCAAACCTTTAATCATGAGGTGTGGTATAACTCGTTCCAGCTTCTTCTTGTGGGTGCAAGGGAGTTCTCTTGGGAAACATGCTACCACAATAGGCAATAAACACATATGAACATCATTAATAACTATGGTCTGAAAATAAAATATCATCAAAAACATTAAACATCATTAAATGAAAAATGTTGAAGAAAATAAATGACTAAACCACTCCTCCCTTGCCCGATGTCCACAAACAATCTGCAAACTACACGTCCCACTAATAGGAGATGTCAAACAAGAATCTCAACATCCCATGGTAACTCATGGTCTATCACAAAGTGTACATGCCATGAACCCTACTCGAAACTAGAACTCTAATTACCAACAATCATATGTCATATCTAACCAGAATAATGCATAATAAAATACCTCAAGTGGTTTGACCTCGCCCTGATACAATATTTTTAGGAACATGTCTGGTAGTCATCTAATTAGCGCCAGACCTAGTCTGCAGCAAGGACTAATGGGTGTTCCCTATCCCCATGGGCTGGAAAAAGTGCCCGAGTATCAAAATGTAACATATAGGAATTATTTAACAAACTAAAGATATATAAAACAACAAACAATATAAAATTAAAGAAAAATTTAACCCACCACCAAACAAGAATTTAACATAACTATAGAATGAGTTACAAGATTAAAAAAACAAAAATTAACTATAAATTATGATGACCAATAACAAGCACAGAAACATCCATTTCAAATTAGGACAGAACCCTCATGCTATCTCTTTGACACTGAACCATGTTGGACAACTCACAACATGAGGAAGAATATCCAAAAGCCTTACCCTTAATTCTATCGAACCTATCAAAATCTATATACACCTTGTGGTATTTTTTGTGTGTCAGCTAACACCCTGTAAGATTCCATTAACAAAATAATACATTCCTAAATATTAAAAGACAAATAAATTTTCAGTTTTTCAAAAATATAAGATTAAATTTCTTGAATAGTTTTAATAAATATTGATTTGAGTGATGAAAAATTAAAGTAATGAAATTTATAAAATACAATTTTCCTTTAAAAATATCTCAAATTTCATGGCATATGCCGAATGAATACCCAATTTATTTTTAGGGAACCAACTATTGGAGAGGCCCTATAAGTTCTTGAAAATAGTGGATGCCTATAACCTCACGTCGTAGTTAAATTGGTATAGAATCCATGACCATATGTGTTCTCGGGCAGAAGAACGTAGTTTACAACATACTCATAACCAATTCGTCTCCAATTATCATCCAAAAGATTAGTTTTTTTAGTATTAAATATAGATTTGTTAAATTGAAACAATATCACTTATATATCACAAGAACATTTGTCCTAGTCCACCCACCAAGTCTTCGGGCATCCTATTTGTGCTCAAGGGGTTACAAGTTCATATCACTTTTCATATTAAAATAATCATTGAAAAAATGTGCTACCTATACCCAAGGATAGACGTTCATACAAAATATACATTTTAAAATAATACGCACACAAAAATACATTCCAAACATAATCTTCATCACTTACACAGTCAATTAAACTAACGGCACAATTATTGTGCATACATCCAATATTTCGAAAATGAGTTATAAAATATATTAAATAATTTCAAAATATTTTGCATGACAATATACTCCAAAACTCACTATAATATTATTTTATGTCATAACATATATTGACAGCACGCCATAACACTAATTGTAGCCTTTCATATTCTAGTAAAATAACAACACTGTTTTTAAAACACTTATAAATATTTTAACATGGGCTTTCAAATAAAATGCACTAACATCGCATAAACACAACCCCAAATAATAAAATTCACCAAAAATATCAAAAAAAACCAAATTCACAACATGATACAAAATTATTAATTATGCTAAACTAATTAATAAAACAAATTAATTAATCAATTAATACTTATATGTTGAATCACTTATCTCAGTGTTGAAAAACATCAAATACATGGAACATAAAATCCACCACTTGATAATTGTACCTAAAAACTCGATTAACTATATAATCAGGGTAATAAAACCAAATACATTAAAATTGAACCAATATACAAACTAAAACCTAACACAGAAACCTTCAAAAATAAAGAAACTTACTACTAGGGTAGAACACACATGTTTCAAGGGAGAGGGGATGCAATCCTTGCAAGAAGGATGGTTCCAGATGTGGTCACACCATAAAAGATGGCCAAGAAGGGATGATACATCTTAATTTGGGGTGTGGAGCTAGGGGGTGCGATGCAGGTAGTAGGGGCGATGCACATGTGATGTGTAGATGGATCACCATGACGGTGTGATGTCTGGCTAAGGTTGCGGGGAGGCGTGAGTCACTTTATAGGGATCAAGGGGAGGTAATGGCTGCTAGGGTTAGGGGTGATGTATAATATCATATGGGGAAGAGGGTATAGTAGTGTGCCACAAGGTAGGGTGAGGAAGAGAGATAGAGATATAGATGCAAGCGAAATGATGAAATATAAAATAAAATTAAATTTAAAAATAAATAAATTCTTAAAAGGCATTGATCAACATAAAATTATAATAATACTAATCAGCAATAATAATAAAATTAATGATGTTAATAATTTTATAATAACGAAAACGAATTAATAAAAATAATAACCTAATTAAAATATTAACAACAACAATAATAATGTTAATATTATTATTTTTTTAATTATGATTTAATAATCCATATCATAATTTTATATTTAACATTTTAATTTTTTCATTCTCCATACTATTGATTCATTTAATTAATTAACAAACTCCACCCTAAGTAGGCTGAAAGGGAAGTCTTGATTTACATTTTTCGGATCCTAGCTCAAATGGAACACTTGATTTTTAAGGTTACTATAATCACTTTATCATGGGTGAGTTTACATGACTAGAAACATTCAAAAGAAATGGATGATTCCGTCATGGTTAACACTGCTCTCGAATCATCATCTAAACAAGCTCCCTACTGACGTGAAACTAAAACGGGTGGGCATCACCATGTTAACTGGATGTGTTCAATCCCTACAACACTGAGAAGATGTGAATCACCCATTTCTCTTCTGTAGTACATTTTGATCCCTATAGATTTCGGTGTTTTAACTCTTCGAACATCACACCATGAAAACCACTGTTATCTCTCAATTCTTGCTATACCTTCATGCATTAGAGTTTCTGAATTAGGTTTGTATTCTTTTTTGGACACCAATGCAGAGGTAATTGATGTTGTATGGCATATAAGAAATAAATTTTCACATAGTGATCCTATCATCAGCCACAAATCCTCTTTATCTCCCATATTGCTTGCGGCTAAATTGTCCTATAATATTCATTCTTAATGTTGTGATAACTCCATTAAAAACCCTTTTATAATGATAATTCTCCTCATTCATGGTATCTACCGTAAACCTCTTGGAAACATTGAAGGTTTTAGTTTTCCTCTATTTCTAGTTTAGAAAAAATGAAATAGGGATGGAGCCTCAAGGCAAAACCCCATACTCACATTTTATTGAATTGATTTCAGAGACCACAATTGTGATTTTTTAGAGTGGGAACAAGGTAAATGTGGTCATGTGATAGGTCATCAAAGTGAAATGCAGGGTCTCATTACATCAGTAGATATTTCAAGACAATACAACTAAAATTCTTTATGGTTTGTGTGTCCCTCAATAACAATTTTCTAAGTGGTAATGTTGGGTACTGTTCACTTTTCTTGGAAGCTCTCAACCAAATGGAATAACATCCTGGGTACTTTTACTTCATTGAACTATATCATCAGACACATATATCTTGAAGCAAATCAACTTGACTACTGTGTAACTAACAAAGGAGAATTATAAAGGAATTCTAAACACTACTCCCACATATACAGTGAGTTGATGACTATAATTAAATGTGATAAATTAAATTTTCATCCTTCCAATTCTTGTAATTTTTTCTAATAATATTAAACTAGGCTACTTTATTTAAATAAACAAGCCCTCTGATCAATGATATGCTGAAGCCACACAACTTCCACTGTGGAATTCTCATCTGCTGGACATTGCCAATACAAAACACTCTCATGTCTACAGAAGTGCTCATATTTAAATTAGATTAGACCCAACCTTCAAATAATATTTTAATACCATGTTAAATTATTATTTAAAAATAAAAATAAAGATTATCACTGATCTGCAATGTATGGGTAGGGAAGATCGTGTGTGGGATTAGTTAGGTTTTTACTCTTGAATTATATCAGTAATGCGTCATAAAAATGTGTTTACATTTCTATATGTTCTAGACAATTTTCCACAGATCCTATGAAATTATTTATTTCAAAGGGGACAATGTTTCTATTGATAATAATCACATTCACTCAAAATTACATGATTATCATTAATGGTGATATAAGAAAAAAATTGTTTTCACCAACCTGAAACATCAATTCTGTTTGATGACTTTCAGGGTATATCTAACACAGATTTTAATAATCTTTTGTATGTTTTTTGATGGAATGATAATTTTATTTCATCATATACACAAGATCTAGCCCATGTAACATTATCTCACTATCATCATTCCAAAAAGTATGAGCTCCACATCACATTACACAATGAGCTTCATTTGGTACATGTTGTATTATCAAGTGGTTTATGTTGTTGTATAATAACTCAACTAATGAGAGGTGTTGAATCCAATATCCTTTAAAATCCATTGAGCATGTTATGAATATACTCTCAAGTTTTTGAATAATCTCTTTGTATACGTCATTGGTTTGGGGCGATAGGAAGTAATGAAGATCAATTTATTATTAATATGATGTTGAATAAATATATAAAATTTATATGTGAAACATACATTGTGATAAAAAATAAGTGATATTGGCTCCACATGAATTAAAAAAACGTATTTCACAGATATCATATCATGTTGTTCAAGATTATAATAACACATATTATGTATTAAATTGGATCTATTACTGAGTTGATCCACTATAACAATATATAATTTTCTCTTTTATATTTTCATAGAATACTGGTGACAATGTCCATTTGGATTTTTTCCACATTATATATTTCTATGGATAGTGGTTACAACACCCCTTTAGGATGATGTCTCTCTACCTTCATGTTTTGATCTACAAAAAATCTTGTATTGTAGTAAACAATCTACCTTTTCATTTTATCCCTTAAATAATGATCATGAAGGTCCATATACATTTTGGTGAATCTATTATGTAATTATAATTTCTATCTATTATCATTATCTATAAGCTCATTCTTTATCTACATGATTGATAGGACACATATCCTTATATGGAATTTCACTACATCTTATTAATCAATATTGAACACCTAAAACATTCAATTATTCACAACCTCTTTATTATTTAAATCTGGTGGTCTATGTATATTTCAAATTTCTCGTCAAAAATATATTTCCTCCAAATGGTCTTAGAAAAAATGACAGCAGCTAAATCTAGGGAATACTTATAAGATTTCATCCCATGGGGCATTAAATATTGTGATGCATAAGAGATTTCCGTTTTATTTTAATTTTGGAAGTATAGAACACCATTTAGAGGGTATTCACTATAAATAATATCTCATTATCTAAAAGATGATATATTGAACACATTATTTGAATCCACTCACTTCATGAGTTCAAGGAAACATTTTTCTCAATCCTTAGTCATGATAAACATATATCCTTTATGTGCTATATTTTTATTGTTTTATAATGGTGTTAATATTTTTCACATTTCAAATATTATATCCATTTTTAACATTGAATTTATGAATCTCAGTTCCTATAATAAGATGATGAAACTCCACTATGGATATTTTCATTATTTAGTCCACTGATATATCTATGTTTTTGTAATTTTTCTCCAAATGTATGTTGTTATAACAATATTTATCATTATTTTGATTTTATAAATATCTTCTAGTTGAACATTTTTTTAATTAAAACCCTTATATTACCCTCATTCTCATCTAGAATGTTTTAATATATCAAAATATCATCAAGGAAAATTAACAAAAAAATTATCAATGTACTCAATCAATATTCTATTCATCAAACCCATAAATATATAAGGAAGCTTAGTCAATCCTATAGGCTTAATAAACTCATAATTAATATATCATATTTGGAATAATGTCTATGGAATATCTTCTTTATTCACCCTCAATTGATGATACACAAATTATATGTCATTCTTGATGAATAATTGATCCCCAAAAATATGGTAAATAAATCATTCATCCTTGGTAGGGGCACATGATATTTAATTAAAGAATATTATGTTATCTAATAAATATTCATAACTGATTCAATCCATCAATGTTATTTAAATATATAATAGTTTACCCCCTTCGATACACACTTGGTTAGATAAAACCATTCTTTTGAATATCATTATTTGATTCATTAATTACAATAACTCCACAATTTATTCATTCAATATGAGTTATCTGACATATCATTCCAAAATAAATGTGGGTTTTCCATTCAAGACTACTAAAATTTCCTTTCTAAATTTTTTTATATTATGATTATACATTGATATCTCATTTAAAACTAGTATAGTTTCAAATTCCACCAAGTGAATAACAAATATATTTTCATTGATATTGTACTCACCAATGTTGATTCTATTAAATATAAATACTATTAATTAGATGACAATATCTATAGGGGTTTTGAATGATAAATCTACTTATATAATATAATGAATTTATTTTATATTATTTTAAAAAATGGATGAAAAGAAGGAATTAATTGAACTAGAATAAAACATCACCATTCTATATTTGGTTACATAATGAGATTACATTACAACATCTCATTTCGATCCTCTACTTTAGTAGTCATGATTTATGATACCCCACCTTGGTCACTTAGATATTATTGTTCCTGATTGTTGTTTCCTCCATAATATTATGATTTAGACATGGATTAAAAAAATCTAGAATCTATCCCGACAAGAATCATCGAACTTCAGGATGATATTTCACAATATTCCCTTTTTTATTTGTGTTGAGAATTTGAGGCTTCACCTCACCATTAAATATTAGGCTTTGGAATTAAAAATTACTCAATCATGAGTTAAATAATGAATTCTCACTGAGGATATTTTTAGGATTAGATCTTTAATGAAATTGGGCACAAAAAATACATTACATCTATAAAATTAAAATGTAGACTCATCTACTTAGTTTAAATTATTTCATAAAATAAAATATTTTAAAAACTGGAACATCTCAAGTTCAATGGTTTAGATAACAAGACTTTACCTAGTTCCCACTATTAACAATATTCATCTTTATATCATGTGATCAATATTTCAAGAATTATGATGAACATAATCATCTTGGTAATGATTATTAAAAAAATGAATGAAAATATTATCCCATCAATAAATATAAATCATTATAACCATAATTTACAATCATAAAATACTAAGAAATCATATGATTTATGAATAAGACACATAAATCATAATTCATAAAGGTATCTTAGGGAAATCATTTAATACATACATTGTAGCCTTAATTGCTATATCAAGAGTTACATTTGGAATACCCATCACAATATATTTCCTAAATATCTTATGAAAAACATTAATGTTTACCTCTGTTACATTACCCAATGTATTAGATAACAGTCACAGTCCCACCAACCCTAGTTTTATCATAGAACCACCCATTTATGTAAACAACGCCCAAGATCCATAACATATTCATAACACATAAAACTAGTATAAAGGAAAAATAAAATTTAGATATTTTAGTCACAATAAATCATTTCAAGATATTGACATAATCAATGCATTATCAAACCATTTTTAATATCCTCAAATCCTTTAAAAAATATATTTCAGAATCAATGCATACCATAATAGTTTAAAGCATTTGAAAGAAATTTTAATTTCGTAACATTCACGTCCATATAGACAAATCCTTAAAATAATTTTCAAAACATGGAAATTAATGAGAATTATTTAGAAGAATAAATCGTTAAAATATTTAAAACAATATTTTAGTTAATGGGTTTCTAACCAAATGTGAGATGCATGAATGCAGATAAAAGGGGAATTATATTAATCTAAAATTATAATATCATTAGAATAAGGAGATTAATGATATAATATGTATAAGGGAAGTATACACACCATTAAATGTGAATTGGTTTATCCAAACAAATAAATTTCAATTTAATGTAAATTGAGACAAAGTCCATGGCAAAGATCATATCCTTAGATTAAGAAAAAATACAAGAAATAATTATGTTTGAAAAATAAAAATACAACAAATACAAGTTGATATTATGTGTAAAAAATAATTGTTCTTTTACACATATTCATATCACGACATAATCAAGAGGTATAAGTTCAACCCAAATAATGGAAATTGGTTTAATAAGTTCTTTTTTAGAAATTTGGAAGCCTAACAATGTCACATAAAAATTAAAAAAATTAATATATGAGAGAGAAAAGGATCACTCATCTCATGGAAATAAAATTTAAAGAAATAATGATATAAAAGAACATAACCGATCATTCTATAATTGTAATTTAATTTCATTACATAAATTAATTCTTTGACTAGAAGAGGATGGCGAAAGGACCCCTTACCAATTTGGTAACATTGGAAACAATCGACCCGTGCATGAACGATCATAGAATGAAGATGTAAATACCCATAAATTAAATTATACTACCTGAATAATTCAATAATGGGCAGTACATACCCTACACAAAATGTAATAGTGGAAAATATTTCATGAATCTTATGGGAATAAAAAGTGAGATGAAACCCCTTACCTCATGTATGACTTGTCTTGTATGTTACTTGTTCATACTGAATAATAAAAATAAGATAATTTCATCTTGATTAAGAACATTTTTATATTTTATTATTCCATTTATATCACTTATTATCTTGCTATGAAAATTTGTTACTTATTTTATTTCCTATCATACATTTTGTCGATGTTCTATACTATATTTAAAAATGATCTTTTTATAATTATAAATTTTCCATGTGGTTGAAATTCCATTATCTCTAGAATGATATTCATTATTTATATATCATATATATCATATATATTTCGCATATATGTATTTAGAATAGTCTATATCATTGGGATATATCAAAATGAAATGAATCGTTCATGGAGATGATAAGTTGTACATACACATGAACGCCACTACTATTTCATTTTTTTCATATTAAATGGAATGAAAACCAAATGATACATAGGTATATAATAATTACAGTAAAATATAATATTTCATATACCTTAAATATTTTCATTACCAACATCCTTTATACATTCCATTTATATAATGAACGAGTCATATAACTTTTAAGGTGCCGTAGTCCACACTTAATAAAATGAAATTATCATATTTATTCGTAAGGGAAACCATTAAGATATTATTTAAATGAATAATACAGCAGAATAGAGAAAACATAAACATAAACATAATATATATCATATATAAATACAGTTCGACCCTAATGGACACTATGAGAGACGTTTAGAGATATTTAATCAATCTTCGTTTCATGAGATAATAGTTCATCATCCACAGAAACAGAATGTTCTTATCCAATAGATGTTGTTGAATTGATGTGTAGATAGAATAAATCGATAAAAACAACCTATTATATTTAGGATACAATTTTTTATAAAATAATGGAATAAATAGAGTTACGTGGGATAGGGATGTGAAATAAAAGAAGGGAACTTATGAGAATATCTTGGCTTTAAATCTGGAATCTCTGTTTGGTTTGAACCAAAATGTTTATTAGAATTTACTAATACCTCATGGAAGGCGTATAGGAAGAATATAGGGATGATGGGAGATTAATTGGGCATTTTTGGGAAGATCCATGGGGCTTGGGTGTTGTGATTAGTGTGTTAGAGTTGATGGATGTTTATAAGGGGGAGGAGGGGCTCTATAAGAATGTTTGAAAACATTATTTTAATATAAATTGATTTTTGGTATCAAAATGTCCAAATAAAATGACATTCTAAGATTATATAAGTCTTTTTCAAAATAAAATCATCCAATAAGAATTTTAAATGTTTTGGTAAATTTTATTAAATTTTATAATCTTATTTATTCAATCATTTATTAATAAAGTAATCACTACATCATCATTGAGTCAAAATTAATATTATTTATTTGATTTGTAAAAATTATAAATAAAACACCATGAAATAGGAAATCGTCTTAGATTTCAAATTAATATTTATTGTTGAAGAGATAAAATAAATAACCCAACGTAAAAATTGATTTACTAAAAGATATATGTTTATATATTTTTTACTTTACTTTAAATTATTTAATATAAATTGTCATTATCACTCCTATGTGGCTACATGGGGTCCCAAAATTGATCCAAGGATGATCATGGTCGTAAATGAATCATCCAATAGGATTGTGACACATGTTATGGTAATTCAATATTATTATTATAATATCTGATTACACTTCTTTACGAGATTTACATTTTAACCATGATGAATAAAATATTTTCTAATGTACATATTCATAATGTCTAAAAATAAATGTTAACTATTCACCCAATTTGTTACTCTTGATTCAGATTATGGAATCCATTTATCCAAATGTTGTACACAGAAGTGACTAAAATAAATTAATATTAATTCCTACTGTCAAAACAAAAAAGTTTGTTTTTATGAAATAATATCTATCAAAAGATTGACACTTGATTGTGAAATATTTTAGAGTTATATAACATAAAATGACCAAAACTGGATTAAATTATAAAAAAATATTCCGTTTACACATTAAAAAAACATAACATAATACTCAATTTATATAAATAAACTATACTGAATTGATGTTTTGAATTTAAATGTTGAACTTTTAACTATTCATTAAAAAATGAAAATTATCAGAAAATTACAAAAATTTCATCCAAAGAAAATTGTGATGTGTAGATTCTAAATAAGAATATTATTTTTTCAAATATAACATATAAAATTTACGAAAATTGGATTTATAATTGGTTCTCCATCAAAACCTGGTAAATCAACCTTTTAACGAATATTAGACTATTTATGGTTAATATTGGATTCATTAACATGTTAATATTCCATATTTTATTTGATAAATGTAAAAAAAAATTACAAACATGTATAATCATATAGTAGTTAGATAAGTTCATTCCAACTAATACAATGGCTATGCATCAACTAACATTTAAATTAATAACATTATTATATTATTTTTCAGTATAACTTAACATTGTATGTAATATAAGATTTAAAAAAACCCCATTGTTGTCTATAGAGTACCCAATAGAATATAGAATCCCATTTAATGTAAAATTAATATTTAATTCAAAAATTTGAATAAACATGAAAATGTTATATTCTGTATTATCATAGGAAGTTACATCCTTTCACACATTCAGGAATGATATTATTGTTAAAAAGTTCCAAACTGAATGAGAGATGCTTGAATACAAATAAATAATGAATATAATTAATCAATGATTATAATATTATTAGAATAAGGATATTTATTATATAAATTATCAATGGTATATATATACACTATTTAAAAGTTAATTGGTGAATGCAATCAAATAAATCTCCATGGAATTTAAATTGAGACGATGTATCATGCAAAGATCTTACCCTTAGTTTAAGGACAAATAAATGTCATCATTATGCATGAAAAAGACAAACACACCTAATATAATTGATATTATGTGTAAAAAAATCATTGGTACTTTTTAATTATTCATTTCATGACATAAAATAGATTTATATGTTCATCCCAATGAATGGAAATTGGGTTAAGATGTTCTCTTATAGAAATTCGACAGCCTAACAATGTAACTTAAAAATTCATAAAATGAATAGATGAGAGAGAAAAGGTTCTCTCATCACATGGAAATAAAATTTACATTAATTGGTATATAGAAGAACATATCCCAACATTCGATAATTAATATTTAAATACATAATATAAAATAATTATTGGACTAGAAGATGACAATGAATGGCTCCCTTACCAATTTTGTAACATATGAAACAAACGCCCTATGAAATAAGAATCATACAATGAAGATGTTTATGACCATAAATTAAATTATATTACAGAAATTATAAAATTATGGGACATAAATAACCCATACAAAATTAAATAGTGGAAAATATAGCATTAATCTCACAAAAATAAAAATTGAGATGAAAACCCCTTACCTCAAGTCTGATATGTATTGTATATTCCTTGTTCTTCTTGAATTACAAACCTAAGATAATTTATACATTAATACGAAAATTTTTCTAGTTTATTATTCAATTTTATCAATTATAAAATATCAATGACAATTAGTTAATTATTTGAGTCCATATCAGACAATTTTTCGACGTTCAAAACATCAGATAAAAAAGAACTTGTTATAATTACAAACTGTCCATGTTGTTGAAATTACATTATATCTAAAAGGATAAGCATGATTTATAAATCATATATATCATATTTATAGTATATATATATATATGTATTTATAATATTCTATATCATTAGGATATATGAAAATGAAATGCACCTTTCATGGAGACAGTAAGCCGTAAATACACATTAAAGCAACTATAATTTTTTTTAAAGGAATGAATACACAATGATATATAGGTATATTATTAATCTAATAAAATATCATATTTTATATAGGTTATTTTAGTTCACTAACATCATCATTTATATGTTCTATGTATGATATGAACGAGTCATATCACTTTGTGGGGGATGTAGCCTAAACTACCTCAAATGAAATTATCATATTTACCCATTATGGAAACCATAAAGGTAATCTATAAATGAAAAATAAAGAAGAATATATAAATCATAAACATAATATATAATATATATAAAAATATTAACATCATAATGACCACTATGCGATACGGTAAAAGATATTAGAACAATCATCGTTTTGTGAGGCATTTGTCCACGTCCAAATAAATAGTATTTTTGTATCCATTAGATGTAGGTGTATGGTAGTTTAGTTCGAATTATCTCATTAAACAACCTAATTTATTTAGGATACTATTTTTGTGGTAAAATAAACTAATAAAGTGAGTTTAGGGGGTTGGAGAATTAAAATAAAAGGAAAGATCTTACGAGAAGACATTACCATTGAATAGGCTATACTCAATTAGATTGAACCAAACAGTTTATTTAAATAGAATTATTCCTAGGGGAAGGATTCTAGGAGTAATATATTGATGTAGAGAGAATAATTTTTCAGAGGATGGATGATCCAAAGGGCTTTATTGGGGTGTGTAATGGTATAGAGTTGATGGAGTTTTCTAAGGGGGAGGATGTTCTCTTTAGGAATGCTTGAAATCATTATTTTATTCTAAACTGATTTCAGTTTTAAATGGTTCAAAAATCATTAAATTCTAAGATAAGGTTACTATTTTTCAAAATTAAATCATCCCATAAAAATTGGATATATTTTTTATATTTTTTTAAATTTTATAATCTCATTTATTTTAATCATTTATAAGGTAATCACTACATCATCATTGTGTCAACAATAATTTTTTATTTGAATAATAAGAATTAAAAATAAAACACCACGATGTGGGAAATATTTTTAACTTCCAAACTAAGATTTATATTATAATATATATCTTATATAACTCAATATAAAAATTAAATTATTAAAATATATATGTTTATATAATTTTATTTACTTTCAATTAATTAATATATAGTGTCATTATCACTGTTATGTGTATCAATGGTGTCCAAAAAATGACCCAAGGATGGACATGGATAGAAATGTATCATAAAATATGATTAAGAAATATTTTAGGGTAATTTAATATTTTTATTATAATATTTGATTACCCTTATTTACAAGATTTACCTTTTAACCTTGTAAAATAAAATATTTACTGAAATAATTATTCATAATGTCTAAAATTAAAAGTTACCTATTCATAAAATTTATACATCCTGATTCAAGTTATAGAATCAATTTTACCAAAGTAATAACATAGAAGTGGTAGAAATTAGTTTAAAACTAATTATCATTTTCAAAACAAAAAGCGTGTTTTTAAAGAATAATATATATTAAAATATTGAAACTTGTTTGTGTTTAATTTACGAATGAAATTAGTTCAAATTTCCAAAATTTGATTAATTGATAAAAATATAATCCAATTAATCTTTAAAACAAATTAACAGAATATCATAACTTTACAAATAAATTATATTAAAAGACAATTTTTAATTAAAATGGATTATTTTTAAATATTCATTAAAAATTAAAAAATATTTGAAAAATACCAAAATCTCTTCCAATGTAAATTTTGATGTCTCAATTCTAAAGAAGAATATTATTTTATAAAATAAAACATATAAACGTGAAAAAAATATATTTATAAAGGGTTCACCATCAAAAGTCAACAAATCAACCTTTTAAAGAATATTAGAGTGTTTATGTTTAAATTGATTTTATTTAATTTTTATACGTCTAAATTTTATAGGATAATTATAAAAAAAATTAAAAACATGTATAATAGAATATTATTTAGTACTATTCATTCCTAGGAATACAACGACTACAAAATAACTACCATTTTAAAAAATAACAATATTAAATTATTTTCTTTCGTAATAAAACGTTGGGTGTAACATATGATTTCAATGAAACCCGTTGTTGTGTATCGGGTACACCATCATTCATTGAATCCCCTTTAATTTGAAACTAATATTTATTTCACAAATATTAATAAATATGAAAATACCATATTCTTCATTCACTTGGGAAGTTACACTAAATTTCTACAATATTTGAGAATCTCTTCTTCACTTATTTCACATTCCACTACTATGTATGTATTTAGCAAATCAGTTCTTCCCACATTTGGTTCACATGGTTTGCTTCAATCTCATTCCTAATATTCCATGAAAAAAATACTTCCCTGAATTTTATGCAATCACTATCCACTTTTCTTCTACCCATTTGACTACTAAATCTATCCAAAAACAACATTGATGTTCATAGTAGTCCACACTAACTACTAATAGATTTCAAAATCTCGATTATATAAATTCATCCACAGATGGGATCTCAATCCACCAAATAATATATTAGTCATTATATTAGGATCCATAACAATATATAGAGGCCTATCTAGAATGACTTATAAGATTCATTTCCATGATTACCATTGATTAGTTTTCCAGCATCTTTTTCTTTATGTATTTATTCTCCTTTTTTTAGTCGAACAAGGAAAATATTTTTCAAAAAAAATTTCCTCTAATCTCTTCTTGATCTATATAATAAATCTTTCTTCTTGGATTATTTTTTTCATAAAGGCCCACCAAAGATTAGTATCACAATAAAAGAGTTATGCAACTAGAGTCAATTTATCTAACTATAGAAATTAGAGTAAAAATATATTTTTAATTCATGTAATACATTTTTCAGAAATTATGGGGTTGGTAGATCCACAAAAAGATATGGTCAATGAATATTTAAGAAATCAATGAAAGGATATTACCATATAGGATAGAATTCATTCCCAACTAGACTCATGTTATGATTCATAACTCAATATATTTGATTCATTATAATTATGATGTTTTGTAATCTGGCTTTAATCATTTTACTCTCTTTATAATTGCATCATCGTTTTAACTCATAATTTAGATGATCCACCAATATCATACGATTATTATAAAAGAAGAAAACAATAGAGAAAAATGGGTTACTTTTAATAATCATATTATTCTAAATTATTTTATGTCTTAAAAAATCATGCATATTTTTTTATTACTATCATTACATAATTACTACATTTTCTATATATGTTACATAAATGTTCATAAATATATATTCATTAACAAAATATATCCCCAAAGAGTGTCAAAAAAGAAGTTTAATAAGTATTTTTTTCATGAACCAATTTCTAATTGATAAAATCACAATATGGAGTTTTTGGGTGTTACCCCTAGGTACTTATGCTTTAGGTTGACATCTAACTGTGTTTTCAATATTGGGATTTATTTTTTATAAAGTAGTGTATTAATACTCACCAATATACTAGGATGTTTTCCTATATTTAGTATTTTCCTAGGGTAAATTAAAATGTTTTCCAGTATCAATCTAACAAATCAAGAAATTGTCCTATGATATCAAAAATGTATTCCCCATCCGTTTTAATTAATTAACAAATCATTAGGAAGAAAAAATTTGGGATATTTTAATTTTATTTACAAGGATGTTAGAAACATAATAAAAGGAAGAAATTGTCATTATTCCAATATAAGTGAAATGGTTCTTCATTGGCTCACCCTTTATTAATTTAACTATATCCCATATCGAGGGGACATATATAAAAGGAAAGGGGTGATAATGAGCCTCTTATGTGAATATGTATGGGAGATATTGAGAATGTGATAATGTGTCACATCAATAAGACAAAAGTTATAAAAATATAAAATGATCCAGATGACATGATGCATATGAAAATAAGAACACAAATCATTTCATGGGTATGTAGCTTCGACATATAAATGGTACATTTATACACATATAATTATGAATTATCACCAATGATTCATAAATAGGAATTATCATAGTTATTCTTAATGGTATCATAAAACAAGTCAAATTTATAGATTAAATTATTTACCCAATGAATTAGAGATCTATCATTGTGACCCCTTCATATATATTAATTTCTTGTGATTATTATTAATTATAATAAATAATATTTTCAATATACTATTTATAATAACATAAATGATTCCTATAATATCATTCCATACATATGTGCGGAATAGATTGACTATAACGTCATTATTAACCATGAAAATGACATTGAGTGTATTGTATATATAAATACCCAAATAAATTTATTATATTAAAATCAATGTAAATACCCATGGATATTTAAATTATTTTCATATTATAAATTTATGAATTATTCATTTAAAAGATAGTAAAATGAGAAGTTAATTTTTTAGCATGAATGGATGAAAACATAGATTTAAAAATGGGTAAAATGGATGAGAAAAAAGGTATGCTGTTGATAAAATTAAAATTTTAAGTAATGGAATAATAAAAATTTTATTTATATATAATATATTAACAACTAAAATATATATAAAAATTATATTTTCATGAATTGAAGAGTCGTGAATTAGAATTCCCTTTCCTTGATGAATTATTTGTAAAACATTTGGATAAACGCTTAGGCTTATGCACAATTTTTAGGGACTCTTGTGGAATAAATTTTATAATATATTCATATGTTATTAGTTTTTTGTAATGGATAAAAATGAAATTATTTGGTATTTATAAAAATGCGGAATAATTTTTTAATATCTTCAATATAAAGGGAATGAAAATCCAGGCTGTAGAAAATTAAAAACCACTGGTTTCTAATGTTTATTGTCATTGATTTTGAAATTTAATTTATATATTATGATAATTTAAAACCTTATAACCAATCATTATTTCTATTCCACTTTTTTCCTTGGAAAACTAAATTTTCCACTTTGTAATTTTTTTAAAGTCAAAAGTTCTGTTTAAGATTTTGAAAAGTCAGTTATAGTGTTTTTAATTGATTAAAATCCCTTAAAATTAAAAATTTTAATAAAATAACATTTTTTGGAATGGGATTGTAGTTACGTAACTATTTATTCATTATTACATAAATATGATGTCATAAAACCTACTAAAAACCTAAAACTATATTTTTTCTATTGATGAAATCATAATGTATTTCAGAATTGTCTCATAAAATAACCATAACCCAACTTCTATGTCCTGACTTATAAAATAATATTTATTTAATCCAAAATTTTATCTCAACATGAATTTTTTTACATTAAAATTTAAAATTTAAATTGTTTTTGAAAATATGTTTTTTATGGAGTATTAAATTTCAGACACTTATAAATATTTTCATAAAATGAAAAAAAATTATATTTTATATTTAGGTAATTTATTTTTAAATTAACATTAAATTAAATAAAATTATCCAAAATACCTGACTTTATTATAAAAGTAAATATATTATAAAAAATTAATTACATTTTCTTTACATCCAACAATAAATTTAACAAATCCTTTTTATGTAAAAATACATTTTAATAAACAAAATCATTTTAAAATTGAATTAATGGAATTAATATTTTATTAATACAAGGGCATTTACGTTTTATAAAATTAATTATTTGACCTGTAAAAACTTTTTACCCCAATGTAGATCATAACGGTAAGGAGTGTGATGGTGTCTGTATCATAGAGTTTCTATGCTAACACTAACATAGTGGTAATCCATATAAACATAAACTTATCAAGAATGACATTTCATTCAAAAATCACATGACTTATATTAACATAATCTTTTCCAAGAGATAACCAATGTGATGCTGCAACTTCCCCCATAATTCTGAAAATTGTGCATTATACATCCTGTCTACACTAGTTGGGTCATCTTTTATCCTGTTTGTATCAATAATTGATTATCCTTACTACTTATAAACACTAATTGTAATTGATAAATTATTACCAGTGGTTATCATTCCCAATGGTTAAATTGGAAAATAATTATATTGACCAACAATTATATATGATAGACGGTCACATTACTATTCTAATGGTTGCATTACTCCCAACAAATACAACATCATTCTTCAGAGAATAATCTCTAAAACTAAACCATCAGTTATATTATCAATTTTCTATATTTTTGAATGGGATTACTAATATATTATTTGAATTTAATAACATTTATTATTGGTGAGATGATTCTAGAAAATTAATGTGATCCCTATTTCCCAATTTCAGTTTTTCTATTTTATATTTTTTGTCCACTTGTAATGTATTGAATTCTAATTTTATCCATTTTAAAATAATGTAATTACTGTTATTATTTAGAAAAGGATTTTTTCATCCATGGTATATCATACATGTATATTATTTTATATAACCCATATATTTTTAGGAATAAAATATTAGTTAATAAATTCTAGGTCATTACAAAGAAATCTTAGTCAATGTACACATGTAATTTTTTAAAAACTAATAAATATAGGAATGATATAGTCTAATATAACAAGTAAAATTATTATTTGAAAATTTTCTATTAAAAATTAATCAATAATATATATATATATTAATTTATATATGACGATCACTAATCTCAACAGGATATGTATTTCTATAAATGAATTCCACTCCAAATGAAAATTTTCCATAAAAATAATTATTTAAAAGAAAATCTAAATTTATTTTACACTTATGATAAAACATAATATATTTAAAATATATTAAAGTTTTTTAATACATTATTTTCTAATAATCAATTCTCATTGTTTTATTCCACATGTCATATCATTACATGTAATCATAAGGAAAAAATTAATATCTCCACCCCTCCAGAAACTAAATATCATATAAAAATAAAGAAAAAAAGAATAAATGGATATTACAAATAATTAATCTCATTATATAATTTATACACCAACTGATTTTTTAAAAAAATACATTAGTATTGAATCATATATATTTTAAAACATGAAAAATCTTGTAATATAATTAATTACATACCACTTAATTTACCATAACAGTCCATGACATAAAAGTTGAATAACACATATTAAATATTAATGATGAACCAAAAAATTCCCTTAATTCCTTCAAAAATAATAATTAATATTTTTTTACTGATTATCATTTACTTTAAGGACATAAAAAAGTACTACTCATTAGATGAATGATGTAAAAGAAAATAGAAAATCTCAAATAATATAAACTTACAATCCAACATATGTTATTAGATAATTTATAAATTATATAAAAAATTTAAAAAATTTATAATCATTATTATAAAATCTCAATGAAATGATGTAATAATAAAATTATATAATATAATACCTAAATAGGTTGAAAATCATTTAAATATATATATATATATAATAAACTATACATAAAAATAACTATATTTATTTTAATTCAAACCTAGTTTGATATTTAAATAAGAAAACCTGTAATATTTATCTATAGAATTCATTATGAAGAATAACTAAAAGAATACGGACGTCTAAAATTCATTTTATAATTTTTTTCTTTTTTGAAAACTATTTAGTAATGTTCTTTGATAATAGTAGTTTTTTAAATTTTTTTTACATTATGGAAATAATCATTAACATTTACATTAAAACTATAACCATTCCCATACAATCAAAATGATGTAAAAATAATAATTTTTTAGAAAATAAAAAAATAAATTAATTACATTCACTAATGGAGATTTAAATAAACACATATAATTAGCTACATTATTTAATTGAAGAAAATATTATTTATTACGCTACTTTAATAAAAAATACATGTTTGTTTAAATATTAAACATTTTAAATAATTATTTATACATTTTAGAAATAGTCAATTTCCTTTTATTTCATTTCTAGGATAATAATATAATTAAAAAATATTTTTTTAAAAAAAAATATATACCATGATGTACAACTGTATATAAAAATACATATAAAAAACATAGTTATGCCTAAAATATTTATCAATGTTTCATTAAATTTCATTACCAAAAACCACATAGTAACATAAACATTTTCAAAATGAGAGATAAAACTATACATTTTTTCAAACAAATAGTTACAAAAATAAAATATCCCAATTTATATGAAAGATAAAATATATATAAAAAAAATTATAGGATTTTTAATAATAGATCCTAAAAAAATAAACATTCACATTCTCTGACCCACATTCCCTTAAATAACCAAAAAGAGAATTAAATATTAATAACAAACAAAAAACATTGAAAAAATCATTTTATATAATTAATTTTGTTTAATAATTCATATTATACGAAATAATACATAAAAAGAGAACTTCATAACCTAAAATGCCTCTAATAACACAAGAACTATTTATCTCTACTATATATTGCATTAATTTCCCACTTAAAAAATAATATAATAAATTAAATCGTTTAAAAATATCATAACAAAAACATTAGTATTTAATAAAAAATATTTTCTTTTAATATATTTAAAATAAATTTAATCATGAATAATTAACGTTATTTGAAAACTAAATGAAATTATATCATTCTTTAACAGAAAACACGTAACTAAAAATAGTGAAATATGATGTCAAATATGTAAAAACCTTTTATTAAACTATATCAACATTAATACATTTCTAAAACGAAAATTATTATTAAAAAACCTCATATTTTACATTATAATAATATTGTAATAATTTTTTAAATCCAAAAGATAAAAAATTAACAAAACATTAAATGATAATTTATATAAAAGATTATATTTTAAATTTATTGTTTTCTAATTATAATGTTTTTTCAAATATAAATGTCTTATCTATAATCCAAAATCAAGTCATCATATTTATCTGTAAAAATTATTTAATGATTAATAAATAAATTTAATGAATGAAATAACTAAAAAATATTCATCATAATATAATAATGGATCACACAAACATGAAAATCAATAATTATTTTGAATTAAATTGTCTATCAAAATTAAAAATTTAGGAAAAACTATATAATTAATAATGAAATCAAATCAAAAAACATAATAATATTAAAAAACTTGAATAAATTTTTTCATTTATATTTTTATGAGTGACATAATTAAATAATAAAATAAAAATTTGGATGTAAGTAAAAAAATTTAGATGTTCACATTACTCTGCAAAATTGAAACACATAACACATTATTTTCATTAATATCCATTAATAGGTTGATTTTTAATTTTTATTTATTTCTTATTATGTTATCTTAGTCATTTATTCTTTTAACCATGATACGACTACTCAAAATACGGATCTTGTTCTATATTATAATAAACAAACCCATGATACAATTTCTTAGTACCTGATCAAATCTGTAACATGACTCAAGAGATATTATTAATCACCTAGGGATAAAACCAAGAACTAGGGCACCAACAGTTTTACATTGTAAATAATTTCACTTATTACATTTAAAAAATAAGTAATATGGTCCTCCTACAAACCATTCATATCCATCTAATATATTAGAAATGTAAAAATAGATAATAAATAGTTATTAAAATTAAAAAACATAACAATTATAATAAAATCTAAAACAATTGTGACAATAAACCCAAAAAAAGAATTAAATATCATTACAAAATAGAAATATTTTATTAATTATTTATTTATATGTGTCTTGGTGGATGAAACTGGAGACCTGATATCAATAGAAAACAATTGTATCAAAGTGTGACACCCTAATGAATATATATACCGGAAATAAAAATTATCCAAAACAAATTAAATGATATTCTACATATGAATTAAATAAAACATCCCAAAACTATGGAATTGATCAAAAAGAAAATATACTTCAGAACTAATGGTGTAAAAGTTGTGTTTAATCTCTGTTCCATGTAGGATAAGTACAATATTCTATAATATTACATTGATGGGGAAAACCAAAAAATATTAATAGAAAATAAATTTTTAAATTTTAATTTCATAGGTAGTGATGTGTATGTAATAGAAATAAAATCATGAACTATAATTTAAATAATTTTTTAAAATATATGTCATCTAGAAAACCAATAATTGAATGTATATATTTCATAAAAAATTACATATTTCAATGTTTAATTTGAAACAAACATAAATTAATATATTAAAAAATATAATGATGTGGTTATATTAAATATCATACCACCAAATGAATAATCTAACAACCACCTATAAACTTATGAATATTTAGTTATTATTATACTAAATAATAAATCAATTTATTTCTTATATCCCGCAAAATCAATTTGATATCATAAATAGAAAGAAAAAACTATCTAGAGTATAATACTAACCATGTTAATAATAAACCAAATCTAACCCTGAATAGTGGTATTCTAAACCAATATATTATAGATAATAAAACATATAAATTAAGTTTGGAGGATAACAAATTCATAATATTACAATTTCAATACACATATCATCATAATGACCATTTAATAAAATAGGTTTTAGATGAATATTTCTAAATTTAAGTCAAAAATAATTTCAATATTACATTTCATTAAAACACACACCTCCCAATTAACCACACTTTAATGAAACAACTATTTCAATATATGTATCCATATCATCTCAGAACATGTATATAATAATAAACTAATAAATAAGTTTAAATATAATAATATCATCAAAGTTGTAAAAATATTAGGTGATTTATTCTACAAATATTAAAAGATCATTAAAAACATAAATATAATTTTTAATAAAAACAAAAAACATCGATGTCGATTAATTATAATTAACCTGATATACCAGGATTTAAAAATAATCCAAATATCTTTAATTTAGTGGATTATTTATAACAATAAAAACCCCATCATAATTATGAATAAAATAATAATATCATTATTTTTTCATTTTGATTTATAATATGGAATTTTAAAAAAAAATAATTTTCTAAATCATTATAAAAACGTTAATGCAATTTTATAGAATATGTATTTTTTATAGAGAGGTAGAAGGATAATTTTAATCACATTTATTTGTAATAACCATTTAGATAACACTAAATTTACAGGAAATAACAAAAATAATTAAAAAACAAACTGTAAATATTTAATATAGAACTTATATTTTAATGAAATATACATTATACGGTCACTAATTTTCAATTTTTTGAGTTTTTTGTGTTGATAAAATATTAGGGGTGGGATAATGGATTAAAATAGCTAATCATAACATTATTGGGGATTTTATGAATGATTTATTTTTGTTTCAATAGAAAAAATTTAATTTGTACTATATAATTCTATAGTATTTTTTGTTTCACCATGTATAATTAGTCTATGTTATGGTACATGAATTAAGATTCAGACTGTTAGTAAGAGAGTTTAGTGTTTTAATGTTTAATGTGGGTGAATATTTTTTGTGAGAATGAGTTTGGTTAATGTGTTATAGTTATCATTTAATTTTGTTATGAGGATATCCTCTATGTTATTCAAATAAAACGACTTCTATTTAAAATGATTTGATTTTAGTAACTCTATAACTGATTGATTTCCAAAATAGATGTTGTGATTCATTATGATTTTATATTATATAGGTTGGATATTATAAGATGACCTTGGGTTTAAACATACAAGAATTACTGGATAATCATTCAGGGTAAGGAATTATTATATGGTTATAACATAATGATTAAAAATCACAACATGACATAAATAATAAAATAATCTCTTTATTTAAATAATTTATCTTAATAATATCCGTATATTTGAAGGATCTAAATGTTTATTTCCTTGATTATTATATATATAAACACCTTATTTTATTACACATCAATAATTTTACATCAATCATGACTATATTGAACGTTTTTACACATCAAACATGATATAATAATCTTTATACAATGGGGAATAGAAAAAGACTAGTGATTAGATATTCTTAGTAAATGAAGAGAACCGTCATAATCTTATAGATCGAAATCCATGATGATATTTTTTGAATATATAATTATCTTAAAAAATATCACAATACCATAGTTAATAGTTTTAAAACATGAATGTAAAACACAATATCTTAATTAGATTATGATTGAAGCATAAAAAAATTAATTAATGGATGAATATAGAAATCAACATTTTCATAACATGTAATTATGACATAAATCAATCGAATGAATTACTGAAAGAAATAATATAGAAATAATATTATTTTATTGAAGTTAAATTCATACTATTTATTTTTATAAGATGATAAATCTCATTGAAGTGTTCATTACAATTTTCATATGGGAAAATTTGTTAGAATACCATTTATACCGTCACTATTGAGAAATAACCGATTATTTTTGGGCTGAAAATGTATGTAAAGAGAACCTGGCTATACCATTGTGAAAAACTCATTATTCCCCCCCAAATTATCTCTAAATATATAATCGTAAAAAAATAAATTAGTGGGACATATAATACACCACCAATAATCCTCCACAAATATGTGTCCCACTTAAGATCATTCCTAAACAGATATTAATATTCCCATGAAATATAATGTGTTTCGTTTAATCTAAAAAAATCACAAAACATACTTTTTAATGATATTAAGATTTGAAAGATATCCTTTTTCCAAATAGAATCATTTAACAAGAAAATTTTTTCTATTAAAAAAATATTAAATTAATAGAGTTAAACCATAAAGGAATAATCGAAGTGAATATTCAAAAAAAACACAGAACCATTCAATAATCAATATAAAAGATGAATTGAAAAATAAATTATAAAATATGATGAATTTGGAAAAATAACATTATTGAAAAAAATAATTTTAATTATTTACAAATAAAATATCATTAAAGGAGGATAATATTATAAAAAATCAACTGGTGGATACAAGATTTTATTTTGAATGGATTTTTAACCAATTTCTTTAATAATTTGAAATAACATTCTTTTTAACACCAACAACATATAAAGTTTGTTTTACGAAAAAAAATTAGAACATAGGTGGTATAGAATGTATTGAAAAGGATGAACAATAATATTTATGTATTATAGCAACTATTAAATATATGTAAATTTTAATATACAATATTTATTTGAATAATTTTAACTGATAATATATATTATTATTCTCACATAATGAGAGAAAAGCAATTAATCAATTTAGTAGTAAGATGAAAATAAAAATGTATTATGAAATGGGTTTTATGAATGATAAATTTAGTCTCCCAGTAATAGGAAATAATTTAGAAATGAAATTATTGATTAAATTTTTTTTAACATAATCGTCTTCAAATACAATTGATTATGGAAGAGGATGTTGTTGAATTGAAAAGAGGAGAAATAGAACGACAGAGTGATTTTGGAAGCCTGATGACAATATAAAATTAATTATGAAATTCTTTTAATTAGGGGTAAGGGTAACATATATTCCTATGGAATAACTAGGGATATTATTTGTTGATTTTAATCATATGGAAGAATATTCCATGAATATTAAAATTGATTGTTACAATAGAAGTAGGTTCATCAGAAGGGGGAAGGGGAGAACCCTTACCAATAAAATGTAGATTTATAAATCATTAGAGGGATCCATTGAACATTTGGAACTTCATGGTAATGATTTTTACAGGTATATGTGATATAAATTAATGATATATGACTTTTTGGCGGAAATGTATGTGCGAATGGGTGGGAGTGAACTCCTTTTTAAATTTAAATAGTATTGTCTTTTCCATGGAAAATAATTTTATGTATAGGTGGGAATTGAATTAAATTAGGGTATTTAGTGGGTTTTGTGAGTTAAGCGAGTTATGTTGAGAAATTATTAGTGAGACACATGGTTATTACTCTAAGACCTAAATGTAATTTCTATAATACCAAATATAAATTTACATTATTAAAAATCCCTGATACAGTTCATATATATATATTTCAGCAATCATATTTCTTGAAAATTAAAAATAGAATTTATTTTACTTCTAAAATTAAGTTTTTACCCTTCATAATATATTTCAATGGGTTGAATTAGAATGTGGTCTATATTCGAGCTATAATAATTTATTATTATATAAAAATTAATATCTAAATTAAAAGAAAAAATGCATTGAAATAATGTTTATGTAAGAAATAATCATTTTAAAAATTATTTATTGAAAATCAAATTTATCACTTATTAAGGACATTAATGGATTTTATTAGATTATATATATGTCTAATTATCATATTAGTGTATTTATTTAAAATATGATACTTTAATATTTATAATAATAATATTTAGACAAGTATTATTCTTTGAAAAATAACTATAATAAATAAATTTTTTCACAATGGAAAATAAATTTTATTTCTAAAAGGAATGTATTAAGTATTATACAATAGAGTCCCACTATTTTTAAAATTTGGACCCATTTTTTAGTTGATTATTATGATTAATGTTTTTAAATTAAATTTTATATTATAAATTTTTTATGTATAATTTTTTTGAAATATATTTCTTGAATTCTATAATATAATATATAGATTTTTAAACTATAATCAATATGTAAAATTTAAAAATATTTTTCCAAAACAAATGAAATAATAAATTTTTTTTTAATTTATATGATAATAACTATATATAATATACTATATTTGTACGAAATCGTATATTTCAGTCTTTAGATGGAAATTAATTTTTTCATTAAATCTCTAAATTTTTTATCAGCAGGTAATATTTCAATTATAAATTGAAAACTTACATTATATATATCAAAATAAATCCAAAAAATTATATATTTATTTTTTAATTTAGAATATAAATATTATGAAAATATTTATTTAGTGGAAATCATAATTTTATAAAGTAACAATAATTATACAAATTGATTTATAATTACCCTTTTGTTAAAATATTCTTCATAAAATAATTATATATTATAATCATTTAATTAAAATAAACATATTTCATTCAAATAAAAATCCAAATTCAATTTTTTTTTCAAATATTTAGTTGACAATGAATGATCATTTGAATAAAAAATAATATATATATATATATATATACTTATAAATATATTATTTAATATCTATAGAGTCTTAATTTTTATCTAAATAACCATTTATGAACTCCAAGTAGGATATAAGTATTAGATAAGGTGTTGATGTAATTTTGGGAGGTATTTTATCAACAATTAATCTTACGGTAATCTCCACGAGCATGAACATCACCCGTATAATATATTTCTCAATCCATAATTGTGTGTGTTCATATTAGTATTTGTCACTAGAAAATCATAGTGAAGATACCTCCCTTCATTAGTATGAATTATTTGATACATAAGAATGTCTATTACATTAATATTCCATTCCTCTTAACGTTTTTTTGAATTTGTGTCTTATTTACCTCAATTTGTACATGTTAATTGTGTGAAATTTTTTTAAGGGTGATATATTATATTAAATTTATACAATTTATATTATTTTATTTAGTTATATTGCATGAAACATGTTTTTTATTAAATTATTTATTTAATGTGTATATATAGTGAATTCTTGAGTAAATATATTCTCCCTCAAATTAATTAATTGAGTAGTCAACTTTTTATTTATCATGTACTAATGAAAATATAATTTGGTATCTAAAAGATAGTCATGAATAAAGTTATAATTTCTATAGAAATATTAACCTTACAAAAATAGGAAATATATATTTTAAACATATTATAATTATACATAATATTGAACTTTTGTCCAACTATTTCAGCCAAGAGTTTCCCATTACATAGTTTGATGATTTAAATTATTAAATTTTTTAGTTATATGGAATTTATTATTAAAAATTCATTTAAATTAAATGATAGGATAATAAGAAATACATTTTCTATATTAATTGTAATTTCTTTTCTATGTGGAGGTATCCAATCTATCACTAAAATCGTGTTATAATTTTCTAAATGCTAGATAATAATATTTCTACAATGCACATTACTATAAAAATCAACATGTGAAATATTAATAAAAAAACTAGTATATTTCATGGATAATAAAATCATCAATCTGATAATTAAATGATCATATAAACATCATGGATATACAAGTGATCCTAGAATCAAAAAAATATATGGAAACTACAAATCCGAATTAGAGGATATGTGTACATTAAATACCAGCATTCACATCTAGGTAATTTCATAAATACCAATTCCATTATCCTATTGGTAATGGAGGTTAGATATTCTCAAACACTTTTATATTACATGTGTTATAGAAATTAATGAGATAATTTTAAAGCACTCAACAATTATTAAATTGAATTATTTATGTTAAATTTTGATGAACTCTATTTTATTTAATCATATTAGATGGAATCAATATTTTTCCTAAAAATAATGATTCCTGATGTAGCCCTCTTCCAAATGTTAAAATATTTTATTCCCCTTAGGATAATTCCCATATAAAATCCATCATCAATTTTAAGATATATAAAATTGAACATGTATTCTATCATCGTCATTATAACTTAATATTTGATTATACTATATCTTCTTGTTCATTACCCTGTTTGGGAATTTGAAAATATTAAAATTATTAATAGTATTTGATGATGCATGGTTTAATAGAATCATAAGGTTTATCTCTCCCAATTTCATTCTGATTTGTTTGTCATTAGGGAAATTATCACAGTGTTCCAAAGAATCATTGTTCCTTTTTTCCAATGATTAATAAAAAATGGGTTGAAATAAGTGGAATATAATTTAAAATATTTGTGAATTATCATAATAATCAATGTAATTCTTC